>CM060975.1:13480329-14680329 GCA_030765065.1 Deroplatys truncata
TTATTATCATCATCATGGAATTATAAGATGTATAGCTCCACCATTTGACCAAACTGTGCAAGCCGTTGAGCTGTTGGATCACCCGAGATGTTTCTATGTGTTTACGCCTCTTATAATGACGTGTGGTTGGAAACGTGGAGGCGGACTGATCACGTCGACCTAACGGGGCGCCCCCGGGAGGGGTGAGGGGGACAGATGGCAGGGTCCCTACCTTTTCCAGATTGAAACTCCGGATAGCAGCTGGTGTAACCGACTTCCCTCTCCCCCCCCCTAGAAAAATGAAACAGTTTTATTTATGGACGCTCTATAACTGCTGTGGTCCTTAGCGTACCATTCCATATTGGGCGTGAAAGACCAACGCCCGAAAAAAAGCATCGCCCTCCGCCGGGTTTGAACGCGCGACCTCGGGAAGTAGAGAACATGGTGACCACTACAGCAACTATCAGCGGCTAATGCAGGGATTGCTGATGTATGCACCGGACAATCAATTTGAAGCCGGTAATACGGGGCCCCAGTAGAGGAGGTTCACAAGTTTTCTGGGAACCCTGGTGTTATACAGCAATCAATATTAAGGTTCACTGCCTTCCAAAGACGCGAAACGAAGATTTACAAGAAAATTCTCCGCCCCTTTACATGGAATATTTTCTGAAAATGGTTTCAACGATTTTAATTAAAATACCATATATTTACATGGAAAATAAAATGTATATCTTGAATTTTCTGGAAATTGCCTGTGAAGCCTTCTTCATTCGGAAGGAACTTTCTGTAATGTTGTATAAGGTAAACGTTAAGCGATAGACGAAAACGTACTACACAAGAAATGCAGGTCTCTTTAAAACACAGTTTATTTCAAATAAAATTTTAAGTCCCATCGGTTTTCAGTTGTTTCTCGCGATGTCATGGAAACAGTATGGAATTTTAAGGCCAGCATATAGCGTTCAGTTGTTAAACATTTGACTATCGCTGTTCTCTATAACGAAATGTGTAATGTAGCTGTTTCTGCAAAGGTTTATCTCCATTAAAATGAAGTAGATAAAAAATAAGCTTTCGTAAGAACAGTTTGTATAGCACTAATTCTATATTGGGCGTGAAAGACCAGTAATTTTGCTCAGAGGCTTGAGGTTCTTTTACGTGCCGTAAATCTACGACACGGGACCACCAGCTTTACTTCCCTTCCGCCATGCTAATGATTTTTACGCCCGAAAAAATCCATCGCCCTCCTCCGGGTTTGAACCCGCGATCTTGGGAACTAGAGGCTAGCACGGTACCACTAGTCCACGGAGGACGACTATAGAGTGTAGAGAAAGTTGTGAGAATGTAAAACATCACATTTTTAAATTTTAGTGCCTGTTAAAATCACTTGGAAGGGAGTTTAGCGTTCTTGGAGAAGTGGGAAAGCTTTCTTATATTTGTTGAATGTTACATATTGGCGCAAACGTCTGTCCAGAACTCCGTCAATACAAGTTGCTCATTTCATTGGCATCTACTTGTTAGTAAATAGGAACGTTCCTAGCTGATAGAACACGCTGCCACCCTCATGAGAAGGTGGTCTGGTCCGTCCACTGCCTGCCTGAGGCCATTGATGAAACATCCTGTTTGGCAACTGCAACTTGAAACAGATCATCTACGTGCTTCAGCAAAAGTACGAACCATCGTTTACACGTTTCCTTCTTTATTTTCACGATCAATGGATAGTTTATCGCAGGGTAGCACGGGCGTGACAACACCTTCAATTGTCCGTTTACTGGGAAAGGTTGTTTGTCTGCAGTAAGCGGTTCGTTGGTTGTACTCACCGGTTTGTCTATGTCCGTGAGAGATGGGTAGCCCCTTGAGGATTCCAACAATTGATATATTTAAAGTTGTTTTATTTTGACGCACCTCAAGCAGGATGCTTGGAGTCGTGGCTCATTCGTAAACTAATACTGTTTGTTTATCCTCAGATAATTTGTTTGGAGGGAGTCATTTTCAAGGCCTTGTCTAATGTTGCAGTGACTCCTCATCACCATGTGGGCAGGAAGTTCGTCCTGGTGCGTTGTTAGTAAGGTTGTTGGGGGAGTTTAGTCCACCTCCCGCACGTCAGCCTAAAAGGCTTGTTGGAAAGGATGCGTTCGTTGTCTCCCAAAATCTGTTCCCTGAGCAACTGCATCCTTTCCTAGATCTTCTCTGGTTACAGAAAGAGGAAGTGTTTTTCTTGCCAGGAATGGGCAGTCAAAGAGGATGTGTTTCCTCATCCTTGTAGAGGTCTACTTTATAGATGTTTCCTGAAGAAGCCAGAGAAATAACTGTGTGTGTGTGTGTGTGTGTGTGTCAAAATAAACACGTTGACATTCAAGTGTACTAAAGCGTAGAAAACACAATAAAATAATTGTCTGGCCTTAAATATGTAGGGCATACATTTACATCTACGCTTCTCATACAAATACCTTAAAGATATGCTACTGTAACCAAAATCAGTAAAGCCATTTTTCAGAAAATTAGAGAAACGAAAAATCTTCCATGTAAAGGGTAGTTTTAGTGGGGAATTTTCTTGAAAATCATCTGGCATGCTTGTAAAATGCTGAACTTAAATATAAGTTTGCCATTTTATTGACTTTTCACTTTTCACAGACAGACACACGCAAGGAATCTAAAAACATGCATTTCCATTACATCTCGGTATGAAACTTGTAGGTGTACTTAACGCAATATTGTTGTGAGTTAGGGCCTCTTTTTCTTGATAAAGTTGACCACTCCAGAAGATGTCAACACTGTGCTTAGCCTGCGATCCAGTAAAACGCAGTATAAGATAAGTTTTCAATCACTTTTCAGCGGAATGAATATTCCCCTATACTAACAGTATAAAGAGTGAGAAATTGTACGTAAGTAAGGTAATCTCTAACACTACTCATGTAATTTTGATAATTATTTCACCACTGAGAAGCCCTATTCTTTCTGACGGACATGGGCTATAACATACCTTCTAATTTGAAGATTCTTAAATTATATCAGGGGGAGAAACGCCTGGATTTATGCGGAAGACTCGCACAACAGATGAAAAAAGTATCTCATTCTTAGAAAGGAGAGGCAACCACGCGAGCTCATTATTTGCAAAGAACCGAGAACACTCGGAACAAACAGTCTTTAAAACTGGAATACCGACCAGCAGCTCGCAGCAATCCCCGAACTCAGAAACACTGAACTCCCAACTAGATACAGTGAAATTCATGGAAAGACAATCATGTAATAATAGACCAGAATTGGCCAAGCCGACGTAAAATATTCACAGACGGATCAAGAACACAAAACCACGTCGTTGCTGGAGTAGTCATTGAAGAAAACTCAAAAGGACCGCAGTGCGTACACTAAATGCTCAGTATTGCAAGCTGAACTGGCAGTAGAGTGGCTCCAACATCAAAGCAAACCAAATAAGTCGTACGCAGTTCATGTAGACTCCAAAGCTGAATTGCAACCCTCATCAAATAGAGGGAAATGGTCATCTGGTCAAGACAGCATCTCCATCCCCGTGTCTCGAGCAAAGGAACTGCTGTCAGCTCAGAAGTAGCGTCCCTACCACAGACTCTCTAGGACCGAATTACATATTTACATAATTCTTGACAACTCCTAGTTGTCTCTACAGGATAAACAAAGCAATATCATCCCTGTGTAACTGCCCGGACAGCTCGTCTTCTGACGATAAAATGCTCAATGGATTGGCTAAACGTTTTAACGTCACAACCTCTGCTTCTATTGCTAAAGAATCACATCAGCATCTTCCGTTCATTTCAAGAGTAGCAGTGTTTAAAGCCAAACACTGTAACAAGTATGTAAGTAACCTGTGATATGCCTCTGGCAAACACCGGCAGTGAATGTTTTTCTGGTAAATAAAAACACCTAGAATAAATTTTGGCCGAATGGAATTTCAGTTTCTGTACGGCAGGCAGTTTACAGGAGTCGAAATTGCAAACGCAGAGAAACTAACAGGCACAGGTAAAACAGGTACCACAATAGATGTCTCGCCAAATGGAATGTAGAAGAATAAGGAAACTAATGAGTGCCGAAGCAATGCAACAAGGAGTGTCATGCAGTCACGATAATCGGCCTATAGTTAAACTAGTTATAGACTCCGTGATGTGCACCATTAAGTACACGAAACCTGAAAATCAGTCATTTTGGCTCGTGATTTCAATTCCAGACTGGACACGCACAAATGAAGTTCCAAAATCGTAATGCACACATTAAGAGACGAAGGTTCCAGGCTAATAATGAAACCAGAAATGGAAGCAGCACAATAGATCAAGTCTTCGTAAAAGGAAACAACACCGGGTGATAAAATATGATGTTCTCATCTCATCAGAGTTTACATCCCAGGCAGAGCTAAGAACAGCGGATAAACATCAAAATATCAAGAAAACTAGAGTCAGTGTAAGAACTCTAGGAAATAAAGGAGGTAACAGAGGTAACTGGCAGCGGCAACACAGAGGAACCCGAGAAAAGCAAAACTGTGGTTTCATGCAGCGCGCTACAGCCGAACTCTACACCAAGTAACGAACACATGTATGCAGAGTCCACAAAACAGAACAAGCCGTTTGTGGCACTAAAACGAAGAAAACTAACGCACACTACGAACATCCAAATGGAGTTCCGAACAATTCTAAACCATCAAATAAAGCACCTCAATTAATTTTATCACAACAAGTTGAGGGCGATAGAAAAACTAAGTGGCAAGTTCCGATAGAAGCTTTCATGAAGTTTCCTAAACGCCTGTAGATACACTCACTAAATATGCTATATAAAGGATCAACAAACGATCCAAACTGGTACCTAGGAATGGCTCTAGAAAACAGTCCTTTCAAACTACCGACGAACATGTTGAATGTAAGGTTCCCAAGAACAATTGACAGAAATATTCACTTTGACAGCATTAGATAATCTGCTTAGAGACATTCACGAAGCCCTGCAGTATTCGACAATGTGGACAAACATGGAAGATTGGAGGCATACACCCACATGACGCCGCACGGCAGCCATCACTGCTCTTTAACATGTAGATCTACTTGGTCCACAGGACAAGAAGCAACAGGCTTCACCATTAACCTGACAAAAACTGTATATGTGGCATCTGGGAGTGAGACTGCAAACGACAGTTATCGCTTGCAACTATTGCAGGCCAAAATACTCCGAATTTTAACATAGGGATAGAAACTATATGAACCAACCTCAGGTACAATGATCTAAAAACTATGGAATCAAGAGCTGCAGTAGGCTAGCATGAAACGTTCCCGTGAAAGACCAGGTTCCTGTCGCCAGCTTCTCCTCAAGAAGCTCAACTGAAGGGAAGTATTTACTGAGTTCTATGCAACCGGAACTGGACAAGATCGCACCACATCAGACTGGCATCACCCTTCGGCAGAATACGTGTGTTAACAAGTGACAAATCCAGTGAATACTCGCTGCTGGATTTCAGCAAGGATCAAGACTAATGCACATTTTGTTCGCATTTATTCTTCTAAATAATAGTAAAAAAAAAGTTAATCAGGTTTGCAATGCCTTCGTTGACAATGGCATGGAGTAGCAAATATTTGGTGTACTGCAGAGAGAGTGCGTGTAGAAACAAAAGCGGATAAGTTGCGCTCGGAAGAGAGATGTAACACCAAGGGTTTGTTTACAAGTCGTGTGTTAGCAATGAAACAGTGTCCAAAGCTCTCAATAACTTTATTACAATTCAACAGATGGAGTTTCTGCGTGCCAAAATGCCGTAAGAAAGTTTTGCGTCATTTTTTGTACTTATGATATAATTAAGTTCGCTAGCAGGGCATGCTAAATAATTGTATAAAGTGCTAACATTAGAAATGAGTGAATGGATATTTAGCAACTGGCAATATCAGTTTTCTGTGTTTGCCTGGCCTGGGAGTGTGTGTATGTTAAGGGTTTCTGTACTATCTGAGACCTATGCTATTAAATATGTATGGGACAAAGAGAAGGTGTTTCATCACTCGACCGATGATTGTGGTTACTTATAAGCTACGCAACATTCCCAGAGCATGAAGACTGTCGGGGGGAGGTTAATGTCGACTTTAAGAAGCTGCCTGTGCAGCTTTTAGCTCTGTTAATGAGAGTCAGCGAAGTATACTCTTCAGTTATTGTATTCCATGTCTAGATTTCACAACAAACATGTTTTGAGGTCCCTAAGTCCAAAAACAAAAATGAAACAGAAACGTTCACGGCCGTGTCTGTGAACACCAAACTTGGTATTTAAGTTGACCGTCTTTCAAGGACCGTCAAGGACACACATAGGCTCGTCAACCCCCCTTTCAATGGAACGTTTTTAAAAAGTTTTCATTATAATGACTAACTGTTTGTATTCAAATAGCACATAGTTAAGGTATTTTACATCGCAAATAAAAGTTATATCCTCAATTTTCTGGGAAAGCTTGTGAACGCCTCTTCATTCACAAGGAAAGAATATAACTTCCCATAAGTCCTAACCATTACATATAGGTAAACAATTATATTTGATACATTCACGTGTCTATCGTTTATTACTGAGCAAATAAACTATTCTTACCAAAACTTATATGTAAACGTTTACAGAAACAGCTACATTACACATTTTGTTATAGAGAACAGCGATAGTCAAATGTTTAACAACTGCACGCCTTAAAATTCCATACTGTTTCCATGACATCGCGAGAAACAACTGAATGTTGACAGGACTTTAAAAGAATGACCAACAAATGAATAATTCGAAGCGTTAATAACGGGTATCTCCAAAATGGGTAATGCCACAAAGAAGTATTTGAAATAAACTGTGTGTTTTAAAGAGGTCTACATTTTTTATGTAGTAGTTTTCATCTATCGCTTAAGTTTACCAGTTGTACAACATTATACCAAATTCCTTCCGTATGAAGAGGACTTCACAGGTTATTCACAAACAATTCAAGATATAAACTTACTTGCCATGTAAATGTGTTTAATATGTCGTATTTTAATCAAAATCATTGGAGTAATTTTTTTAGAAAATAAAAAATTGCCAATAGTGTTCCATGTAAAGGGCAGTTTGCGGTGGGGGATTTTTTTGAAAATCTTTGTATCGGATCTTTCCAAGGTACTGAACCCAAACACCAGGTTTGGTACTTATCCGACTTTTCGTTCTTTAGTTATGCTGTTCACACACACGTACAGATCTTTTCCTAAAAAAACGTTTTCAATACAGGGTACCTCAGAACGCGTAGTTGCACTGAAATCTCGATATCAAAATTTTAGGTGTAATGCAATAACTCCATGTACAGTGTACGTCACTTGTTTGTAATGTGGTCGTTCTCACAGCAACATGACGGCGCTTGTTGACTCTCGTTACAGCGCCGCCAACTAAACAAACAACATGACTACTTCATTTTAAATAATAACATGTGTTTACAAAGTCAATAGTTTGACGGAGGGGACACCTGGCACCTCAACCCCAATCGATCTTTAATGGATACACACCCGGAAGGAAAAGATGAGGTAAGGAAACCGCAGGAGACGTATGGTTGCAGAGCTCCCTAATAGTTCCAGGCTTGATCACCCGGCCATGGGAGGATCACTCGGAGACGTCCCACTGGTGTGACTGGGAAAACACGACCGAGGAGGGAGCCTTCTTCCTCTACCAGGGCCGAGAAGAAGTTCTAAAACGCAAGCCTCGGCGCCATCTGCCCGACCACGGACCGGAATCAACCTGTAACATGAAAGAGGAAAATCAAACGAGAAGAAATGAGGGAGAGAGGAAATACGTGGTACACCACCCTAGCATTAGCCTTAAAGAACTAGGGAAAACCACGAAAAAAATCATAATCAGAGAAAGCGGCCACCGGGATACCAATCCGGGACCTCTCGAATGAGAGCTTCACACGCTACCATGGAGCCATCCCGCTAGTGAACTAAGGATTTAAAACAACCACTGTTAAAAAGTGTTTGGAGAATAATTGTGCCCTTTAAACGGCGATGAGCACAGAGACATCTAGCAAAGTTGCAGTAGAGAAAGTACTGTACCTTCATCAAACAAAATATTTCCGAACAAACTTACTGATACACCCAATACTTGTGAAACGTTTTCGGGCAACTGACGCTCTTCTCAAGTACCCACGCTAACTGCTTGAACACTCACCGTGAGTCACCAATACAGTGAACAGGTGGGTTACCTTGTTCATCAGCACATAATTACAGAAACTTCCTGGTCCATGTGAAACAGACTATACCAACACACAACACCAGAGACTCTCCTGATCCTAGCTGACAAAATTATTAAACAGACTATACCAACACACAACATCAGCGACTCTCCTGATCCTAGCTGACAAAATTATTAAACAGACTATACCAACACACAACACCAGCGACTCTCCTGATTCTAGCTGACAACATTATCAAACAGACTATACCAACACACAACACCAGCGACCCTCCTGATCCTAGCTCACAACATTATCAAACAGACTATACCAACACACAACACCAGCGACTCTTCTGATCCTAGCTGACAACATTATCAAACAGACTATACCAACACACAACACCAGCGACTCTTCTGATCCTAGCTGACAACATTATCAAACAGACTATACCAACACACAACACCAGCGACTCTCCTGATCCTAGCTCACAACATTATCAAACAGACTATACCAACACACAACACCAGCGACCCTCCTGATCCTAGCTGACAACATTATCAAACAGACTATACCAACACACAACACCAGCGACTCTCCTGATCCTAGCTGACAACATTATCAAACAGACTATACCAACACACAACACCAGCGACTCTCCTGATCCTAGCTGACAACATTATCAAACAGACTATACCAACACACAACACCAGCGACTCTCCTGATCCTAGCTGACAACATTATCAAACAGACTATACCAACACACAACACCAGCGACTCTCCTGATTCTAACTGGAAACATTATCAAACAGACTATACCAACACACAACACCAGCGACGCTCCTGATTCTAACTGGAAACATTATCAAACAGACTATACCAACACACAACACCAGCGACCCTCCTGATCCTAGCTGACAACATTATCAAACAGACTATACCAACACACAACACCAGCGACCCTCCTGATTCTAACTGGAAACATTATCAAACAGACTATACCAACACACAACACCAGCGACTCTTCTGATCCTAGCTGACAACATTATCAAACAGACTATACCAACACACAACACCAGCGACTCTCCTGATCCTAGCTCACAACATTATCAAACAGACTATACCAACACACAACACCAGCGACCCTCCTGATCCTAGCTGACAACATTATCAAACAGACTATACCAACACACAACACCAGCGACTCTCCTGATTCTAACTGGAAACATTATCAAACAGACTATACCAACACACAACACCAGCGACTCTTCTGATCCTAGCTGACAACATTATCAAACAGACTATACCAACACACAACACCAGCGACCCTCCTGATCCTAGCTGACAACATTATCAAACAGACTATACCAACACACAACACCAGCGACTCTCCTGATTCTAACTGGAAACATTAT
Source organism: Deroplatys truncata (assembly GCA_030765065.1). Taxonomy (NCBI): domain Eukaryota; kingdom Metazoa; phylum Arthropoda; class Insecta; order Mantodea; family Mantidae; genus Deroplatys; species Deroplatys truncata. The sequence goes on from CM060975.1 coordinate 13,489,871, forward strand.
CAAACAGACTATACCAACACACAACACCAGCGACTCTTCTGATCCTAGCTGACAACATTATCAAACAGACTATACCAACACACAACACCAGCGACCCTCCTGATTCTAACTGACAACATTATCAAACAGACTATACCAACACACAACACCAGCGACCCTCCTGATTCTAGCTGACAACATTATCAAACAGACTATAGCAACACACAACACCAGCGACCCTCCTGATTCTAACTGACAACATTATCAAACAGACTATACCAACACACAACACCAGCGACCCTCCTGATTCTAGCTGACAACATTATCAAACAGACTATACCAACACACAACACCAGCGACCCTCCTGATTCTAGCTGACAACATTATCAAACAGACTATACCAACACACAACACCAGCGACCCTCCTGATCCTAGCTGACAACATTATCAAACAGACTATACCAACACACAACACCAGCGACTCTCCTGATCCTAGCTGACAACATTATCAAACAGACTATACCAACACACAACACCAGCGACTCTCCTGATCCTAGCTGACAACATTATCAAACAGACTATACCAACACACAACACCAGCGACGCTCCTGATTCTAACTGACAACATTATCAAACAGACTATACCAACACACAACACCAGCGACTCTCCTGATTCTAACTGGAAACATTATCAAACAGACTATACCAACACACAACACCAGCGACGCTCCTGATTCTAACTGGAAACATTATCAAACAGACTATACCAACACACAACACCAGCGACTCTCCTGATTCTAACTGACAACATTATCAAACAGACTATACCAACACACAACACCAGCGACTCTCCTGATTCTAACTGGAAACATTATCAAACAGACTATACCAACACACAACACCAGCGACGCTCCTGATTCTAACTGACAACATTATCAAACAGACTATACCAACACACAACACCAGCGACTCTCCTGATTCTAACTGGAAACATTATCAAACAGACTATACCAACACACAACACCAGCGACTCTCCTGATTCTAACTGACAACATTATCAAACAGACTATACCAACACACAACACCAGCGACTCTCCTGATTCTAACTGGAAACATTATCAAACAGACTATACCAACACACAACACCAGCGACGCTCCTGATTCTAACTGACAACATTATCAAACAGACTATACCAACACACAACACCAGCGACTCTCCTGATTCTAACTGGAAACATTATCAAACAGACTATACCAACACACAACACCAGCGACGCTCCTGATTCTAACTGGAAACATTATCAAACAGACTATACCAACACACAACACCAGCGACTCTCCTGATTCTAACTGGAAACATTATCAAACAGACTATACCAACACACAACACCAGCGACCCTCCTGATCCTAGCTGACAACATTATCAAACAGACTATACCAACACACAACACCAGCGACTCTCCTGATTCTAACTGGAAACATTATCAAACAGACTATACCAACACACAACACCAGCGACGCTCCTGATTCTAACTGGAAACATTATCAAACAGACTATACCAACACACAACACCAGCGACTCTCCTGATTCTAACTGGAAACATTATCAAACAGACTATACCAACACACAACACCAGCGACGCTCCTGATTCTAACTGGAAACATTATCAAACAGACTATACCAACACACAACACCAGCGACGCTCCTGATTCTAACTGGAAACATTATCAAACAGACTATACCAACACACAACACCAGCGACGCTCCTGATTCTAACTGGAAACATTATCAAACAGACTATACCAACACACAACACCAGCAACAGACTATACCAACACACAACACCAGCGACCCTCCTGATTCTAACTGGAAACATTATCAAACAGACTATACCAACACACAACACCAGCAACAGACTATACCAACACACAACACCAGCGACCCTCCTGATTCTAACTGGAAACATTATCAAACAGACTATACCAACACACAACACCAGCGACGCTCCTGATTCTAACTGGAAACATTATCAAACAGACTATACCAACACACAACACCAGCGACTCTCCTGATTCTAACTGGAAACATTATCAAACAGACTATACCAACACACAACACCAGCGACGCTCCTGATTCTAACTGGAAACATTATCAAACAGACTATACCAACACACAACACCAGCAACAGACTATACCAACACACAACACCAGCGACCCTCCTGATTCTAACTGGAAACATTATCAAACAGACTATACCAACACACAACACCAGCAACAGACTATACCAACACACAACACCAGCGACCCTCCTGATTCTAACTGGAAACATTATCAAACAGACTATACCAACACACAACACCAGCAACAGACTATACCAACACACAACACCAGCGACCCTCCTGATTCTAACTGGAAACATTATCAAACAGACTATACCAACACACAACACCAGCAACAGACTATACCAACACACAACACCAGCGACCCTCCTGATTCTAACTGGAAACATTATCAAACAGACTATACCAACACACAACACCAGCAACAGACTATACCAACACACAACACCAGCGACCCTCCTGATTCTAACTGGAAACATTATCGTTTAGCGCAAGCAGTCACGTTGTGTGATGTAATGCTCATATTTTCATAATTACTATGTTGCAGATTAGGTCGCCAGCGAGACTAATTCTGGACATCCCACCTGCTACAGTAATGACATCTCTTGGGACGCCGGGGCACTTGACCTGGCTCAGCCATCCTTTATTTACGTAGTAGATGGGGGAAGGGTTCGCATCCCTGGCGATAAACGAGTTTTGCTACCTGCTGAGATAAGGCTACATATTTATGTAGCGTTGGTAAGACAGTTCCTCGACCTTGGCTGGGGAAGGTTCCAGCACTGACTGACATTGCATGACTCATTACTTTACTTCAAACTGACGATTTGATCTAAATTACACGGTATTAGGTTGCATGGACATTTAGGGGAACATAAATGCTTCCTGTGGGCTGTCGCTCTAACTGTTTGCTGACCTCGGTCTTCACAGCAGCCTACGTATGCACTTCCTAATGGCGGGCGTATCGGTGTCCAAGATGCCACAAAACTTCCCGGCTTGCAATCAGCATTTTAATGTAAGTGTACACTCCTTGAGTTAACTACTAAATTTGTAATCTTTCAAGTTGCATGTAACGCTTAATTTGCCTGTTTTGTTAATGTGCACAATTATGTCGCTTGTTTCACATGTAAATTTTATTTTATTCGCTTTACGAGTTTACATGGGTAGCTTTGTAAACTCGAATACCGATATCATTAATTTCATTTGCCTTACCCCTCCCTCTCTCCGTTTTTATGAAACTGCAAGACACTTAAAGAGCAAATTAATGCTCTGAGGAGACTAAAAGGACAAAGTAAAATAGTGAGAAAACACTGTTGAACAATAACAAACAGCTCAGTTTGTAATGATGACTTTTTATAGAGAGAATCTGACTTGGGGAAAAATATAGCAACGTCAATATAACCTTGTTTCTCCTCAGTAACCGACTTTCATAAAACTGTTAAGAAAACACAACAAAGGCCAAAGTTAACATTGAAACAAAGTGTAAATGTTGTTACGTTTGCAAGAAAGCCTTTATGTTTGTGTTGTTTAACTGCATGATCGAAGTCAGGACGCAGACCAAGTTTATCTTACGAGCTTTTATAGGTATTGCATAACATTAAATAATTAATTGGGATGCAATTTTCAATTCTACGCTAGACGGTAATATTCGCCTTGTGTTAAAGGTTACCTGAGCCAAGTTTGGTCGAAATCCGTGCAACGGCGTAGAAGCCCATAAGGAACAGACACGCATTTAATAGCTGACGTCATATGAGTGAATCTCCACCTTATCTGGTCGAAGCCGTTTGCTCACGGTATGAAGGTGGCTGATAAAGGAAGTGAGTTCAACTGTGGTGATTATGGTTAAGTGTAATATTAAATCTGATTTAAATTTTATTTTTTGGTATCTCTTAAGATTTATAATAATGTAGCCTACTAATTTACATAAAGGGCAGGAGTTGAAAATAACCAAGTGTTAATAGTTTTAGAAATTCATTTCCGAAAATCCTCGCAGTGTTTTTGCAGCGAAACTTGAGGTCATTGAATTGAGTGGTGTGCTGGTGAAGGCCTTGTTTTCGTGCAGTAACAGAGAGATGAGAATTATTTATGGACGCTCTTTAACTACTGTGGTCCTTAGCGTCCCATTCTATATTGGGTGTGAAAGACCGGTAATTTTGCTCAGAGGCCTCTTTATCAGACTTGAGGTTCTTTAACTGCTGTGGTCCTTAGCGTCCCATTCTATATTGGACGTGAAAGACCGGTAATTTTGCTCAGAGGCCTCTTTATCAGGCTAGAGGTTATTTAACTACTGTGGTCCTTAGCGTCCCATTCTATATTGGACGTGAAAGACCGGTAATTTTGCTCAGAGGCCTCTTTATCAGGCTAGAGGTTCTTTAACTACTGTGGTCCTTAGCGTCCCATTCTATATTGGGTGTGAAAGACCGGTAACTTTGCTCAGAGACCTCTTTATCAGGCTTGAGGTTCTTTAACTGCTGTGGTCCTTAGCGTCCCATTCTATATTGGACGTGAAAGACCGGTAATTTTGCTCAGAGGCCTCTTTATCAGGCTAGAGGTTCTTTAACTACTGTGGTCCTTAGCGTCCCATTCTATATTGGGTGTGAAAGACCGGTAATTTTGCTCAGAGGCCTCTTTATCAGACTTGAGGTTCTTTAACTGCTGTGGTCCTTAGCGTCCCATTCTATATTGGGCGTGAAAGACCGGCAATTTTGCTCAGAGGCCTCTTTATCAGGCTTGAGGTTCTTTAACTACTGTGGTCCTTAGTGTCCCATTCTATATTGGACGTGAAAGACCGGTAATTTTACTCAGAGGCCTCTTTATCAGACTTGAGGTTCTTTAACTGCTGTGGTCCTTAGCGTCCCATTCTATATTAGACGTGAAAGACCGGTAATTTTGCTCAGAGGCCTCTTTATCAGGCTAGAGGTTATTTAACTACTGTGGTCCTTAGCGTCCCATTCTATATTGGACGTGAAAGACCGGTAATTTTGCTCAGAGGCCTCTTTATCAGGCTAGAGGTTCTTTAACTACTGTGGTCCTTAGCGTCCCATTCTATATTGGGTGTGAAAGACCGGTAACTTTCCTCACAGACCTCTTTATCAGGCTTGAGGTTCTTTAACTACTGCGGTCCTTAGCGTCCCATTCTATATTGGGCGTGAAAGACCGGCAATTTTGCACAGATGCCTCTTTATCAGGCTTGAGGTTCTTTAACTACTGTGGTCCTTAGCGTCCCATTCTATATTGGGAGTGAAAGACCGGTAACTTTGCTCAGAGACCTCTTTATCAGGGTTGAGGTTCTTTAACTACTGTGCTCCTTAGCGTCCCATTCTATATTGGGCGTGAAAGACCGGCAATTTTGCTCAGAGGCCTCTTTATCAGGCTTGAGGTTCTTTAACTACTGTGGTCCTTAGTGTCCCATTCTATATTGGACGTGAAAGACCGGTAATTTTACTCAGAGGCCTCTTTATCAGACTTGAGGTTCTTTAACTACTGCGGTCCTTAGCGTCCCATTCTATATTGGGAGAGAAAGACCGGTAACTTTGCTCAGAGACCTCTTTATCAGGCTGGAGGTTCTTTAACTACTGCGGTCCTTAGCGTCCCATTCTATATTGGGAGTGAAAGACCGGTAATTTTGCTCAGAGGCCTCTTTATCAGGCTTGAGGTTCTTTAACTACTGCGGTCCTTAGCGTCCCATTCTATATTGGGAGTGAAAGACCGGTAACTTTGCTCACAGACCTCTTTATCAGGCTTGAGGTTCTTTAACTACTGCGGTCCTTAGCGTCCCATTCTATATTGGGCGTGAAAGACCGGCAATTTTGCACAGATGCCTCTTTATCAGGCTTGAGGTTCTTTAACTACTGTGGTCCTTAGCGTCCCATTCTATATTGGGAGTGAAAGACCGGTAACTTTGCTCAGAGACCTCTTTATCAGGCTCGAGGTTCTTTAACTACTGTGCTCCTTAGCGTCCCATTCTATATTGGGTATGAAAGACCGGCAATTTTACTCAGAGGCCTCTTTACCAGGCTTGAGGTTCTTTAACTGCTGTGGTCCTTAGTGTCCCATTCTATATTGGGTGTGAAAGACCGGCAATTTTACTCAGAGGCCTCTTTATCAGACTTGAGGTTCTTTAACTACTGTGCTCCTTAGTGTCCCATTCTATATTGGGTGTGAAAGACCGGTAAGTTTACTCAGAGGCCTCTTTATCAGGCTAGAGGTTCTTTAACTACTGTGCTCCTTAGCGTCCCATTCTATATTGGGTGTGAAAGACCGGTAATTTTACTCAGAGGCCTCTTTATCAGGCTTCAGGTTCTTTAACTACTGTGGTCCGGAGCATCCCATTCTATATTGGGTGTCAAAGACCGGTAATTTTACTCAGCGGCCTCTTTATCAGGCTTCAGGTTCTTTAACTACTGTGGTCCTTAGCGTCCCATTCTATATTGGGTGTGAAAGACCGGTAACTTTGCTCAGAGGCCTCTTTATCAGGCTAGAGGTTCTTTAACTACTGTGCTCCTTAGCGTCCCATTCTATATTGGGTGTGAAAGACCGGTAATTTTACTCAGAGGCCTCTTTATCAGGCTAGAGGTTCTTTAACTACTGTGCTCCTTAGCGTCCCATTCTATATTGGGTGTGAAAGATCGGTAACTTTGCTCAGAGGCCTCTTTATCAGACTTGAGGTTCTTTAACTACTGTGGTCCTTAGCGTCCCATTCTATATTGGGTGTGAAAGATCGGTGACTTTACTCAGAGGCCTCTTTATTAGGTTTGAGGTTCTTTAACTACTATGGTCCTTAGCGTCCCATTCTATATTGGACATAAAAGACCGGCAATTTTACTCAGAGGCCTCTTTATCAGGCTTGAGGTTCTTGAACTACTGCGGTCCTTAGCGTCCCATTCTATATTGGGTGTGAAAGATCGGTAACTTTACTCAGAGGCCTCTTTATCAGGCTTGAGGTTCTTTAACTACTGCGGTCCTTAGTGTCCCATTCTATATTGGGAGTGAAAGACCGGTAATTTTGCTCAGAGGCCTCTTTATCAGGCTAGAGGTTCTTTAACTACTGTGGTCCTTAGCGTCCCATTCTATATTGGACATAAAAGACCGGCAATTTTACTCAGAGGCCTCTTTATCAGGCTTCAGGTTCTTTAACTGCTGTGGTCCGGAGCATCCCATTCTATATTGGGTGTGAAAGACCGGTTATTTTACTCAGAGGCCTCTTTATCAGGCTTCAGGTTCTTTAACTACTGTGGCCCGGAGCATCCCATTCCATATTGGGTGTGAAAGACCGGTAATTTTACTCAGAGGCCTCTTTATCAGGCTTCAGGTTCTTTAACTACTGTGGTCCTTAGCGTCCCATTCTATATTGGGTGTGAAAGACCGGTAACTTTGCTCAGAGGCCTCTTTATCAGGCTAGAGGTTCTTTAACTACTGTGCTCCTTAGCGTCCCATTCTCTATTGGGTGTGAAAGACCGGTAATTTTACTCAGAGGCCTCTTTATCAGGCTAGAGGTTCTTTAACTACTGTGGTCCTTAGCGTCCCATCCTATATTGGACATAAAAGACCGGCAATTTTACTCAGAGGCCTCTTTATCAGGCTTGAGGTTCTTTAACTACTGCGGTACTTAGCGTCCCATTCTATATTGGGTGTGAAAGATCGGTAACTTTACTCAGAGGCCTCTTTATCAGGCTTGAGGTTCTTTAACTACTGTGCTCCTTAGTGTCCCATTCTATATTGGGAGTGAAAGACCGGTAACTTTGCTCAGAGGCCTCTTTATCAGGCTTGAGGTTCTTTAACTGCTGTGGTCCTTAGCGTCCCATTCTATATTGGGTGTGAAAGACCGGCAATTTTGCTCAGAGGCCTCTTTATCAGGCTTGAGGTTCTTTAACTGCTGTGGTCCTTAGCGTCCCATTCTATATTGGGCGTGAAAGACCGGCAATTTTGCTCAGAGGCCTCTTTATCAGGCTTGAGGTTCTTTGACTACTGTGGTCCTTAGTGTCCCATTCTATATTGGGTGTGAAAGACCGGCAATTTTACTCAGAGACCTCTTTATCAGGCTTGAGCTTCTTTAACTACTGTGCTCCTTAGTGTCCCATTCTATATTGGGAGTGAAAAACCGGTAACTTTGCTCAGAGGCCTCTTTATCAGGCTAGAGGTTCTTTAACTGCTGTGGTACTTAGCGTCCCATTCTATATTGGGTGTGAAAGACCGGTAATTTTATTCAGAGGCCTCTTTGTCAGGCTAGAGGTTCTTTAACTACTGTGCTCCTTAACGTCCCATTGTATATTGGGAGTGAAAGACCGGTAATTTTGCTCAGAGGCCTCTTTATCAGGCTAGAGGAATCTTTAACTACTGTGCTCCTTAGCGTCCCATTCTATATTGGGAGTGAAAGACCGGTAATTTTACTCAGAGGCCTCTTTATCAGGCTAGAGGTTCTTTAACTACTGCGGTCCTTAGCGTCCCATTCTATATTGGGTGTGAAAGACCGGTAATTTTGCTCAGAGGCCTCTTTATCAGGCTTCAGGTTCTTTAACTGCTGTGGTCCTTAGCGTCCCATTCTATATTGGGTGTGAAAGACCGGTAATTTTACTCAGAGGCCTCTTTATCAGGCTTCAGGTTCTTTAACTGCTGTGGTCCTTAGCGTCCCATTCTATATTGGGCGTGAAAGACCGGTAATTTTATTCAGAGGCCTCTTTGTCAGGCTAGAGGTTCTTTAACTACTGTGCTCCTTAACGTCCCATTGTATATTGGGAGTGAAAGACCGGTAATTTTGCTCAGAGGCCTCTTTATCAGGCTAGAGGTTCTTTAACTACTGTGCTCCTTAGCGTCCCATTCTATATTGGGAGTGAAAGACCGGTAATTTTACTCAGAGGCCTCTTTATCAGGCTAGAGGTTCTTTAACTACTGCGGTCCTTAGCGTCCCATTCTATATTGGGTGTGAAAGACCGGTAATTTTGCTCAGAGGCCTCTTTATCAGGCTTCAGGTTCTTTAACTGCTGTGGTCCTTAGCGTCCCATTCTATATTGGGTGTGAAAGACCGGTAATTTTACTCAGAGGCCTCTTTATCAGGCTTCAGGTTCTTTAACTGCTGTGGTCCTTAGCGTCCCATTCTATATTGGGCGTGAAAGACCGGTAATTTTACTCAGAGGCCTCTTTATCAGGCTTCAGGTTCTTTAACTACTGTGGTCCGGAGCATCTCATTCTATTTTGGGCGTGAAAGACCGGTAATTTTACTCAGAGGCCTCTTTATCAGGCTTCAGGTTCTTTAACTGCTGTGGTCCGGAGCATCCCATTCTATATTGGGTGTGAAAGACCGGTAATTTTACTCAGAGGCCTCTTTATCAGGCTTCAGGTTCTGTAACTGCTGTGGTCCGGAGCATCCCATTCTATATTGGGTGTGAAAGACCGGTAATTTTACTCAGAGGCCTCTTTATCAGGCTTCAGGTTCTTTAACTACTGTGGTCCGGAGCATCCCATTCTATATTGGGTGTGAAAGACCGGTAATTTTGCTCAGAGGCCTCTTTATCAGGCTTCAGGTTCTTTAACTGCTGTGGTCCGGAGCATCCCATTCTATATTGGGTGTGAAAGACCGGAAACTTTGCTCAGAGGCCTCTTTATCAGGCTAGAGGTTCTTTAACTACTGTGCTCCTTAGCGTCCCATTCTATATTGGGTGTGAAAGACCGGTAATTTAACTCAGAGGCCTCTTTATCAGGCTTCAGGTTCTTTTACTGCTGTGGTCCTTAGCGTCCCATTCTATATTGGACGTGAAAGACCGCTAATTTTGCTCAGAGGCCTCTTTATCAGGCTAGAGGTTCTTTAACTACTGTGGTCCTTAGCGTCCCATTCTATATTGGGTGTGAAAGACCGGTAATTTTGCTCAGAGGCCTCTTTATCAGACTTGAGGTTCTTTAACTGCTGTGGTCCTTAGCGTCCCATTCTATATTGGGCGTGAAAGACCGGTAATTTTGCTCAGAGGCCTCTTTATCAGGCTTGAGGTTCTTTAACTACTGTGGTCCTTAGTGTCCCATTCTATATTGGACGTGAAAGACCGGTAATTTTACTCAGAGGCCTCTTTATCAGACTTGAGGTTCTTTAACTACTGCGGTCCTTAGCGTCCCATTCTATATTGGGAGAGAAAGACCGGTAACTTTGCTCAGAGACCTCTTTATCAGGCTTGAGGTTCCTTAACTACTGCGGTCCTTAGCGTCCCATTCTATATTGGGAGAGAAAGACCGGTAACTTTGCTCAGAGACCTCTTTATCAGGCTGGAGGTTCTTTAACTACTGCGGTCCTTAGCGTCCCATTCTATATTGGGAGTGAAAGACCGGTAATTTTGCTCAGAGGCCTCTTTATCAGGCTTGAGGTTCTTTAACTACTGCGGTCCTTAGCGTCCCATTCTATATTGGGAGTGAAAGACCGGTAACGTTGCTCACAGACCTCTTTATCAGGCTTGAGGTTCTTTAACTACTGCGGTCCTTAGCGTCCCATTCTATATTGGGCGTGAAAGACCGGCAATTTTGCACAGATGCCTCTTTATCAGGCTTGAGGTTCTTTAACTACTGTGGTCCTTAGCGTCCCATTCTATATTGGGAGTGAAAGACCGGTAACTTTGCTCAGAGACCTCTTTATCAGGGTTGAGGTTCTTTAACTACTGTGCTCCTTAGCGTCCCATTCTATATTGGGTGTGAAAGACCGGCAATTTTATTCAGAGGCCTGTTTATCAGGCTTGAGGTTCTTTAACTGCTGTGGTCCTTAGCGTCCCATTCTATATTGGGTATGAAAGACCGGCAATTTTACTCAGAGACCTCTTTATCAGGCTTGAGGTTCTTTAACTGCTGTGGTCCTTAGTGTCCCATTCTATATTGGGAGTGAAAGACCGGTAACGTTGCTCACAGACCTCTTTATCAGGCTTGAGGTTCTTTAACTACTGTGCTCCTTAGCGTCCCATTCTATATTGGGTATGAAAGACCGGCAATTTTACTCAGAGACCTCTTTATCAGGCTTGAGGTTCTTTAACTACTGTGCTCCTTAGCGTCCCATTCTATATTGGGTGTGAAAGACCGGCAATTTTACTCAGAGTCCTCTTTATCAGGCTTGAGGTTCTTTAACTACTGTGCTCCTTAGCGTCCCATTCTATATTGGGTATGAAAGACCGGCAATTTTACTCAGAGGCCTCTTTATCAGGCTTGAGGTTCTTTAACTGCTGTGGTCCTTAGCGTCCCATTCTATATTGGGTATGAAAGACCGGCAATTTTACTCAGAGACCTCTTTATCAGGCTTGAGGTTCTTTAACTGCTGTGGTCCTTAGTGTCCCATTCTATATTGGGTGTGAAAGACCGGCAATTTTACTCAGAGACCTCTTTATCAGGCTTGAGGTTCTTTAGCTACTGTGGTCCTTAGTGTCCCATTCTATATTGAGTGTGAAAGACCGGCAATTTTACTCAGAGACCTCTTTATCAGGCTTGAGGTTCTTTAGCTACTGTGGTCCTTAGTGTCCCATTCTATATTGGACGTGAAAGACCGGCAATTTTACTCAGAGGCCTCTTTATCAGGCTTGAGGTTCTTTAACTACTGCGGTCCTTAGTGTCCCATTCTATATTGGATGTGAAAGACCGGCAATTTTGCTCAGAGACCTCTTTATCAGGCTTGAGGTTCTTTAACTACTGCGGTCCTTAGTGTCCCATTCTATATTGGGTATGAAAGACCGGCAATTTTACTCAGAGGCCTCTTTATCAGGCTTGAGGTTCTTTAGCTACTGTGGTCCTTAGTGTCCCATTCTATATTGGGTGTGAAAGACCGGCAATTTTACTCAGAGGCCTCTTTATCAGGCTTGAGGTTCTTTAACTACTGCGGTCCTTAGTGTCCCATTCTATATTGGATGTGAAAGACCGGCAATTTTGCTCAGAGACCTCTTTATCAGGCTTGAGGTTCTTTAACTACTGCGGTCCTTAGTGTCCCATTCTATATTGGGTGTGAAAGATTGGTAACTTTGCTCAGAGACCTCTTTATCAGGCTTGAGGTTCTTTAACTACTGCGGTCCTTAGTGTCCCATTCTATATTGGGTGTGAAAGACCGGCAATTTTACTCAGAGGCCTCTTTATCAGGCTTGAGGTTCTTTAACTACTGCGGTCCTTAGTGTCCCATTCTATATTGGATGTGAAAGACCGGCAATTTTGCTCAGAGACCTCTTTATCAGGCTTGAGGTTCTTTTACGTGCCGTAAATCTACGACACGGGACCACCGGCTTTACTTCCCGCCATTTCCGTCTGCCAGGTTATAGAGGTATTGGAATGCACCAGTCAACGGAGTGGACACGTAACACCTCGGTCTTATGTGCAAGGCGACACTTGCAGAGTTGACCACGGGAGACGTTCCTCTAGTGGAGGCCGCCATCTGCCCGAAGTCAACCAGCCAGGGGAAGCACGGCGAGAGTGGGCGGTCATCTCGCTCTGTACCACTTCCTAACACTTCAACATTAAACATAAATGTTGATAAGTTAAATAATCCATATTACATCCTCCACAATAGTCTTACTCACATAGCGTTCCCTTAAACGATTTCCTAACACTTAAATTGTTGTCCCTACTCATAACGTTACGATTAGAATCTTCCGTTCCAGCGCGGTCCTGGCTGCCCATCCAAACTGAGTAGGCAACCCATTAGTATTTCATTTTCCATATGGGGCCCAAACTTTCTGGAAATGCCCACTTATTACCGAGATTTCTGAATGAACATCACAATTTTAAGTATAACATTTCTGACCTTCATTTATAAAACTCCGATGCAGCGAATATCTATTATTTTTTCGTTACTATTATTTGCGTACAGAGGGCGTAATAATTGCCGCCATTTTCTGGTGACCATTGCCAAAGCGAACTCCTAATCGGAAACGTTCGCAGGTTTGTTTACTCTTCATGTTTTTTGCTTACGTTAATCATACTAATCAAGTAGTCTATGGAATCCTAAAATCATTGTTACTATGCCCAAAATCTGCGTCATTGGTACCTCCCCTACCGGAGTAAACTTCGACATCTACCCAGTCCACCCGCAAACCAACACGCTTCACCTCTGTCTCTGGAGCAGCACAGGAGACAGTGGACCATAACCGGCTTCTAGTCTATCCTGGAACAATGCAGGAAATGACTGTAACATAACAGACTTCTAGTCTATCCTGGAACAATGCAGGAAATGACTGTAACATAACAGGCTTCTAGTCTATCCTGGAACAATGCAGGAAATGACTGTAACATAACAGACTTCTAGTCTATCCTGGAACAATGCAGGAAATGACTGTAACATAACAGGCTTCTAGTCTATCCTGGAACAATACAACAAATGACTGTAACATAACAGGCTTCTAGTCTATCCTGGAACAATGCAGGAAATGACTGTAACATAACAGACTTCTAGTCTATCCTGGAACAATGCAGGAAATGACTGTAACATAACAGGCTTCTAGTCTATCCTGGAACAATGCAGGAAATGACTGTAACATAACAGACTTCTAGTCTATCCTTGAACAATGCAGGAAATGACTGTAACATAACAGGCTTCTAGTCTATCCTGGAACAATACAACAAATGACTGTAACATAACAGGCTTCTAGTCTATCCTGGAACAATGCAGGAAATGACTGTAACATAACAGGCTTCTAGTCTATCCTGGAACAATACAACAAATGACTGTAACATAACAGGCTTCTAGTCTATCCTGGAACAATACAGCAAATGACTGTAACATAACAGGCTTCTAGTCTATCCTGGAACAATGCTGGAAATGACTGTAACATAACCGGCTTCTAGTCTATCCTGGAACAATACAGCAAATGACTGTAACATAACAGGCTTCTAGTCTATCCTGGAACAATACAACAAATGACTGTAACATAACCGGCTTCTAGTCTATCCTGGAACAATGCAGGAAATGACTGTAACATAACCGGCTTCTAGTCTATCCTGGAACAATACAGCAAATGACTGTAACATAACAGGCTTCTAGTCTATCCTGGAACAATACAACAAATGACTGTAACATAACCGGCTTCTAGTCTATCCTGGAACAATGCAGGAAATGACTGTAACATAACAGGCTTCTAGTCTATCCTGGAACAATGCAGGAAATGACTGTAACATAACCGGCTTCTAGTCTATCCTGGAACAATACAGCAAATGACTGTAACATAACAGGCTTCTAGTCTATCCTGGAACAATGCAGGAAATGACTGTAACATAACAGGCTTCTAGTCTATCCTAGAACAATGCAGGAAATGACTGTAACATAACAGACTTCTAGTCTATCCTGGAACAATACAACAAATGACTGTAACATAACAGACTTCTAGTCTATCCTGGAACAATGCAGGAAATGACTGTAACATAACAGACTTCTAGTCTATCCTGGAACAATGCAGGAAATGACTGTAACATAACAGACTTCTAGTCTATCCTGGAACAATACAACAAATGACTGTAACATAACAGACTTCTAGTCTATCCTGGAACAATACAACAAATGACTGTAACATAACAGGCTTCTAGTCTATCCTGGAACAATACAACAAATGACTGTAACATAACAGGCTTCTAGTCTATCCTATAACAATGCAGGAAATGACTGTAACATAACAGGCTTCTAGTCTATCCTGGAACAATGCAGGAAATGACTGTAACATAACAGGCTTCAAGTCTATCCTGGAACAATGCAGGAAATGACTGTAACATAACAGGCTTCTAGTCTATCCTGGAACAATACAACAAATGACTGTAACATAACAGGCTTCTAGTCTATCCTGGAACAATGCAGGAAATGACTGTAACATAACAGGCTTCTAGTCTATCCTGGAACAATGCAGGAAATGACTGTAACATAACAGGCTTCTAGTCTATCCTGGAACAATACAACAAATGACTGTAACATAACAGGCTTCTAGTCTATCCTGGAACAATGCAGGAAATGACTGTAACATAACAGGCTTCTAGTCTATCCTGGAACAATGCAGGAAATGACTGTAACATAACAGGCTTCTAGTCTATCCTGGAACAATACAACAAATGACTGTAACATAACAGGCTTCTAGTCTATCCTGGAACAATGCAGGAAATGACTGTAACATAACAGACTTCTAGTCTATCCTGGAACAATACAACAAATGACTGTAACATAACAGGCTTCTAGTCTATCCTGGAACAATACAACAAATGACTGTAACATAACAGGCTTCTAGTCTATCCTGGAACAATGCAGGAAATGACTGTAACATAACAGGCTTCTAGTCTATCCTGGAACAATGCAGGAAATGACTGTAACATAACAGGCTTCTAGTCTATCCTGGAACAATGCAGGAAATGACTGTAACATAAAAGGCTTCTAGTCTATCCTGGAACAATACAGCAAATGACTGTAACATAACAGGCTTCTAGTCTATCCTGGAACAATACAACAAATGACTGTAACATAACAGGCTTCTAGTCTATCCTGGAACAATGCAGGAAATGACTGTAACATAACAGGCTTCTAGTCTATCCTGGAACAATACAACAAATGACTGTAACATAACAGGCTTCTAGTCTATCCTGGAACAACACAACAAATGACTGTAACATAACAGGCTTCTAGTCTATCCTGGAACAATACAACAAATGACTGTAACATAACAGGCTTCTAGTCTATCCTGGAACAATACAGCAAATGACTGTAACATAACAGGCTTCTAGTCTATCCTGGAACAATACAACAAATGACTGTAACATAACAGGCTTCTAGTCTATCCTGGAACAATGCAGGAAATGACTGTAACATAACAGGCTTCTAGTCTATCCTGGAACAATACAGCAAATGACTGTAACATAACAGGCTACTAGTCTATCCTGGAAAAATACAGCAAATGACTGTAACATAACAGGCTTCAAGTCTATCCTGGAACAATACAGCAAATGACTGTAACATAACAGGCTTCTAGTCTATCCTGGAACAATACAGCAAATGACTGTAACATAACAGACTTCTAGTCTATCCTGGAACAATACAGCAAATGACTGTAACATAACAGGCTTCTAGTCTATCCTGGAACAATGCAGGAAATGACTGTAACATAACAGACTTCTAGTCTATCCTGGAACAATACAACAAATGACTGTAACATAACCGGCTTCTAGTCTAACCTGGAACAATGCTGGAAATGACTGTAACATAACAGGCTTCTAGTCTAACCTGGAACAATACAGCAAATGACTGTAACATAACAGGCTTCTAGTCTATCCTGGAACAATACAGCAAATGACTGTAACATAACAGACTTCTAGTCTAACCTGGAACAATGCAGGAAATGACTGTAACATAACAGGCTTCTAGTCTAACCTGGAACAATGCAGGAAATGACTGTAACATAACAGACTTCTAGTCTAACCTGGAACAATGCAGGAAATGACTGTAACATAACAGGCTTCTAGTCTAACCTGGAACAATGCAGGAAATGACTGTAACATAACAGGCTTCTAGTCTATCCTGGAACAATACAACAAATGACTGTAACATAACAGGCTTCTAGTCTATCCTGGAACAATACAGCAAATGACTGTAACATAACAGGCTTCTAGTCTATCCTGGAACAATGCTGGAAATGACTGTAACATAACCGGCTTCTAGTCTATCCTGGAACAATACAGCAAATGACTGTAACATAACAGGCTTCTAGTCTATCCTGGAACAATACAACAAATGACTGTAACATAACCGGCTTCTAGTCTATCCTGGAACAATGCAGGAAATGACTGTAACATAACCGGCTTCTAGTCTATCCTGGAACAATAGAGCAAATGACTGTAACATAACAGGCTTCTAGTCTATCCTGGAACAATACAACAAATGACTGTAACATAACCGGCTTCTAGTCTATCCTGGAACAATGCAGGAAATGACTGTAACATAACAGGCTTCTAGTCTATCCTGGAACAATGCAGGAAATGACTGTAACATAACCGGCTTCTAGTCTATCCTGGAACAATACAGCAAATGACTGTAACATAACAGGCTTCTAGTCTATCCTGGAACAATGCAGGAAATGACTGTAACATAACAGGCTTCTAGTCTATCCTAGAACAATGCAGGAAATGACTGTAACATAACAGACTTCTAGTCTATCCTGGAACAATACAACAAATGACTGTAACATAACAGACTTCTAGTCTATCCTGGAACAATGCAGGAAATGACTGTAACATAACAGACTTCTAGTCTATCCTGGAACAATGCAGGAAATGACTGTAACATAACAGACTTCTAGTCTATCCTGGAACAATACAACAAATGACTGTAACATAACAGACTTCTAGTCTATCCTGGAACAATACAACAAATGACTGTAACATAACAGGCTTCTAGTCTATCCTGGAACAATACAACAAATGACTGTAACATAACAGGCTTCTAGTCTATCCTATAACAATGCAGGAAATGACTGTAACATAACAGGCTTCTAGTCTATCCTGGAACAATGCAGGAAATGACTGTAACATAACAGGCTTCAAGTCTATCCTGGAACAATGCAGGAAATGACTGTAACATAACAGGCTTCTAGTCTATCCTGGAACAATACAACAAATGACTGTAACATAACAGGCTTCTAGTCTATCCTGGAACAATGCAGGAAATGACTGTAACATAACAGACTTCTAGTCTATCCTGGAACAATACAACAAATGACTGTAACATAACAGGCTTCTAGTCTATCCTGGAACAATGCAGGAAATGACTGTAACATAACAGGCTTCTAGTCTATCCTGGAACAATACAACAAATGACTGTAACATAACAGGCTTCTAGTCTATCCTGGAACAACACAACAAATGACTGTAACATAACAGGCTTCTAGTCTATCCTGGAACAATACAACAAATGACTGT
Organism: Deroplatys truncata; assembly: GCA_030765065.1. Lineage (NCBI taxonomy): Eukaryota > Metazoa > Arthropoda > Insecta > Mantodea > Mantidae > Deroplatys > Deroplatys truncata. Next base: position 13,507,853 of record CM060975.1, read on the forward strand.
AACATAACAGGCTTCTAGTCTATCCTGGAACAATACAGCAAATGACTGTAACATAACAGGCTTCTAGTCTATCCTGGAACAATACAACAAATGACTGTAACATAACAGGCTTCTAGTCTATCCTGGAACAATGCAGGAAATGACTGTAACATAACAGGCTTCTAGTCTATCCTGGAACAATGCAGGAAATGACTGTAACATAACAGGCTTCTAGTCTATCCTGGAACAATACAACAAATGACTGTAACATAACAGGCTTCTAGTCTATCCTGGAACAATACAACAAATGACTGTAACATAACAGGCTTCTAGTCTATCCTGGAACAATGCAGGAAATGACTGTAACATAACAGGCTTCTAGTCTATCCTGGAACAATACAACAAATGACTGTAACATAACAGGCTTCTAGTCTATCCTGGAACAATACAACAAATGACTGTAACATAACAGGCTTCTAGTCTATCCTGGAACAATACAACAAATGACTGTAACATAACAGGCTTCTAGTCTATCCTGGAACAATACAACAAATGACTGTAACATAACAGACTTCTAGTCTATCCTGGAACAATGCAGGAAATGACTGTAACATAACAGGCTTCTAGTCTATCCTGGAACAATACAACAAATGACTGTAACATAACAGGCTTCTAGTCTATCCTGGAACAATGCAGGAAATGACTGTAACATAACAGGCTTCTAGTCTATCCTGGAACAATGCAGGAAATGACTGTAACATAACAGGCTTCTAGTCTATCCTGGAACAATACAACAAATGACTGTAACATAACAGGCTTCTAGTCTATCCTGGAACAATGCAGGAAATGACTGTAACATAACAGGCTTCTAGTCTATCCTGGAACAATGCAGGAAATGACTGTAACATAACAGGCTTCTAGTCTATCCTGGAACAATACAACAAATGACTGTAACATAACAGGCTTCTAGTCTATCCTGGAACAATGCAGGAAATGACTGTAACATAACAGACTTCTAGTCTATCCTGGAACAATACAACAAATGACTGTAACATAACAGGCTTCTAGTCTATCCTGGAACAATACAACAAATGACTGTAACATAACAGGCTTCTAGTCTATCCTGGAACAATGCAGGAAATGACTGTAACATAACAGGCTTCTAGTCTATCCTGGAACAATGCAGGAAATGACTGTAACATAACAGGCTTCTAGTCTATCCTGGAACAATGCAGGAAATGACTGTAACATAACAGGCTTCTAGTCTATCCTGGAACAATACAGCAAATGACTGTAACATAACAGGCTTCTAGTCTATCCTGGAACAATACAACAAATGACTGTAACATAACAGGCTTCTAGTCTATCCTGGAACAATGCAGGAAATGACTGTAACATAACAGGCTTCTAGTCTATCCTGGAACAATACAACAAATGACTGTAACATAACAGGCTTCTAGTCTATCCTGGAACAACACAACAAATGACTGTAACATAACAGGCTTCTAGTCTATCCTGGAACAATACAACAAATGACTGTAACATAACAGGCTTCTAGTCTATCCTGGAACAATACAGCAAATGACTGTAACATAACAGGCTTCTAGTCTATCCTGGAACAATACAACAAATGACTGTAACATAACAGGCTTCTAGTCTATCCTGGAACAATGCAGGAAATGACTGTAACATAACAGGCTTCTAGTCTATCCTGGAACAATACAGCAAATGACTGTAACATAACAGGCTACTAGTCTATCCTGGAACAATACAGCAAATGACTGTAACATAACAGGCTTCAAGTCTATCCTGGAACAATACAGCAAATGACTGTAACATAACAGGCTTCTAGTCTATCCTGGAACAATACAGCAAATGACTGTAACATAACAGACTTCTAGTCTATCCTGGAACAATACAGCAAATGACTGTAACATAACAGGCTTCTAGTCTATCCTGGAACAATGCAGGAAATGACTGTAACATAACAGACTTCTAGTCTATCCTGGAACAATACAACAAATGACTGTAACATAACCGGCTTCTAGTCTAACCTGGAACAATGCTGGAAATGACTGTAACATAACAGGCTTCTAGTCTAACCTGGAACAATACAGCAAATGACTGTAACATAACAGGCTTCTAGTCTATCCTGGAACAATACAGCAAATGACTGTAACATAACAGACTTCTAGTCTAACCTGGAACAATGCAGGAAATGACTGTAACATAACAGGCTTCTAGTCTAACCTGGAACAATGCAGGAAATGACTGTAACATAACAGACTTCTAGTCTAACCTGGAACAATGCAGGAAATGACTGTAACATAACAGGCTTCTAGTCTAACCTGGAACAATGCAGGAAATGACTGTAACATAACAGACTTCTAGTCTAACCTGGAACAATGCAGGAAATAACTTGGACCACAACAGATTCCTGCCTATCCTAGAAGAGCACAAAGAGACATTGGACAACAATAGGCTTCTATCTATCCTAGAAGAGCAAAAGAAGAGACATTGGACCGCAACAGACCTCTATCTATTCTAGAAGGGCACAGGAAGACACATTTGACCACAGCAGGCCTCTATCTATTCCAGAAGGTCACAAGAAGGCAGATTGGACAGCAACAGACCTCTATTTATGCTGGAAGGGCACAGGAAGCCACACTGGACCGTAACAGGCCTCTATCTGTCCTGGAAGGGCACAGGAAGCCATATTGGACAGCAACATGCCTCTATCTATCCTGGAAGGGCACAGGAAGCCACATTGGACCGCAACATGCCTCTATCTATCCTGGAAGGGCACAGGAAATCACATTGGACCACAACAGGCCTCTATTTATCCTGGAAGGGCACAGGAAGCCACATTGGACCGCAACATGCCTCTATCTATCCTGGAAGGGCACAGGAAGCCATATTGGACGGCAACATGCCTCTATCTATCCTGGAAGGGCACAGGAAGCCACATTGGACCGCAACATGCCTCTATCTATCCTGGAAGGGCACAGGAAGTCACATTGGACCACAACAGGCCTCTATTTATCCTGGAAGGGCACAGGAAGCCACATTGGACCACAACATGCCTCTATCTATCCTGGAAGGGCACAGGAAGTCACATTGGACCGCAACATGCCTCTATCTATCCTGGAAGGGCACAGGAAGCAACATTGGACCGCAACGTGCCTCTATCTATCCTGGAAGGTCACAGGAAGCCACATTGGACCGCAACATGCCTCTATCTATCCTGGAAGGGCACAGGAAGCCACATTGGACCACAACATGCCTCTATCTATACTGGAAGGTCACAGGAAGCCACATTGGACCGCAACATGCCTCTATCTATCCTGGAAGGGCACAGGAAGTCACATTGGACCACAACAGGCCTCTATTTATAATGGAAGGGCACAGGAAGCCACATTGGAACACAACATGCCTCTATCTATCCTGGAAGGGCACAGGAAGTCACATTGGACCGCAACATGCCTCTATCTATCCTGGAAGGGCACAGGAAGTCACATTGGACCGCAACATGCCTCTATCTATCCTGGAAGGGTACAGGAAGCCACATTGGACCGCAACATGCCTCTATCTATCCTGGAAGGGCACAGGAAGTCACATTGGACCACAACAGGCCTCTATTTATCCTGCAGGGCACAGGAAGCCACATTGGACCGCAACAGGCCTCTATCTAACCTGGAAGGTCACAGGAAGCCATACTGGACAGCAACAGGCCTCTATCTATCCTGGAAGGGCACAGGAACCCACATTGGACCGCAACAGGCCTCTTTCTATTCTAGAAGGGCACAGGAAGCCACATTTAACCGAAACAGGCCTCTATCTATCCTAGAAGGGCACAGGAAGCCACATTGGACAGTAACAGCGCTCTATCTATCCTAGAAGGGCACAGGAAGCCACATTGGACAGCAACAGGGCTCTATCTATCCTAGAAGGGCACAGGAAGCCACATGGACCGCAACAGGCCTCTATCTATCCTAGAAGGGCACAGGAAGCCACATTGGACCGCAACAGGCCTCTATCTATACTAGAAAGGCACAGCAAGCCACATTGGACAGCAACAGGCCTCTATGTATCCTGGAAGGTCACAGGAAGCCACATTGGACAGCAAAAGGCCTCTATCTATCTTGGAAGGCACAGGAAGCCGCATTGGACAGCAACAGGCCTCTATTTATCCTGGAAGGTCACAGGAAGTCACATTGGACAGCAAAAGGCCTCTATCTATCTTGGAAGGCACAGGAAGCCGCATTGGACAGCAACAGGCCTCTATTTATCCTGGAAGGGCACAGGAAGCCATATTGGACAGCAACAGGCCTCTATTTATCCTGAAAGGGCACAGGAAGCCCTATTGGACGGCAACAGGCCTCTATCTATCCTGGAAGGTCACAGGAAGCCATATTGGACAGCAACAGGCCTCTATCTGTCCTGGAAGGTCACAGGAAGCCACATTGGACCACAACAGGTCTCTATCTATCCTGGAAGGTCACAGGAAGCCATATTGGACATCAACAGCCCTCGATCTATCCTGAAAGGTCACAGGAAGCCATATTGGACAGCAACAGGCCTCTATCTATCCTGGAAGGTCACAGGAAGCCACATTGGACCGCAACAGGCCTCCATCTATCCTGGAAGGTCACAAGAAGGCACATTGGACAGCAACAGGCCTCTATCTATCCTGGAAGGTCACAGGAAGCCATATTGGACAGCAACAGGCCTCTAACTATCCTGGAAGGTCACAGGAAGCCATATTGGACAGCAACAGGCCTCTATCTATCCTGGAAGGTCACAGGAAGCCATATTGGACAGCAACAGGCCTCTATCTATCCTGGAAGGTCACAGGAAGCCATATTGGACAGCAACAGGCCTCTATCTATCCTAGAAGAGCACAAGAAGCCATATTGAACAGAAACAGGCCTCTATCTATCCTCGAAGGTCACAGGAAGCCATATTGGACAGCAACAGGCCTCAATCTATCCTGGAAGTTCACAGGAAGCCATATTGGACAGCAACAGGCCTCTATCTATCCTGGAAGGTCACAGGAAGCCATATTGAGCAGCATCAGGCCTCTATCTATTCCAGAAGGACACAGGCAGCCATATTGGAAAGCAACAGGCCTCTATCTATCCTGGAAGGTCACAGGAAGCCATATTGGACAGCAACAGGCCTCTATCTATTCCAGAAGGACACAGGAAGCCATATTGGACAGCAATAGGCCTCTATCTATCCTGGAAGGTCACAGGAAGCCATATTGGACAGCAACAGGCCTTTATCTATCCTGGAAGGGCACAAGAAGGCACATTGGACAGCAACAGGCCTCTATCTATTCCAGAAGGACACAGAAAGCCACATTGGAGAGCAACAGGCCTTTATCGATTCCAGAAGGACACAGGAAGCCACATTGGACAGCAACAGGTCTCTTTCTATTCCAGAAGGACACAGGAAGGCATATTGGACAGCAACAGGCCTCTATCTATCCTAGAAGTGCACAAGAAGGCACATTGGACAGCAACAGGCCTCTATCTATCCTGGAAGGTCACAGGAAGCCATATTGGACAGCAACAGGCCTCTATTCTAGAAGGACACATAAAGCCATATTGGATAGCAACAAGCCTCTATCTATTCTAGAAGGACACAGGAAGCCATATTGGACAGCAACAGGCCTCTATCTATCCTGGAAGGTCACAGGAAGCCATATTGGACAGCAACATGCCTCTATCTGTTCCAGAAGGACACAAGTAGCCATATTGGACAGCAACAGGCCTCTATCTATCCTGGAAGGCCACAGGAAGCCATATTGGACAGCAACAGGCCTCTATCTATTCTGGAAGGTCACAGGAAGCCATATTGGACAGCAACAGGCCTCTATGTATCCTGGAAGGGCACTAGAAGGCATATTGGACAGCAACATGCCTCTATCTATCCTGGAAGGCCAAAGGAAGCCATATTGGACAGCAACAGGCCTCTATCTATCCCGGACGTTCACAGGAGGCCATATTGGACAGCAACAGGTCTCTATCTATCCTGGAAGATCACAGGTAGCCATATTGGACAGCAACAGGCCTCTATCTATCCTGGAAGGTCACAGGAAGCCATATTGGACAGCAACAGGCCTCTATCTATCCTGGAAGGACACAGGAAGCCATATTGGACAGCAACAGGCCTCTATCTATACTGGAAGGCCACAGGAAGCCATATTGGACCGCAACAGGCCTCTATCTATCCTGTAAGGTCACAGGAAGCCACATTGGACCGCAACAGGCCTCTATCTATCCTGGAAGGTCACAAGAAGCCACATTGGACCGCAACAGGCCTCTATCTATCCTGGAAGGTCACAAGAAACCACATTGGACCGCAACAGGCCTCTATCTATCCTGAAGGGCACAGGAAGCCACATTGGACCGCAAGAGGTCTCTATGTATCCTGGAAGGTCACAAGAAGCCACATTGGACCGCAACAGGCCTCTATCTATCCTGAAAGGGCACAGGAAACCACATTGGATAGCAACAGGCCTCTATCTATGCTGGAAGGTCACAGGAAGCCATATTGGACAGCAACAGGCCTCTATCTATCCTGGAAGGACACAGGAAGCCATATTGGACAGCAACAGGCCTCTATCTATCCTGGAAGGCCACAGGAAGCCATATTGGACAGCAACAGGCCTCTATCTATACTGGAAGGCCACAGGAAGCCACATTGGCCCGCAACAGGCCTCTATCTATCCTGAAAGGTCACAAGAAGCCACATTGGACCGCAACAGGCCTCTATCTATCCTGGAAGGCCACAAGAAGCCACACTGGACCGCAACAGGCCTCTATCTATCCTGGAAGGTCACAAGAAGCCACATTGGACCGCAACAGGCCTCTATCTATCCTGGAAGGTCACAAGAAGCCACATTGGACCGCAACAGGCCTCTATCTATCCTGAAAGCGCACAGGAAGCCTAATTGGACCGAACTGGCCTCTGTCTATCCTGGAAGGTCACAAGAAGCCACATTGGACCGCAACAGGCCTCTATCTATCCTGAAAGGGCACAGGAAGCCATATTGGACAGCAACAGGCCTCTATCTATCCTGAAAGGTCACAAGAAGCCACATTGGACCGCAACAGGCCTCTATCTATCCAGGAAGGCCACAAGAAGCCACATTGGACCGCAACAGGCCTCCATCTATCCTGGAAGGTCAGAAGAAGCCACATTGGACCGCAACAGGCCTCTATCTATCCTGGAAGGTCACAAGAAGCCACATTGGACCGCAACAGGCCTCTATCTATCCTGAAAGCGCACAGGAAGCCACATTGGACCGCAACTGGCCTCCGTCTATCCTGGAAGGTCACAAGAAGCTTCATTGGACCGCAACAGGCCTCTATCTATCCTGAAAGGGCACAGGAAGCCACATTGGTCAGCAACAGGCCTCTATCTATCCTGGAAGGTCACAGGAAGCCATATTGGACAGCAACAGGCCTCTATCTATCCTGGAAGGCCACAGGAAGCCACATTGGACCGCAACAGGCCTCTATCTATCCTGGAAGGTCACAAGAAGCCACATTGGACCGCAACAGGCCTCTATCTATCCTGGAAGGGCACAGGAAGCCATATTGGACAGCAACAGGCCTCTATTTATCCTGAAAGGGCACAGGAAGCCCTATTGGACGGCAACAGGCCTCTATCTATCCTGGAAGGTCACAGGAAGCCATATTGGACAGCAACAGGCCTCTATCTGTCCTGGAAGGTCACAGGAAGCCACATTGGACCACAACAGGTCTCTATCTATCCTGGAAGGTCACAGGAAGCCATATTGGACATCAACAGCCCTCGATCTATCCTGAAAGGTCACAGGAAGCCATATTGGACAGCAACAGGCCTCTATCTATCCTGGAAGGTCACAGGAAGCCACATTGGACCGCAACAGGCCTCCATCTATCCTGGAAGGTCACAAGAAGGCACATTGGACAGCAACAGGCCTCTATCTATCCTGGAAGGTCACAGGAAGCCATATTGGACAGCAACAGGCCTCTAACTATCCTGGAAGGTCACAGGAAGCCATATTGGACAGCAACAGGCCTCTATCTATCCTGGAAGGTCACAGGAAGCCATATTGGACAGCAACAGGCCTCTATCTATCCTGGAAGGTCACAAGAAGCCACATTGGACCGCAACAGGCCTCTATCTATCCTGAAAGCGCACAGGAAGCCACATTGGACCGCAACTGGCCTCCGTCTATCCTGGAAGGTCACAAGAAGCTTCATTGGACCGCAACAGGCCTCTATCTATCCTGAAAGGGCACAGGAAGCCACATTGGTCAGCAACAGGCCTCTATCTATCCTGGAAGGTCACAGGAAGCCATATTGGACAGCAACAGGCCTCTATCTATCCTGGAAGGCCACAGGAAGCCACATTGGACCGCAACAGGCCTCTATCTATCCTGGAAGGTCACAAGAAGCCACATTGGACCGCAACAGGCCTCTATCTATCCTGGAAGGGCACAGGAAGCCATATTGGACAGCAACAGGCCTCTATTTATCCTGAAAGGGCACAGGAAGCCCTATTGGACGGCAACAGGCCTCTATCTATCCTGGAAGGTCACAGGAAGCCATATTGGACAGCAACAGGCCTCTATCTGTCCTGGAAGGTCACAGGAAGCCACATTGGACCACAACAGGTCTCTATCTATCCTGGAAGGTCACAGGAAGCCATATTGGACATCAACAGCCCTCGATCTATCCTGAAAGGTCACAGGAAGCCATATTGGACAGCAACAGGCCTCTATCTATCCTGGAAGGTCACAGGAAGCCACATTGGACCGCAACAGGCCTCCATCTATCCTGGAAGGTCACAAGAAGGCACATTGGACAGCAACAGGCCTCTATCTATCCTGGAAGGTCACAGGAAGCCATATTGGACAGCAACAGGCCTCTAACTATCCTGGAAGGTCACAGGAAGCCATATTGGACAGCAACAGGCCTCTATCTATCCTGGAAGGTCACAGGAAGCCATATTGGACAGCAACAGGCCTCTATCTATCCTGGAAGGTCACAGGAAGCCATATTGGACAGCAACAGGCCTCTATCTATCCTAGAAGAGCACAAGAAGCCATATTGAACAGAAACAGGCCTCTATCTATCCTCGAAGGTCACAGGAAGCCATATTGGACAGCAACAGGCCTCAATCTATCCTGGAAGTTCACAGGAAGCCATATTGGACAGCAACAGGCCTCTATCTATCCTGGAAGGTCACAGGAAGCCATATTGAGCAGCATCAGGCCTCTATCTATTCCAGAAGGACACAGGCAGCCATATTGGAAAGCAACAGGCCTCTATCTATCCTGGAAGGTCACAGGAAGCCATATTGGACAGCAACAGGCCTCTATCTATTCCAGAAGGACACAGGAAGCCATATTGGACAGCAATAGGCCTCTATCTATCCTGGAAGGTCACAGGAAGCCATATTGGACAGCAACAGGCCTTTATCTATCCTGGAAGGGCACAAGAAGGCACATTGGACAGCAACAGGCCTCTATCTATTCCAGAAGGACACAGAAAGCCACATTGGAGAGCAACAGGCCTTTATCGATTCCAGAAGGACACAGGAAGCCACATTGGACAGCAACAGGTCTCTTTCTATTCCAGAAGGACACAGGAAGGCATATTGGACAGCAACAGGCCTCTATCTATCCTAGAAGTGCACAAGAAGGCACATTGGACAGCAACAGGCCTCTATCTATCCTGGAAGGTCACAGGAAGCCATATTGGACAGCAACAGGCCTCTATTCTAGAAGGACACATAAAGCCATATTGGACAGCAACAGGCCTCTATCTATTCTAGAAGGACACAGGAAGCCATATTGGACAGCAACAGGCCTCTATCTATCCTGGAAGGTCACAGGAAGCCATATTGGACAGCAACATGCCTCTATCTGTTCCAGAAGGACACAAGTAGCCATATTGGACAGCAACAGGCCTCTATCTATCCTGGAAGGCCACAGGAAGCCATATTGGACAGCAACAGGCCTCTATCTATCCTGGAAGGTCACAGGAAGCCATATTGGACAGCAACAGGCCTCTATGTATCCTGGAAGGGCACTAGAAGGCATATTGGACAGCAACATGCCTCTATCTATCCTGGAAGGCCAAAGGAAGCCATATTGGACAGCAACAGGCCTCTATCTATCCCGGAAGTTCACAGGAGGCCATATTGGACAGCAACAGGTCTCTATCTATCCTGGAAGATCACAGGTAGCCATATTGGACAGCAACAGGCCTCTATCTATCCTGGAAGGTCACAGGAAGCCATATTGGACAGCAACAGGCCTCTATCTATCCTGGAAGGACACAGGAAGCCATATTGGACAGCAACAGGCCTCTATCTATACTGGAAGGCCACAGGAAGCCATATTGGACCGCAACAGGCCTCTATCTATCCTGTAAGGTCACAGGAAGCCACATTGGACCGCAACAGGCCTCTATCTATCCTGGAAGGTCACAAGAAGCCACATTGGACCGCAACAGGCCTCTATCTATCCTGGAAGGTCACAAGAAACCACATTGGACCGCAACAGGCCTCTATCTATCCTGAAGGGCACAGGAAGCCACATTGGACCGCAAGAGGTCTCTATGTATCCTGGAAGGTCACAAGAAGCCACATTGGACCGCAACAGGCCTCTATCTATCCTGAAAGGGCACAGGAAGCCACATTGGATAGCAACAGGCCTCTATCTATGCTGGAAGGTCACAGGAAGCCATATTGGACAGCAACAGGCCTCTATCTATCCTGGAAGGACACAGGAAGCCATATTGGACAGCAACAGGCCTCTATCTATCCTGGAAGGCCACAGGAAGCCATATTGGACAGCAACAGGCCTCTATCTATACTGGAAGGCCACAGGAAGCCACATTGGACCGCAACAGGCCTCTATCTATCCTGAAAGGTCACAAGAAGCCACATTGGACCGCAACAGGCCTCTATCTATCCTGGAAGGCCACAAGAAGCCACACTGGACCGCAACAGGCCTCTATCTATCCTGGAAGGTCACAAGAAGCCACATTGGACCGCAACAGGCCTCTATCTATCCTGGAAGGTCACAAGAAGCCACATTGGACCGCAACAGGCCTCTATCTATCCTGAAAGCGCACAGGAAGCCACATTGGACCGCAACTGGCCTCTGTCTATCCTGGAAGGTCACAAGAAGCCACATTGGACCGCAACAGGCCTCTATCTATCCTGAAAGGGCACAGGAAGCCATATTGGACAGCAACAGGCCTCTATCTATCCTGAAAGGTCACAAGAAGCCACATTGGACCGCAACAGGCCTCTATCTATCCAGGAAGGCCACAAGAAGCCACATTGGACCGCAACAGGCCTCCATCTATCCTGGAAGGTCAGAAGAAGCCACATTGGACCGCAACAGGCCTCTATCTATCCTGGAAGGTCACAAGAAGCCACATTGGACCGCAACAGGCCTCTATCTATCCTGAAAGCGCACAGGAAGCCACATTGGACCGCAACTGGCCTCTGTCTATCCTGGAAGGTCACAAGAAGCCACATTGGACCGCAACAGGCCTCTATCTATCCTGAAAGGGCACAGGAAGCCACATTGGTCAGCAACAGGCCTCTATCTATCCTGGAAGGTCACAGGAAGCCATATTGGACAGCAACAGGCCTCTATCTATCCTGGAAGGCCACAGGAAGCCACATTGGACCGCAACAGGCCTCTATCTATCCTGGAAGGTCACAAGAAGCCACATTGGACCGCAACAGGCCTCTATCTATCCTGAAAGGGCACAGGAAGCCACATTGGACCGCAAGAGGTCTCTATGTATCCTGGAAGGTCACAAGAAGCCACATTGGACCGCAACAGGCCTCTATCTATCCTGAAAGGGCACAGGACGCCACATTGGATAGCAACAGGCCTCTATCTAGCCTGGAAGGTCACAGGAAGCCATATTGGACAGCAACAGGCCTCTATCTATCCTGGAAGGCCACAGGAAGCCATATTGGACAGCAACAGGCCTCTATCTATACTGGAAGGTCACAGGAAGCCATATTGGACAGCAACAGGCCTCAATCTATCCTGGAAGTTCACAGGAAGCCATATTGGACAGCAACAGGCCTCTATCTATCCTGGAAGGTCACAGGAAGCCATATTGAGCAGCATCAGGCCTCTATCTATTCCAGAAGGACACAGGCAGCCATATTGGAAATCAACAGGCCTCTATCTATCCTGGAAGGTCACAGGAAGCCATATTGGACAGCAACAGGCCTCTATCTATTCCAGAAGGACACAGGAAGCCATATTGGACAGCAATAGGCCTCTATCTATCCTGGAAGGTCACAGGAAGCCATATTGGACAGCAACAGGCCTTTATCTATCCTGGAAGGGCACAAGAAGGCACATTGGACAGCAACAGGCCTCTATCTATTCCAGAAGGACACAGAAAGCCACATTGGAGAGCAACAGGCCTTTATCGATTCCAGAAGGACACAGGAAGCCACATTGGACAGCAACAGGTCTCTTTCTATTCCAGAAGGACACAGGAAGGCATATTGGACAGCAACAGGCCTCTATCTATCCTAGAAGTGCACAAGAAGGCACATTGGACAGCAACAGGCCTCTATCTATCCTGGAAGGTCACAGGAAGCCATATTGGACAGCAACAGGCCTCTATTCTAGAAGGACACATAAAGCCATATTGGACAGCAACAGGCCTCTATCTATTCTAGAAGGACACAGGAAGCCATATTGGACAGCAACAGGCCTCTATCTATCCTGGAAGGTCACGGGAAGCCATATTGGACAGCAACATGCCTCTATCTATTCCAGAAGGACACAGGAAGCCATATTGGACAGCAACAGGCCTCTATCTATCCTGGAAGGCCACAGGAAGCCATATTGGACAGCAACAGGCCTCTATCTATCCTGGAAGGTCACAGGAAGCCATATTGGACAGCAACAGGCCTCTATGTATCCTGGAAGGGCACTAGAAGGCATATTGGACAGCAACATGCCTCTATCTATCCTGGAAGGCCAAAGGAAGCCATATTGGACAGCAACAGGCCTCTATCTATCCCGGAAGTTCACAGGAGGCCATATTGGACAGCAACAGGTCTCTATCTATCCTGGAAGATCACAGGTAGCCATATTGGACAGCAACAGGCCTCTATCTATCCTGGAAGGTCACAGGAAGTCATATTGGACAGCAACAGGCCTCTATCTATCCTGGAAGGACACAGGAAGCCATATTGGACAGCAACAGGCCTCTATCTATACTGCAAGGCCACAGGAAGCCATATTGGACCGCAACAGGCCTCTATCTATCCTGTAAGGTCACAGGAAGCCACATTTGACCGCAACAGGCCTCTATCTATCCTGGAAGGTCACAAGAAGCCACATTGGACCGCAACAGGCCTCTATCTATCCTGGAAGGTCACAAGAAACCACATTGGACCGCAACAGGCCTCTATCTATCCTGAAAGGGCACAGGAAGCCACATTGGACCGCAAGAGGTCTCTATGTATCCTGGAAGGTCACAAGAAGCCACATTGGACCGCAACAGGCCTCTATCTATCCTGAAAGGGCACAGGAAGCCACATTGGATAGCAACAGGCCTCTATCTATGCTGGAAGGTCACAGGAAGCCATATTGGACAGCAACAGGCCTCTATCTATCCTGGAAGGACACAGGAAGCCATGTTGGACAGCAACAGGCCTCTATCTATCCTGGAAGGCCACAGGAAGCCATATTGGACAGCAACAGGCCTCTATCTATACTGGAAGGCCACAGGAAGCCACATTGGACCGCAACAGGCCTCTATCTATCCTGAAAGGTCACAAGAAGCCACATTGGACCGCAACAGGCCTCTATCTATCCTGGAAGGCCACAAGAAGCCACATTGGCCCGCAACAGGCCTCTATCTATCCTGGAAGGTCACTAGAAGCCACATTGGACCGCAACAGGCCTCTATCTATCCTGGAAGGTCACAAGAAGCCACATTGGACCGCAACAGGCCTCTATCTATCCTGAAAGCGCACAGGAAGCCACATTGGACCGCAACTGGCCTCTGTCTATCCTGGAAGGTCACAAGAAGCCACATTGGACCGCAACAGGCCTCTATCTATCCTGAAAGGGCACAGGAGGCCACATTGGTCAGCAACAGGCCTCTATCTATCCTGGAAGGTCACAAGAAGCCACATTGGACCGCAACAGGCCTCTATCTATCCAGGAAGGCCACAAGAAGCCACATTGGACCGCACCAGGCCTCTATCTATCCTGGAAGGTCAGAAGAAGCCACATTGGACCGCAACAGGCCTCTATCTATCCTGGAAGGTCACAAGAAGCCACATTGGACCGCAACAGGCCTCTATCTATCCTGAAAGCGCACAGGAAGCCACATTGGACCGCAACTGGCCTCTGTCTATCCTGGAAGGTCACAAGAAGCCACATTGGACAGCAACAGGCCTCTATCTATCCTGGAAGGCCACAGGAAGCCACATTGGACCGCAACAGGCCTCTATCTATCCTGGAAGGGCACAAGAAGGCAGATTGGACAGCAACAGGCCGCTATCTATCCTGGAAGGTCACAGGAAGCCATATTGGACCGCAACAGGCCTCTATCTATCCTGGAAGGACACAGGAAGCCATATTGGACAGCAACAGGTCTCTATCTATCCTGGAAGGTCACAGGAAGCCACATTGGACCGCAACAGGCCCCTATCTATCCTGGAAGGTCACAAGAAGCCACATTGGACCGCAACAGGCCTCTATCTATCCTGGAAGGTCACAAGAAGCCACATTGGACCGCAACAGGCCTCTATCTATCCTGAAAGGGCACAGGAAGCCACATTGCACCGCAACAGGCCTCTATCTATCCTGAAAGGGCACAGGAAGCCACATTGGTCAGCAACAGGCCTCTATCTATCCTGGAAGGTCACAGGAAGCCATATTGGACAGCAACAGGCCTCTATCTATCCTGGAAGGCCACAGGAAGCCACATTGGACCGCAACAGGCCTCTATCTATCCTGGAAGGTCACAAGAAGCCACATTGGACCGCAACAGGCCTCTATCTATCCTGAAAGGGCACAGGAAGCCACATTGGACCGCAAGAGGTCTCTATGTATCCTGGAAGGTCACAAGAAGCCACATTGGACCGCAACAGGCCTCTATCTATCCTGAAAGGGCACAGGACGCCACATTGGATAGCAACAGGCCTCTATCTATCCTGGAAGGACACAGGAAGCCATATTGGACAGCAACAGGCCTCTGTCTATCCTGGAAGGCCACAGGAAGCCATATTGGACAGCAACAGGCCTCTATCTATACTGGAAGGCCACAGGAAGCCACATTGGACCGCAACAGGCCTCTATCTATCCTGAAAGGTCACAAGAAGCCACATTGGACCGCAACAGGCTTCTATCTATCCTGGAAGGCCACAAGAAGCCACATTGGACCGTAACAGGCCTCTATCTATCCTGGAAGGTCACAAGAAGCCACATTGGACCGCAACAGGCCTCTATCTATCCTGGAAGGTCACAAGAAGCCACATTGGACCGCAACAGGCCTCTATCTATCCTGAAAGGGCACAGGAAGCCACATTGGACCGCAACTGGCCTCTGTCTATCCTGGAAGGTCACAAGAAGCCACATTGGACCGCAACAGGCCTCTATCTATCCTGAAAGGGCACAGGAAGTCACATTGGTCAGCAACAGGCCTCTATCTATCCTGGAAGGTCACAGGAAGCCATATTGGACAGAAACAGGCCTCTATCTATCCTGGAAGGTCACAAGAAGCCACATTGGACCGCAACAGGCCTTTATCTATCCTGGAAGGTCACAAGAAGCCACATTGGACCGCAACAGGTTTCTATCTATCCTGAAAGGGCACAGGAAGCCACATTGGACCGCAACTGGCCTCTGTCTATCCTGGAAGGTCACAAGAAGCCACATTGGACCGCAACAGGCCTCTATCTATCCTGAAAGGGCACAGGAAGCCACATTGGTCAGCAACAGGCCTCTATCTATCCTGGAAGGTCACAGGAAGCCATATTGGACAGCAACAGGCCTCTATCTATCCTGGAAGGCCACAGGAAGCCACATTGGACCGCAACAGGCCTCTATCTATCCTGGAAGGGCACAAGAAGGCAGATTGGACAGCAACAGGCCGCTATCTATCCTGGAAGGTCACAGGAAGCCATATTGGACCGCAACAGGCCTCTATCTATCCTGGAAGGACACAGGAAGCCATATTGGACAGCAACAGGCCTCTATCTATCCTGGAAGGACACAGGAAGCCATATTGGACAGCAACAGGTCTCTATCTATCCTGGAAGGTCACAGGAAGCCACATTGGACCGCAACAGGCCTCTATCTATCCTGGAAGGTCACAAGAAGCCACATTGGACCGCAACAGGCCTCTACCTATCCTGGAAGGTCACAAGAAGCCACATTGGACCGCAACAGGCCTCTATCTATCCTGAAAGGGCACAGGAAACCACATTGCACCGCAACAGGCCTCTATCTATCCTGGAAGGTCACAAGAAGCCACATTGGACCGCAACAGGCCTCTATCTATCCTAAAAGGGCACAGGAAGCCACATTGGACAGCAACAGGCCTCTATCTATCCTGGAAGGTCACAGGAAGCCATATTGGACAGCAACAGGCCTCTATCTATCCTGGAAGGGCACATGAAGCCACATTGTACCGCAACAGGCCTCTATCTATCCTGGAAGGGCACAAGAAGGTAGATTGGACAGCAACAGGCCTCTATCTATCCTGGAAGGTCACAGGAAGCCATATTGGACAGCAACAGGCCTCTATCTATCCTGGAGGGACACAGGAAGGCATATTGGACAGCAACAGGCCTTTATCTATCCTGGAAGGTCACAAGAAGCCACATTGGACCGCAACAGGCCTCTATCTATCCTGGAAGGTCACAAGAAGCCACTTTGGACCGCAACAGGCCTCTATCTATCCTGAAAGGGCACAGGAAGCCACATTGGACCGCAACAGGCCTCTATCTATCCTGGAAGGTCACAAGAAGCCACATTGGACCGCAACAGGCCTCTATCTATCCTAAAAGGGCACAGGAAGCCACATTGGACAGCAACAGGCCTCTATCTATCCTGGAAGGTCACAGGAAGCCATATTGGACAGCAACAGGCCTCTATCTATCCTGGAAGTGCACAGGAAGCCACATTGGACCGCAACAGGCCTCTATCTATCCTGGAAGGGCACAAGAAGGCAGATTGGACAGCAACAGGCCTCTATCTATCCTGGAAGGTCACAGGAATCCATATTGGACAGCAACAGGCCTCTATCTATCCTGGAAGGACACAGGAAGGCATATTGGACAGCAACAGGCCTTTATCTATCCTGGAAGGTCACAGGAAGCCACATTGGACCGCAACAGGCCTCTATCTATCCTGGAAGGTCACAGGAAGCCATATTGGACAGCAACAGGCCTCTATCTATCCTGGAAGGTCACAGGAAGCCATATTAGACAGCAACAGGCCGCTATCTATCCTGGAAGGTCACAGGAAGCCACATTGGACCGCAACAGGCCTCTATCTATCCTGGAAGGTCACAGGAAGCCACATTGGACCGCAACAGGTCTCTATCTATCTTGGAAGGGCACAAGAAGGCAGATTGGACAGCAACAGGCCTCTATCTATTCCAGAAGGACACAGGAAGCCATATTGGACAGCAACAGGCCTCTATCTATCCTGGAAGGTCACAGGAAGCCATATTGGACAGCAACAGGCCTCTATCTATCCTGGAAGGACACAGGAAGCCATATTGGACAGCAACAGGCCTCTATCTATCCTGGAAGGACACAGGAAGCCATATTGGACAGCAACAGGCCTCTATCTATCCTGGAAGGTCACAGGAAGCCACATTGGACCGCAACAGGCCTCTATCTATCCTGGAAGAAAAGCTTTTATAAGAACTTGTTGATGTTCAAGTCATGCGTTGGTCAGTTGTCGCGGGTGTATCACAGCACAAAGGCGCTCATTTGCATGCGCCTACCGCATCACCGTAAAATTGTAGCAGGTTGAACGACCGCCACACCTGCTGTATCACCCAGGGTTCGAGTCCCTGCTGCAGGCTGACGGAAACCAACCTAATGTTTACGGCCATTAATGCAAATCCCTACAGGGACAAAGGCAGGAGGAGTTGCAGGAATGTAAATTAAGAAAAAGTGGCCTGTTATCCATAACTCAGCATGAGTGACACGTGCCTGTCTGCTTTTCCCTTACTGTGGAAACATCTCAGAGGTCACCAAACAGGTTGCCTTGACACTCACTTCATTAATTGAAAACTGCTGAGCCCTGGGCAGTTCAACGGCCCAGTACACATTTATATCTTACTGTTGCGAAAGCGGTGTTCAAACTGGTTCCATTCTTTTTGTTACACGCCTGCGTTTCTTTATTATTTACCACAACATCATCAGATATGCCGCTTCTTCCAGGAATATGCACGTTGTACACCCAGCATAACGATCACTCAGGGGTGGGAATCCTGGCCTGCATCTTAACCTGTGTTAGTTGTCTATATATTGGAGTATTGTAACGCGGGAATTTGTTGTACCTACTTTCCAGAATGATCTCTTCTTTCAGGGGTATGTGAGACACACTTTTTACACTCAGCGATTGGTAAAATTGGATCATTATGGCTGTGTCACGTTGAGTTTACATGCTACTGGGTAATACCGGAACGGTTTCAAGTGTGTTACCCCAATCAGTGATGGGGTTTTACCAGCCGAAGTACACAGATGCATACATATGTATAATCTCGACGTGTGTGTAACCCGGGGGTTGTATAATGGGACATTACACGCTTAACATCTAGAGAATTTATCTGTTTCCATACTCAGGGGTGGGTAACATTTGTAAGTGACCATACTCAGGGGTGGGTAACATTTGTATGCGGCCATACTCAGGGGTGGGTAACATTTGTAAGTGACCATACTCAGGGGTGGGTAACATTTGTAAGTGACCATACTCAGGGGTGGGTAACATTTGTATGCGGCCATACTCAGGGGTGGGTAACATTTCTTTTTGACCACTCTCAGGGGGTTGGTAATAGATTGTTTGTGTCAATAATCAGGGTGGGAGATAATTGATTTTTCTCTGCCCACACTCGGGGCGGATAAAGTTAGATTTGTTTGTGACCACACTCAGGGGTAACACATTTACATGTGGCCACACTAAAGGATGGGTAATAGATTTGTTTGTAAACACACTCAGGGGTGAGGAGCAATAGACTTGTATGTGATCAACACTCAGGGGTGAGTAATAGATTTGTTTGTGTCCATAATCAGGGTGGGGGATAATTGATTTTTCTCTGCCCACACTCAGGGGCATATAAAACTAGATTTGTTTGTGATCACACTCAGGGGTGAGTAACATTTGATTGTGACCACACTCGTGGTTGGTAATAGATTTGTTTGTGTCCTTACTCAGGGGTGGGTAATGGATATGTTTGTGTTCTCACTAAGGGGTGAGTAAAATAGATGTATTCGTCTGTGGTCATACTCAGATAACACTAGATTTGTGTATTGCCACAATAACGTCTGGTTGTATCAGGGGATACAAACGATCTGTAAGCCAAGGGTAACCTTTGTGACATTCAGGAAGCTATCCACGACACAAGTAGCAGGTTAATGCCAGACGACCTCTATACTGAGTGTTTTCACATCTTGACCCTCACACTTCACCTCAATAACAGAAAGATACGCGGGACTCGAACCCGGGTGGGTTTGTTGAACCTAACACGTGGAGCACAAATTCCAGGACGGTCAAGGGCGGCCGCTTGGGACGGGTTGGTTGTGTTCTCTGTGCACATGACTACGTACAGCATCGAGTCCATGGTGCGATTCCCTACCTGGCCAAAACAAACTGCAGTGTGTGTCTCCATCCCGGATGTATGTAGTACCTGAGTAGAATCTCGATAAATCACGCAGGCGCACAACGCTAATAGGCCCAGTCCTTTCCACAACGTGGGAATTCCACATGTGGGTACGTCTGAGGAAAACTACGTACGGTCAACACATGCAATTTATATGGAAATGTATCTGTCTGTCACGTTGCTAACAAGTTGATTTGAGACCCAGGCGGGTCCTGGGTTCTTAACCCTGCATAGAACCTAAAGATACAGTTAGAGAAACAGTTAAATAAGTGGGCGAATCTTCGTGAGGGAGCACAAGTTGGCACACTCTCAATATTGATGTAATAACATTAGCAGCCTGTTACTGTCAACGAGAAACACTTTACTGCATTGTGTTACAACATGTACCATGGGTGTCTAATAAATGGTGTACATGTAAACAACTCCTGTAGTCATAAAATAGGACACACAAAGGGTAAATTGGGGCAAACGGCTCCGTTTGAAATCAGGCCCGTCATCTGTAGATGCACCTTAACACAAAGCCTTCAGCATTAAGAAAATAAAGTGGGCGACTATCATTTCTGAGCTGCTTCAAGTTTTCATTTAGGTATAATAAAGTAATACACAACATCGCGCGTCATTCAACAAAATCAGCGTGAGTATCATAGTTAGAAAACATTTGTTGTACCTCTTCAAATGTTGGTATTGCTTTAACAAAATCCACGCGAGTATCATACAAAAACATTTGTTGTAACTCTTCAAATGTTGGTATTGTTTTAACAAAATCCGCACGAGTATCATAATTAGAAAAACATTTGTTATAACTCTTCAAATGTTAATATTGATTCAACAAAATCCGCGCGAGCATCATACAAAAACATTTGTTATAACTCTTCAAATGTTGGTATTGATTTAACAAAATCCGCACGAGTATCGTAGAAAAACATTTGTTATAACTCTTCAAATGTTGATATTGTTTTAACAAAATCCGCACGAGTATCATAGAAAAACATTTGTTATAACTCTTCAAATGTTGATATTGTTTTAACAAAATCCGCGCGAGTATCATAGTTAGAAAAACATTTGTTATAACTCTTCAAATGTTGGTAATGTTTTAACAAAATCCGCGGGAGTATCATAGTTAGAAAAAAATTGTTATAACTCTTCAAATGTTGATATTGATTCAACAAAATTCGCACGAGTATCATAGAAAAACATTTGTTATAACTAGAGTTCGGATTTATATGCAGTATAAAGTATGAATATATGCATGCATCTATGCACTAAAAATCTGTAAAATATGCTCTAAAAACTTTAAAATATGCACTTAAAATAAAGCATATTATTTTAACTTTCTCACATTTATTAATCTTGATGAAGTAATCAGATTGTAAATTCAGTCTTAAACAGAGACATTAACAACATTAATATTTGTTAGTCTTTCTTTCAGTCTAGTTTACCATTAGTCGTTTTTATTGCAATAAACAATTAAATATTTTTCACAGTTTTCAGGAAGAAACGACTTTCTTCTGTCGCTTAAAATGTTTTACATGAAGATAAAGATCTCTCTACTTAACACGAAGCCACAGGACAGTATCGGAAAGAGGCTATGTCACTTACAGAAGAAGTATTAAGTTCTTTTTCAGATTCTCCTTGTAGCACCTTATTCACATCCCGAAGAAACATTAAACCTGGATTTCTTGCTTCAATTTTGTTACGAAGACACTTTCCTATTTCTCCAGGTATATCTTCGGCGACAGCTCTTTTGTATACTTGCAGGGCAGAAGATAAAGGCATTCCTTTTTTCTCCAAATGTTTGATTGCGGCTGGTATTTTACTAAAGTAGGTCTTAATAAACACTAATTTACTCTGGAGACCCTTCTCATTGCAGCAGGGATACTTGCAGCTTCATTTTTGTCCATCACGTCGAGCACCTTTTTCACGTCTTCCAGATGATCACTGTAATATAGAACTGCTTCAATCCATGTTCCCCATCTCGTGAGGATAGGCTCTGGGGGTAAACCAGTATCTTGTATCATATCAGTAAATAATTTCACTCTTGATGGCGCCTTCGCAAACACTTTTTTCACAGAGCAAATTAAGGCATTTACTTCTGGAAAATTCGCTCGAATTTCCTCCGCTAACCGGTGGAGAGCATGTGCTAAACAAGTCATATGAACTGCCTTAGGATAATATACCTGCAAAGCTTTAACTGCCTTAAGCATGTATGCTGCTGCATCTGTAACTATCACCAAGAGTTTTTCCTCATTTTCTTTAGCACGCTACAAAACACGTAATGCATCACGAACAACTCTAGCAATCGTCGAATGGTTTGTTACTTCCAGTACCCTGGAGACAATGAGATGTGGCGTTCCTGGTTCAGATTCAGTCATTTTTCCCACGACGACATTGGCAATAAAACTCCCACAAGAGTCGGTTGATTCGTCTACAGATAACCACAAGCTTGAGCCACCGATATCGTCTCTTATTTCTTGTATTACCTGAAAAAATAATTATTATGTTGAAAATTAGTAAAGATAAAGGGTGTAATTTGGAGGCTCAGTTTTAGGGGAAACAAGTTTAAAAATATATAAAAAAAAAAGTGTTTCTTGATAAGCAACTAAAGAAATCAAAACTCCGTGACATTACGGGCCATACGTAATTTTGTTTCCATTTGTAAATATTTGTCTATAATGCATTTAAAAGTTTTAAATAAACGACAAACTTTTATAAAGCTCAAAATATTGGGGAGGGTGTTGGGGTAGTTGATACACAAACTAACTTTGTTTAATAAATTTTTAAACTTAACCTCTTCATAAACTTTGCCAAGGTAGCTTTTCCTTATTGTTGATTCGTCAGGAACTTTTCGTCCGGAATATTTTTCCAAGAAATTTCGAAATTCCATATTATTTAACTTATTCAAAGGAATATTGGCTGAAACTAATACTTTGCAGATATCTTTCGAAAAAATTATTACTGTCATCGTTTCCACTTCTGCTTGCAGAAAATGCTGCAGGTAAGGTTTGGATATTGGAGACTTTTTATTGATAACATGTCTATGAGTAGCTGTTTGTAGATGTTGCATAATCTGGAATTTTTTGTCGCAGGACACCTATAACAATTGTATAAAAATAATATGAGGTTATTTTAGTTAAATAAAACCAACACTCACTAACGAAAATCGCGTTGATTTTTAAAATATTCTGAAAATACAACAATAAAACTTCATGTTTTTCGCACACTTGACACAGTACTATATTTCCATCAGTCCAGTTTCGAAGCAAGTAAGCTTACTGCTCTTCTCCTTAGGCATTGTAATATTCCGTTTCCTACTGCTTACACTTCAGAATACACACTAGTTTAAGAGTGACAAAACGGCACCTTTTATTTCTTGGAAATGTTATCGTTGCGTCAGACGGCTTCGTTTGTGTAACATTAATACAAACCGTATCTAGTAACAATGGCCTCGGCGAACTTTAAACATATTGTTGAACGCTATCAAGTTTATCTGTTGACGGCACATTTTATGTCAGGAAGCGCTGGTTCTTGATAGCTATGTTCTCATTTTCGGCGACCTGTTATGCATTTAGAAACATGACACTTAACAGTTCTACACAAACAGAACAATTTTCTCTGAACCCTCCCTTTCTCTTAAAGTATCGTTGTGAAATACAAATTCGTATTTCATGAATAATTGCTGAAAAAGTAAAATATATCCAAAAATATGCACTATAAAACTTCCGTAATAAACTCCTTCCAATATGGAATAAACTTATTACTTACCTTCATACGTCTATCAAGGAATAAAACAAATATGCAAAAATCCGAGCTCTAGTTATAACTCTCCAAATGTTGGTATTGTTTTAACAAAGTCCGCAAGAGTATCATAGTTAGAAAAACATTTGTTATAACTCTTCAAATGTTGGTATTGATTCAACAAAATCCGCGCAAGTATCAGTTAGAAAAACATTTGTTATAACTCTTCAAATGTTGATATTGATTCAACAAAATCCGCGCGAGTATCATAGTTAGAAAAACATTTGTTGTAACTCTTCAAATGTTGGTATTACTTTAACAAAATCCGCGCGAGTATCATAGATAGAAAAACATTTGTTATAACTCTTCAAATGTTGGTATTGATTCAACAAAATCCGCGCGAGTATCATAGTTAGAAAAACATTTGTTGTAACTCTTCAAATGTTGGTATTACTTTAACAAAATCCGCGCGAGTATCATAGATAGAAAAACATTTGTTATAACTCCTCAAATGTTGGTATTGATTCAACAAAATCCGCGCGAGTATCATAGTTAGAAAAACATTTGTTGTAACTCTTCAAATGTTGGTATTACTTTAACAAAATCCGCGCGTGTATCATAGATAGAAAAACATTTGTTATAACTCTTCAAATGTTGATATTGATTCAACAAAATCCGCGCAAGTATCATAGTTAGAAAAACATTTGTTGTAACTCTTCAAATGTTGATATTGATTCAACAAAACCGCGCGAGAGTCATAGTTAGAAAAACATTTGTTGTAACTCTTCAAATGTTGATATTGATTCATCAAAATCCGCGCAAGTATCATAGTTAGAAAAACATTTGTTATAACTCTTCAAATGTTGATATTGATTCAACAAAATCCGCGCAAGTATCAGTTAGAAAAACATTTGTTATAACTCTTCAAATGTTGATATTGATTCAACAAAATCCGCGCGAGTATCATAGTTAGAAAAACATTTGTTGTAACTCTTCAAATGTTGGTATTACTTTAACAAAATCCGCGCGAGTATCATAGATAGAAAAACATTTGTTATAACTCTTCAAATGTTGGTATTGATTCAACAAAATCCGCGCGAGTATCATAGTTAGAAAAACATTTGTTGTAACTCTTCAAATGTTGGTATTACTTTAACAAAATCCGCGCGAGTATCATAGATAGAAAAACATTTGTTATAACTCTTCAAATGTTGGTATTGATTCAACAAAATCCGCGCGAGTATCATAGTTAGAAAAACATTTGTTGTAACTCTTCAAATGTTGGTATTACTTTAACAAAATCCGCGCAAGTATCATAGTTAGAAAAACATTTGTTGTAACTCTTCAAATGTTGATATTGATTCAACAAAATCCGCGCGAGAGTCATAGTTAGAAAAACATTTGTTGTAACTCTTCAAATGTTGATATTGATTCATCAAAATCCGCGCAAGTATCATAGTTAGAAAAACATTTGTTATAACTCTTCAAATGTTGATATTGATTCAACAAAATCCGCGCAAGTATCAGTTAGAAAAACATTTGTTATAACTCTTCAAATGTTGATATTGATTCAACAAAATCCGCGCGAGTATCATAGTTAGAAAAACATTTGTTGTAACTCTTCAAATGTTGGTATTACTTTAACAAAATCCGCGCGAGTATCATAGATAGAAAAACATTTGTTATAACTCTTCAAATGTTGGTATTGATTCAACAAAATCCGCGCGAGTATCATAGTTAGAAAAACATTTGTTGTAACTCTTCAAATGTTGGTATTACTTTAACAAAATCCGCGCGAGTATCATAGATAGAAAAACATTTGTTATAACTCTTCAAATGTTGGTATTGATTCAACAAAATCCGCGCGAGTATCATAGTTAGAAAAACATTTGTTGTAACTCTTCAAATGTTGGTATTACTTTAACAAAATCCGCGCAAGTATCATAGTTAGAAAAACATTTGTTGTAACTCTTCAAATGTTGATATTGATTCAACAAAATCCGCGCGAGAGTCATAGTTAGAAAAACATTTGTTGTAACTCTTCAAATGTTGATATTGATTCATCAAAATCCGCGCAAGTATCATAGTTAGAAAAACATTTGTTATAACTCTTCAAATGTTGATATTGATTCAACAAAATGCGCGCAAGTATCATAGTTACAAAAACATTTGTTATAACTCTTCAAATGTTGATATTGATTCAACAAAATCCGCGCAAGTATCATAGTTAGAAAAACATTTGTTGTAACTATTCAAATGTTAATATTGATTCAACAAAATCCGCGCAAGTATCATAGTTAGAAAAACATTTGTTGTAACTCTTCAAATGTTGATATTGATTCAACAAAATCCGCGTGAGTATCATAGTTAGAAAAACATTTGTTGTAACTCTTCAAATGTTGATATTGATTCAACAAAATCCGCGCAAGTATCATAGTTAGAAAAACATTTGTTGTAACTCTTCAAATGTTAATATTGATTCAACAAAATCCGCGCAAGTATCATAGTTAGAAAAACATTTGTTGTAACTCTTCAAATGTTGATATTGATTCAACAAAATCCGCGTGAGTATCATAGTTAGAAAAACATTTGTTGTAACTCTTCAAATGTTGATATTGATTCAACAAAATCCGCGCAAGTATCATAGTTAGAAAAACATTTGTTGTAACTCTTCAAATGTTGATATTGATTCAACAAAATCCGCGCAAGTATCATAGTTAGAAAAACATTTGTTATAACTCTTCAAATGTTGATATTGATTCAACAAAATCCGCGTGAGTATCATGAAGTGGAATATATGTGTTGGTAGTTGGTAGATGCTTCATGTTTATCTGCACAATGTATGGGAGCCAATTTGTCGCGGTCACTTCGTGCTATCTATTGTTGGGCGCCTGTTATTGTATTAATAGTTTGAATTTTGGGTTATTTGTCCTCCGGCTAGCTATTATTACTATTCAGTCGAGCATATCTCTTGAACAGGGTGTGTAAACGGAAAGGATTTATTACTGAAAGATAACACTGATAAAAGAATTTGTTTTTACACTTTTATTGTCGTCACACATTATTCAATTTCACATATTGATTCTTGATACACGCCAGACTGAAACTGTTATGTTTTCTAATGTTATTATAATCACTTATTTGCCGCACTTTATTAATTCGCGTATTTCACATTTATAACTAACTTTACGACGCGAGAGATTTTGTAGAATTGCGCGACGATTCTCTTAAACTTTGTGACGTATAACCCACGAATACTTATGTTGAACTGAACGACGTAGTACACGCGAATGCTTCTGTTGGACTGTGCGACGTATAATGCACGAATGCTTTTGTTGGACTGACGAAATCTGCCTCTGACTTTAGCTTTTTATACTCCCACACCCTGATATGCCTAAAGATTATAACCGAGCTGCTATTGGTTAATAAAACGCGCCAACATTAGCGTCTATATTTATATCCAATCAAAATTACTAAAACATATGCTCTAAGGAAGAAAATCCCGCCATTTCTAAGAAAAGCGCGCCAATCTGACGTCATTTGCTTGTCTCTAATAATTGATAAACAACTCACCCCCTCGCTCATTGTTACCCGCTCTTATTGTCAGTTTCAGTGAGGCCGTGTAAACTTATTTCCTAACAATGTTTATAATTAACAAACATCTCAAATTAATGTCATACAATAATGCTTATTTACACTACAATCACTCTGGCATTTACATTATTGTGATACAAATTACTGCCACAATCATAGTTAGAAAAACATTTGTTGTAACTCTTCAAATGTTGATATTGATTCAACAAAATCCGCGTGAGTATCATAGTTAGAAAAACATTTGTTGTAACTCTTCAAATGTTGATATTGATTCAACAAAATCCGCGCAAGTATCATAGTTAGAAAAACATTTGTTATAACTCTTCAAATGTTGATATTGATTCAACAAAATCCGTGGAAGTATCATATTTAAAAAACATTTGTTATAACTCTTCAAATGTTGATATTGAACAACAAAATCCGCGCGAGTATCATAGTTAGAAAAACATATGTTATAACGTTTCAAAAGTTGTTATTGATTCAACAAAATCCGCGCAAGTATCATAGTTAGAAAAACATTTGTTATAACTCTTCAAATGTTGATATTGATTCAACAAAATTCGCGCGAGAGTCATAGTTAGAAAAACATTTGTTATAACTCTTCAAATGTTGATATTGATTCAACAAAATCCGCGCAAGTATCATAGTTAGAAAAACATTTGTTATAACTCTTCAAATGTTGATATTGATTCAACAAAATCCGCGCAAGTATCATAGTTAGAAAAACATTTGTTATAACTGTTCAAATGTTGATATTGATTCAAAAAAATCCGCGGGAAGGTCATAGCTAGAAAAACATTTGTTGTAACTCTTCAAATGTTATTTTTGTAACACAATCCGCGCCAACATCATTGATAGAAAACATTGGTTATAACGTAACTCTTAAAATGTTAGGATTGTTTTAACAAAGTCCTAGCAAATATCATTGTTAGAAAACATTGTTATACCGCAACTCTTCAAACGTTAGGCTTGTTTTAAAAAAGACCTAGCCGGTATCATTGTTAGAAAACATTTGTTATAACGTAACTCTTCAAACGTTAGGCTTGTTTTAACAAAGACCTAGCCGGTATCATTGTTAGAAAACATTTGTTATAACGTAACTCTTCAAACGTTAGGCTTGTTTTAACAAAGACCTAGCCGGTATCATTGTTAGAAAACATTTGTTATAACGTAACTCTTCAAACGTTAGGCTTGTTTTAACAAAGACCTAGCCGGTATCATTGCTAGAAAACATTTGTTATAACGTAACTCTTCAAACGTTAGGCTTGTTTTAACAAAGACCTAGCCGGTATCATTGTTAGAAAACATTTGTTATAACGTAACTCTTCAAACGTTAGGCTTGTTTTAACAAAGACCTAGCCGGTATCATTGTTAGAAAACATTTGTTATAACGTAACTCTTCAAACGTTAGGCTTGTTTTAACAAAGACCTAGCCGGTATCATTGTTAGAAAACATTTGTTATAACGTAACTCTTCAAACGTTAGGCTTGTACTAACAAAGACCTAGCCGGTATCATTGTTAGAAAACATTTGTTATAACCTAACTCTTCAAATGTTAGGATTGTTTTAACAAAGACCTAGCCGGTATCATTGTTAGAAAACATTTGTTATAACGTAACTCTTCAAATGTTAGGATTGTTTTAACAAAGACCTAGCCGGTATCATTTTTAGAAAACATTTGTTATAACGTAACTCTTCAAAGGTTAGGATTGTTTTAACAAAGACCTAGCCGGTATCATTGTTAGAAAACATTTGTTATAACGTAACTCTTCAAATGTTAGGATTGTTTTAACAAAGACCTAGCCGGTATCATTGTTAGAAAACATTTGTTATAACGTAACTCTTCAAACGTTAGGCTTGTTTTAACAAAGACCTAGCCGGTATCATTGTTAGAAAACATTTGTTATAAGGTAACTCTTCAAACGTTAGGCTTGTTTTAACAAAGACCTAGCCGGTATCATTGTTAGAAAACATTTGTTATAACGTAACTCTTCAAACGTTAGGCTTGTTTTAACAAAGACCTAGCCGGTATCATTGTTAGAAAACATTTGTTATAACGTAACTCTTCAAACGTTAGGATTGTTTTAACAAAGACCTAGCCGGTATCATTGTTAGAAAACATTTGTTATAACGTAACTCTTCAAACGTTAGGCTTGTTTTAACAAAGACCTAGCCGGTATCATTGTTAGAAAACATTTGTTATAACGTAACTCTTCAAACGTTAGGCTTGTTTTAAAAAAGACCTAGGCGGTATCATTGTTAGAAAATATTTGTTATAACGTAACTCTTCAAATGTTAGGATTGTTTTAACAAAGACCTCGCCGGTATCATTGTTAGAAAACATTTGTTATAACGTAATTCTTCAAACGTTAGGCTTCTTTTAACAAAGACCTAGCCGGTATCATTGTTAGAAAACATTTGTTATAACGTAACTCTTCAAATGTTAGGATTGTTTTAACAAATCCCGCACGAGTATGATTGTTAGAGAAACATTGTTCTTACATACGTAATTGTTGAAATGTTAGAATTGTTTTAACAAAGCCTGCACGAGTATCATTGTTAGAGAAACATTGTTCTTACATATCTAATTGTTGAAATGTTAGGATTGTTTTAACAAAGCCCGCACGAGTATCATTGTTAGAGAAACATTGTTCTTACATATCTAATTGTTGAAATGTTAGAATTGTTTTAACAAAACCTGCACGAGTATTATTGTTAGCCAAACATTGTTCTGACATATCTAATTGTTGAAATGTTAGAATTGTTTTAACAAATCCCGCACGAGTATCATTGTTACAGAAACATTGTTCTTACATATCTAATTGTTGAAATGTTAGAATTGTTTTAACAAATCCTGCACGAGTATCATTGTTAGAGAAACAATACTCTTACATACCTAATTGTTGAAATGTTAGAATTGTTTTAACAAATCCTGCACGAGTATCATTGTTAGAGAAACAATGTTCTTACATATCTAATTGTTGAAATGTTAGGATTGTTTTAACAAAGCCTGCACAAGTATCATTGTTAGAGAAACATTGTTCTTACATATCTAATTGTTGAAATGTTAGAATTGTTTTAAGAAAGCCTGCACGAGTATCGTTGTTAGAGAAACATTGTTCTTACATATCTAATTGTTGAAATGTTAGGATTGTTTTAACAAAGCCTGCACGAGTATCGTTGTTAGAGAAACATTGTTCTTACATATCTAATTGTTGAAATGTTAGGATTGTTTTAACAAAGCCTGCACGAGTATCGTTGTTAGAGAAACATTGTTCTTACATATCTAATTGTTGAAATGTTAGGATTGTTTTAACAAAGCCTGCACGAGTATCATTGTTAGCGAAACATTGTTCTTACATATCTAATTGTTGAAATGTTAGAATTGTTTTAACAAAGCCCGCACGAGTATCGTTGTTAGAGAAACATTGTTCTTACATATCTAATTGTTGAAATGTTAGGATTGTTTTAACAAAGCCTGCACGAGTATCATTGTTAGCGAAACATTGTTCTTACATATCTAATTGTTGAAATGTTAGAATTGTTTTAACAAATCCTGCACGAGTATCATTGTTAGAGAAACAATGCTCTTACATATCTAATTGTTGAAATGTTAGGATTGTTTTAACAAATCCTGCACGAGTATCATTGTTAGAGAAACAATGCTCTTACATATCTAATTGTTGAAATGTTAGGATTGTTTTAACAAATCCTGCACGAGTATCATTGTTAGAGAAACAATGCTCTTACATATCTAATTGTTGAAATGTTAGGATTGTTTTAACAAAGCCTGCACGAGTATCATTGTTAGAGAAACAATGCTCTTACATATTTAATTGTTGAAATGTTAGGATTGTTTTAACAAAGCCTGCACGAGTATCATTGTTAGAGAAACAATGCTCTTACATATCTAATTGTTGAAATGATAGGATTGTTTTAACAAAGCCTGCACGAGTATCATTGTTAGAGAAACAATGCTCTTACATATCTAATTGTTGAAATGTTAGGATTGTTTTAACAAAGCCTGCCCGAGTATCATTGTTAGAGAAACAATGCTCTTACATATCTAATTGTTGAAATGTTAGGATTGTTTTAACAAAGCCTGCACGAGTATCATTGTTAGAGAAACGATGCTCTTACAGATCTAATTGTTGAAATGTTAGGATTTTTTTAACAAATCCTGCACGAGTATCATTGTTAGAGAAACCATGCTCTTACATATCTAATTGTTGAAATGTTAGGATTGTTTTAACAAATCCTGCATGAGTATCATTGTTAGAGAAACATTGTTCTTAGATATCTAATAGTTGAAATGTTAGAATTGTTTTAACAAAGCCTGCGCGACTATCATTGTTAGCGAAACAATGCTCTAACATATCTAATTGTTGAAATGTTAGGATTGTTTTAACATAGCCTGCACGAGTATCATTGTTAGAGAAACAATGCTCTGACATATCTAATTGTTGAAATGTTAGGATTGTTTTAACAAAGCCTGCACGAGTATCATAGTTAGAGAAACAATGCTCTTACATATCTAATTGTTGAAATGTTAGGATTGTTTTAACAAATCCTGCATGAGTATCATTGTTAGAGAAACATTGTTCTTAGATATCTAATAGTTGAAATGTTAGAATTGTTTTAACAAAGCCTGCGCGACTATCATTGTTAGCGAAACAATGCTCTAACATATCTAATTGTTGAAATGTTAGGATTGTTTTAACATAGCCTGCACGAGTATCATTGTTAGAGAAACAATGCTCTGACATATCTAATTGTTGAAATGTTAGGATTGTTTTAACAAAGCCTGCACGAGTATCATAGTTAGAGAAACAATGCTCTTACATATCTAATTGTTGAAATGTTAGGATTGTTTTAACAAAGCCTGCACGAGTATCATTGTTAGAGAAACAATGCTCTCACATATCTAATTGTCGAAATGTTAGGATTGTTTTAACAAAGCCTGCACGAGTATCATTGTTAGAGAAACATTGTTCTACATATCTAATTGTTGAAATGTTTGAATTGTTTTAACAAAGCCCGCACGAGTATCATTGTTAGAGAAACATTGTTCTTACATATCTAATTGTTGAAATGTTAGAATTGTTTTAACAAAGCCCGCACGAGTATCATTGTTAGAGAAACATTGTTCTTACATATCTAATTGTTGAAATGTTAGAATTGTTTTAACAGAGCCCGCACGAGTATCATTGTTAGAGAAACATTGTTCTTACATATTTAATTGTTGAAATGTTAGAATTGTTTTAACAAAGCCCGCACGAGTATCATTGTTAGAGAAACATTGTTCTTACATATCTAATTGTTGAAATGTTAGAATTGTTTTAACAAAGCCCGCACGAGTATCATTGTTAGAGAAACATTGTTCTTACTTATCTAATTGTTGAAATGTTAGAATTGTTTTAACAAAGCCTGCACGAGTATCGTTGTTAGAGAAACATTGTTCTTACATATCTAATTGTTGAAATGTTAGAATTGTTTTAACAAAGCCCGCGCGACTATCCTTGTTACAGAAACATTGTTCTTACATATCTAATTGTTGAAATGTTAGAATTGTTTTAACAAAGCCTGCACGAGTATCATTGTTAGCGAAACATTGTTCTTACATATCTAATTGTTGAAATGTTAGAATTGTTTTAACAAATCCCGCACGAGTATCATTGTTACAGAAACATTGTTCTTACATATCTAATTGTTGAAATGTTAGGATTGTTTTAACAAATCCTGCACGAGAATCATTGTTAGAGAAACAATGTTCTTACATATCTAATTGTTGAAATGTTAGGATTGTTTTAACAAAGCCTGCACGAGTATCATTGTTAGCGAAACATTGTTCTTACATATCTAATTGTTGAAATGTTAGAATTGTTTTAACAAAGCCTGCACGAGTATCGTTGTTAGAGAAACATTGTTCTTAGATATCTAATTGTTGAAATGTTAGGATTGTTTTAACAAAGCCTGCACGAGTATCATTGTTAGCGAAACAATGTTCTTACATATCTAATTGTTGAAATGTTAGGATTGTTTTAACAAAGCCTGCACGAGTATCGTTGTTAGAGAAACATTGTTCTTACATATCTAATTGTTGAAATGTTAGAATTGTTTTAACAAAGCCTGCACGAGTATCGTTGTTAGAGAAACATTGTTCTTACATATCTAATTGTTGAAATGTTAGGATTGTTTTAACAAAGCCTGCACGAGTATCGTTGTTAGAGAAACATTGTTCTTACATATCTAATTGTTGAAATGTTAGGATTGTTTTAACAAAGCCTGCACGAGTATCGTTGTTAGAGAAACATTGTTCTTACATATCTAATTGTTGAAATGTTAGGATTGTTTTAACAAAGCCTGCACGAGTATCATTGTTAGCGAAACATTGTTCTTACATATCTAATTGTTGAAATGTTAGAATTGTTTTAACAAAGCCTGCACGAGTATCGTTGTTAGCGAAACATTGTTCTTACATATCTAATTGTTGAAATGTTAGAATTGTTTTAACAAAGCCCGCGCGACTATCCTTGTTACAGAAACATTGTTCTTACATATCTAATTGTTGAAATGTTAGAATTGTTTTAACAAAGCCTGCACGAGTATCATTGTTAGCGAAACATTGTTCTTACATATCTAATTGTTGAAATGTTAGAATTGTTTTAACATAGCCTGCACGAGTATCATTGTTAGCGAAACATTGTTCTTACATATCTAATTGTTGAAATGTTAGAATTGTTTTAACAAATCCCGCACGAGTATCATTGTTACAGAAACATTGTTCTTACATATCTAATTGTTGAAATGTTAGGATTGTTTTAACAAATCCTGCACGAGAATCATTGTTAGAGAAACAATGTTCTTACATATCTAATTGTTGAAATGTTAG
This sequence comes from Deroplatys truncata, assembly GCA_030765065.1. Classification (NCBI taxonomy): domain Eukaryota; kingdom Metazoa; phylum Arthropoda; class Insecta; order Mantodea; family Mantidae; genus Deroplatys; species Deroplatys truncata. The sequence goes on from CM060975.1 coordinate 13,541,963, forward strand.
GATTGTTTTAACAAAGCCTGCACGAGTATCATTGTTAGCGAAACATTGTTCTTACATATCTAATTGTTGAAATGTTAGAATTGTTTTAACAAAGCCTGCACGAGTATCATTGTTAGCGAAACATTGTACTTACATATCTAATTGTTGAAATGATAGAATTGTTTTAACAAAGCCTGCACGAGTATGATTGTTAGAGAAACATTGTTCTTATATATCTAATTGTTGAAATGTTTGAATTGTTTTAACAAATCCCGCACGAGTATCATTGTTACAGAAACATTGTTCTTACATATCTAATTGCTGAAATGTTAGAATTGTTTTAACAAATCCCGCACGAGTATCATTGTTACAGAAACATTGTTCTTACATATCTAATTGTTGAAATGTTAGAATTGTTTTAACAAATCCTGCACGAGTATCATTGTTAGAGAAACAATGCTCTTACATATCTAATTGTTGAAATGTTAGGATTGTTTTAACAAATCCTGCACGAGTATCATTGTTAGAGAAACAATGCTCTTACATATCTAATTGTTGAAATGTTAGGATTGTTTTAACAAATCCTGCACGAGTATCATTGTTAGAGAAACAATGCTCTTACATATCTAATTGTTGAAATGTTAGGATTGTTTTAACAAAGCCTGCACGAGTATCATTGTTAGAGAAACAATGCTCTTACATATTTAATTGTTGAAATGTTAGGATTGTTTTAACAAAGCCTGCACGAGTATCATTGTTAGAGAAACAATGCTCTTACATATCTAATTGTTGAAATGTTAGGATTGTTTTAACAAAGCCTGCACGAGTATCATTGTTAGAGAAACAATGCTCTTACATATCTAATTGTTGAAATGTTAGGATTGTTTTAACAAAGCCTGCACGAGTATCATTGTTAGAGAAACAATGCTCTTACATATCTAATTGTTGAAATGTTAGGATTGTTTTAACAAAGCCTGCACGAGTATCATTGTTAGAGAAACGATGCTCTTACATATCTAATTGTTGAAATGTTAGGATTTTTTTAACAAATCCTGCACGAGTATCATTGTTAGAGAAACAATGCTCTTACATATCTAATTGTTGAAATGTTAGGATTGTTTTAACAAATCCTGCATGAGTATCATTGTTAGAGAAACATTGTTCTTAGATATCTAATTGTTGAAATGTTAGAATTGTTTTAACAAAGCCTGCGCGACTATCATTGTTAGCGAAACAATGCTCTAACATATCTAATTGTTGAAATGTTAGGATTGTTTTAACATAGCCTGCACGAGTATCATTGTTAGAGAAACAATGCTCTTACATATCTAATTGTTGATATGTTAGGATAGTTTTAACAAAGCCTGCACGAGTATCATAGTTAGAGAAACAATGCTCTTACATATATAATTGTTGAAATGTTAGGATTGTTTTAACAAAGCCTGCACGAGTATCATTGTTAGAGAAACAATGCTCTCACATATCTAATTGTCGAAATGTTAGGATTGTTTTAACAAAGCCTGCACGAGTATCATTGTTAGAGAAACATTGTTCTACATATCTAATTGTTGAAATGTTTGAATTGTTTTAACAAAGCCCGCACGAGTATCATTGTTAGAGAAACATTGTTCTTACATATCTAATTGTTGAAATGTTAGAATTGTTTTAACAAAGCCCGCACGAGTATCATTGTTAGAGAAACATTGTTCTTACATATCTAATTGTTGAAATGTTAGAATTGTTTTAACAGAGCCCGCACGAGTATCATTGTTAGAGAAACATTGTTCTTACATATTTAATTGTTGAAATGTTAGAATTGTTTTAACAAAGCCCGCACGAGTATCATTGTTAGAGAAACATTGTTCTTACATATCTAATTGTTGAAATGTTAGAATTGTTTTAACAAAGCCCGCACGAGTATCATTGTTAGAGAAACATTGTTCTTACATATCTAATTGTTGAAATGTTATAACAAAGCCTGCACGAGTATCGTTGTTAGAGAAACATTGTTCTTACATATCTAATTGTTGAAATGTTAGGATTGTTTTAACAAAGCCTGCACGAGTATCGTTGTTAGAGAAACATGGTTCTTACATATCTAATTGTTGAAATGTTAGGATTGTTTTAACAAAGCCTGCACGAGTATCATTGATAGCGAAACATAGTTCTTACATATCTAATTGTTGAAATGTTAGAATTGTTTTAACAAAGCCTGCACGAGTATCGTTGTTAGCGAAACATTGTTCTTACATATCTAATTGTTGAAATGTTAGAATTGTTTTAACAAAGCCCGCGCGTCTATCCTTGTTACAGAAACATTGTTCTTACATATCTAATTGTTGAAATGTTAGAATTGTTTTAACAAAACCTGCACGAGTATCATTGTTAGCGAAACATTGTTCTTACATATCTAATTGTTGAAATGTTAGAATTGTTTTAACAAAGCCTGCACGAGTATCATTGTTAGCGAAACATTGTTCTTACATATCTAATTGTTGAAATGTTAGAATTGTTTTAACAAAGCCTGCACGAGTATGATTGTTAGAGAAACATTGTTGTTACATATCTAATTGTTGAAATGTTAGGATTGTTTTAACAAAGCCTGCACGAGTATCATTGTTAGAGAAACGATGCTCTTACATATCTAATTGTTGAAATGTTAGGATTGTTTTAACAAAGCCTGCACGAGTATCATTGTTAGAGAAACAATGCTCTTACATATCTAATTGTTGAAATGTTAGGATTGTTTTAACAAAGCCTGCACGAGTATCATTGTTAGAGAAACGATGCTCTTACATATCTAATTGTTGAAATGTTAGGATTTTTTTAACAAATCCTGCACGAGTATCATTGTTAGAGAAACAATGCTCTTACATATCTAATTGTTGAAATGTTAGAATTGTTTTAACAAAGCCCGCACGAGTATCATTGTTAGAGAAACATTGTTCTTACTTATCTAATTGTTGAAATGTTAGAATTGTTTTAACAAAGCCTGCACGAGTATCGTTGTTAGAGAAACATTGTTCTTACATATCTAATTGTTGAAATGTTAGAATTGTTTTAACAAAGCCCGCGCGACTATCCTTGTTACAGAAACATTGTTCTTACATATCTAATTGTTGAAATGTTAGAATTGTTTTAACAAAGCCTGCACGAGTAGCATTGTTAGCGAAACATTGTTCTTACATATCTAATTGTTGAAATGTTAGAATTGTTTTAACAAATCCCGCACGAGTATCATTGTTACAGAAACATTGTTCTTACATATCTAATTGTTGAAATGTTAGGATTGTTTTAACAAATCCTGCACGAGAATCATTGTTAGAGAAACAATGTTCTTACATATCTAATTGTTGAAATGTTAGGATTGTTTTAACAAAGCCTGCACGAGTATCATTGTTAGCGAAACATTGTTCTTACATATCTAATTGTTGAAATGTTAGAATTGTTTTAACAAAGCCTGCAGGAGTATCGTTGTTAGAGAAACATTGTTCTTACATATCTAATTGTTGAAATGTTAGGATTGTTTTAACAAAGCCTGCACGAGTATCATTGTTAGCGAAACATTGTTCTTACATATCTAATTGTTGAAATGTTAGAATTGTTTTAACAAAGCCTGCACGAGTATCGTTGTTAGAGAAACAATGTTCTTACATATCTAATTGTTGAAATGTTAGGATTGTTTTAACAAAGCCTGCACGAGTATCGTTGTTAGAGAAACATTGTTCTTACATATCTAATTGTTGAAATGTTAGAATTGTTTTAACAAAGCCTGCACGAGTATCGTTGTTAGAGAAACATTGTTCTTACATATCTAATTGTTGAAATGTTAGGATTGTTTTAACAAAGCCTGCACGAGTATCGTTGTTAGAGAAACATTGTTCTTACATATCTAATTGATGAAATGTTAGGATTGTTTTAACAAAGCCTGCACGAGTATCGTTGTTAGAGAAACATTGTTCTTACATATCTAATTGTTGAAATGTTAGGATTGTTTTAACAAATCCTGCACGAGAATCATTGTTAGAGAAACAATGTTCTTACATATCTAATTGTTGAAATGTTAGGATTGTTTTAACAAAGCCTGCACGAGTATCATTGTTAGCGAAACATTGTTCTTACATATCTAATTGTTGAAATGTTAGAATTGTTTTAACAAAGCCTGCACGAGTATCATTGTTAGCGAAACATTGTACTTACATATCTAATTGTTGAAATGATAGAATTGTTTTAACAAAGCCTGCACGAGTATGATTGTTAGAGAAACATTGTTCTTATATATCTAATTGTTGAAATGTTTGAATTGTTTTAACAAATCCCGCACGAGTATCATTGTTACAGAAACATTGTTCTTACATATCTAATTGCTGAAATGTTAGAATTGTTTTAACAAATCCCGCACGAGTATCATTGTTACAGAAACATTGTTCTTACATATCTAATTGTTGAAATGTTAGAATTGTTTTAACAAATCCTGCACGAGTATCATTGTTAGAGAAACAATGCTCTTACATATCTAATTGTTGAAATGTTAGGATTGTTTTAACAAATCCTGCACGAGTATCATTGTTAGAGAAACAATGCTCTTACATATCTAATTGTTGAAATGTTAGGATTGTTTTAACAAATCCTGCACGAGTATCATTGTTAGAGAAACAATGCTCTTACATATCTAATTGTTGAAATGTTAGGATTGTTTTAACAAAGCCTGCACGAGTATCATTGTTAGAGAAACAATGCTCTTACATATTTAATTGTTGAAATGTTAGGATTGTTTTAACAAAGCCTGCACGAGTATCATTGTTAGAGAAACAATGCTCTTACATATCTAATTGTTGAAATGTTAGGATTGTTTTAACAAAGCCTGCACGAGTATCATTGTTAGAGAAACAATGCTCTTACATATCTAATTGTTGAAATGTTAGGATTGTTTTAACAAAGCCTGCACGAGTATCATTGTTAGAGAAACAATGCTCTTACATATCTAATTGTTGAAATGTTAGGATTGTTTTAACAAAGCCTGCACGAGTATCATTGTTAGAGAAACGATGCTCTTACATATCTAATTGTTGAAATGTTAGGATTTTTTTAACAAATCCTGCACGAGTATCATTGTTAGAGAAACAATGCTCTTACATATCTAATTGTTGAAATGTTAGGATTGTTTTAACAAATCCTGCATGAGTATCATTGTTAGAGAAACATTGTTCTTAGATATCTAATTGTTGAAATGTTAGAATTGTTTTAACAAAGCCTGCGCGACTATCATTGTTAGCGAAACAATGCTCTAACATATCTAATTGTTGAAATGTTAGGATTGTTTTAACATAGCCTGCACGAGTATCATTGTTAGAGAAACAATGCTCTTACATATCTAATTGTTGATATGTTAGGATAGTTTTAACAAAGCCTGCACGAGTATCATAGTTAGAGAAACAATGCTCTTACATATATAATTGTTGAAATGTTAGGATTGTTTTAACAAAGCCTGCACGAGTATCATTGTTAGAGAAACAATGCTCTCACATATCTAATTGTCGAAATGTTAGGATTGTTTTAACAAAGCCTGCACGAGTATCATTGTTAGAGAAACATTGTTCTACATATCTAATTGTTGAAATGTTTGAATTGTTTTAACAAAGCCCGCACGAGTATCATTGTTAGAGAAACATTGTTCTTACATATCTAATTGTTGAAATGTTAGAATTGTTTTAACAAAGCCCGCACGAGTATCATTGTTAGAGAAACATTGTTCTTACATATCTAATTGTTGAAATGTTAGAATTGTTTTAACAGAGCCCGCACGAGTATCATTGTTAGAGAAACATTGTTCTTACATATTTAATTGTTGAAATGTTAGAATTGTTTTAACAAAGCCCGCACGAGTATCATTGTTAGAGAAACATTGTTCTTACATATCTAATTGTTGAAATGTTAGAATTGTTTTAACAAAGCCCGCACGAGTATCATTGTTAGAGAAACATTGTTCTTACATATCTAATTGTTGAAATGTTATAACAAAGCCTGCACGAGTATCGTTGTTAGAGAAACATTGTTCTTACATATCTAATTGTTGAAATGTTAGGATTGTTTTAACAAAGCCTGCACGAGTATCGTTGTTAGAGAAACATGGTTCTTACATATCTAATTGTTGAAATGTTAGGATTGTTTTAACAAAGCCTGCACGAGTATCATTGATAGCGAAACATAGTTCTTACATATCTAATTGTTGAAATGTTAGAATTGTTTTAACAAAGCCTGCACGAGTATAGTTGTTAGCGAAACATTGTTCTTACATATCTAATTGTTGAAATGTTAGAATTGTTTTAACAAAGCCCGCGCGTCTATCCTTGTTACAGAAACATTGTTCTTACATATCTAATTGTTGAAATGTTAGAATTGTTTTAACAAAACCTGCACGAGTATCATTGTTAGCGAAACATTGTTCTTACATATCTAATTGTTGAAATGTTAGAATTGTTTTAACAAAGCCTGCACGAGTATCATTGTTAGCGAAACATTGTTCTTACATATCTAATTGTTGAAATGTTAGAATTGTTTTAACAAAGCCTGCACGAGTATGATTGTTAGAGAAACATTGTTGTTACATATCTAATTGTTGAAATGTTAGGATTGTTTTAACAAAGCCTGCACGAGTATCATTGTTAGAGAAACAATGCTCTTACATATCTAATTGTTGAAATGTTAGGATTGTTTTAACAAAGCCTGCACGAGTATCATTGTTAGAGAAACAATGCTCTTACATATCTAATTGTTGAAATGTTAGGATTGTTTTAACAAAGCCTGCACGAGTATCATTGTTAGAGAAACGATGCTCTTACATATCTAATTGTTGAAATGTTAGGATTTTTTTAACAAATCCTGCACGAGTATCATTGTTAGAGAAACAATGCTCTTACATATCTAATTGTTGAAATGTTAGAATTGTTTTAACAAAGCCCGCACGAGTATCATTGTTAGAGAAACATTGTTCTTACTTATCTAATTGTTGAAATGTTAGAATTGTTTTAACAAAGCCTGCACGAGTATCGTTGTTAGAGAAACATTGTTCTTACATATCTAATTGTTGAAATGTTAGAATTGTTTTAACAAAGCCCGCGCGACTATCCTTGTTACAGAAACATTGTTCTTACATATCTAATTGTTGAAATGTTAGAATTGTTTTAACAAAGCCTGCACGAGTAGCATTGTTAGCGAAACATTGTTCTTACATATCTAATTGTTGAAATGTTAGAATTGTTTTAACAAATCCCGCACGAGTATCATTGTTACAGAAACATTGTTCTTACATATCTAATTGTTGAAATGTTAGGATTGTTTTAACAAATCCTGCACGAGAATCATTGTTAGAGAAACAATGTTCTTACATATCTAATTGTTGAAATGTTAGGATTGTTTTAACAAAGCCTGCACGAGTATCATTGTTAGCGAAACATTGTTCTTACATATCTAATTGTTGAAATGTTAGAATTGTTTTAACAAAGCCTGCAGAAGTATCGTTGTTAGAGAAACATTGTTCTTACATATCTAATTGTTGAAATGTTAGGATTGTTTTAACAAAGCCTGCACGAGTATCATTGTTAGCGAAACATTGTTCTTACATATCTAATTGTTGAAATGTTAGAATTGTTTTAACAAAGCCTGCACGAGTATCGTTGTTAGAGAAACAATGTTCTTACATATCTAATTGTTGAAATGTTAGGATTGTTTTAACAAAGCCTGCACGAGTATCGTTGTTAGAGAAACATTGTTCTTACATATCTAATTGTTGAAATGTTAGAATTGTTTTAACAAAGCCTGCACGAGTATCGTTGTTAGAGAAACATTGTTCTTACATATCTAATTGTTGAAATGTTAGGATTGTTTTAACAAAGCCTGCACGAGTATCGTTGTTAGAGAAACATTGTTCTTACATATCTAATTGATGAAATGTTAGGATTGTTTTAACAAAGCCTGCACGAGTATCGTTGTTAGAGAAACATTGTTCTTACATATCTAATTGTTGAAATGTTAGGATTGTTTTAACAAAGCCTGCACGAGTATCATTGTTAGCGAAACATTGTTCTTACATATCTAATTGTTGAAATGTTAGAATTGTTTTAACAAAGCCCGCACGAGTATCGTTGTTAGAGAAACATTGTTCTTACATATCTAATTGTTGAAATGTTAGGATTGTTTTAACAAAGCCTGCACGAGTATCATTGTTAGCGAAACATTGTTCTTACATATCTAATTGTTGAAATGTTAGAATTGTTTTAACAAATCCTGCACGAGTATCATTGTTAGAGAAACAATGCTCTTACATATCTAATTGTTGAAATGTTAGGATTGTTTTAACAAATCCTGCACGAGTATCATTGTTAGAGAAACAATGCTCTTACATATCTAATTGTTGAAATGTTAGGATTGTTTTAACAAATCCTGCACGAGTATCATTGTTAGAGAAACAATGCTCTTACATATCTAATTGTTGAAATGTTAGGATTGTTTTAACACAGCCTGCACGAGTATCATTGTTAGAGAAACAATGCTCTTACATATTTAATTGTTGAAATGTTAGGATTGTTTTAACAAAGCCTGCACGAGTATCATTGTTAGAGAAACAATGCTCTTACATATCTAATTGTTGAAATGATAGGATTGTTTTAACAAAGCCTGCACGAGTATCATTGTTAGAGAAACAATGCTCTTACATATCTAATTGTTGAAATGTTAGGATTGTTTTAACAAAGACTGCACGAGTATCATTGTTAGAGAAACAATGCTCTTACATATCTAATTGTTGAAATGTTAGGATTGTTTTAACAAAGCCTGCACGAGTATCATTGTTAGAGAAACGATGCTCTTACATATCTAATTGTTGAAATGTTAGGATTTGTTTAACAAATCCTGCACGAGTATCATTGTTAGAGAAACAATGCTCTTACATATCTAATTGTTGAAATGTTAGGATTGTTTTAACAAATCCTGCATGAGTATCATTGTTAGAGAAACATTGTTCTTAGATATCTAATTGTTGAAATGTTAGAATTGTTTTAACAAAGCCTGCGCGACTATCATTGTTAGCGAAACAATGCTCTAACATATCTAATTGTTGAAATGTTAGGATTGTTTTAACATAGCCTGCACGAGTATCATTGTTAGAGAAACAATGCTCTTACATATCTAATTGTTGAAATGTTAGGATTGTTTTAACAAAGCCTGCACGAGTATCATAGTTAGAGAAACAATGCTCTTACATATCTAATTGTTGAAATGTTAGGATTGTTTTAACAAAGCCTGCACGAGTATCATTGTTAGAGAAACAATGCTCTCACATATCTAATTGTCGAAATGTTAGGATTGTTTTAACAAAGCCTGCACGAGTATCATTGTTAGAGAAACATTGTTCTACATATCTAATTGTTGAAATGTTTGAATTGTTTTAACAAAGCCCGCACGAGTATCATTGTTAGAGAAACATTGTTCTTACATATCTAATTGTTGAAATGTTAGAATTGTTTTAACAAAGCCCGCACGAGTATCATTGTTAGAGAAACATTGTTCTTACATATCTAATTGTTGAAATGTTAGAATCTTTTTAACAGAGCCCGCACGAGTATCATTGTTAGAGAAACATTGTTCTTACATATTTAATTGTTGAAATGTTAGAATTGTTTTAACAAAGCCCGCACGAGTATCATTGTTAGAGAAACATTGTTCTTACATATCTAATTGTTGAAATGTTAGAATTGTTTTAACAAAGCCCGCACGAGTATCATTGTTAGAGAAACATTGTTCTTACATATCTAATTGTTGAAATGTTTTAACAAAGCCTGCACGTGTATCGTTGTTAGAGAAACATTGTTCTTACATATCTAATTGTTGAAATGTTAGAATTGTTTTAACAAAGCCCGCGCGACTATCCTTGTTACAGAAACATTGTTCTTACATATCTAATTGTTGAAATGTTAGAATTGTTTTAACAAAGCCTGCACGAGTATCATTGTTAGCGAAACATTGTTCTTACATATCTAATTGTTGAAATGTTAGAATTGTTTTAACAAATCCCGCACGAGTATCATTGTTACAGAAACATTGTTCTTACATATCTAATTGTTGAAATGTTAGGATTGTTTTAACAAATCCTGCACGAGAATCATTGTTAGAGAAACAATGTTCTTACATATCTAATTGTTGAAATGTTAGGATTGTTTTAACAAAGCCTGCACGAGTATCATTTTTAGCGAAACATTGTTCTTACATATCTAATTGTTGAAATGTTAGAATTGTTTTAACAAAGCCTGCACGAGTATCGTTGTTAGAGAAACATTGTTCTTACATATCTAATTGTTGAAATGTTAGGATTGTTTTAACAAAGCCTGCACGAGTATCATTGTTAGCGAAACATTGTTCTTACATATCTAATTGTTGAAATGTTAGAATTGTTTTAACAAAGCCTGCACGAGTATCGTTGTTAGAGAAACAATGTTCTTACATATCTAATTGTTGAAATGTTAGGATTGTTTTAACAAAGCCTGCACGAGTATCGTTGTTAGAGAAACATTGTTCTTACATATCTAATTGTTGAAATGTTAGAATTGTTTTAACAAAGCCTGCACGAGTATCGTTGTTAGAGAAACATTGTTCTTACATATCTAATTGTTGAAATGTTAGGATTGTTTTAACAAAGCCTGCACGAGTATCGTTGTTAGAGAAACATTGTTCTTACATATCTAATTGTTGAAATGTTAGAATTGTTTTAACAAAGCCTGCACGAGTATCATTGTTAGCGAAACATTGTACTTACATATCTAATTGTTGAAATGATAGAATTGTTTTAACAAATCCTGCACGAGAATCATTGTTAGAGAAACAATGTTCTTACATATCTAATTGTTGAAATGTTAGGATTGTTTTAACAAAGCCTGCACGAGTATCATTGTTAGCGAAACATTGTTCTTACATATCTAATTGTTGAAATGTTAGAATTGTTTTAACAAAGCCTGCACGAGTATCATTGTTAGCGAAACATTGTACTTACATATCTAATTGTTGAAATGATAGAATTGTTTTAACAAAGCCTGCACGAGTATGATTGTTAGAGAAACATTGTTCTTATATATCTAATTGTTGAAATGTTTGAATTGTTTTAACAAATCCCGCACGAGTATCATTGTTACAGAAACATTGTTCTTACATATCTAATTGCTGAAATGTTAGAATTGTTTTAACAAATCCCGCACGAGTATCATTGTTACAGAAACATTGTTCTTACATATCTAATTGTTGAAATGTTAGAATTGTTTTAACAAATCCTGCACGAGTATCATTGTTAGAGAAACAATGCTCTTACATATCTAATTGTTGAAATGTTAGGATTGTTTTAACAAATCCTGCACGAGTATCATTGTTAGAGAAACAATGCTCTTACATATCTAATTGTTGAAATGTTAGGATTGTTTTAACAAATCCTGCACGAGTATCATTGTTAGAGAAACAATGCTCTTACATATCTAATTGTTGAAATGTTAGGATTGTTTTAACAAAGCCTGCACGAGTATCATTGTTAGAGAAACAATGCTCTTACATATTTAATTGTTGAAATGTTAGGATTGTTTTAACAAAGCCTGCACGAGTATCATTGTTAGAGAAACAATGCTCTTACATATCTAATTGTTGAAATGTTAGGATTGTTTTAACAAAGCCTGCACGAGTATCATTGTTAGAGAAACAATGCTCTTACATATCTAATTGTTGAAATGTTAGGATTGTTTTAACAAAGCCTGCACGAGTATCATTGTTAGAGAAACAATGCTCTTACATATCTAATTGTTGAAATGTTAGGATTGTTTTAACAAAGCCTGCACGAGTATCATTGTTAGAGAAACGATGCTCTTACATATCTAATTGTTGAAATGTTAGGATTTTTTTAACAAATCCTGCACGAGTATCATTGTTAGAGAAACAATGCTCTTACATATCTAATTGTTGAAATGTTAGGATTGTTTTAACAAATCCTGCATGAGTATCATTGTTAGAGAAACATTGTTCTTAGATATCTAATTGTTGAAATGTTAGAATTGTTTTAACAAAGCCTGCGCGACTATCATTGTTAGCGAAACAATGCTCTAACATATCTAATTGTTGAAATGTTAGGATTGTTTTAACATAGCCTGCACGAGTATCATTGTTAGAGAAACAATGCTCTTACATATCTAATTGTTGATATGTTAGGATAGTTTTAACAAAGCCTGCACGAGTATCATAGTTAGAGAAACAATGCTCTTACATATATAATTGTTGAAATGTTAGGATTGTTTTAACAAAGCCTGCACGAGTATCATTGTTAGAGAAACAATGCTCTCACATATCTAATTGTCGAAATGTTAGGATTGTTTTAACAAAGCCTGCACGAGTATCATTGTTAGAGAAACATTGTTCTACATATCTAATTGTTGAAATGTTTGAATTGTTTTAACAAAGCCCGCACGAGTATCATTGTTAGAGAAACATTGTTCTTACATATCTAATTGTTGAAATGTTAGAATTGTTTTAACAAAGCCCGCACGAGTATCATTGTTAGAGAAACATTGTTCTTACATATCTAATTGTTGAAATGTTAGAATTGTTTTAACAGAGCCCGCACGAGTATCATTGTTAGAGAAACATTGTTCTTACATATTTAATTGTTGAAATGTTAGAATTGTTTTAACAAAGCCCGCACGAGTATCATTGTTAGAGAAACATTGTTCTTACATATCTAATTGTTGAAATGTTAGAATTGTTTTAACAAAGCCCGCACGAGTATCATTGTTAGAGAAACATTGTTCTTACATATCTAATTGTTGAAATGTTATAACAAAGCCTGCACGAGTATCGTTGTTAGAGAAACATTGTTCTTACATATCTAATTGTTGAAATGTTAGGATTGTTTTAACAAAGCCTGCACGAGTATCGTTGTTAGAGAAACATGGTTCTTACATATCTAATTGTTGAAATGTTAGGATTGTTTTAACAAAGCCTGCACGAGTATCATTGATAGCGAAACATAGTTCTTACATATCTAATTGTTGAAATGTTAGAATTGTTTTAACAAAGCCTGCACGAGTATCGTTGTTAGCGAAACATTGTTCTTACATATCTAATTGTTGAAATGTTAGAATTGTTTTAACAAAGCCCGCGCGTCTATCCTTGTTACAGAAACATTGTTCTTACATATCTAATTGTTGAAATGTTAGAATTGTTTTAACAAAACCTGCACGAGTATCATTGTTAGCGAAACATTGTTCTTACATATCTAATTGTTGAAATGTTAGAATTGTTTTAACAAAGCCTGCACGAGTATCATTGTTAGCGAAACATTGTTCTTACATATCTAATTGTTGAAATGTTAGAATTGTTTTAACAAAGCCTGCACGAGTATGATTGTTAGAGAAACATTGTTGTTACATATCTAATTGTTGAAATGTTAGGATTGTTTTAACAAAGCCTGCACGAGTATCATTGTTAGAGAAACAATGCTCTTACATATCTAATTGTTGAAATGTTAGGATTGTTTTAACAAAGCCTGCACGAGTATCATTGTTAGAGAAACAATGCTCTTACATATCTAATTGTTGAAATGTTAGGATTGTTTTAACAAAGCCTGCACGAGTATCATTGTTAGAGAAACGATGCTCTTACATATCTAATTGTTGAAATGTTAGGATTTTTTTAACAAATCCTGCACGAGTATCATTGTTAGAGAAACAATGCTCTTACATATCTAATTGTTGAAATGTTAGAATTGTTTTAACAAAGCCCGCACGAGTATCATTGTTAGAGAAACATTGTTCTTACTTATCTAATTGTTGAAATGTTAGAATTGTTTTAACAAAGCCTGCACGAGTATCGTTGTTAGAGAAACATTGTTCTTACATATCTAATTGTTGAAATGTTAGAATTGTTTTAACAAAGCCCGCGCGACTATCCTTGTTACAGAAACATTGTTCTTACATATCTAATTGTTGAAATGTTAGAATTGTTTTAACAAAGCCTGCACGAGTAGCATTGTTAGCGAAACATTGTTCTTACATATCTAATTGTTGAAATGTTAGAATTGTTTTAACAAATCCCGCACGAGTATCATTGTTACAGAAACATTGTTCTTACATATCTAATTGTTGAAATGTTAGGATTGTTTTAACAAATCCTGCACGAGAATCATTGTTAGAGAAACAATGTTCTTACATATCTAATTGTTGAAATGTTAGGATTGTTTTAACAAAGCCTGCACGAGTATCATTGTTAGCGAAACATTGTTCTTACATATCTAATTGTTGAAATGTTAGAATTGTTTTAACAAAGCCTGCAGGAGTATCGTTGTTAGAGAAACATTGTTCTTACATATCTAATTGTTGAAATGTTAGGATTGTTTTAACAAAGCCTGCACGAGTATCATTGTTAGCGAAACATTGTTCTTACATATCTAATTGTTGAAATGTTAGAATTGTTTTAACAAAGCCTGCACGAGTATCGTTGTTAGAGAAACAATGTTCTTACATATCTAATTGTTGAAATGTTAGGATTGTTTTAACAAAGCCTGCACGAGTATCGTTGTTAGAGAAACATTGTTCTTACATATCTAATTGTTGAAATGTTAGAATTGTTTTAACAAAGCCTGCACGAGTATCGTTGTTAGAGAAACATTGTTCTTACATATCTAATTGTTGAAATGTTAGGATTGTTTTAACAAAGCCTGCACGAGTATCGTTGTTAGAGAAACATTGTTCTTACATATCTAATTGATGAAATGTTAGGATTGTTTTAACAAAGCCTGCACGAGTATCGTTGTTAGAGAAACATTGTTCTTACATATCTAATTGTTGAAATGTTAGGATTGTTTTAAGAAATCCTGCACGAGAATCATTGTTAGAGAAACAATGTTCTTACATATCTAATTGTTGAAATGTTAGGATTGTTTTAACAAAGCCTGCACGAGTATCATTGTTAGCGAAACATTGTTCTTACATATCTAATTGTTGAAATGTTAGAATTGTTTTAACAAAGCCTGCACGAGTATCATTGTTAGCGAAACATTGTACTTACATATCTAATTGTTGAAATGATAGAATTGTTTTAACAAAGCCTGCACGAGTATGATTGTTAGAGAAACATTGTTCTTATATATCTAATTGTTGAAATGTTTGAATTGTTTTAACAAATCCCGCACGAGTATCATTGTTACAGAAACATTGTTCTTACATATCTAATTGCTGAAATGTTAGAATTGTTTTAACAAATCCCGCACGAGTATCATTGTTACAGAAACATTGTTCTTACATATCTAATTGTTGAAATGTTAGAATTGTTTTAACAAATCCTGCACGAGTATCATTGTTAGAGAAACAATGCTCTTACATATCTAATTGTTGAAATGTTAGGATTGTTTTAACAAATCCTGCACGAGTATCATTGTTAGAGAAACAATGCTCTTACATATCTAATTGTTGAAATGTTAGGATTGTTTTAACAAATCCTGCACGAGTATCATTGTTAGAGAAACAATGCTCTTACATATCTAATTGTTGAAATGTTAGGATTGTTTTAACAAAGCCTGCACGAGTATCATTGTTAGAGAAACAATGCTCTTACATATTTAATTGTTGAAATGTTAGGATTGTTTTAACAAAGCCTGCACGAGTATCATTGTTAGAGAAACAATGCTCTTACATATCTAATTGTTGAAATGTTAGGATTGTTTTAACAAAGCCTGCACGAGTATCATTGTAAGAGAAACAATGCTCTTACATATCTAATTGTTGAAATGTTAGGATTGTTTTAACAAAGCCTGCACGAGTATCATTGTTAGAGAAACAATGCTCTTACATATCTAATTGTTGAAATGTTAGGATTGTTTTAACAAAGCCTGCACGAGTATCATTGTTAGAGAAACGATGCTCTTACATATCTAATTGTTGAAATGTTAGGATTTTTTTAACAAATCCTGCACGAGTATCATTGTTAGAGAAACAATGCTCTTACATATCTAATTGTTGAAATGTTAGGATTGTTTTAACAAATCCTGCATGAGTATCATTGTTAGAGAAACATTGTTCTTAGATATCTAATTGTTGAAATGTTAGAATTGTTTTAACAAAGCCTGCGCGACTATCATTGTTAGCGAAACAATGCTCTAACATATCTAATTGTTGAAATGTTAGGATTGTTTTAACATAGCCTGCACGAGTATCATTGTTAGAGAAACAATGCTCTTACATATCTAATTGTTGATATGTTAGGATAGTTTTAACAAAGCCTGCACGAGTATCATAGTTAGAGAAACAATGCTCTTACATATATAATTGTTGAAATGTTAGGATTGTTTTAACAAAGCCTGCACGAGTATCATTGTTAGAGAAACAATGCTCTCACATATCTAATTGTCGAAATGTTAGGATTGTTTTAACAAAGCCTGCACGAGTATCATTGTTAGAGAAACATTGTTCTACATATCTAATTGTTGAAATGTTTGAATTGTTTTAACAAAGCCCGCACGAGTATCATTGTTAGAGAAACATTGTTCTTACATATCTAATTGTTGAAATGTTAGAATTGTTTTAACAAAGCCCGCACGAGTATCATTGTTAGAGAAACATTGTTCTTACATATCTAATTGTTGAAATGTTAGAATTGTTTTAACAGAGCCCGCACGAGTATCATTGTTAGAGAAACATTGTTCTTACATATTTAATTGTTGAAATGTTAGAATTGTTTTAACAAAGCCCGCACGAGTATCATTGTTAGAGAAACATTGTTCTTACATATCTAATTGTTGAAATGTTAGAATTGTTTTAACAAAGCCCGCACGAGTATCATTGTTAGAGAAACATTGTTCTTACATATCTAATTGTTGAAATGTTATAACAAAGCCTGCACGAGTATCGTTGTTAGAGAAACATTGTTCTTACATATCTAATTGTTGAAATGTTAGGATTGTTTTAACAAAGCCTGCACGAGTATCGTTGTTAGAGAAACATGGTTCTTACATATCTAATTGTTGAAATGTTAGGATTGTTTTAACAAAGCCTGCACGAGTATCATTGATAGCGAAACATAGTTCTTACATATCTAATTGTTGAAATGTTAGAATTGTTTTAACAAAGCCTGCACGAGTATAGTTGTTAGCGAAACATTGTTCTTACATATCTAATTGTTGAAATGTTAGAATTGTTTTAACAAAGCCCGCGCGTCTATCCTTGTTACAGAAACATTGTTCTTACATATCTAATTGTTGAAATGTTAGAATTGTTTTAACAAAACCTGCACGAGTATCATTGTTAGCGAAACATTGTTCTTACATATCTAATTGTTGAAATGTTAGAATTGTTTTAACAAAGCCTGCACGAGTATCATTGTTAGCGAAACATTGTTCTTACATATCTAATTGTTGAAATGTTAGAATTGTTTTAACAAAGCCTGCACGAGTATGATTGTTAGAGAAACATTGTTGTTACATATCTAATTGTTGAAATGTTAGGATTGTTTTAACAAAGCCTGCACGAGTATCATTGTTAGAGAAACAATGCTCTTACATATCTAATTGTTGAAATGTTAGGATTGTTTTAACAAAGCCTGCACGAGTATCATTGTTAGAGAAACAATGCTCTTACATATCTAATTGTTGAAATGTTAGGATTGTTTTAACAAAGCCTGCACGAGTATCATTGTTAGAGAAACGATGCTCTTACATATCTAATTGTTGAAATGTTAGGATTTTTTTAACAAATCCTGCACGAGTATCATTGTTAGAGAAACAATGCTCTTACATATCTAATTGTTGAAATGTTAGAATTGTTTTAACAAAGCCCGCACGAGTATCATTGTTAGAGAAACATTGTTCTTACTTATCTAATTGTTGAAATGTTAGAATTGTTTTAACAAAGCCTGCACGAGTATCGTTGTTAGAGAAACATTGTTCTTACATATCTAATTGTTGAAATGTTAGAATTGTTTTAACAAAGCCCGCGCGACTATCCTTGTTACAGAAACATTGTTCTTACATATCTAATTGTTGAAATGTTAGAATTGTTTTAACAAAGCCTGCACGAGTAGCATTGTTAGCGAAACATTGTTCTTACATATCTAATTGTTGAAATGTTAGAATTGTTTTAACAAATCCCGCACGAGTATCATTGTTACAGAAACATTGTTCTTACATATCTAATTGTTGAAATGTTAGGATTGTTTTAACAAATCCTGCACGAGAATCATTGTTAGAGAAACAATGTTCTTACATATCTAATTGTTGAAATGTTAGGATTGTTTTAACAAAGCCTGCACGAGTATCATTGTTAGCGAAACATTGTTCTTACATATCTAATTGTTGAAATGTTAGAATTGTTTTAACAAAGCCTGCAGAAGTGTCGTTGTTAGAGAAACATTGTTCTTACATATCTAATTGTTGAAATGTTAGGATTGTTTTAACAAAGCCTGCACGAGTATCATTGTTAGCGAAACATTGTTCTTACATATCTAATTGTTGAAATGTTAGAATTGTTTTAACAAAGCCTGCACGAGTATCGTTGTTAGAGAAACAATGTTCTTACATATCTAATTGTTGAAATGTTAGGATTGTTTTAACAAAGCCTGCACGAGTATCGTTGTTAGAGAAACATTGTTCTTACATATCTAATTGTTGAAATGTTAGAATTGTTTTAACAAAGCCTGCACGAGTATCGTTGTTAGAGAAACATTGTTCTTACATATCTAATTGTTGAAATGTTAGGATTGTTTTAACAAAGCCTGCACGAGTATCGTTGTTAGAGAAACATTGTTCTTACATATCTAATTGATGAAATGTTAGGATTGTTTTAACAAAGCCTGCACGAGTATCGTTGTTAGAGAAACATTGTTCTTACATATCTAATTGTTGAAATGTTAGGATTGTTTTAACAAAGCCTGCACGAGTATCATTGTTAGCGAAACATTGTTCTTACATATCTAATTGTTGAAATGTTAGAATTGTTTTAACAAAGCCCGCACGAGTATCGTTGTTAGAGAAACATTGTTCTTACATATCTAATTGTTGAAATGTTAGGATTGTTTTAACAAAGCCTGCACGAGTATCATTGTTAGCGAAACATTGTTCTTACATATCTAATTGTTGAAATGTTAGAATTGTTTTAACAAATCCTGCACGAGTATCATTGTTAGAGAAACAATGCTCTTACATATCTAATTGTTGAAATGTTAGGATTGTTTTAACAAATCCTGCACGAGTATCATTGTTAGAGAAACAATGCTCTTACATATCTAATTGTTGAAATGTTAGGATTGTTTTAACAAATCCTGCACGAGTATCATTGTTAGAGAAACAATGCTCTTACATATCTAATTGTTGAAATGTTAGGATTGTTTTAACACAGCCTGCACGAGTATCATTGTTAGAGAAACAATGCTCTTACATATTTAATTGTTGAAATGTTAGGATTGTTTTAACAAAGCCTGCACGAGTATCATTGTTAGAGAAACAATGCTCTTACATATCTAATTGTTGAAATGATAGGATTGTTTTAACAAAGCCTGCACGAGTATCATTGTTAGAGAAACAATGCTCTTACATATCTAATTGTTGAAATGTTAGGATTGTTTTAACAAAGCCTGCACGAGTATCATTGTTAGAGAAACAATGCTCTTACATATCTAATTGTTGAAATGTTAGGATTGTTTTAACAAAGCCTGCACGAGTATCATTGTTAGAGAAACGATGCTCTTACATATCTAATTGTTGAAATGTTAGGATTTGTTTAACAAATCCTGCACGAGTATCATTGTTAGAGAAACAATGCTCTTACATATCTAATTGTTGAAATGTTAGGATTGTTTTAACAAATCCTGCATGAGTATCATTGTTAGAGAAACATTGTTCTTAGATATCTAATTGTTGAAATGTTAGAATTGTTTTAACAAAGCCTGCGCGACTATCATTGTTAGCGAAACAATGCTCTAACATATCTAATTGTTGAAATGTTAGGATTGTTTTAACATAGCCTGCACGAGTATCATTGTTAGAGAAACAATGCTCTTACATATCTAATTGTTGAAATGTCAGGATTGTTTTAACAAAGCCTGCACGAGTATCATAGTTAGAGAAACAATGCTCTTACATATCTAATTGTTGAAATGTTAGGATTGTTTTAACAAAGCCTGCACGAGTATCATTGTTAGAGAAACAATGCTCTCACATATCTAATTGTCGAAATGTTAGGATTGTTTTAACAAAGCCTGCACGAGTATCATTGTTAGAGAAACATTGTTCTACATATCTAATTGTTGAAATGTTTGAATTGTTTT
Organism: Deroplatys truncata; assembly: GCA_030765065.1. Classification (NCBI taxonomy): domain Eukaryota; kingdom Metazoa; phylum Arthropoda; class Insecta; order Mantodea; family Mantidae; genus Deroplatys; species Deroplatys truncata. Next base: position 13,562,279 of record CM060975.1, read on the forward strand.
AACAAAGCCCGCACGAGTATCATTGTTAGAGAAACATTGTTCTTACATATCTAATTGTTGAAATGTTAGAATTGTTTTAACAAAGCCCGCACGAGTATCATTGTTAGAGAAACATTGTTCTTACATATCTAATTGTTGAAATGTTAGAATCTTTTTAACAGAGCCCGCACGAGTATCATTGTTAGAGAAACATTGTTCTTACATATTTAATTGTTGAAATGTTAGAATTGTTTTAACAAAGCCCGCACGAGTATCATTGTTAGAGAAACATTGTTCTTACATATCTAATTGTTGAAATGTTAGAATTGTTTTAACAAAGCCCGCACGAGTATCATTGTTAGAGAAACATTGTTCTTACATATCTAATTGTTGAAATGTTTTAACAAAGCCTGCACGTGTATCGTTGTTAGAGAAACATTGTTCTTACATATCTAATTGTTGAAATGTTAGAATTGTTTTAACAAAGCCCGCGCGACTATCCTTGTTACAGAAACATTGTTCTTACATATCTAATTGTTGAAATGTTAGAATTGTTTTAACAAAGCCTGCACGAGTATCATTGTTAGCGAAACATTGTTCTTACATATCTAATTGTTGAAATGTTAGAATTGTTTTAACAAATCCCGCACGAGTATCATTGTTACAGAAACATTGTTCTTACATATCTAATTGTTGAAATGTTAGGATTGTTTTAACAAATCCTGCACGAGAATCATTGTTAGAGAAACAATGTTCTTACATATCTAATTGTTGAAATGTTAGGATTGTTTTAACAAAGCCTGCACGAGTATCATTTTTAGCGAAACATTGTTCTTACATATCTAATTGTTGAAATGTTAGAATTGTTTTAACAAAGCCTGCACGAGTATCGTTGTTAGAGAAACATTGTTCTTACATATCTAATTGTTGAAATGTTAGGATTGTTTTAACAAAGCCTGCACGAGTATCATTGTTAGCGAAACATTGTTCTTACATATCTAATTGTTGAAATGTTAGAATTGTTTTAACAAAGCCTGCACGAGTATCGTTGTTAGAGAAACAATGTTCTTACATATCTAATTGTTGAAATGTTAGGATTGTTTTAACAAAGCCTGCACGAGTATCGTTGTTAGAGAAACATTGTTCTTACATATCTAATTGTTGAAATGTTAGAATTGTTTTAACAAAGCCTGCACGAGTATCGTTGTTAGAGAAACATTGTTCTTACATATCTAATTGTTGAAATGTTAGGATTGTTTTAACAAAGCCTGCACGAGTATCGTTGTTAGAGAAACATTGTTCTTACATATCTAATTGTTGAAATGTTAGGATTGTTTTAACAAAGCCTGCACGAGTATCGTTGTTAGAGAAACATTGTTCTTACATATCTAATTGTTGAAATGTTAGGATTGTTTTAACAAAGCCTGCACGAGTATCATTGTTAGCGAAACATTGTTCTTACATATCTAATTGTTGAAATGTTAGAATTGTTTTAACAAAGCCCGCACGAGTATCGTTGTTAGAGAAACATTGTTCTTACATATCTAATTGTTGAAATGTTAGGATTGTTTTAACAAAGCCTGCACGAGTATCATTGTTAGCGAAACATTGTTCTTACATATCTAATTGTTGAAATGTTAGAATTGTTTTAACAAATCCTGCACGAGTATCATTGTTAGAGAAACAATGCTCTTACATATCTAATTGTTGAAATGTTAGGATTGTTTTAACAAATCCTGCACGAGTATCATTGTTAGAGAAACAATGCTCTTACATATCTAATTGTTGAAATGTTAGGATTGTTTTAACAAATCCTGCACGAGTATCATTGTTAGAGAAACAATGCTCTTACATATCTAATTGTTGAAATGTTAGGATTGTTTTAACAAAGCCTGCACGAGTATCATTGTTAGAGAAACAATGCTCTTACATATTTAATTGTTGAAATGTTAGGATTGTTTTAACAAAGCCTGCACGAGTATCATTGTTAGAGAAACAATGCTCTTACATATCTAATTGTTGAAATGATAGGATTGTTTTAACAAAGCCTGCACGAGTATCATTGTTAGAGAAACAATGCTCTTACATATCTAATTGTTGAAATGTTAGGATTGTTTTAACAAAGCCTGCACGAGTATCATTGTTAGAGAAACAATGCTCTTACATATCTAATTGTTGAAATGTTAGGATTGTTTTAACAAAGCCTGCACGAGTATCATTGTTAGAGAAACGATGCTCTTACATATCTAATTGTTGAAATGTTAGGATTTTTTTAACAAATCCTGCACGAGTATCATTGTTAGAGAAACAATGCTCTTACATATCTAATTGTTGAAATGTTAGGATTGTTTTAACAAATCCTGCATGAGTATCATTGTTAGAGAAACATTGTTCTTAGATATCTAATTGTTGAAATGTTAGAATTGTTTTAACAAAGCCTGCGCGACTATCATTGTTAGCGAAACAATGCTCTAACATATCTAATTGTTGAAATGTTAGGATTGTTTTAACATAGCCTGCACGAGTATCATTGTTAGAGAAACAATGCTCTTACATATTTAATTGTTGAAATGTTAGGATTGTTTTAACAAAGCCTGCACGAGTATCATAGTTAGAGAAACAATGCTCTTACATATCTAATTGATGAAATGTTAGGATTGTTTTAACAAAGCCTGCACGAGTATCATTGTTAGAGAAACAATGCTCTCACATATCTAATTGTCCAAATGTTAGGATTGTTTTAACAAAGCCTGCACGAGTATCATTGTTAGAGAAACATTGTTCTACATATCTAATTGTTGAAATGTTTGAATTGTTTTAACAAAGCCCGCACGAGTATCATTGTTAGAGAAACATTGTTCTTACATATCTAATTGTTGAAATGTTAGAATTGTTTTAACAAAGCCCGCACGAGTATCATTGTTAGAGAAACATTGTTCTTACATATCTAATTGTTGAAATGTTAGAATTGTTTTAACAGAGCCCGCACGAGTATCATTGTTAGAGAAACATTGTTCTTACATATTTAATTGTTGAAATGTTAGAATTGTTTTAACAAAGCCCGGACGAGTATCATTGTTAGAGAAACATTGTTCTTACATATCTAATTGTTGAAATGTTAGAATTGTTTTAACAAAGCCCGCACGATTATCATTGTTAGAGAAACATTGTTCTTACTTATCTAATTGTTGAAATGTTAGAATTGTTTTAACAAAGCCTGCACGAGTATCGTTGTTACAGAAACATTGTTCTTACATATCTAATTGTTGAAATGTTAGAATTGTTTTAACAAAGCCCGCGCGACTATCCTTGTTACAGAAACATTGTTCTTACATATCTAATTGTTGAAATGTTAGAATTGTTTTAACAAAGCCTGCACGAGTATCATTGTTAGCGAAACATTGTTCTTACATATCTAATTGTTGAAATGTTAGAATTGTTTTAACAAATCCCGCACGAGTATCATTGTTACAGAAACATTGTTCTTACATATCTAATTGTTGAAATGTTAGGATTGTTTTAACAAATCCTGCACGAGAATCATTGTTAGAGAAACAATGTTCTTACATATCTAATTGTTGAAATGTTAGGATTGTTTTAACAAAGCCTGCACGAGTATCATTGTTAGCGAAACATTGTTCTTACATATCTAATTGTTGAAATGTTAGAATTGTTTTAACAAAGCCTGCACGAGTATCGTTGTTAGAGAAACATTGTTCTTACATATCTAATTGTTGAAATGTTAGGATTGTTTTAACAAAGCCTGCACCAGTATCATTGTTAGCGAAACATTGTTCTTACATATCTAATTGTTGAAATGTTAGAATTGTTTTAACAAAGCCTGCACGAGTATCGTTGTTAGAGAAACAATGTTCTTACATATCTAATTGTTGAAATGTTAGGATTGTTTTAACAAAGCCTGCACGAGTATCGTTGTTAGATAAACATTGTTCTTACATATCTAATTGTTGAAATGTTAGAATTGTTTTAACAAAGCCTGCACGAGTATCGTTGTTAGAGAAACATTGTTCTTACATATCTAATTGTTGAAATGTTAGGATTGTTTTAACAAAGCCTGCACGAGTATCGTTGTTAGAGAAACATTGTTCTTACATATCTAATTGTTGAAATGTTAGGATTGTTTTAACAAAGCCTGCACGAGTATCGTTGTTAGAGAAACATTGTTCTTACATATCTAATTGTTGAAATGTTAGGATTGTTTTAACAAAGCCTGCACGAGTATCATTGTTAGCGAAACATTGTTCTTACATATCTAATTGTTGAAATGTTAGAATTGTTTTAACAAAGCCTGCACGAGTATCGTTGTTAGCGAAACATTGTTCTTACATATCTAATTGTTGAAATGTTAGAATTGTTTTAACAAAGCCCTCGCGTCTATCCTTGTTACAGAAACATTGTTCTTACATATCTAATTGTTGAAATGTTAGAATTGTTTTAACAAAGCCTGCACGAGTATCATTGTTAGCGAAACATTGTTCTTACATATCTAATTGTTGAAATGTTAGAATTGTTTTAACAAATCCCGCACGAGTATCATTGTTACAGAAACACTGTTCTTACATATCTAATTGTTGAAATGTTAGGATTGTTTTAACAAATCCTGCACGAGAATCATTGTTAGAGAAACAATGTTCTTACATATCTAATTGTTGAAATGTTAGGATTGTTTTAACAAAGCCTGCACGAGTATCATTGTTAGCGAAACATTGTTCTTACATATCTAATTGTTGAAATGTTAGAATTGTTTTAACAAAGCCTGCACGAGTATCATTGTTAGCGAAACATTGTTCTTACATATCTAATTGTTGAAATGTTAGAATTGTTTTAACAAAGCCTGCACGAGTATGATTGTTAGAGAAACATTGTTCTTATATATCTAATTGTTGAAATGTTTGAATTGTTTTAACAAATCCCGCACGAGTATCATTGTTACAGAAACATTGTTCTTACATATCTAATTGTTGAAATGTTAGAATTGTTTTAACAAATCCCGCACGAGTATCATTGTTACAGAAACATTGTTCTTACATATCTAATTGTTGAAATGTTAGAATTGTTTTAACAAATCCTGCACGAGTATCATTGTTAGAGAAACAATGCTCTTACATATCTAATTGTTGAAATGTTAGGATTGTTTTAACAAATCCTGCACGAGTATCATTGTTAGAGAAACAATGCTCTTACATATCTAATTGTTGAAATGTTAGGATTGTTTTAACAAATCCTGCACGAGTATCATTGTTAGAGAAACAATGCTCTTACATATCTAATTGTTGAAATGTTAGGATTGTTTTAACAAAGGCTGCACGAGTATCATTGTTAGAGAAACAATGCTCTTACATATTTAATTGTTGAAATGTTAGGATTGTTTTAACAAAGCCTGCACGAGTATCATTGTTAGAGAAACAATGCTCTTACATATCTAATTGTTGAAATGTTAGGATTGTTTTAACAAAGCCTGCACGAGTATCATTGTTAGAGAAACAATGCTCTTACATTACTAATTGTTGAAATGTTAGGATTGTTTTAACAAAGCCTGCACGAGTATCATTGTTAGAGAAACAATGCTCTTACATATCTAATTGTTGAAATGTTAGGATTGTTTTAACAAAGCCTGCACGAGTATCATTGTTAGAGAAACGATGCTCTTACATATCTAATTGTTGAAATGTTAGGATTTTTTTAACAAATCCTGCACGAGTATCATTGTTAGAGAAACAATGCTCTTACATATCTAATTGTTGAAATGTTAGGATTGTTTTAACAAATCCTGCATGAGTATCATTGTTAGAGAAACATTGTTCTTAGATATCTAATTGTTGAAATGTTAGAATTGTTTTAACAAAGCCTGCGCGACTATCATTGTTAGCGAAACAATGCTCTAACATATCTAATTGTTGAAATGTTAGGATTGTTTTAACATAGCCTGCACGAGTATCATTGTTAGAGAAACAATGCTCTTACATATCTAATTGTTGAAATGTTAGGATTGTTTTAACAAAGCCTGCATGAGTATCATAGTTAGAGAAACAATGCTCTTACATATCTAATTGTTGAAATGTTAGGATTGTTTTAACAAAGCCTGCACGAGTATCATTGTTAGAGAAACAATGCTCTCACATATCTAATTGTCGAAATGTTAGGATTGTTTTAACAAAGCCTGCACGAGTATCATTGTTAGAGAAACATTGTTCTACATATCTAATTGTTGAAATGTTTGAATTGTTTTAACAAAGCCCGCACGAGTATCATTGTTAGAGAAACATTGTTCTTACATATCTAATTGTTGAAATGTTAGAATTGTTTTAACAAAGCCCGCACGAGTATCATTGTTAGAGAAACATTGTTCTTACATATCTAATTGTTGAAATGTTAGAATTGTTTTAACAGAGCCTGCACGAGTATCATTGTTAGAGAAACATTGTTCTTACATATTTAATTGTTGAAATGTTAGAATTGTTTTAACAAAGCCCGCACGAGTATCATTGTTAGAGAAACATTGTTCTTACATATCTAATTGTTGAAATGTTAGAATTGTTTTAACAAAGCCCGCACGAGTATCATTGTTAGAGAAACATTGTTCTTACATATCTAATTGTTGAAATGTTTTAACAAAGACTGCACGAGTATCGTTGTTAGAGAAACATTGTTCTTACATATCTAATTGTTGAAATGTTAGAATTGTTTTAACAAAGCCCGCGCGACTATCCTTGTTACAGAAACATTGTTCTTACATATCTAATTGTTGAAATGTTAGAATTGTTTTAACAAAGCCTGCACGAGTATCATTGTTAGCGAAACATTGTTCTTACATATCTAATTGTTGAAATGTTAGAATTGTTTTAACAAATCCCGCACGAGTATCATTGTTACAGAAACATTGTTCTTACATATCTAATTGTTGAAATGTTAGGATTGTTTTAACAAATCCTGCACGAGAATCATTGTTAGAGAAACAATGCTCTTACATATCTAATTGTTGAAATGTTAGGATTGTTTTAACAAAGCCTGCACGAGTATCATTGTTAGCGAAACATTGTTCTTACATATCTAATTGTTGAAATGTTAGAATTGTTTTAACAAAGCCTGCACGAGTATCATTGTTAGCGAAACATTGTTCTTACATATCTAATTGTTGAAATGTTAGAATTGTTTTAACAAAGCCTGCACGAGTATGATTGTTAGAGAAACATTGTTGTTACATATCTAATTGTTGAAATGTTTGAATTGTTTTAACAAATCCCGCACGAGTATCATTGTTACAGAAACATTGTTCTTACATATCTAATTGTTGAAATGTTAGAATTGTTTTATCAAATCCCGCACGAGTATCATTGTTACAGAAACATTGTTCTTACATATCTAATTGTTGAAATGTTAGAATTGTTTTAACAAATCCTGCACGAGTATCATTGTTAGAGAAACAATGCTCTTACATATCTAATTGTTGAAATGTTAGGATTGTTTTAACAAATCCTGCACGAGTATCATTGTTAGAGAAACAATGCTCTTACATATCTAATTGTTGAAATGTTAGGATTGTTTTAACAAAGCCTGCAAGAGTATCATTGTTAGAGAAACAATGCTCTTACATATTTAATTGCTGAAATGTTAACATTGTTTTAACAATGCCTGCACAAGTATCATTGTTAGAGAAACAATGATCTTACATATCTAATTGTTGAAATGTTAGGATTGTTTTAACAAAGCCTGCACGAGTATCATTGTTAGAGAAACAATGCTCTTACATATCTAATTGTTGAAATGTTAGGATTGTTTTAACAAAGCCTGCACGAGTATCATAGTTAGAGAAACAATGCTCTTACATATCTAATTGTTGAAATGTTAGGATTGTTTTAACAAATCCTGCACGAGAATCAATGTTCTTACATATCTAATTGTTGAAATGTTAGGATTGTTTTAACAAAGCCTGCACGAGTATCTTTGTTACAGAAACAATGTTCTTACATATCTAATTGTTGAAATGTTAGGATTGTTTTAACAAATCCTGCACGAGTATCATTGTTAGAGAAACATTGTTCTTACATACGTAATTGTTGAAATGTTAGGATTGTTTTAACAAAGCCCGCGCGAGTATTATTGTTAGCGAAACATCGTTCTTACGTACGTAATTGTTGAAGATTGTTTTAACAAAGCCCGCGCGAGTATCATTGTTAGCGAAACATTGTTCTTACGTACGTAATTGTTGAAGATTGTTTTAACAAAGCCCGCGCGAGTATGAAAGGTGAGAGTACATTAATGTTAGTTGTGCCTGTACAGGTTTGCGCGCACACCTTTGGACGGCCCTAAGCGCTATGACGCACTTCTCACCTTGGCTAAGTCCACAGGTGGGGAAGAAGCGCTTGTTCGATCCTCGAGAAGTTCGGCAGGCGCCTGCTGATAATTTACTGCGCTATTTGGCAAGTCTAATGAATCGCGCTTTATATGCAACAGGACATTGCTTTTAAAGAAACCGCGGTCGGTGCGCATTCTTGTAGTAGCGATGACATGACGACGTGAAGCGTGGGGAGAAGCCTCCCGGCTGGGGGCGGAGCTCTAGCTCACCGGATAATAACGCTAGCCCTGACCTCTGCTGACATTTGCCGCAAATTCACATTTACATAATCGTAAATTTATGAAATTTCAAGGTCTCCGGTTCGACACCCGAGGATAACGTTGAGGTCGCTGATCAGGAAAACGTGTTCTGGGTGCGTCTGCCCCAGGGTATGGTCCCGATGCTAAAAATAATCGACAACTATTTCGGAAGATAATGACACGCTGGCACGCCACAGCGGGTTCACCGTACCTTAGAGCAAGGAACTTGCCCTTGCCGGGAGTCGAACTAAAACTGTAGGTACGGTACAACAGGTGTATCCTATAAATCGGCATTTGTCTCGACAACAATCGGATAAGTTGCTTATTTACGACGTGATAAAGGGCGGCAACATATCTTGCGATTTGTCACGTCATCACAGCTAACAGCAGAGTCGTTACAAACAGCATCATGTTACCTTTGTATTTACTTTATGAGAACAGCGGGTGCAACAAAATGCACAGCTTCAACTTATAGTCAAATGTTTGCTTATATGCTGGCCTTAACTTCCATACATCACGAGAAACAAAAGAGCAGTGCTTTAGCACTTCCAAAAATGATGTATAGGAACATTTAAACCAAGAGCAAGCAATTCGTACGAAACAGATAATGTCGGGGGGGAGGGAGACAAATACCGGTGTTTTAACGAGATACTTGGGGGGGGGTGATTGTAAGTTTTGGTTTACTTGTTATACTAAGTATTCGGATTTCATGGAATGAAGACGTTATTCGCACACAAGTCCGAAGTCACTTTTACGTTTTGGGATGCGAATGTGGCATTTCCATTAAAATGGTTGCAGCAGTGTTTCACAAAACATGCCATGTTTGTGGTGTGAAGTTTTCATGGAAGTCTTTGTCCCATCTCTGGAAGGTGCTCAATTTAAATAACTTTATATTTGGTATTTATCCGAAATAGAAATATTTCTGCGCCTTGTTCGTCCTCCAGCCTCAGGTCCCCGAGGTCGAGGGTTCAAACCCGGCGGAGGTCGACGGAGTTTTCCGAGCGTAAAAATCCTTACCATAGCTTCCTTCGCAAGGGAAGTAAAGCCGGTGGTCCCGTGTCTAGATTTACGGTACGTAAAAGAACCTCAAGCCTGATACAGGGGCCTCTGAGCAAAATTACCGGCTTTCACGCCCAATATAGAATGGGACGCTAAGGACCAGAGTTAAAGAACGTCCATAAATAAAACTCAATTTAATTTCATTTCTTCGTCTTCCACTGATTACTGTAGGACTTACAAGACCCTGCCTGTCGAGGAGCGAGCAAATTCTGGGTCATTGTATATCCAGGATGTGTGATCAGCTTAATGTCTATGTAGCAGCAAGTAAAATCTGGAACGTAGTATATCCACGATGTGTGATCAGCCCAATATCTATGGAGCAGCAAGTAAACTCTGGAACGTAGCATATCCAGGATGTGCGATCAACCCAATGTCTATGTAGCAGCAAGTAAACTCTGTATCATAGCATATCCAGGTTGTGTGATCAGTCCAATGTCTATGGAGCAGCAAGTAAACTCTGTATCATAGCATATCCAGGTTGTGCGATCACTCCAATGTCTATGGAGCAGCAAGCAAACTCTGGAACGTGGCATATCCAGGATGTTTGATCACTCCAATGTCTATGGAGCAGCAAGTAAACTCTGGAACGTAGCATATCCAGGATGTGTGATCACTCCAATGTCTATGAAGCAGCAAGTAAACTCTGGAACGTAGCATATCCAGGTTGTGTGATCAGTCCAATGTCTATGTAGCAGCAAGTAAACTCTGGAACGTAGCATATCCAGGATGTGTAATCAGTCCAATGTCTATGTAGCAGCAAGTAAACTCTGGAACGTAGCATATCCAGGTTGTGTGATCAGCCCAATGTCTATGTAGCAGCAAGTAAACTCTGGAACGTAGCATATCCAGGTTGTGTGATCAGTCCAATGTCTATGTAGCAGCAAGTAAACTCTGGAACGTAGCATATCCAGGTTGTGTGATCAGCCCAATGTCTATGGAGCAGCAACTAAACTCTGTATCATAGCATATCCAGGTTGTGTGATCACTCCAATGTCTATGTAGCAGCAAGTAAACTCTGGAACGTAGCATATCCAGGTTGTGTGATCAGTCCAATGTCTATGTAGCAGCAAGTAAAATCTGTATCATAGCATATCCAGGTTGTGTGATCACTCCAATGTCTATGTAGCAGCAAGTAAACTCTGGAACGTAGCATATCCAGGTTGTGTGATCAGCCCAATGTCTATGGAGCAGCAACTAAACTCTGTATCATAACATATCCAGGTTGTGTGATCACTCCAATGTCTATGTAGCAGCAAGTAAACTCTGGAACGTAGCATATCCAGGTTGTGTGATCAGTCCAATGTCTATGTAGCAGCAAGTAAACTCTGGAACGTAGCATATCCAGGTTGTGTGATCAGCCCAATGTCTATGGAGCAGCAACTAAACTCTGTATCATAGCATATCCAGGATGTGTGATCACTCCAATGTCTATGTAGCAGCAAGTAAACTCTGTAACGTAGCATATCCAGGTTGTGTGATCAGTCCAATGTCTATGTAGCAGCAAGTAAACTCTGGAACGTAGCATATCCAGGTTGTGTGATCAGCCCAATGTCTATGGAGCAGCAACTAAACTCTGTATCATAGCATATCCAGGATGTGTGATCACTCCAATGTCTATGGAGCAGCAAGTAAACTCTGGAACGTAGCATATCCAGGATGTGTGATCAACCCAATGTCTATGGAGCAGCAAGTAAACTCTGTATCATAGCATATCCAGGATGTGTGATCAACCCAATGTCTATGGAGCAGCAACTAAACTCTGTATCATAGCATATCCAGATTGCGTTATCAGTCCAATGTCTATGGAGAAGCAAGTAAACTCTGGAACGTAGCATATCCAGGATGTGTGATCAACCCAATGTCTATGGAGCAGCAAGTAAACTCTGTATCATAGCATATCCAGGTTGTGTGATCAGTCCAATGTCTATGGAGCAGCAAGTAAACTCTGTATCATAGCATATCCAGGTTGTGTGATTAGTCCAATGTCTATGGAGCAGCAAGTAAACTCTGGAACGTAGCATATCCAGATTGTGTGATTAGTCCAATGTCTATGGAGCAGCAAGTAAACTCTGTATCATAGCATATCCAGGTTGTGTGATCACTCCAATGTCTATGGAGCAGCAAGTAAACTCTGTATCATAGCATATCCAGGATGTGTGATCACTCCAATGTCTATGGAGCAGCAAGTAAACTCTGTATCATAGCATATCCAGGATGTGTGATCACTCCAATGTCTATGGAGCAGCAAGTAAACTCTGTATCATAGCATATCCAGGATGTGTGATCACTCCAATGTCTATGGAGCAGCAAGTAAACTCTGGAACGTAGCATACCCAGGTTGTGTGATCACTCCAATGTCTATGGAGCAGCAAGTAAACTCAGTATCATAGCATATCCAGGATGTGTGATTAGTCCAATGTCTATGGAGAAGCAAGTAAACTCTGGAACGTAGCATATCCAGGTTGTGTGATCACTACAATGTCTATGGAGCAGCAAGTAAACTCTGAAACGTAGCATATCCAGGATGTGTGATCAACCCAATGTCTATGGAGCAGCAAGTAAACTAGGTATCATAGCATATCCAGGTTGTGTGATCAGTCCAATGTCTATGGAGCAGCAAGTAAACTCTGTATCATAGCATATCCAGGATGTGTGATCAGTCCAATGTCTATGGAGCAGTAAGTAAACTAGGTATCATAGCATATCCAGGTTGTGTGATCAGTCCAATGTCTATGGAGCAGCAAGTAAACTCTGTATCATAGCATATCCAGGTTGTGTGATCAGTCCAATGTCTATGGAGCAGCAAGTAAACTCTGGATCGTAGCATATCCAGGATGTGTGATCAACCCAATGTCTATGGAGGTCAAAGTAAACTGTATTATAACATATCCACGATGTGTGATCAACCCAATGTCTATGCAGCAGCAAGTAAACTCTGGAACGTAGTATATCCAGGATGTGTGATCAACCCAATATCTATGGAGCAGCAAGTAAACTCTGGAACGTAGTATATCCAGGATGTGTGATCAACCCAATGTCTATGTAGCAGCAAGTAAACTCTGTATCATAGCATATCCAGGTTGTGTGATCAGTCCAATGTCTATGGAGCAGCAAGTAAACTCTGTATCATAGCATATCCAGGTTGTGTGATCAGTCCAATGTCTATGGAGCAGCAAGTAAACTCTGTATCATAGCATATCCAGGTTGTGTGATCACTCCAATGTCTATGGAGCAGCAAGTAAACTCTGTATCATAGCATATCCAGGATGTGTGATCACTCAAATGTCTATGGAGCACCAAGTAAACTCTGGAACGTAGCATATCCAGGATGTGTGATCAGTCCAATGTCTATGGAGCAGCAAGTAAACTCTGTATCACAGCATATCCAGGATGTGTGATCACTCCAATGTCTATGGAGCAGCAAGTAAACTCTGTATCATAGCATATCCAGGTTGTGTGATCACTCAAATGTCTATGGAGCAGCAAGCAAACTCTGGAACGTGGCATATCCAGGTTGTGTGATCACTCAAATGTCTATGGAGCAGCAAGTAAACTCTGTATCATAGCATATCCAGGTTGTGTGATCAGTCCAATGTCTATGGAGCAGCAAGTAAACTCTGGAACGTGGCATATCCAGGTTGTGTGATCACTCAAATGTCTATGGAGCAGCAAGTAAACTCTGTATCATAGCATATCCAGGTTGTTTGATCACTCCAATGTCTATGGAGCAGCAAGTAAACTCTGGAACGTAGCATATCCAGGTTGTGTGATCACTCAAATGTCTATGGAGCAGCAAGCAAACTCTGGAACGTGGCATATCCAGGATGTTTGATCACTCCAATGTCTATGGAGCAGCAAGTAAACTCTGGAACGTAGCATATCCAGGTTGTGTGATCAGTCCAATGTCTATGGAGCAGCAAGTAAACTCTGGAACGTAGCATATCCAGGTTGTGTGATCAGTCCAATGTCTATGAAGCAGCAAGTAAACTCTGGAACGTAGCATATCCAGGTTGTGTGATCAGTCCAATGTCTATGGAGCAGCAAGTAAACTCTGGAACGTAGCATATCCAGGTTGTGTGATCAGTCCAATGTCTATGGAGCAGCAAGTAAACTCTGGAACGTAGCATATCCAGGTTGTGTGATCAGTCCAATGTCTATGGAGCAGCAAGTAAACTCTGTAACGTAGCATATCCAGGTTGTGTGATCAGTCCAATGTCTATGGAGCAGCAAGTAAACTCTGTATCATAGCATATCCAGGTTGTGTGATCAGTCCAATGTCTATGGAGCAGCAAGTAAACTCTGGAACGTAGCATATCCAGGTTGTGTGATCAGTCCAATGTCTATGGAGCAGCAAGTAAACTCTGGAACGTAGCATATCCAGGTTGTGTGATCAGTCCAATGTCTATGGAGCAGCAAGTAAACTCTGGAACGTAGCATATCCAGGTTGTGTGATCAGTCCAATGTCTATGGAGCAGCAAGTAAACTCTGGAACGTAGCATATCCAGGTTGTGTGATCAGTCCAATGTCTATGGAGCAGCAAGTAAACTCTGGAACGTAGCATATCCAGGTTGTGTGATCAGTCCAATGTCTATGGAGCAGCAAGTAAACTCTGGAACGTAGCATATCCAGGTTGTGTGATCAGTCCAATGTCTATGGAGCAGCAAGTAAACTCTGGAACGTAGCATATCCAGGTTGTGTGATCAGTCCAATGTCTATGGAGCAGCAAGTAAACTCTGGAACGTAGCATATCCAGGTTGTGTGATCAGTCCAATGTCTATGGAGCAGCAAGTAAACTCTGGAACGTAGCATATCCAGGTTGTGTGATCAGTCCAATGTCTATGGAGCAGCAAGCAAACTCTGGAACGTAGCATATCCAGGTTGTGTGATCAGTCCAATGTCTATGGAGCAGCAAGTAAACTCTGGAACGTAGCATATCCAGGTTGTTTGATCACTCCAATGTCTATGAAGCAGCAACTAAACTCTGTATCATAGCATATCCAGGATGTGTAATCAGTCCAATGTCTATGGAGCAGCAAGCAAACTCTGGAACGTAGCATATCCAGGATGTGTGATCAACCCAATGTCTATGGAGCAGCAAGTAAACTCTGTATCATAGCATATCCAGGATGTGTGATCACTCCAATGTCTATGGAGCAGCAAGTAAACTCTGTATCATAGCATATCCAGGTTGTGTGATCAGTCCAATGTCTATGGAGCAGCAAGTAAACTCTGTATCATAGCATATCCAGGTTGTGTGATCACTCCAATGTCTATTGAGCAGTAAGTAAACTCTGTATCATAGCATATCCAGGTTGTGTGATCAGTCCAATGTCTATGGAGCAGCAAGTAAACTCTGTATCATAGCATATCCAGGTTGTGTGATCAACCCAATGTCTATGGAGCAGCAAGTAAACTCTGTATCATAGCATATCCAGGATGTGTGATCACTCCAATGTCTATGTAGCAGCAAGTAAACTCTGTATCATAGCATATCCAGGATGTGTGATCAGTCCAATGTCCATGGAGCAGCAAGTAAACTCTGTATCATAGCATATCCAGGTTGTGTGATCACTCCAATGTCTATGGAGCAGCAAGTAAACTCTGTATCATAGCATATCCATGTTGTGTGATCAGTCCAATGTCTATGGAGCAGCAAGTAAACTCTGTATCATAGCATATCCAGGTTGTGTGATCACTCCAATGTCTATGGAGCAGCAAGTAAACTCTGTATCATAGCATATCCAGGTTGTGTGATCACTCCAATGTCTATGGAGCAGCAAGTAAACTCTGTATCATAGCATATCCAGGATGTGTGATCACTCCAATGTCTATGGAGCAGCAAGTAAACTCTGTATCATAGCATATCCAGGATGTGTGATCAGTCCAATGTCTATGGAGCAGCAAGTAAACTAGGTATCATGGCATATCCAGGTTGTGTGATCACTCCAATGTCTATGGAGCAGCAAGTAAACTCTGTATCATAGCATATCCAGGTTGTGTGATCAGTCCAATGTCTATGGAGCAGCAAGTAAACTCTGTATCATAGCATATCCAGGTTGTGTGATCACTCCAATGTCTATGGAGCAGCAAGTAAACTCTGTATCATAGCATATCCAGGTTGTGTGATCACTCCAATGTCTATGGAGCAGCAAGTAAACTCTGTATCATAGCATATCCAGGTTGTGTGATCAGTCCAATGTCTATGGAGCAGCAAGTAAACTCTGTATCATAGCATATCCAGGTTGTGTGATCACTCCAATGTCTATGGAGCAGCAAGTAAACTCTGTATCATAGCATATCCAGGTTGTGTGATCACTCCAATGTCTATGGAGCAGCAAGTAAACTCTGGAACGTAGCATATCCAGGTTGTGTGATCACTCCAATGTCTATGGAGCAGCAAGTAAACTCTGGAACGTAGCATATCCAGGTTGTGTGATCACTCCAATGTCTATGGAGCAGCAAGTAAACTCTGGAACGTAGCATATCCAGGATGTGTGATCACTCCAATGTCTATGAAGCAGCAAGTAAACTCTGGAACGTAGCATATCCAGGATGTGTGATCACTCCAATGTCTATGTAGCAGCAATTAAACTCTGGAACGTAGCATATCCAGGATGTGTGATCACTCCTATGTCTATGAAGCAGCAAGTAAACTCTGGAACGTAGCATATCCAGGTTGTGTAATCAGTCCAATGTCTATGTAGCAGCAAGTAAACTCTGGAACGTAGCATATCCAGGTTGTGTGATCAGTCCAATGTCTATGTATAAGCAAGCAAACTCTGGAACGCAGCATATCCAGGATGTGTGATCAGTCCAATGTCTATGTATAAGCAAGTAAACTCTGGAACGTAGCATATCCAGGTTGTGTGATCAGTCCAATGTCTATGTATAAGCAAGTAAACTCTGGAACGTAGCATATCCAGCATGTGTGATCACTCCAATGTCTATGGAGCAGCAAGTAAACTCTGGAACGTAGCATATCCAGGTTGTGTGATCAGTCCAATGTCTATGGAGCAGCAAGTAAACTCTGGAACGTAGCATATCCAGGTTGTGTGATCACTCCAATGTCTATGGAGCAGCAAGTAAACTCTGGAACGTAGCATATCCAGGTTGTGTGATCAGTCCAATGTCTATGGAGCAGCAAGTAAACTCTGGAACGTAGCATATCCAGGTTGTGTGATCACTCCAATGTCTATGGAGCAGCAAGTAAACTCTGGAACGTAGCATATCCAGGTTGTGTGATCACTCCAATGTCTATGGAGCAGCAAGTAAACTCTGGAACGTAGCATATCCAGGTTGTGTGATCACTCCAATGTCTATGGAGCAGCAAGTAAACTCTGGAACGTAGCATATCCAGGTTGTGTGATCAGTCCAATGTCTATGGAGCAGCAAGTAAACTCTGGAACGTAGCATATCCAGGTTGTGTGATCAGTCCAATGTCTATGGAGCAGCAAGTAAACTCTGGAACGTAGCATATCCAGGTTGTGTGATCAGTCCAATGTCTATGGAGCAGCAAGTAAACTCTGGAACGTAGCATATCCAGGTTGTGTGATCAGTCCAATGTCTATGGAGCAGCAAGTAAACTCTGGAACGTAGCATATCCAGGTTGTGTGATCAGTCCAATGTCTATGGAGCAGCAAGTAAACTCTGGAACGTAGCATATCCAGGTTGTGTGATCAGTCCAATGTCTATGAAGCAGCAAGTAAACTCTGGAACGTAGCATATCCAGGTTGTGTGATCAGTCCAATGTCTATGGAGCAGCAAGTAAACTCTGGAACGTAGCATATCCAGGTTGTGTGATCAGTCCAATGTCTATGGAGCAGCAAGTAAACTCTGGAACGTAGCATATCCAGGTTGTGTGATCAGTCCAATGTCTATGGAGCAGAAAGTAAACTCTGGAACGTAGCATATCCAGGTTGTGTGATCACTCCAATGTCTATGAAGCAGCACTAAACTCTGTATCATAGCATATCCAGGATGTGTAATCAGTCCAATGTCTATGGAGCAGCAAGCAAACTCTGGAACGTAGCATATCCAGGATGTGTGATCAACCCAATGTCTATGGAGCAGCAAGTAAACTCTGTATCATAGCATATCCAGGATGTGTGATCACTCCAATGTCTATGTAGCAGCAAGTAAACTCTGTAACATAGCATATCCAGGATGTGTGATCAGTCCAATGTCCATGGAGCAGCAAGTAAACTCTGTATCAGAGCATATCCAGGTTGTGTGATCACTCCAATGTCTATGGAGCAGCAAGTAAACTCTGTATCATAGCACATCCATGTTGTGTGATCAGTCCAATGTCTATGGAGCAGCAAGTAAACTCTGTATCATAGCATATCCAGGTTGTGTGATCACTCCAATGTCTATGGAGCAGCAAGTAAACTCTGTATCATAGCATATCCAGGTTGTGTGATCACTCCAATGTCTATGGAGCAGCAAGTAAACTCTGTATCATAGCATATCCAGGATGTGTGATCACTCCAATGTCTATGGAGCAGCAAGTAAACTCTGTATCATAGCATATCCAGGATGTGTGATCAGTCCAATGTCTATGGAGCAGCAAGTAAACTAGGTATCATAGCATATCCAGGTTGTGTGATCACTCCAATGTCTATGGAGCAGCAAGTAAACTCTGTATCATAGCATATCCAGGTTGTGTGATCAGTCCAATGTCTATGGAGCAGCAAGTAAACTCTGTATCATAGCATATCCAGGTTGTGTGATCACTCCAATGTCTATAGAGCAGCAAGTAAACTCTGTATCATAGCATATCCAGGTTGTGTGATCACTCCAATGTCTATAGAGCAGCAAGTAAACTCTAGAACGTAGCATATCCAGGTTGTGTGATCACTCCAATGTCTATGGAGCAGCAAGTAAACTCTGGAACGTAGCATATCCAGGTTGTGTGATCACTCCAATGTCTATGGAGCAGCAAGTAAACTCTGTATCATAGCATATCCAGGTTGTGTGATCACTCCAATGTCTATGGAGCAGCAAGTAAACTCTGTATCATAGCATATCCAGGTTGTGTGATCAGTCCAATGTCTATGGAGCAGCAAGTAAACTCTGTATCATAGCATATCCAGGTTGTGTGATCACTCCAATGTCTATGGAGCAGCAAGTAAACTCTGTATCATAGCATATCCAGGTTGTGTGATCACTCCAATGTCTATGGAGCAGCAAGTAAACTCTGGAACGTAGCATATCCAGGTTGTGAGATCACTCCAATGTCTATGGAGCAGCAAGTAAACTCTGGAACGTAGCATATCCAGGTTGTGTGATCAGTCCAATGTCTATGTATAAGCAAGTAAACTCTGGAACGTAGCATATCCAGGTTGTGTGATCACTCCAATGTCTATGGAGCAGCAAGTAAACTCTGGAACGTAGCATATCCAGGTTGTGTGATCACTCCAATGTCTATGGAGCAGCAAGTAAACTCTGGAACGTAGCATATCCAGGTTGTGTGATCAGTCCAATGTCTATGGAGCAGCAAGTAAACTCTGGAACGTGGCATATCCAGGTTGTGTGATCACTCCAATGTCTATGGAGCAGCAAGTAAACTCTGGAACGTAGCATATCCAGGTTGTGTGATCAGTCCAATGTCTATGGAGCAGCAAGTAAACTCTGGAACGTAGCTAATCCAGGTTGTGTGATCACTCCAATGTCTATGGAGCAGCAAGTAAACTCTGGAACGTAGTATATCCAGGTTGTGTGTTCACTCCAATGTCTATGGAGCAGCAAGTAAACTCTGGAACGTAGCATATCCAGGTTGTGTGATCAGTCCAATGTCTATGGAGCAGCAAGTAAACTCTGGAACGTAGCATATCCAGGTTGTGTGATCACTCCAATGTCTATGGAGCAGCAAATAAACTCTGGAACGTAGCATATCCAGGTTGTGTGATCACTCCAATGTCTATGGAGCAGCAAGTAAACTCTGGAACGTAGCATATCCAGGATGTTTGATCACTCCAATGTCTATGGAGCAGCAAGTAAACTCTGGAACGTAGCATATGCAGGATGTGTGATCAGTCCAATGTCTATGGAGCAGCAAGTAAACTCTGGAACGTAGCATATCCAGGTTGTGTGATCACTCCAATGTCTATGGAGCAGCAAGTAAACTCTGGAACGTAGCATATCCAGGATGTTTGATCACTCAAATGTCTATGGAGCAGCAAGTAAACTCTGGAACGTAGCATATCCAGGTTGTGTGATCACTCCAATGTCTATGGAGCAGCAAGTAAACTCTGGAACGTAGCATATCCAGGTTGTGTGATCACTCCAATGTCTATGGAGCAGCAAGTAAACTCTGGAACGTAGCATATCCAGGTTGTGTGATCACTCCAATGTCTATGGAGCAGCAAGTAAACTCTGGAACGTAGCATATCCAGGATGTTTGATCACTCCAATGTCTATGGAGCAGCAAGTAAACTCTGGAACGTAGCATATCCAGGATGTGTGATCACTCCAATGTCTATGTAGCAGCATGTAAACTCTGGAACGTAGCATATCCAGGTTGTGTAATCAGTCCAATGTCTATGGAGCAGCATGTAAACTCTGGAACGTAGCATATCCAGGTTGTGTGATCAGTCCAATGTCTATGAAGCAGCAAGTAAACTCTGGAACGTAGCATATCCAGGTTGTGTGATCAGTCCAATGTCTATGGAGCAGCATGTAAACTCTGGAACGTAGCATAACCAGGATGTGTGATCAGCCCAATGTCTATGGAGCAGCAACTAAACTCTGTATCATAGCATATCCAGGATGTGTGATCACTCCAATGTCTATGGAGCAGCAAGTAAACTCTGGAACGTAGCATATGCAGGATGTGTGATCAGTCCAATGTCTATGGAGCAGCAAGTAAACTCTGGAACGTAGCATATCCAGGATGTTTGATCACTACAATGTCTATGGAGCAGCAAGTAAACTCTGGAACGTAGCATATGCAGGATGTGTGATCAGTCCAATGTCTATGGAGCAGCAAGTAAACTCTGGAACGTAGTATATCCAGGTTGTGTGATCACTACAATGTCTATGGAGCAGCAAGTAAACTCTGGAACGTAGCATATCCAGGTTGTGCGATCAGTCCAATGTCTATGGAGCAGCAAGTAATATCTGGAACGTAGCATATCCAGGATGTGTGATCACTACAATGTCTATGGAGCAGCAAGTAAACTCTGGAACGTAGCATATCCAGGTCGTGTGATCAACCCAATATCTATGGAGCAGCAAGTAAACTCTGTATCATATCATATCCAGGTTGTGTGATCAGTCCAATGTCTATGAAGCAGCAAGTAAACTCTGGAACGTAGCATATCCAGGTTGTGTGATCAGTCCAATGTCTATGCAGCAGCAAGCAAACTCTGGAACGTAGCATATCCAGGATGTGTGATCAACCCAATGTCTATGGAGCAGCAAGTAAACTCTGTATCATATCATATCCAGGATGTGTAATCAGTCCAATGTCTATGGAGCGGTAAGTAAACTATGTATCATAGCATATCCAGGTCGTGTGATCAACCAAATGTCTGTCGGCCAGCAAGTAAACTCTGTATCATAGCATATCCAGGTTGTGTGATCAGTCCAATGTCTATGAAGCAGCAAGTAAACTCTGGAACGTAGCATATCCAGGTTGTGTGATCAGTCCAATGTCTATGCAGCAGCAAGCAAACTCTGGAACGTAGCATATCCAGGATGTGTGATCAACCCAATGTCTATGGAGCAGCAAGTAAACTCTGTATCATAGCATATCCAGGTTGTGTGATCACTCCAATGTCTATGGAGCAGCAAGCAAACTCTGGAACGTAGCATATCCAGGATGTGTGATCACTCCAATGTCTATGGAGCAGCAAGTAAACTCTGTATCATAGCATATCCAGGTTGTGTGATCAGTCCAATGTCTATGGAGCAGCAAGTAAACTCTGTATCATAGCATATCCAGGTTGTGTGATTAGTCCAATGTCTATGGAGCAGCAAGTAAACTCTGGAACGTAGCATATCCAGGTTGTGTGATCAGTCCAATGTCTATGGAGCAGCAAGTAAACTCTGGAACGTAGCATATCCAGGAGTGTGATCAACCCAATGTCTATGGAGCAGCAAGTAAACTATGTATCATAGCATATCCAGTTTGTGTGATCAGTCCAATGTCTATGGAGCAGCAAGTAAACTCTGTATCATAGCATATCCAGGTTGTGTGATCAGTCCAATGTCTATGGAGCACCAAGTAAACTCTGGAACGTAGCATATCCAGGATGTGTGATCAACCCAATGTCTATGGAGCAGCAAGTAAACTCTGTATTATAACATATCCACGATGTGTGATCAACCCAATGTCTATGGAGCAGCAAGTAAACTCTGGAACGTAGTATATCCAGGATGTGTGATCAACCCAATATCTATGGAGCAGCAAGTAAACTCTGGAACGTAGTATATCCAGGATGTGTGATCAACCCAATGTCTATGTAGCAGCAAGTAAACTCTGTATCATAGCATATCCAGGTTGTGTGATCAGTCCAATGTCTATGGAGCAGCAAGTAAACTCTATATCATAGCATATCCAGGTTGTGTGATCACTACAATGTCTATGGAGCAGCAAGTAAACTCTGGAACGTGGCATATCCAGGTTGTGTGATCAGTCCAATGTCTATGGAGCAGCAAGTAAACCCTGGAACGTAGCATATCCAGGATGTGTGATCACTACAATGTCTATGGAGCAGCAAGTAAACTCTGTATCATTGCATATCCAGGTTGTGTGATCAGTCCAATGTCTATGGAGCAGCAAGTAAACTCTGGAACGTAGCATATCCAGGTTGTGTGATCAACCCAATATCTATGGAGCAGCAAGTAAACTCTGTATCATAGCATATCCAGGATGTGTGATCAGTCCAATGTCTATGGAGCGGCAAGTAAACTATGTATCATAGCATATCCAGGTCGTGTGATCAACCAAATGTCTATCGGCCAGTAAGTAAACTCTGTATCATAGCATATCCAGGTTGTGTGATCAGTCCAATGTCTATGTAGCAGCAAGTAAACTCTGGAACGTAGCATATCCAGGATGTGTGCTCAGCCCAATGTCTATGGAGCAGCATGTAAACTCTGGAACGTAGCATATCCACGATGTGTGATCAACCCAATGTCTATGGAGCAGCAAGCAAACTCTGGAACGTAGCATATCCAGGTTGTGTGATCAGCCCAATGTCTGTCGGCCAGCAAGTAAACTCATTATCATAGCATATCCAGGTTGTGTTATCAACCCAATGTCTGTCGACCAGCAAGTAAACTCTGTATCATAGCATATCCAGGTTGTGTGATCAACCCAATGTCTGTCGACCAGCAAGTAAACTCTGTATCATAGCATATCCAGGTTCTGTGATCAACCCAATGTCTGTCGACCAGCAAGTAAACTCTGTATCATAGCATTTCCAGGTTGTGTGATCAACCCAATGTCTGTCGGCCAGCAAGTAAATTCTGCATCATAGCATATCCAGGTTGTGTGATCAACCCAATTTCTGTCGACCAGCAAGTAAACTTTGTATCATAGCATATCCAGGTTGTGTGATCAACCCTATGTCTGTCGACCATCAAGTAAACTCTGTATCATAACATATCCAGGTTGTGTGATCAACCCAATGTCTGTTGACCAGCAAGTAAACTTTGTATCATAGCATATCCAGGTTTGTGATCAACCCAATGTCTGTCGACCAGCAAGTAAATTCTGTATCATAACATATCCAGGTTGTGTGATCAGCCCAATGTCTGTCGACCAGCAAGTAAACTTTGTATCATAGCATATCCAGGTTGTGTGATCAACCCAATGTTTGTCGACCAGCAAGTAAACTTTGTACCATAGCATATCCAGTTTTTGTGATCAACCCAATGTCTGTCAACCAGCAAGTAAACTTCTTATCATAGCATATCCAGGTTGTGTGATCAACCCAATGTCTGTCGACCAGCAAGTAAACTCTCTATCATAACATATCCAGGTTGTGTGATCAACCGAATGCATGGTATGGCGGCGAAGAAGAAGGAAATGAAATGTAGTGATGAAAGAGATGATAGGAAAATTCACGGATCAAATTATCTTACCCAGCATTCGCCTAGCGACCGAGGAAAACCGCGATAAAACCTTTGTCACGTTGGTCGATCCTGGATGTTTGAACCCGGGACTTCAGGCCGCATGGGTTATCGTCTAAGACATCCCGCTCGGTGAAGGTGTTTGTTAAATTAAAAAAGGGGGTTAAATCTCATTAGGTAAGAAATGGATAAAATAACCTACTAATCTTGCGTTACAACTTTTAATTCTGTGTACTACGTGTAGTAACTAAGGGAAGTATTGAATTTCATCCAAAAATTCGATATTCGAAGGTTCATCGGAAATACATGTTTTGAGGCACCTTGAACCCCAAAATAATCATTTTTAGAAAAACGCCCGTGTAAGTGTGATTGTGAACAGCGTAGGTCAAAAACGAAAACAGTGAAGTGTGATTTAATGTGTGAAGGATTAATAAAATGAGTGAAGTAAAGCAAATTATAATTTGTGTAAGCCTTCATTCTATAGCCGTATTACCCCTGCTAAGAGATACGTGTTTCTGCAAATTACTACTGACGCAGCCGAGACATACATATATAATATTTAAATAAACATTAAAATGCAAAGTTGATTTGTGAACGTGGGGAGAAGGCCACCGGAAACTTTGTACCGTACGTGGGGCGAACACTCCAAGAAACATATCTCCCGCACTACATGGTGCAAACAGCATCAGCCTTCTCAAGTTTGGCTTCAACACTCTCAACCGTTATGCAAGCATCTTTATGGTCATTGCAGCCTTAGGATCCCCAAGCGGCGGGCCTTTGTGCAGTAGCCAAACACTTGCTCCCTACCCTCCCTAACCGCAAGCACCATAAAATCTTAGTGACATCCATGTGCATATGCGCGTTGTTGCCAAAATTAAAAATAGTATTTAAAAGCAAAACTTTGCAGGTGATTTCCACATGTACAGAATACAATCATGCAGTTTGTCTGCTTGCTTTACACACAAAATAACTATGTAAATAACTATGAATCGCATAGTAATTACATTTAAGTTGCAAACGCTTTAAAATATAACTGAACTAATGAATGATCTGAACTAATATACTGCGCTACAAGAATGGAAATGCATGTTAACATATCCGAGAGAAACTTAGAAACATGTTCCGAATAAACTATACATTGTTGGACTATCATTAAATAATTAAAATACATAAATATTAATTTATTTTGAAAGGAACTCTTACTCCCAAATCAAAGCATCATTTTTGATTATGCTGTGCGCGGAGCTATGGTAAAAAGTTTTTTATCACTTGTATCACAACAATGTTTTATTAATATAAAGCTAATACAAGAAGTTGTGTATTGTTTAAGGTGTAAGATTTATAAGCATGACATCTTCTGTTTACTTAAATGAATAGCTTTATTATAAAATGCAGGATAAGTAAAAATACGAAGGCAAAAGAAAGAAAATAAAAAATAAATCTTATGTATTATATTCACAAGATTATCTCTACTCACTCTTCTACAAACTACTTTCACAAAAGCTTATTCTATCTACTTCTTAAATAATAAGATAAAATTTCATTGCACATATCGTTGTAAATATAAGGATACATAGGCTAAAGCGATAGTCAGATTTTTAAAATACAGATGACTATATGATGACTTTGAAATTCCATGCTCTTAGCATGACCACGAGGAAAATACAAACAGAGACTTCCAACTTGTATTTCAAAATTCAAACCAACAACAAAAAATTTCTCGGAAATGGTTAACACAATTTGACCTAAAATGTGTCCTTTACCGAGATTGAATTTTACGCAAAGTAAGATTTTGTCTCTCTCTTAGAATTTACCAGTAATACAACAAGTTGAGAACGAGGAAAAATTTACAAGTTATTCCCAGAATATAAAATTCATGATACAAATTTTATTTTTCCTGCAAATATCTTAAACTTGCGGTATTTTACTAAAAATCGTTACGCTGTTTTTGAGAAATTCAAAACAATAACAAACATTTTTCCACATAAAGGGTTCTTTTCTACATGTTCTTGAACATTACACATAAAAATCTGGCTTTGCTTATTCAGTTTTTGTAGCCCTTTTCTTCGTGGTCTTGGCATTACTGATATTCGGCAGAGGGTCACTTGCTGGTGCGACCGGAGGGGCATCAACTTGGTTCGTTTCCCAAGGTCTCCACATCTTAATTAAACTATTAAACGCTAATAACTATTAAACACTGCTAAACTTACAAAACTGCACTAAGTAAAACACTATATAACTTCTCTGAAGAAGTAATATAGAAGCTTAGCTGAACATGGAAGAAAAGCACGAGCGAACAGTCACAGCTGCTAAAACCGGCAACAACGCTTTGCTTTGGTGGAGCTGGAGAAAGGACCACGTGTTGTGTTTAAGGGATGGGAAGACCCTACTAATCGTTTACTGATGGGTTTATGGTCAGGCTTCAAAGCTTTCCGTTCGCTTTGAAGCCGGTTGGGGAAAGGATGCCCGCGACTAGTTTACTATGTGGTGTGTTAATCAAAATCGTTAGAGGCATAAAAATGTTGAAAAAGGGGCAGTTGAAAATCTTGGTGTGTAATATACTGAACTCAAGCACCAAGTTTGCTATTTATCCTGCGTTTCGTTTTTGAGCTATGCTGTTCACACATACAGACAGTTTTCTAAAAATCTGATGTGCTGCACTCACATAACTTTCCCTACTCTTGTACAGACTATTTTTACAAATGTTCCATATGCTTCATGTTAATCTTATTGCTAATTCTCTTGTACGTGCAAGGGGAATTGCTAGGCTTTAAGCGATAGTCAAATGTTTTAAGAGCTGGTTGCTATGTGGCGCATTCCATTCTCTTTGTATTACCAGGACAAAAAAAAAATGAATAACGATTTGAGAAAAAGTCTAAGTATTGGGAAATGGAAACAAATAACAAGGAATATCTCGGAAAAGGTTTACTATACAAAAAACAATGCGGCATAAATTGTGTGTTTTAACCAGATCTACATTCTTTGTGTGGTAAAATTTTTGTCTATCTCTTACGGTTTACCAGTTATACAAAAACCATTCAGAATGAAGAGGACTTTTGCAGACATTTCCAGAAAATGCAAGACATGCATTTCATTTACCATGAAAATATCTTAAACATGTGATATTTTAATGCAATGCTCCATGTAAAGGGTATTCAGGGGTGGGGGATTTTCTTGAAAATCTTCATGTCGTATGCCTGGAAGATACTGAATTCAAGCACCAAGTTTGGTATTTATTCTACTTTTGAGTTTTGAGTTATGCTGTTCACAGACACACACCACCTTGAAATGTTGGTATAGAATATTGCACTAACACAGGATGACACGGGTAGGTGTGTTCTCCTTCAAGTGATCACACTCATCAGAAAGTAAGTATGCTCTCTCGTATAGAGGTGCACAAAAATATTCCTCTACAGATAAAATTCTCATTTTTACTTCTCTACTACTAGGGGAATTATTGCATTCTATACCAAGATTTCACCGGAAATACATGTTTTGAGGTGCCCTGAATCCAAATAAGGCATTTTGGAAAGATGTCTTCGTGTGTGTCTGTCTGTGAACAGCATAACTCAGAAACGAAAAGTGGGATAAATACCAAACTTGGTATTTGAGTTAAGTATCTTCCAAGGATGTGACATGAAGATTTTCAAGAAAATCCCCCACCCCAGAGTACCCTTTACATGGAGCATTGGATTAAAATATCCCATGTTTAAGATATTTTCATGGTAAATGAAATGTATATCTTGAATTTTTTGGAACTGTTGCCAAAAGTCCTTTTCATTCTGAATGGTTTTTGTATAACTGGTAAACCGTAAGAGATAGACAAAAATTTTACCACACAAAAAATGTGGATCTCGTTAAAACACACAATTTATGCCACTTTTTTGTATAGTAAACCTTTTCCGAGATATTCCTTGTTATTTGTTTCAATTTTCCAATACATATCCTTTTTCTCAAATGGGAATTCGTTTTTTTTTTATGTCCTGGACATACAAAGAGAATGGAATGCTCCACATAGCAACCAGCGCTTAAAACATTTGACTATCGCTACCATATTCCCCTTGCGCGTTAAAGAAAATTAGCAATAAGATATTTCGATTAACATGAAGTAGATGGAGAATAAGCGTTTCTACAAGAGTAGGGAAACTCATGTGGGTGCAACACATCACATTTTTAATGCACAGAAAGAACAGATAGTATTATAGTTTACTTGTTTTCGCACCTTTCAATATGTTCTACCTATATTATTAGTTTTACAATTGTTTGAAAAATATAGAGATTTTAAAACTTTTGTAGATGCTGTTTAGAGAGGTTTTTTTGTGGGATCCTGATTTTGCGGTGAAAATGGGTTTTCATTTGCAGGAAGAATAAAACGTTTCAAGCTCTCAAGTTGCTCATTAACGCGTGAAATGTTGCCAGTTTAAGTCACACGTCGATGAAAACATCAGGCAGTATACACAAGAAACCTGCACTATTACGTGAACATGAAGTGATCTTGTAAACACCGCAGATGAAACATCGGTGCAATTTTAAAACATTACCAAACTAATAAAATGAAAGCTTCTTTCTGTGTATTAAAAAAGAGAAATTTGTCTCCATTAATTTGGCTACTACCAGACTTATTTATAGTGAAGACAAATACTTTTGTGCATGAAAGGAAGATGGAGGATGGTGATATTGTGAGGCCAAACACGGCAAGAGTAGACACATTCATACAACTGGTTTATTTGACCAGAGCCATTATTTAAATGACTAAATTCTTTCTGCTGCTAATAAATTCACGGGCCATTAGCAAAGCAATAACCTCTCGGTGTCGCGTTATTACGAGGTGCGGCTGGTGACACGACCACGTACAGCAACAGAACAAGTTGCAGGAATCGAACGAGAACCAGAACCATAAATATGAGGCTACCTGTGATATGTTAATTAAACATTGGCAATGCAGGTCGACGCACTTTATCTATAAAGGTTTTTTATGTAAACGTAAGATAAATGAAGTGCAGTTTGTTTATTTATTAAGTTAGCCGCAAATAATTAAATGAGCAGTGGACACCACTTTGCAACTTGTTGTAATTATTTATAACGGCGTGACAGTAATAAATAGCTGTTAGCCACGTCAGCAGCTGAACAGTAGCAAATTACTGACATTTCCTAACATTCCGTTAAGAATGGCGTCATTGCCCAAGGTCGCGCTCATCACGGCAATGTCTCACCTAGTCTTACCTTAGGGTTATAACATCTCTATTATTCCTTTTTAGTTTTTTGAAAAACAATAATTTGTAAACGCAATAATAAACCATAGAGAGTGAAATGTAACACATTATATTTCTGTTTACTACATTTTAATAAATCTTTACAGAAACAGCTACATTACACTTTTCGTTATAGAGATCAGCGATAGTCAAATGTTTAACAACTGGACGCTATATGCTGGCCATGACATCGCGAGAAACAACTGAATGTAGACAGAATTTTAAAACAACTCGATCCATTTATAACGAATATCTCAAAAATGGCTTATGCCACAAAAAACTCCTTTAAAATAAATTGTGTGCTTTAAAGACGTCTACAGTTTTTGTGTGATACGTTTTCGTCTATCCCGTAATATAGGATCTTTCAACAAGAGTGTCCTATCTTTGAACTTAGATAAAACACGTTCTGTAAATGATAGAGGTTTATTTTGGAACATAATTAATGTCACTACGTGTGGAAGAGAACATCAGTTAAGTGACCGCTGCGTATACGTTTGACCCAATTTTCAATGACAAAATAACATAAATTAGGTCCAACTTCACGAATAACACGCGTGATGTTATTCATAAGATCATTTACTGTTTCTGGCTTGTTCACATAAACTCGAGATTTAACATAACCCCACAAGAAGTAATCCAACAGCGTTAAATCACATAACCTCGGGGGCCAGTTAACATCACCACCACGGGAAATTATGAAACCTCTGAACTTCTCCTTCAAAAGTTCGATTGTTTCGAGAGCAGTATGACATGTGGCACCATCTTGCTGGAACCAGATATTTCTGAGAACCATACCATCCAATTGAGCCCAAAAATAGTCCCTTATAAGACCCCGGTATCTTTCTCTATTGACGGTAAGAGCTTCTCCATCTTCATTTTGGAAAAAATATGGACCAATGATTCCACCATACCAAAAATCCACACCACACAGTAACCTTTTGGGGATGAAGTGGTCGTTCTTGAATCTGCATTGGATTGTGATTGCTCCAATAGCGGCAATTTTGTTTGTTAACACAACCATCCATCCAAAAGCGGGCTTCGTCGCTGAAGATGATTTTTCGACAAAAATCCGGGCCATCTTCCAATTGCTCCATAGCCCAGTCAGCGAATACACGGCGCAACCTATGGTCGTTGGGCTTTAGTTCTTGAGTTAACACCATTTTGTAAGCGTGAAACTTCAAGTCCAGATGCAGAATTCGCCAAGTTGTGGTCGGCGAAAGCCCCAATTCTTGCGCTCGACGAGCAATTGATTTGTTTCCGTTCTCGCGTACACTCTCAGGAACTGCGCCTATGTTTTCGTTGGAGCGCTTACGTCGATTACGTACAGGCGTTCTTTGATCGCTGACAGAGCTACTTCTTTCAAATTTATCGATCAAATCGTTCTCTCGCAGGGACGATTATGCGTAAACTTCACGCATACACGAAAGGTTTGGCGAACAGATGATCCATTTTTATAATAAATTTTCACAATTTCTACGCGTTGCTGAATGCTGTAACGTTCCATGGCTATTTGTCAATAACAACTGTAACCACATGAAAAACATGACTGCTGTAACTTAATAACAACGGCAGCTATCACATGTTAAAGATAGGACACTTGTTTGAAAGACCCTTTAGAAGATTATACAAAATTGCTTCCGAATGGAGAAGGCTTCACAGAAAATTCGACATATACATTTTACTTGTGATGTAAATATGTTTAATATGTGGTATTTTAATCAAAATCATACATCCATTTTTATAACAACAAAAAATTTCAAAAAGGATAAACAGTAGTTGAGTGTGGAAGATTTACTTGAAAACAATTGTGTGGCGTCTTTGGAGGGAACTGAATTTAAATACCAAGTTTAGTGTTTATCCAGCTTTAGCTTTCTGAGTTATGCTGTTCGCAGACATCTTTCTAAAACTGCTTTATTTAGATTCAACCTCGGTATCGAACTTTTGGGTGGTGTGCGATACTTTCTGCACCCACTACCTACGTGATATGGTGGATCAAATAGAAGACCAGTTTTTGTATGCTGTTTAAAGGTGTAGTGCGATGTGACGTCATTACGTGGTGCTAATGACTGACGTAGCGGGGGACCTACCTTGACCTGTGTGATAAACCCACACGGATACGTCTGCGGTTCATATCCAGATTTTCCTCATGAGATAGATACCTAAACTTCGGCCTGGAACGTTCCTTTCATTGCATCTTTAGTAAGAATGGGCGTTAACTCTATTTAAAAAATCTATTACCTTGTTTTCACATGACTCCTTCTACCCCCGCTTGTACAAAATATCCTCAGAAAGGTCCTATTCACTCCTTGTTAAGGGCCTAACCCTCACTTCATTGTAGGTATACGTTATACAACGGTGGGGACACTCGCGACCTGCTACTGCCAGCCTCAGGAGCAAGAGATTAGCTGAAGAAACCACAAGAGGCTACAGTATATGTTATACAACGGTGAGGATACTTGCGACCTGCGACTGCCACCCACCCTCAGGAGGAAGAGATTAGCTGAAGAAACCACAACAGGCTACAGTATATGTTATACAACGGTGGGGACACCCGCGACCTGCGACTGCCAGCCTCAGGAGGAAGAGATTAGCTGAAGAAACCACAGGAGGCTACAGTATATGTTATACAACGGTGAGGATACTTGCGACCTGCGACTGCCACCCACCCTCAGGAGGAAGA
This sequence comes from Deroplatys truncata, assembly GCA_030765065.1. Lineage (NCBI taxonomy): Eukaryota > Metazoa > Arthropoda > Insecta > Mantodea > Mantidae > Deroplatys > Deroplatys truncata. Next base: position 13,593,944 of record CM060975.1, read on the forward strand.
GATTAGCTGAAGAAACCACAAGAGGCTACAGTATATGTTATACAACGGTAAGAACACCCGCGACCTGCGACTGCCAGCCTCAGGAGAAAGAGATTAGCTGAAGAAACCACAGGAGGCTACAGTATATGTTATACAACGGTGTGGACACCCGCGACCTGCGACTGCCAGCCTCAGGAGGAAGAGATTAGCTGAAGAAACCACAAGAGGCTACAGTATATGTTATACAACGGTGGGGACACTCGCGACCTGCAACTGTCACCCTCAGGAGGAAGGGTTTAGCTGAAGAAACCACAAGAGGCTACAGTATATGTTATACAACGGTGGGGACACCCGCGACCTGCGACTGCCAGCCTCAGGTGGAAGAGATTAGCTGAAGAAACCACAAGAGGCTACAGTATATGTTATACAACGGTGGGGACACCCGCGACCTGCGACTGCCAGCCTCAGGAGGAAGAGATTAGCTGAAGAAACCACAGGAGGCTACAGTATATGTTATACAACGGTGAGGACACTGGCGACCTGCGACTGCCAGCCTCAGGAGGAAGGGATTAGCTGAAGGAACCACAGGAGGCTACAGTATATGTTATACAACGGTGTGGACACCCGCGACCTGCGACTGCCACCCTCAAGAGGAAGTGATTAGCTTAAGAAACCACAAGAGGCTACAGTATATGTTATACAACGGTGGGGACACCCGCGACCTGCGACTGCCAGCCTCAGGAGTAAGGGATTAGCTGAAGAAACCACAAGAGGCTACAGTGTATGTTATACAACGGTGTGGACACTCGCGACCTGCGACTGCCACCCTCAAGAGGAAGTGATTAGCTTAAGAAACCACAAGAGGCTACAGTATATGTTATACAACGGTGTGGACACCCGCGACCTGCGACTGCCAGCCTCAGGAGGAAGGGATTAGCTGAAGGAACCACAAGAGGCTACAGTATATGTTATACAACGGTGGGGACACTGGCGACCTGCGACTGCCAGCCACCCTCAGGAGGAAGAGATTAGCTGAAGGAACCACAAGAGGCTACAGTATATGTTATACAACGGTGGGGACACTGGCGACCTGCGACTGCCAGCCACCCTCAGGAGGAAGGGATTAGCTGAAGGAACCACAGGAGGCTACAGTATATGTTATACAACGGTGGGGACACTGGCGACCTGCGACTGCCAGCCACCCTCAGGAGGAAGGGATTAGCTGAAGGAACAACAGGAGGCTACAGTGTATGTTATACAACGGTGAGGACACTGGCGACCTGCGACTGCCAGCCACCCTCAGGAGGAAGGGATTAGCTGAAGGAACCACAGGAGGCTACAGTATATGTTATACAACGGTGGGGACACTCGCGACCTGCGACTGCCAGCCACCCTCAGGAGGAAGGGATTAGCTGAAGGAACCACAGGAGACTACAGTATATGTTATACAACGGTGGGGACACTCGCGACCTGCGACTACCAGCCACCCTCAGGAGGAAGGGATTAGCTGAAGAAACCACAAGAGGCTACAGTATATGTTATACAACGGTGGGGACACTCGCGACCTGCGACTGCCACCCTCAGGAGGAAGGGATTAGCTGAAGAAACCACAAGAGGCTACAGTGTATGTTATACAACGGTGGGGACACTCGCGACCTGCGACTGCCACCCTCAGGAGGAAGAGATTAGCTGAAGAAACCACAGGAGGCTACAGTATATGTTATACAACTGTGAGGACACTCGCGACCTGCGACTGCCACCCTCAGGAGGAAGGGATTAGCTGAAGAAACCACAAGAGGCTACAGTATATGTTATACAACGGTGGGGACACTCGCGACCTGCGACTGCCACCCTCAGGAGGAAGGGATTAGCTGAAGAAACCACAGGAGGCTACAGTATATGTTATACAACTGTGAGGACACTCGCGACCTGCGACTGCCACCCTCAGGAGGAAGGGATTAGCTGAAGAAACCACAGGAGGCTACAGTATATGTTATACAACGGTGGGGACACTCGCGACCTGCGACTCCCAGCCACCCTCAGGAGGAAGGGATTAGCTGAAGAAACCACAGGAGGCTACAGTATATGTTATACAACGGTGGGGACACTCGCGACCTGCGACTGCCACCCTCAGGAGGAAGAGATTAGCTGAAGAAACCACAGGAGGCTACAGTATATGTTATACAACTGTGAGGACACTCGCGACCTGCGACTGCCACCCTCAGGAGGAAGGGATTAGCTGAAGAAACCACAGGAGGCTACAGTATATGTTATACAACTGTGAGGACACCCGCGACCTGCGACTGCCACTCTAAGGAGGAAGAGATTAGCTGAAGAAACCACAGGAGGCTACAGTATATGTTATACAACTGTGAGGACACTGGCGACCTGCGACTGCCAGCCACTCTCAGGAGGAAGAGATTATCTGAAGAAGCCACAAGAGGCTACAGTATATGTTATACAACGGTGGGGACACTGGCGACCTGCGACTGCCAGCCACTCTCAGGAGGAAGAGATTATCTGAAGAAACCACAGGAGGCTACAGTATATGTTATACAACGGTGGCGACACTGGCGACCTGCGACTGCCATCCCCTCTCAGGAGGAAGAGATTATCTGAAGAAACCACAGGAGGCTACAGTATATGTTATACAACTGTGAGGACACTCGCGACCTGCGACTGCCACCCTCAGGAGGAAGAGATTAGCTGAAGAAGCCACAGGAGGCTACAGTATATGTTATACAACTGTGAGGACACCCGCGACCTGCGACTGCCACTCTCAGAAGGAAGAGATTAGCTGAAGAAACCACAGGAGGCTACAGTATATGTTATACAACTGTGAGGACACCCGCGACCTGCGACTGCCACCCTCAGGAGGAAGGGATTAGCTGAAGAAACCACAAGAGGCTACAGTGTACGTTATACAACGGTGAGGATACTCGCGACCTGCGACTGCCAGCCACCCTCAGGAGGAAGGGATTAGCTGATGGAACCACAAGAGGCTACAGTATATGTTATACAACGGTGAGGACACTCGCGACCTGCGACTGCCAGCCACCCTCAGGAGGAAGGGATTAGCTGAAGAAACCACAAGAGGCTACAGTATATGTTATAACACGGTGAGGACACTCGCGACCTGCGACTGCCAGCCACCCTCAGGAGGAAGGGATTAGCTGAAGAAACCACAAGAGACTACAGTATATGTTATACAACGGTGAGGCTACTCGCGACCTGCGACTGCCAGCCTCAGGAGGAAGGGATTAGCTGAAGAAACCACAAGAGGCTACAGTATATGTTATACAACGGTGGGGACACTCGCGACCTGCGACTGCCAGCCTCAGGAGGAAGGGATTAGCTGAAGAAACCACAGGAGGCTACAGTATATGTTATAACACGGTGAGGACACTCGCAACCTGCGACTGCCAGCCTCAGGAGGAAGGGATTAGCTGAAGAAACCACAAGAGGCTACAGTATATGTTATACAACGGTGGGGACACTCGCGACCTGCGACTGCCAGCCTCAGGAGGAAGGGATTAGCTGAAGAAACCACAGGAGGCTACAGTGTATGTTATACAACGGTGGGGACACTCGCGACCTGCGACTGCCACTCTCAGGAGGAAGGGATGAGGTGAAGAAACCACAGGCCGTGGTCTACCAAACCTGCACACGCATGCTGGAGCCGCCGAGAGAGGGCGACCCTGTAGCTCTCTGGTGTTCACGGGAGTAATCTTTCATTTGGGCATGCATCCGCGTCATCTGTCCGGCACCGCCATACACCACGAAAACTAAAGCAGGCCTGAAAGACGAGAAGGGGACTGGATAGAAAGGAAATGAAACTGCGGCAGAAAAGGAACTTTCGCCTGCCGACCACGAAAACCTCAGGGTGAGGTGGTCGTGGAACCTCCCGAACGCGAGTTGCCCCCGTTACAACTCGATGTCGTAGATACAGTAGCTAAGCCGATGGTCAGATGTTTTAAGAAGCAGGTGATGATGGCCACAAGAAAACCTAATAGCGACTTATCATTTGAAAATTCAAACCAGCAACAAAGAGTTAACGTGACAAATTACTTTCACATAAATTGTGTTTTTAGTAGATGTGAATTGTGTTTTTTTGGCGTAGGACTTTGTGTCTTAAGGTTCAGCTCGTTCACAATAAACATGACTTGCCTGCCTGATGTAACACACACATTTCATTTTTATGTAAATATTTTAAAGATACATTTTAATTAAAGCCATTTTTTAGAATAAAGGTAACTAAACTTTTCCATGTAAAGGGTGGTTTAGGGTAGAGGATTTTGTTGAAAACCTTCGTGTCGCTTGTATGGAAGATGCCGTTACAGTCTGCCGACCTCACGCCCACTTACGCACGGCGAACACACTTCTCGTTTTTCACGACGTTCATACACAATTTTCAGATGTCGGTTTCTGAGTTGCCAAAAGCGGGAGAGAAGTCTACCTTGATCAACCTCTTCACTTATCGTAGTCACTTGAACTCTTCCATTGCTGTAAAAGCTCCTTCTGGATGTTTTCGATAACAAACCAGTAGCAAAACTTATCATTTAAATTCACAATATAAACAATGTTGCTACGCACCTCAGTGAAACTCTACAAAATGCGATCGCGGATCGAAATAGATGTTCCCTCGGGCTCAATTAAGTAGGTTACTCCTGGAAAATCACCTGTTTCTCTTCCTTTTGCTCTCCTTCCTGATTATTGAGGATATTGTACCTATGCCCTACAGGGAGTGACGGCACAGCAATCACAGGATCCCTGCAATTTCCAGATTGACTCTTCGACAGTGTTCGGGGATTCTCAAAACGTGTATTTCCGGAGAAATCTGGGTATCGAATTTTTGGGTGGAATGTAGTACTTGCTGTAGAAGAGGTAGAACAAGTTAAGAGATGAACAAGTCGTAACACCGTCACTTGTTTCTCATTCGTTTGCTCAGCCAACACATGCTGTCAGATTAGGAAGAAACAAAATGTGGACAGTGTTTCCAACGCAATTATTTCCATTTACATTCCTTGTGGGTGACTGCACTACGACTTCCAGTCGGGATCATGACTGTCAAGGCTGAGTGAGGTATACATAGCAATAGCCCACGCTCTTTGTAGCGTTGTCTTGCATTTTAAAATAACAACACAAAATCCCATGTACCCTACGTTATACGCCATTAAATGTACAAGAAGATGCTCTTCTGAGGTTTTACTGTTTAAAGTAACTTTTGAGAACAGACTGGTCTCCCATCAGTAAGCAACGACAGAGTCATTGCCCATTTTTAGTTTACACAGCTGCATATTGGGACTTGCAGAGATAAACAGACGCGGTAGCGCTCTCGCCCAGCGCAAACACCAGTTTCCCCTCTCCCCGCCCCAGAACATTCTAAAAGTCTTTGGAAATTTCCATTCGTAAGTGCGTTTCTGCTGCCACAAAAAGTGATGTTCTCCAAGCGAGTTTGTGACGTGCAGTGAGTACCTACTGCTTCTACGAGAGATTAGAAACGTCCTGTGTTCGACTCCCAGCGAGTGAACTTGACCGAACAAGAGGCCACGACGTGCGTATTTCATTTCGTCGCGATGAAAGTGAACTGATAGGGAAAATTGAAATAGATCACATCAGTGAAGTGAGAACTTATGAAGTAACAGCGAGAATTAAGTGAAGTGACAGTGAAAGTTGAACTTTATCACATTAGAGAAGTGACAGTGTGAACTAACTGAAGTGACAGAGAAAGTTGAACTTCATCACATTAGTGAAGCGAGAACTTAGTGAAGAGATAGTGAAAGTTGAACTTGATCACATTAGAGAAGTGACAGTGTGAACTAACTGAAGTGACGGAGAAAGTTGAACTTCATCACATTAGTGAAGCGAGAACTTAGTGAAGTGATAGTGAAAGTTGGAATAGATCACATTAGTGAAGTATGAACTTAGTGAAGTGACAGAGAAAGTTGAACTAGACCACATTAGTGAAGTGACAGTGAGAACTACACAGTCACAGCATATATCAATGGTAATTTACTCTATAATATTCGTTAAAAGTACATTGAGTTGATAACTTGGAACGTGTATTATAAATATCGTTCATTTGATAGTTTTACGCCCCTGAATTGTTTTTCACGCCGGTCACATAGAGAGGTGATACCGGCTGGGTGGAGTTGGTTACTTGCGGAAGAGATAGATACTGTGGCGATCTAGGGGAATGGACCACTTTTATGCACAGGTTACATACTAGGTATCGCATTCCACCCAAAAATTTGATACCGAGATTTGACCCAAATACATGTTTTGAGACCCTCCGAACAAAAAAAAGTTAGTGTGTAGGTGTCTGTGAAGAACCCAACTCAAAAACGAAAAGTCGGATAAATACCAAATTTGGTGTTTATGTTCCAATGATGTGACACGAAGATTTTCAAGAAAGGCCCCCACCTCAACCACCTTTACATACAAGATTTTTCGAAATGTTTGATTTTCTAAAAAGTGGCTGTAACGATTTTTATTAAAATACCGTACATGTTGAATTTTGTGAGAACAGCCTATGAAGGAAGGAATGTTGTATAAGTTAGATGAAAACGTACTACACACAAATAAGAATGATGAACCACAACTACAATTTGAGATTTAATTAATTCCATTTACCCCTTCCTGTACTGAATCCTCCCCTTATAGAGCCCTGGCTGTCCTGAGGATGAGAGGCGTCTCACTTCCTTAACCTCCTCCAGTACACTTTGGTGGTGGAACAATCATCAGTTGCAACTTGTTAGAGATTTACATTAGGTGATATTTTAAATGTCAGCAGCTTCTGTTTGGTTCCGCTAGTTATTGAATTATATACAAGGAAATAGAGATGAAGCTGGTGAATATGTACACTCTCAGGCCACCTTTCGAAAAGAGTATAGTCTGATACCGTCGAGCAAAATAATATTCTGAGTTGTTAAATACAAAATATCGCTTTCTAATGTTAGTGAACACAATTTTGTCTCTGTGTACAGTTATTTGACGTACTCGGCCAGCGATCTTGATTACGACATGCAAACGAAATAAAGACAAAATTGCTACTTGTGGATTATTAAGATATGTTGTATCGTTACTTGATTCTCTTTAGTTGCTAAATCGTGAGCACCTACATATATGTATATTGCTTGGAATGAAATATCCGCGGCAATTGTCTTATTTTACATGCATATTGTGTGGAGTAAGAGCAACTATTTTCTACTCCATGTCATTCTCAACTAAGTCAAGGCCTTCTTCTTTTATAACTGTAATTGTGTGTGTGTGTGTGTGTGTTCAAGCACAAGGGCTTTGTAAATCATTTTTAATGTTTTAGTAATATATGAAATGAAACTAGATAGTGTTTTAGAGAGCGTACCGTGAGAAAGAATTATCAAAACGGGTTTAGTGGTTTCTGAGATTACTCTCCACACACACACACACACACACACACACACACACACACACACACACACACACACACACACACACACAACACACACGCGCGTTTTTTCTTGTTACAACATTAGCATATGCCGATAAAGGACCTGATTACAGAGGAAACATTAACCTACAATAACATTTACTCAGATCAGGACGCCTCTTGATCCTGGAAGTATATTGAATTGTTTTGCATAAAATCATACAGCAATTACTGATTACAGCTGGAAAAATTGCATGAATTGTGCATATAACATTCATTTATTTCGGGTTGAATTTTCAGGTGATTGGTCCTTGGACAATCTCGTTAATCAAATAAATATTTTTGAATATTATTGTTTTGTATGGTGGTTTCTTACTGGATTTATCTGGGTTAACTCTTTTATCTTATGTAGAAATGACTCAAACATTCAGATAGTATTTCACATCTAATTTGTTTTACATGCTATACAACGTTTCCAGAATTTTGAACACTGTTGCGGGGAGGCTAAGATTAGAAATACAAAATCTGGAATTTCTGGTTCATTATTATGATAGCATTGGGTGGGAGTTTTATGGAATTACAGTGAGCGTAAATAACATTGTTAGATCATAAAGAGTGCAGGGAGTAGGTATATTTGATTAAATGACAGCTTCGTGTTGTGGCTCTGGAAACAAATAAAACAGTAAACATGTTAAATTATTCATGTGAATACTGCAATGTTGTCGAAACTTGTCTTAGAAATATGCTTCAAGGCATTAGAGCCGTGTAAATGTTGTAACAAGCATAGACAGCTTACACTAGAAGCAGAATACGATTCTCTTCTCTTTTCCGACTTGCTAAATCGTGGCAGAAAGAATAAATTCGGGTTTTAGGGCGCAAAACCAGAAAGATAATTGGTGCCCGTGAAAAATTAAAAACGGAAGCGAACACTTAAAGCGGGAAACCAGAAATGTGAAGTAAAACATGGCTACAAGAAATAAAAGTAGGCGATACTGAAAACTGCTGCCGCTCAAGGGCAAACGCGCCGCCATATTGTGTGACGGTATAGTTGTGTTATTTATATTTAATTTGTTGAGCCCCACGTTTGGGAGCCAATTTTAAGTAGTATACTTGTAATGTTATTTGTGTATGTGTTTACTCAGCATGGTGAAGCCATCTTGTGACGTGATTCATTTGTTAGGTTTGTTAGCTCCATCTGGTGTTAGCAATTTGCGGCAGTATTAGTTTTTGTTTGAAAAAAATGCTACTGTTATTTTATTTAATTTTGGTTCTTTGCCCTCCGACTAGCTATTATCCTTTTGGTCAAGCACTTCTCTTTATACAGGTTGTGTAAACGGAAAGGAATCTTTTATCCAAAGATAACACTGATGAAGAAATTTGTTTTACACTTTTATTGTCGAACACGTTAACTATCACATTTACACATTGATCTTGACACTCGCCAAACTGAAACTGTTATAATAACTTCATTACTGATAATTCTTAATTCGCGTACTTCAACTTTTTGTATAATTAACTTTATAACACTTGAGATTTTTCATAACTCTGTTACGCGTAACCTGCAAATTGATATCCGAAGTGTGCCGTGCAAATACTTTCGACGAACTGACGAGAATGCGACGTGTAGTGTACAAAGAATTTTGATGAACTGACCGACTGAATGACTTTACCTCTAACCTAGCCTCTATTTATACTCATACACCCAGATATGCCTAAAGATTATAACTGAACTGCAATTGGCTAATAAAACGCGCCAACATTAGCGTCTATTTTAATATCCAATGAAAATTATGAATACATATGCTCTAGGGAAATGTTCCAGAAGATTCTAAAAGAAAAACGCGCCAACATTACGTAACTTCCTCGTCTCTAATAATGATAAACAGCTCACCCCCTCGCTGCATTATTGCACGCTATTATTGTCAGTTTCAGTAAGGCAGTATAAACTTACTTCCCAACAATAATTACAATCAACAAGCATCTCAAATCAATGTCACATAATAATGCATATTCATACTATAATCATTCTTTACATTTAAGTAATTTGTGATACAAATTACTGCATCAATTGCAATGAAATATGCGCGGCTTTTCTCTTATTTTACACGCATTTTCTGTGAAATAACTACATACTCAATGAAAGGTCAAAGCCTATTTCGCAAGTAACTCCAGCCTCTTAGGCCTTGTAAATCCTCCTCGCTCTTTCATTCGTTTAGGAATCGAAACTGGAACCTCTCTTATAGCCTATGTCCATCAGGAAGAACAGTGCTTTTCAGTGGTGTAAGTGTTATTAAAATCGGCTAAGTGGTTTCCGTTTTTTACTTTCTCTACCACGTGCAGCATAATAAGTAGAGAAGGTATTGCATTCCACCCGAAAAATTCGATATAGAGATTTCACCAGAAATACGTGTTTCGAGGCCCCTTAATAAAAACAATTTAGGAAAAGGCCAGGTGTGTGTCCGTATAATTGAAGAACGTAAAGTCCGATAAATACCAAAGATGCACACGGGAGATTGTGAAGAAAATCCCCCCACTCCAAACTACCCTTTACACGAAACATTTTTCGAAAATGTTGACTTAGTGTAACGATTTTGACACACATTAAAGATATTTACATGACAAATAAAGTGCGTATCTTGAATTTTCTGCGAAGTCCTCTTCATTCGGAACGAGTTGGTAAACGTTAAGTACTACACAAACAAATGTACATCTCTTTAAAACGTACAATTTATGCTATTTCCGAGATTTCGGTTATTAATGGTTCGAATTGTTGAACACTTAGCCATTCTAAGTCCTGTCGACATTCAATTGTTTCTCGCGATGTCATGGAAACAGTATGGAATTTTAAGGCCAGCATATAGCGTCCAGTTGTTAAACATTTGACTATCGCTGTTCTCTATAACGAAATGTGTAATGTAGCTGTTTCTGCAAAGATTTATTTGGATTTAGATGAAGTAGATAGGAAAATAAACTTTCTTAAGAATAACCTGTATGCTCACTAATAAGCGATAGAGGCCAGAGAAAGTCATGTGAATGTAACACATAACCACTTATGAGGGCTGAGGTAAAGGTGAAAAAAGCCTCGTCAGGGAGTACATACGACCATGGTTGGATTTGAAGCACGGACCTCCCGTTCACGAATTCTTTCCTCAACGACCTCGGCCACCGGTGTTGGGAGAACACAAATTGTCTGTGTTTATAATACTGGTATCAATTACACCATTGATGGCGCACGACAAATTGAGCGTCTCGATGAAAACAGAGTGATAGGCCAATTGACAAGTATGAAAGAACCTAATTAGGAACGTACCCTGCAATTTTCATGACACATGAGGCGTTCGGCCATCTGAATATAAATAAGATGCTCAGTGTTGCAGGCCACGTTTGGAGTGTAGGCAACACTTTTCCCTATAAAATGCGGGCAACGACCCTCTGGTGTCGCCCAGCTGTCGGCCTAGGTCCACACACCTTGCCTTCACTTACATGCCATTTATTTCAGTACGTACCTACACATTTCCATATTAAAACTTTAAATTTACTGCCCAAAGCGATCGCCGCAAGCAGTTGACAACGACGCCGTTAGAAGCCTCTACTATCAGTGCACCTAGCGCATCCTGGTGGCAGAGTGTGGTATTGTGTTTATCAACATGGCGATGCGTGATGCATATGTCGCAGGGTGTTAACTAAGATATTGCAATAATGCCGGCTGAGGAGGGGGGCAGAGGTCCCCAGAATACTACCTGGACTTTAGACGATCTCAACGAGCACTTCGGTAAGTTATATTCACATGGCTTTCTCTTCCCTCTATCGTTTATTGGTGGCTATACAAATTATCCTTACGAAAGTTTATTTTTCTATCTACTTCATTTTAATGGAAATAAACCTTTGCAGATCTAGCTACATTACACATTTCGTTATAGATACAAAGAGAACAGCGATAGTCAAATGTTTAACAACTGGACGCTATATGCTGGCCTTAAAATTCATACTGTTTCCATGACATCGCGAGAAACAACTGAATGTAGACAGAAGTTTATAATAATGAGAGTGTTGAACAGTTGGAACCACTAATAACGGATATCTCGCAAATGGCCTCTGATATAGAAAAATTATGTGGAATAAATTGTGTACTTTAAAGAGATATACATTTTTGTGTAGTACGTTTTGCCTATCACTTAACGTTTACCAGATACAACATTATACAAAATTCCTTCCGAATGAAGAGGAATTCACGGGCTATTCCCAGAAATGTCAAGATATACATTTTATTTGTATTGTAAATATCTTTAATATTTTAAACTAAATCGTTAGAGCCAGTTTTTAGAAAATAAAGAATTTCGAAAAATTGTTTCTTGTAAAGGGTAGTTTGCAGTGGGTGGGGATTTTCTTGAAAACCTTGCTATTGCACCCTTACAAGATGCTGAACTTAAATACCAAGTTTGCTATGTATCTGCACATTTAGTTGTGTTGTTCAGTCTCTCTCTCTCTCTCTCTCTCTCTCTCTCTCTCTCTCTCTCTCTCTCACACAGAGCTTTTTCCAAAAATGCTTGTTTTATTCAGTGGGGCCTCAAAACATGTATTTCCAGTCAAATCTCGATATTCGAATTATTGAATGGAATGCCTGGGTAGAGAAAGTTAAAAGTGAGATGTTGTGTTGCCCCACTGTTGGAAGCCAATTTGATGTTGTTTATTGTTGCTGTTTGCGGGAGATATGTTTCTTGGTCTGTTCGCCCCACGTACAATACAAACTTTCCGGTGGCCTTCGCCCCCAAGTTCACTTTTCCGGTGGCCTTCGCCCCCTTTTAAAAAATCAACTTTGTATTTTAATGTTTATTTAAATATTATATATGTATGCTTCGGCTGCGTCAGTAGTAATGTTTTAGAACACGTATCTCTTAGCAGGGCTAGTACGGCTAAAGAATGAAGGCTTACACAAATTATAATTTGTATTCAACTCCTTTTATTATTCCTTCACACGATTAAATAACACTTTACTGATATATCCTACTATAGAGTTGTAAGATTATTTTATTAATTACACTTTTTAACACGTAAACTTTATATTATTCTCACCGTAATGAATTTTCATGTCTCACATTGAATACGTATAAAGTCGAACTGCTCGGGAACGCTGCCTTGTAGCGTCTGGCGTCTACCGCCTAAATTCGTATATTTCCCCTATTTGAATTTCTGATTGGCTAATTCTACTCCAATAGAATACTTTTATTTAACTTTTAGCTTTTGTAGTTGTTGATTGGCTATTTATAAACTTTTAAATATTACATTATTGTTCCAAGAATTATTAGTAGCATTATTAAACTTTCTAATTTATTGTTGTCTCAAGGTTACGTCATTGTTAGCAACTTTCAGTTCTATTCTCACAGCTCCTACATTATTAGATTACGTAATAGTCACATAACATTATTATACAGGTACATAATAATATAAACATAATACAATGACTGTTACATACACATATTGTTTTAAGGCGGGTTGTAATTAGACTGATATTATTGAAGTGTTAAAACTACTGCTTCAAAAGCGAGTGTGTCAGGTTTTACAAACGGCCTACTCCGCTCCTTTTCTTTTGATTATCGTCTCGTTAACGCGAGTGTTGGTAGTTTACTTTCAACACTCAATGTTGTATAAGACATTGTAATTGTAATGACCACGCTGTTAGTGGTCCTATAACTTCACCGTCCTGTTTCGCCAACTTAAACATTTATTAGAAATTATTGAGATTCTAAATTGTTTCCAGCTTTGATATTCGGCAGTTTTACTTTGAGTTGGGACAGAACTTTGTGTTTACCTCTCTTAATAAATAAATGTTTATTTAAGTTCGCAATGCCACACGTATCTGCCAGCATGAATTAAAATGCTAAAGTATGAGCAATATTTACGTTGTACAGTTGGTGTTATGATACTTGCCATGCACTTTGTGGCCATCTTACTTACTGCTGCCCAAAAATAAAATTCTGTGCTGAAATGGTCACATTTTAATATAAGTTAACAACTATTTTATGGATTTGCTTCAAGTTAAATACCGTGTTTAACTTAAGGGTACATATATGTAGGCGAAAATTGAGCGAAATCCTTTAAAAAATTCTGATGTGTTACACTCACATGAGTTTCTCTACTCTTGTACAAACTGGAGCAACCGGATGGAGACCGGGAGATCCGTGGTTCAAATCCCGGCTATGGCATTGAATTTTTCAGTCATCTGATTCCACCTTTCCAACCCTGTCCAACACACGGCTTGTGTGAAAGAACAATTAATTCTATTTTTACAAACGCTTATTCACCATTGATGCAGTAATTTGTATCATAGATTATTTAAATGTAAAGAGTAATTATAGTGTGAATATGCATTTTTGTGTGACATTGATTTGAGATGTTTGTTGATTGTAATTATTGTTGAGAAGTAAGTTTATATGGCCTTACTGAAACTGACAATAATAGCGTGCAATAATGCAGAGAGGGGGTGAGCTGTTTATCATTATTAGAGACGAGTAAGTTACGTAATATTGGCGCGTTTTTCTTTAGAATTTGCTGGAACATTTTTCCTAGAGCATATGTGTTCATAATTTTCATTGGATATAAAAATAGACGCTAATGTTGGCGCGTTTTATTAGCCAATAGAAGCTCAGTTATAATCTTTAGGCACATCGGGTGTATGAGTATAAAAAGGACTAGGTTAGAGATAGACCCCGTCAGTTCGTCGAAAACATTTGTACGTTACACGTCGGCTCCAGTCCATTATACCTCACATAGTTTATCGATTCGCAGGTTACGCGTAGCAGAGTTATGAAAAATCTCAAGTGTTGTAAAGTTAATGACACATAAAGTTGAAGTACGCGAATTAAGAATGATCAGTAAATAAGTTATTATAACAGTTTCAGTTTGGCGAGTGTCAAGATCAAAGTGTAAATGTGATAGTGAATGTGTTCGACAATAAAAGTGTAAAACAAATTCTTTCATCAGTGTTATCTGTGGATAAAAGACTCCTTTCCGTTTACACAACCTGTATAAAGAGAAGTGCTGGACCAAAAAGATCATAGCTAGCCGGAGGACAGAGAACCAAAATTAAATAAAATAACAGTAACATTCTTTCAAACAAACACTAATACTGCCGCAAATTGCTAACACCAGATGGAGCTAACAAACCTAAAAAAGAATCACGTCACAAAATGGCTTCACCACGTGGAGTAAACACAAATAAATAAACATTACAAGTAATACCGTCGCACCATATGCTTCATGTTAATCGAGATGTTAATCTTATTGCTAATTTTCTTGTAGATGCAAGGGGAATATGGTAGGCTTTAAGTGATAGTCAAATATTTTAAGAGCTGGTTGCTATGTGGAGTATTACATTCTCTTTGTATTACCAGGACAAAACAAAATGAATAACGAATTCCCATTTGAGAAAGTATAAGTATTGTAAAATTTAAGGGAATAACGAGCAATATCTCGAAAATGGTTCTCTCCACAAAAAAAATGTATATGACATAAATTGTGTATTTTAACGCGATCTACATTTTTTGTGTAGTAAAATTTTGTCTATCTCTTATGGTTTACCAGTTATGCAAAAGTCGTTCACAATGAAGAATATTTTTGGAGATATTCCCAGAAAATTCGAGATATACAATTCATTTGCCATAAAAATGTCTTAAGCTTATGGTACTTTAATCAAAATCGTTAGAGCCGTTCTTGAGAAAATTAAAATTTTCGAAAAATGTTCCATGTAAAGGGTAATCTGGGGTGGGGGGATTTTCTTGAAAACCTTCGTGTCGCATCTCTGGAAGATACTGAACCTAAATACCAAGTTTGGTGTTTATCCGACTGTTCGTTTCTGAGTTATGCTGTTCACAGACACACACACACACACATACAGACATGTTTCCAAAAATACTTTATATGCATTCAGTGCACCTCAAAACATGTATTTCTTGTGAAATCTCGGTACGGAATTTTTGGGTGGAATACAATACTTCCCCTACTTACTATACGCAGTAGAGAAAGTAAAAGGTGCATCTTTTGTGTATAGGTCTATTACTAAGTTTGATAGTCTGTATTTGATGTATATTTCTGATGATTAGAAGTAACTACACCCATTTTAAACGATTCTGCGTACAAGGCCAGGCATCTATTTTACACGTTCAAAACGATGCAATTTATCTTCAAAGTTTGTACGGAAACATCCAAACAAAAAGCATGAAATGTTTCTTTTTAGTTCCTTTAACGGGATTGCTCTTATCGGCGGCCTTTCCTTTGTTAACTCGTGTTCTATTATCGTTGTTGGGGTTGTTGCACTTTTGCGTTTTTAATCATTAGATGACACACAGACGTTCATAGAGAATAATCTTCGCTAGAGAAAAATTCCCACCCCCAGCCGGGAATGGAACTCGGAACCCCTCGCACACATCGGTTAACGTGGCACGAATATTAATTATATCTAATTAACACACTGAAATTAGTGAAAAATATTGTTTCTCGTAACTTTATAATTTTTGTCTCAAAAACTGAAAGCGATAACAAATCTGTTTTCAAAATGTTTTTCTTCTATATTATATATATTAGCAAATTTAATTTTTTTTTTTTTACGTGTGGACCGTTTTTGTTTACGAGTAAAGCAATGAGCTGGTGAGTTGTGTGGCTTTAAGTCAATAGTGTTTGCTGAAATTGGAATTAGCGATTCATGAGTTTGATGGAGGCGCTACTCCGGGATCGGTGTCAGTTTTATGAATATGGCGCCTCGATGGAGGGGGACACCTACACAGGCCGCAGAGACGCGCGGGAGTCCCTAACATTTCCAGATCCGCACCACTGCTGAGACAGGGCGATGAACGACTCACCAATCAAGCAGCCCTCCTGTGTCCATGTGAATCTGTCCGGCACAGCTGAAAGATGGTCTGGGTGGCGGCGGCGGCGCAGATCGATGGTGTTTAAGTGTACTTAACTGCGGCGGCGCTGGTGTGATCCTGGCAGCTGAACCAACAACATATTTACTTTATCAGCTGAAAGATGAGAAGGTAGAACCACCCTAGCATTCGACTAGAATGGGATTCAACCGGCGAGTCGCACACGAACCTTTGTTCCTTAAATGAGCGGTAAGTGCTAAGTGATATATGGCTGTAAATTATACAAGACGCAGTTCAAGATTGGCTAACAAGCGCACTTGCTAAGGCAGTGCAAGCCATGACTTTGTGTGTTGCATTCTCTACTCACTCTTCTTACAAAAGCTTATTCCTCTGTAGATGAACCTCCATTACAAGAGCTGCTTGCTATGTGACGGGTTTGCATGGCCAAGAGAAAGGCAATAACAAAGAATTTCTCGGAAATGGTTAACGCCACAGCATTGTAAATTGTATGCTTTAACGACATCTGCATTCTCTACCGCGTACATAGTACGAAGAGAAGGTATTACATTCCACCCAAAAATTCGATACCGAGATTTCACCGCATATACAAGTTTTGAGCTCCCGTGGATCAAAATAAAACATGTCCGTGTCTGTGAACAGCATAACTCAAAAGAAAAACTTGGTATTTAGGTTCACCACCTTCTGAAGATGCGACACGAAGCTTTTCAAGAAAGTTCTCCCCACCCTAAACTACCCCTTATGGAACATTTTTTTTAAAAAAAACGGGTCTAATGATTTTCATTAAAATAGTATATGTTAAACATACTAACATGAAAACTAAAACGTATGTCTTGAATTTTCTGGGAATAGTATAAGAAGTCTTCAATCGGAAGGAATGTTGTATAACTACTAAACGTTAAGGGATACACCAAAACAGACTACACATCTTTAAAACACACAATTTATGTGAAATAACTTTTTCTGTGGCATATACCGTTGCTGATGGTTCCAATAATTGTTCACTACTAGGTCATTACGATCTGTCAACATTCAGTTGTTTCTCGCGATGTCATGGAAACAGTGTGGAGCATATAGCGTCCAGTTGTTAAACATTGGACTATCCCTGTTCTCTATAACGAAATGTGTAATGTAGCTGTTTCTGTAATACTCAGTAATAAACATAGAGGGTAGAGAATCTCATGTGAATGTATCACATGAGATTTTTTGTCCAGTAGGGTGCTGTCTCTCACGTTGAGCAGATCATTGGGAAAGAAGAGAAGTTGCCAGAAACTTGAACATATACATCTTATTTGTGATGGAGATATCATAAACATGTACTGATACTTAAGTATAATTGTTTTACTACATAGGACATACTAAAATTATGCTGCAATTACTCATTATATACTGGAAAAATTGGATAAAATGTTCAGTGATTGCTTGTTAAAAAAGCTTCTGAATCACATAAGTATTGTTTTGCATGATATGAATTGTTTCAACTTATTTAAAAATGATTTGGACCCAAAATAGGCTATACAAAATGTTGAGAGTTTTGAACACAGGGGACATAAACGTGCTTATATATAATTCCCATTTCTGTGGATACCACTGGGTTATGTTGTAAGAGGTGAAGGGGAGAATTCGGCGCAAACATCTTGTACAGTAATTTCATAAAGCGTACAGAGATTGAAAAAGTGACCAGGTATGTCAGCTAGTGACACACACAGCTCCATTTCTTTCAAAGTAGCAACAAAGCTGTGAAACGGAGCCAGCCACACTCTCTCACAACAAATGAGCTCGTTCTGTAACATTGTCTTGCACATTCAGTTTTCAACCTGATCTTGCTCTCAAATCATTGCACTTACTTGGTGAGCGCTTCTTTAAGGCTGCATAACTGTCGTTGTACACGGGCACGGAGGGGGGAGGGATGACGTGAGAGGAGACAGAGGGCGGCCGGAAGAAAAGGCACGACAGGCAGAGGGCAGGGTCTCTACCATTTACAGAGTTGAACTCCCCGGGTGGTGGCTGGTCAGCCGCCCCCCTGTGTGCTTACACTTACCTTGGGGAGCCCGGGACGCGGAGAGCGCTCGCAAGTTTCCTCAGAGTATCCCTTTCCCCTGCCATGCACACGCCAAGACCTCCCGCCGACGCTGGCTACCCTGAAAGAGACCAAGCAGATAAAAGGTGAAGTAAAATGAGAATGGAGGGACAGGGAATTCGAGGATGTAATGATCCTTCACACCATTCGACTGGCAACCCGGGTAAACTGCCGAGAAAACCCATGGGTCAGAAGTCGATATACGAGCCACACACGTTCCCACCTGAGCTAGCCCGCTCGTGTTAATGTACGAGGGTAGTCCAGACGTGGCGATGGGTAGGCCTAGAGCCGCCGTCAGAACGTTCCTTCCTTACTGTGCTCTCTGTGAGATGTTAATGTGCAGGGTAGTCCAGACGTGGCGATGGGTAGGCCTAGAGCCGCCGTCAGAACGTTCCTTCCTTACTGTGCTCTCTGTGAGATGTTAATGTGCGAGAGTAGTCCAGACGTGGCGATGGGTAGGCCTAGAGCCGCCGTCAGAACGTTCCTTCCTTACTGTGCTCTCTGTGAGTTGTTAATGTACGAGGGTAGTCCAGACGTGGCAATGAGTAGGCCTAGAGCCGCCGTCAGAACGTTCCTTCCTTACTGTGCTCTCTGTGAGTTGTTAATGTACGAGGATAGTCGGGACGTGGCGATGAGTAGGGCTAGAGTTGCCGACAGAACGTTCCTTCCTTACTGTGCTCTCTGTGAGTTGTTAATGTACGAGAGTAGTCCAGACGTGGCGATGGGTAGGCCTAGAGCCGCCGTCAGAACGTTCCTTCCTTACTGTGCTCTCTGTGAGTTGTTAATGTACGAGGGTAGTCCAGACGTGGCAATGAGTAGGCCTAGAGCCGCCGTCAGAACGTTCCTTCCTTACTGTGCTCTCTGTGAGTTGTTAATGTACGAGGGTAGTCCAGACGTGGCGATGAGTAGGCCTAGAGTTGCCGACAGAACGTTCCTTCCTTACTGTGCTCTCTGTGAGTTGTTAATGTACGAGGGTAGTCCAGAAGTGTCGATGAGTAGGCCTAGAGCCGCCGTCAGAACGTTCCTTCCTTACTGTGCTCTCTGTGAGTTGTTAATGTACGAGGGTAGTCCAGACGTGGCGATGAGTAGGCCTAGAGCCGCCGTCAGAACGTTCCTTCCTTACTGTGCTCTCTGTGAGTTGTTAATGTACGAGGGTAGTCCAGACGTGGCGATGAGTAGGCCTAGAGCCGCCGTCAGAACGTTCCTTCCTTACTGTGCTCTCTGTGAGTTGTTAATGTACGAGGGTAGTCCAGACGTGGCGATGAGTAGGCCTAGAGCCGCCGTCAGAACGTTCCTTCCTTACTGTGCTCTCTGTGAGTTGTTAATGTACGAGGGTAGTCCAGACGTGGCGATGAGTAGGCCTAGAGTTGCCGACAGAACGTTCCTTCCTTACTGTGCTCTCTGTGAGTTGTTAATGTACGAGGGTAGTCCAGACGTGGCAATGAGTAGGCCTAGAGCCGCCGTCAGAACGTTCCTTCCTTACTGTGCTCTCTGTGAGTTGTTAATGTACGAGGGTAGTGCAGAAGTGTCGATGAGTAGGCCTAGAGCCGCCGTCAGAACGTTCCTTCCTTACTGTGCTCTCTGTGAGATGTTAATGTGCAGGGTAGTCCAGACGTGGCGATGAGTAGGGCTAGAGCCGCCGACATAACGTGCCTTTCTTACTGTACTCTCTGTGAGTTGTTAATGTACGAGGGTAGTCCAGACGTGGCGATGAGTAGGGCTAGAGTCGCCGTCAGAACGTTCCTTCCTTACTGTGCTCTCTGTGAGTTGTTAATGTACGAGGGTAGTCCAGAAGTGTCGATGAGTAGCGCTAGAGTCGCCGTCAGAACGTTCCTTCCTTACTGTGCTCTCTGTGAGTTGTTAATGTACGAGGGTAGTCCAGACGTGGCGATGAGTAGGGCTAGAGCCGCCGTCAGAACGTTCCTTCCTTACTGTGCTCTCTGTGAGTTGTTAATGTACGAGGGTAGTCCAGACGTGGCGATGAGTAGGGCTAGAGCCGCCGTCAGAACGTTCCTTCCTTACTGTACTCCTTGTGAATTGTTAATGTACGAGGGTAGTCGGGACGTGGCGATGAGTAGGGCTAGAGCCGCCGTCAGAACGTTCCTTCCTTACTGTACTCCTTGTGAATTGTTAATGTACGAGGGTAGTCGGGACGTGCCGATGAGTAGGGCTAGAGCCGCCGTCAGAACGTTCCTTCCTTACTGTGCTCTCTGTGAATTGTTAATGTACGAGGGTAGTCGGGACGTGGCGATGAGTAGGGCTAGAGTCGCCGTCAGAACGTGCCTTCCTTACTGTGCTCTGTGAGAGTTGTTAATGTACGAGGGTAGTCGGAACGTGGCGATGAGTAGGGCTAGAGTCGCCGTCATAACGTGCCTTCCTTACTGTGCTCTCTGTGAGTTGTTAATGTACGAGGGTAGTCGGGACGTGGCGATGAGTAGGGCTAGAGGCGCCGTCATAACGTGCCTTCCTTACTGTGCTCTCTGTGAGTTGTTAATGTACGAGGACAGTCGGGACGTGGCGATGAGTAGGGCTAGAGTCGCCGTCATAAGGTGCCTTCCTTACTGTGCTCTCTGTGAATTGTTAATGTACGAGAGTATTCCAGACGTGGCGATGAGTAGGGCTAGAGCCGCCGTCAGAACGTTCCTTCCTTACTGTGCTCTCTGTGAGTTGTTAATGTACGAGGACAGTCGGGACGTGGCGATGAGTAGGGCTAGAGTCGCCGTCATAAGGTGCCTTCCTTACTGTGCTCTCTGTGAATTGTTAATGTACGAGAGTATTCCAGACGTGGCGATGAGTAGGGCTAGAGCCGCCGTCAGAACGTTCCTTCCTTACTGTGCTCTCTGTGAGTTGTTAATGTACGAGGGTAGTCGGAACGTGGCGATGAGTAGGGCTAGAGCCGCCGTCATAACGTTCCTTCCTTACTGTGCTCTCTGTGAGTTGTTAATGTACGAGGGTAGTCCAGACGTGGCGATGAGTAGGGCTAGAGCCGCCGTCAGAACGTTCCTTCCTTACTGTGCTCTCTGTGAGTTGTTAATGTACGAGAGTATTCCAGACGTGGCGATGAGTAGGGCTAGAGCCGCCGTCAGAACGTTCCTTCCTTACTGTGCTCTCTGTGAGTTGTTAATGTACGAGAGTATTCCAGACGTGGCGATGAGTAGGGCTAGAGCCGCCGTCATAACGTTCCTTCCTTACTGTGCTCTCTGTGAGTTGTTAATGTACGAGAGTATTCCAGACGTGGCGATGAGTAGGGCTAGAGCCGCCGTCAGAACGTTCCTTCCTTACTGTGCTCTCTGTGAGTTGTTAATGTACGAGGGTAGTCCAGACGTGGTGATGAGTAGAGCTAGAGTCGCCGTCAGAACGTTCCTTCCTTACTGTGCTCTCTGTGAGTTGTTAATGTACGAGGATAGTCGGGACGTGGCGATGAGTAGGGCTAGAGTCGCCGTCATAAGGTGCCTTCCTTACTGTGCTCTCTGTGAATTGTTAATGTACGAGGGTAGTCGGGACGTGGCGATGAGTAGGGCTAGAGCCGCCGTCAGAACGTTCCTTCCTTACTGTGCTCTCTGTGAGTTGTTAATGTACGAGGGTAGTCCAGACGTGGCAATGGGTAGGCCTAGAGTCGCCGTCAGAACGTTCCTTCCTTACTGTGCTCTCTGTGAGTTGTTAATGTACGAGGGTAGTCCAGACGTGGTGATGAGTAGGGCTAGAGCTGCAGTCAGAACGTGCCTTCCTTACTGTGCTCTCTGTGAGTTGTTAATGTACGAGGGTAGTCCAGACGTGGTGATGAGTAGGCCTAGAGCCGCCGTCAGAACGTTCCTTCCTTACTGTGCTCTCTGTGGGTTGTTAATGTACGAGGGTAGTCCAGACGTGGCGATGAGTAGGGCTAGAGTCGCCGTCAGAACGTTCCTTCCTTACTGTGCTCTCTGTGAGTTGTTAATGTACGAGGGTAGTCCAGACGTGGCAATGAGTAGGGCTAGAGGCGCCGTCATAACGTGCCTTCCTTACTCTGCTCTCTGTGAGTTTTAATGTACGAGGGTAGTCCAGACGTGGCAATGAGTAGGCCTAGAGCCGCCGTCAGAACGTTCCTTCCTTACTGTGCTCTCTGTGAGTTGTTAATGTACGAGGGTAGTCCAGACGTGGCAATGAGTAGGCCTAGAGCCGCCGTCAGAACGTTCCTTCCTTACTGTGCTCTCTGTGAGTTGTTAATGTACGAGGGTAGTGCAGAAGTGTCGATGAGTAGCGCTAGAGTCGCCGTCATAACGTGCCTTCCTTACTCTGCTCTCTGAGAGTTGTTAATGTACGAGGGTAGTCCAGACGTGGCAATGAGTAGGGCTAGAGCCGCCGTCAGAACGTTCCTTCCTTACTGTGCTCTCTGTGAGTTGTTAATGTACGAGGGTAGTGCAGAAGTGTCGATGAGTAGCGCTAGAGTCGCCGTCATAACGTTCCTTCCTTACTGTGCTCTCTGTGAGTTGTTAATGTACGAGGGTAGTCCAGACGTGGCGATGAGTAGGGCTAGAGTCGCCGTCATAACGTTCCTTCCTTACTGTGCTCTCTGTGAGTTGTTAATGTACGAGGGTAGTGCAGAAGTGTCGATGAGTAGCGCTAGAGTCGCCGTCATAACGTGCCTTCCTTACTGTGCTCTCTGTGAGTTGTTAATGTACGAGGGTAGTGCAGAAGTGTCGATGAGTAGCGCTAGAGTCGCCGTCATAACGTTCCTTCCTTACTGTGCTCTCTGTGAGTTGTTAATGTACGAGGGTAGTCCAGACGTGTTGATGAGTAGGGCTAGAGCCGCCGTCAGAACGTTCCTTCCTTACTGTGCTCTCTGTGAGTTGTTAATGTACGAGGGTAGTCCAGACGTGGCGATGAGTAGGGCTAGAGTCGCCGTCATAACGTTCCTTCCTTACTGTGCTCTCTGTGAGTTGTTAATGTACGAGGGTAGTCCAGACGTGTTGATGAGTAGGGCTAGAGTCGCCGTCAGAACGTTCCTTCCTTACTGTGCTCTCTGTGAATTGTTAATGTACGAGAGTATTCCAGACGTGGCGATGAGTAGGGCTAGAGCCGCCGTCATAACGTTCCTTCCTTACTGTGCTCTCTGTGAGTTGTTAATGTACGAGGGTAGTCGGAACGTGGCGATGAGTAGGGCTAGAGCCGCCGTCAGAACGTTCCTTCCTTACTGTGCTCTCTGTGAATTGTTAATGTACGAGGGTAGTCGGGACGTGCCGATGAGTAGGGCTAGAGCCGCCGTCAGAACGTTCCTTCCTTACTGTACTCCTTGTGAATTGTTAATGTACGAGGGTAGTCGGGACGTGCCGATGAGTAGGGCTAGAGCCGCCGTCAGAACGTTCCTTCCTTACTGTGCTCTCTGTGAATTGTTAATGTACGAGGGTAGTCGGGACGTGCCGATGAGTAGGGCTAGAGCCGCCGTCATAACGTGCCTTCCTTACTGTGCTCTCTGTGAGTTGTTAATGTACGAGGGTAGTCGGGACGTGTTGATGAGTAGGGCTAGAGCCGCCGTCATAACGTGCCTTCCTTACTGTGCTCTCTGTGAGTTGTTAATGTACGAGGGTATTCCAGACGTGGCGATGAGTAGGGCTAGAGTCGCCGTCAGAACGTTCCTTCCTTACTGTGCTCTCTGTGAGTTGTTAATGTACGAGGGTAGTCGGAACGTGCCGATGAGTAGGGCTAGAGCCGCCGTCATAACGTGCCTTCCTTACTGTGCTCTCTGTGAGTTGTTAATGTACGAGGGTAGTCGGGACGTGTTGATGAGTAGGGCTAGAGCCGCCGTCATAACGTGCCTTCCTTACTGTGCTCTCTGTGAGTTGTTAATGTACGAGGGTAGTCGGGACGTGTTGATGAGTAGGGCTAGAGCCGCCGTCATAACGTGCCTTCCTTACTGTGCTCTCTGTGAGTTGTTAATGTACGAGGGTAGTCGGGACGTGTTGATGAGTAGGGCTAGAGTCGCCGTCATAACGTTCCTTCCTTACTGTGCTCTCTGTGAGTTGTTAATGTACGAGGGTAGTCCAGACGTGGCGATGAGTAGGGCTAGAGTCGCCGTCATAACGTGCCTTCCTTACTGTGCTCTCTGTGAGTTGTTAATGTACGAGGGTAGTCCAGACGTGGCGATGAGTAGGGCTAGAGTCGCCGTCACAACGTTCCTTCCTTACTGTGCTCTCTGTGAGTTGTTAATGTACGAGGGTAGTCCAGACGTGGCGATGAGTAGGGCTAGAGCCGCCGTCATAACGTGCCTTCCTTACTGTGCTCTCTGTGAGTTGTTAATGTACGAGGGTAGTCGGAACGTGCCGATGAGTAGGGCTAGAGCCGCCGTCATAACGTGCCTTCCTTACTGTGCTCTCTGTGAGTTGTTAATGTACGAGGGTAGTCGGAACGTGGCGATGAGTAGGGCTAGAGTCGCCGTCAGAACGTGCCTTCCTTACTGTGCTCTCTGTGAGTTGTTAATGTACGAGGGTAGTCCAGACGTGGCGATGAGTAGGGCTAGAGTCGCCGTCAGAACGTGCCTTCCTTACTGTGCTCTCTGTGAGTTGTTAATGTACGAGGGTAGTCGGAACGTGGCGATGAGTAGGGCTAGAGTCGCCGTCAGAACGTGCCTTCCTTACTGTGCTCTCTGTGAGTTGTTAATGTACGAGGGTAGTCCAGACGTGGCGATGAGTAGGGCTAGAGTCGCCGTCAGAACGTGCCTTCCTTACTGTGCTCTCTGTGAGTTGTTAATGTACGAGAGTATTCCAGACGTGGCGATAAGTAGCGCTAGAGTCGCCGTCAGAACGTGCCTTCCTTACTGTGCTCTCTGTGAATTGTTAATGTACGAGAGTATTCCAGACGTGGCGATGAGTAGCGCTAGAGCCGCCGTCAGAACGTTCCTTCCTTACTGTGCTCTCTGTGTGTTGTTAATGTACGAGGGTAGTCGGGACGTGGCGATGAGTAGCGCTAGAGCCGCCGTCAGAACGTTCCTTCCTTACTGTGCTCTCTGTGTGTTGTTAATGTACGAGGGTAGTCGGGACGTGGCGATGAGTAGGGCTAGAGCCGCCGTCATAACGTGCCTTCCTTACTGTGCTCTCTGTGAGTTGTTAATGTACGAGGGTAGTCCAGACGTGGCGATGAGTAGCGCTAGAGTCGCCGTCAGAACGTTCCTTCCTTACTGTGCTCTCTGTGAGTTGTTAATGTACGAGGGTAGTCGGGACGTGGCGATGAGTAGGGCTAGAGCCGCCGTCATAACGTGCCTTCCTTACTGTGCTCTCTGTGAGTTGTTAATGTACGAGGATAGTCGGGACGTGGCGATGAGTAGGGCTAGAGTCGCCGTCATAAGGTGCCTTCCTTACTGTGCTCTCTGTGAATTGTTAATGTGCGAGGATAGTCGGGACGTGGCGATGAGTAGGGCTAGAGCCGCCGTCATAACGTGCCTTCCTTACTGTGCTCTCTGTGAGTTGTTAATGTGCGAGGATAGTCGGGACGTGGCGATGAGTAGGGCTAGAGCCGCCGTCATAACGTGCCTTCCTTACTGTGCTCTCTGTGAGTTGTTAATGTACGAGGACAGTCGGGACGTGGCGATGAGTAGGGCTAGAGCCGCCGTCAGAACGTTCCTACATTCAGTACGCATCCAGGTGTGGTAACGTGAGGACTGTGGTTTCTGTGAGTTGTTAAAATGTGCGCTGCTTCACTTGTGAAGTGCGGTTGGCTAAAAGGAACAAACCAGTTGAAATTTATCGTCAACTTTGTGATGTTTACGGGCAGGGAATGGTGAGTGAAGGCCGAGGTAGGCAATGGTGCATCGATTTTAAAAATGGCCGTACCAATGTTCACGACGAGGATCGCAGTGGTAGCCTAGCCTTATGACTCATAAACTGTCGATGCAAATCAGTGACAAAATTCGTGAAAATCGTCGTTTCACGATTACAGAACTTTGTGAACATTTCCCCCAAATTTCAGCATTAAATTGATGCTTTGATACTGACGCTGAACTGCTTGCCGGTGTAAACCAGTGGCAGGAGGCAGATTTCTACAGAGAGGGTATTGTGCCACGGTACGATAAATGCCTCAATTCTGAATGGTGATTAGGTAGAAAGATAGCTTAAGAGTGTACGTTTCAAATGTAGATAATAAACGTTGATATTTGCATTTTGTTAATTGTTTATTTCAAAACGTCTTCGACTTTCTGGAGTACACTCTTATATTGTCTGACTCCGTTTCACAGCACTGTTGCTACTATTAATCCACGTATTATGGTTGTGGAAACAAATAAAACAGTAAACATGTTAAAGATTTCAATACTGTCGAAATTTACACTGGGAATAAGCCTTCAAGGCAGTAGACATTCTAATGTGGTATTTTAATCAAAATTGCTAGTTCCATTTTTTGAGAAAATCAAAAACAAGAACAAAGGTTCCGTGTAGAGGGTAGTTTGACTTGGGGGATTTCCTTGAAAAAGCTTCGAGTCGCATTCTTCAACTAAAATACCAATTTCGTATTTAACCGACTTTTCGTTTTTGATTTATGCTGTTCACAGCTCCTTCATGTACACAGGCAGTCTCAAAACATGTAGTTCCGGTATTGCTGTAAGGAGTAGTGGAGAAATTAAAACGCTAAGTTATCCATTGCAATAGCGAGAGTTTGCAATGACTTAATGTTGCCACAAAGACACATTAATGTCCACCTCGTGCTCCCCAAGGGCGCCTCTTGGGCGTGGATCTCCTGCACAGCCATCTGTATTAAATTCGCGAGATAAATCTTAACGACTTTATGTTGCTCATATTTTATGACATGTCACTTGGAAATCATAGGTTATGTTAGTGGGTAATCAATCGTGTTTATGTTTACATATTTATTATATAAACACCACGCAGTTAGGGTTCAATCCTTCTGATTGTGCTGCTATACGTTACCTAATTCCGGCGTTGGGGCCACGCTATAAACACTCTTCATGGAAAAAAATACTTCTCACAGCCTCGAACCTTTCTGAGAAACTCGTTTGTTAATATTGTCGTGGAATTGAGAACTGACATATTTATAATAACTATATCGCGTCTCACGCTTAAAATGGGGCGCCCTGTTGCCACATGTACGCTCGCAACTTTGGAGCCTGCTGCGATCGGTCTGCCAATTTAATGTCATCTTGTGAATGATACATCAACAAACAGTGAAATATCTACACTGCTATTTAAGGTTATTGTAAGGCATTTAGTTTCTACCTACACTTTATCTCTCGTCTTTGTGTTTTATAGTACTTCGAAATACGATTTTAGAGACATAAAAATGTATATTATCAAACAAATGTGGAGATATAAAATGATAAAGCTTTAAGTTGGTAGGCTGTCATTACCATTTACCCTTGACAAAATCACCTTCAACGTGGGTGCAATGTTCCATTATATTGCGTTAACCTAGCGTGTTTTTGTTTTGCTTTATTTTTATGTGTCGTTAGAGGTCCTTTGATTCGTCCCTTTCTTGTCCTACACACTACTATTTTTGACAACCGGGGTCTTTCTTTTACTGGCTTACTTGAAAGTTAACCTAACACACTCATTATTATACTGTAGACGTTCTCGGGCTTGAAGCCACGTGAGGTGATGTTGATGTTCCCATCTTCAGGATGCTGAATGAATTGGCCTGTTCTTGTTGGTTTCACCCGATGAGTCAGTCAGCATCCTGAAGACTTGGCTTGAAGCCACGTGAGGTGATGTTGATGTTTCCATCTCCAGGATGCTGAATGAATTGGCCTGTTCTTGTTGGTTTCACCCGATGAGTCAGTCAGCATCCTGAAGACTTGGCTTGAAGCCACGTGAGGTGATGATGTTTCCATCTTCAGGATGCTGAATGAATTGGCCTGTTTTTGTTGGTTTCACCCGATGAGTCAGTCAGCATCCTGAAGACTTGGCTTGAAGCCGCGTAAGGTGATGTTGATGTTTCCATCTTCAGGATGCTGAATGAATTGGCCTGTTGTTGTTGGTTTCACCCGATGAGTCAGTCAGTATCCCGAAGACTTGGCTTGAAGCCACGTGAGGTGATGTTGATGTTTCCATCTTCAGGATGCTGAATGAATTGGCCTGTTGTTGTTGGTTTCACCCGATGAGTCAGTCAGTATCCCGAAGACTTGGCTTGAAGCCACGTAAGGTGATGTTGATGTTTCCATCTTCAGGATGCTGAATGAATTGGCCTGTTGTTGTTGATTTCACCCGATGAGTCAGTCAGTATCCCGAAGACTTGGCTTGAAGCCACGTGAGGTGATGTTGATGTTTCCATCTTCAGGATGCTGAATGAATTGGCCTGTTGTTGTTGGTTTCACCCGATGAGTCAGTCAGCATCCTGAAGACTTGGCTTGAAGCCACGTGAGGTGATGTTGATGTTTCCATCTTCAGGATGCTGAATGAATTGGCCTGTTGTTGTTGGTTTCACCCGATGAGTCAGTCAGCATCCCGAAGACTTGGTTTGAAGCCACGTGAGGTGATGTTGATGTTTCCATCTTCAGGATGCTGAATGAATTGGCCTGTTGTTGTTGGTTTCACCCGATGAGTCAGTCAGCATCCCGAAGACTTGGCTTGAAGCCCGAGAACGTTCGTCGCCAGGAAAGCTCCAGCTCATCATTTGTTTGTGTTTTTTCTTAGTTTACCAGCTTCTCCCTCCATAGCCATAAATATTTACTTAAATGTTAAATAAATATTCTTCATAACATTTCACAGTGTTTAAAGATTCACACTTCCTTATAACTGATGTTAATCCTTACCGCCTGGCGCCTCTTAACTCAATACATGGGATGTTTTTTTTTTTTTTAGTTTTATTTATGGTCGTTCTTTAACTGTTGTGGTCCTTAGCGTCCCGTTCTATATTGGGCGTCAAAGACCGGTAACTTTGCTCAGAGACCTCTTTATCAGGCTTGAGGTTCTTTTACGTGCCGTAAATCTACGATACGGGACCACCGGCTTTACTTCCCTTCCGAAGGAAGCCATGCTAAGGATTTTTACGCCCGAAAATATCCACACCCTCTGCAGGGTTTGAACCCACGACCTCAGGAACTAGAGAATAAATGCGATGATTTTTGTTTTTCATGCACAGTGAATGCAAGAAGGTACAGGATTCCGGTTTCTTTTAAAAACTGTCTCCAACGCTCCTCAACATTTTCTCTCGCTCGGTCCCCGTTGTAAACGCGATAACAAAAACGTTTCTCGCTCGCTGACTTTTCTACTACATAGGTATAAAATTTTAGGAAAATATTTAATTTAAAAAATGATAACGCTCTTCGTATTAAAACTGGGCAGGTATCAGCACTCAAGTTTACTCTAGCTAGGAAAACAGTATTGCTGTATCGGACTTTTACTGAAAGACTCGTTTTGTTTAGAAATTTGTGTCTACAAAAATCTCTGAAGGCTCTAAAAAGATATAACTAATCTGATAGAAAAAATCTTCTACATAGGATAATGTGTTCAAAGCTGGAGTTTATAAGATGAAGACGTTAGATAGAGACACACTCTGTTTTAGGGTTGGGACAAGCAATACGGACCTTACTACGAGGACGGTTGCTTAATTCCCCCCACGTTGTTTATTTTACAGTGATCTTGTAATTGCAGACTCGACTACTCCTTAATCACCTCAGTTCACGCAAAAGGAGTGAAACATTGTCTGACTTCCTTAACCCCCCCCCAAGTTGTGTAGTGTGGTGGAACAATCATTGGTCGGAATGGTAGAGTAATTGTTTAAGTAATTGTAATAGGTTACATTTTAAACCTTCTTGTTGCTTCCATAGTTATTTAATGACGTAATGCAGCAACACCTAACGTATACAATGAAATAAGATTCCACACTCTCAGGCCACCAAGTTAAACTCTTACAATCTGCAACTATCGACAAAAATAATCTTCTCACTTAAACAAAATATCGATTTCTAATGCTAGAGTTTTCTCTATTTATATCGGACGAGGTAGCGCCGTGTACGACTCGCATTCGGGAGGTCCCGAGTTCGATGTCCGACGACTCTCCTGTACCATCATCTGTTTCAGGGTTCTAGGACCAGGGGACAGTGTTGTGACTGTGGAAGTTTCCTCCATGGCGTCGCTGCGGGGCCTGCTCTTGTGGCGGCATCGGAAGCGTTCGATCTGGAAACGTTAGGGGCACTATCCATGCGTGCGCCCGTCGTCATCTGGTCGCTGTTGAGCCTCCCTCCATGGTGACGGTAGGAGCTCTGCCCCTCCCTTCCCCGTCCTTATAAAAGTATATTTAGCACGCCGTCTTGATTACCACACAAAGCAACACTTTGTTATTAAATGGTTTTGGCGTCCAGAAACTTCAGCGCACACATCTATAGAAATACAATAAAGGTTATTCAGACGTTTTCACAACATTTCCTTGTGTACATATCTGCAGTATGTGATGGGAAATAAAAGTAACAAATATAACACATGATCCATTGTCGCTTTTTATTTTGCATACCACGGTATTGTATTCTACCCAAACCTTCTATACCGAGATTTCACCGGAAATGTATGTTTTGAGGCCCCCTGAATCCAAAAAAGGCATTTTTAGAAAAAGATCCATGTGTCTGTATTTGTTTGCGTGTCTGTGAACAGCATAATTCAAAAACGAAAAGTCGAATAAATACCAAGCTTGGTGTTTAGGTTCAGTACCTTCGAAAAATGTGACACGAATATTTTCAAGAAAATGCTCTCACCCCAAACTACCCTTCACATGGAACATTTTCCGAAATGTTTTATTTTCTAAAAAGTACCATATATTAAATATATTTACATGACAAATAAAATGTATATCTTGAATTTTCTGGGAATAACCTATGAAGTCCTCTTCATTCGAAAAGAATTTTGTGTAACTCGTAAACGTTAAGCGATAGACGAAACCGTACTATACAAAAAACACGCAATCTATTTCAATAACTTTTTAGCCATTAGCATTCACCATTTCTGAGATATCCGTTATTAAAGCTTCGAATTGTTAATTTCTAAGTCATTCTCTATAAGCCCTGTCTACATTCAGTTGTTTCTCGCGATGTCATGGAAACAGTATGGAACTTTAAGGCAGCATATAGCGTCCAGTTGTTAAACATTTGACTATCGCTGTTCTCTTTGTATCTATAACGAAATGTGTAAGGTTTATCTCGATTAAAATGAAGCAGATACGAGAATAAACTTTAGTAAGAATGGTTTGTAGAGCCACTTATAAGGACAGAGAAACTTATGTGAATGTATCACATCAATTTAAATAGCGTCTTCATAAGGCCCCTGATATCACGTATGCGATTAAAACATGTTAAACTTAAAACTAAAAACTACCTCGTATTTTGCAGTGTTACTTTTTAAGCAAATATTACCAACAGTTAAAAAGGTGACCTCGTCTGTTGAAGCGAAAGTCCACACAGTTTTTCTGAAACACTAATTACACTATTGAGCAATTAAAAGGTGGTTTTATTAGTCGCCAACATACAAGCACTTTACATTTCTCCGTCCGTTGCTTAAGGCAAGGAAGCATTGCATTCCACGCAAACCCACAGTGCATTATTTGAAATACCGTTTTCTTTCTAACAAGTGCCGCCTCCAGGGTAATAAATAATTGAAATATCAACATATCTTCCGCGTGCTGCCACGTCACTTGTTAAAATATTCCACGTTAAACATCTTCTTCTGAAGCGTGTCGCTATGTGAAACTCCACGCACTTTGCATGACCACGAGAAAAAACCAAATGGCGACTTACCATTTCAAAAAAGAACAAGTGTTTCAAAATTCAGAGTACCTAATAACAAAGAATACCTTGAAAATAATTAACGCACAAGTTTTATTTGACATAAATTGTGTATTTTAACGAGATCTACATTACTGTCTCTACTACGTATAGTAAGAAGGGGAAGTAATTCGATACCGAGATTTCACCCGAAATACATGTTTTGAGACCCCTGAATCCAAAAAAAGCATTTTTGGGAACATGTCCGTGTGTGTGTCTGTGAACAACATAACTCAGAAACGAACAGTCGGATAAACACCAAACTTGGTATTTAGGTTCAGTATCTTCCAGAGATGCGACACAAAGTTTTTCAAGAAAATCCCTCCACCCCAGATTACCCTTTACATGGAACATTTTTCGAAAATTTTAATTTTCTCAAAAATGGTTCTAACGATTTTGATTAAAATATCATATGTTTAAGATATTTTCATGAAAAATGAAATGTATATCTCGAATTTTCTGGGAATGTCTCCAAAAGTATTCTTCATTGTGAACGACTTTTGCATAACTTGTAAACCATAAGAGATAGACAAAATTTTACCACACAAAAAATGTAGATCGCGTTAAAATACACAATTTATGTCATATACATTTTTTTTGTTGGGTGAACCATTTTCGAGAAATTGCTTGTTATTCCCTTAAATTTTTCAATACCTATACTTTTTCTCAAATTCGTTATTAATTTTTTTTGTGCTGGTAATGCAAAGAGAATGGAATACTCCACATAACAACCAGCTCTTAAAATATTTGACTATCGCTTAAAGCCTAGCACATTCCCCTTGCATCTACAAGAAAATTAGAATAAGATTAACATCTCGATTAACATGAAGCATGTGGAGAATAAGCGTTTGTAAAAATAGTTTGTACAAGAGTAGAGAAAGTCATGTAAGTGTAACACATCAGATTTTTTTTGTGTGTATTAAGATTGTGTCTGTCTCTTACGGAACATATGGTATAATCAAAATCGTTATAGCCATTTTTGAGAAAATAAACATTTTCGAAAAATGTTCCAAGTAGAGAGTAGTTTGGGGTGGACGGATTTTAGGGAAAATCTTTGTGTCACATGCTAAACTTAAATACCAAGTTGGTATTTAACACACGTCTCGTTTATGAGTTGTGCTGTTCACACACACCGCCCATTCTCTGTTCAGGGGCATCAAAAGTAGAACATGGATAAGTAGTTTGTTGTTTGAAAAAGGGGTGGGTTTTATGCCCAAGAACTATTGCGCATCCCCCCTTTCAACAGTTAAGTAGTCTGTTGCTCGTTATGAACTTGACCAGACTGCTAACTGAGGCTTTGGAAGAGCAGGGCAGATGAGTGACAGTCTCATCTCCTTCTAGGCATCTGCTACAGATAGGGTTCTTAAACAATCCCATTCTGTATAGATTAAACTTTAGGGCATGAATCCTGTAGCCCATGCAAGTCTTCATGTACAGTAATGGATATCGAATTTTACTTACTGTGAGTACTGAGGCAATATTTTATATCACAGTGATTAATATTATTGTATGTACAGGATTTTAGATCTTTGTTAGCCATAAGTATTGTTAGGAAATAAGTTTACACGGCCTCACTGAAACTGACAATAGAAGTGGGTAACAATAAACTGAGGGGGTGAGTTGTTTATCACTAAGAACAGACAAACAAATGAGTCAGGGTAGCGTGCCTTTTTTTAGAAATGGAGGGAATATCTTCCCTAGATTATATGTGTTTGTAATTGTGATTGGCTGACAAAACAGACGCGATATGGTAACCAATAGCAGTTCTATTATAATGTTTAGGCAATTCGGGGTGCAGCAGTATATATTCTCGAGGCATAAGCAAGTATCATACCGTTCTGAAAAATCTCTCACGAGGTGTACGTCGCAGAGTTAGTTACAAAAATGTAAAGTGCGCGAAGTAATTGGTACGCGGCAACTAATACGACTATACTTACATTTGGAAATATCACACTTTCAGTCAGGCGCGTATAGAGATTAAATATGTGAATTATTAATTATGTGTGACGACAATAAAAGTGTAGAAACAAATTCTTTTATCAGTATGATCTTTTAACAATAACTCCTTTCCATTTACACGCCCTGCTTAGAGATATTTGCTCGACTGCGTTATAATAGCTAGCCGGAGGATAAAGAACCCAAATTTAAAATAATAAAGCAAGAGGCGCTCAACAAATAAGTTAACATGAGCCATGGAGAACTGCGACAGTACACAAAAGAGAAATTAAACGAAAATGTGTATTTCCATTGCCTGTTTAGTACAAGCACTTAACACTAAGACTTGGTGCTGCAGGAACACTGCCCTGGTGCGATGACTGGCGGGAACCCCAGCACATCCTATTCCAGCTCGCTAACGCTTGCTTTGTCATCTCATATGCCGCTCCTAGCACCGTGCACGGGATCCTTTTCATGCACTCGGCCCTCATCTTCGGTAAGTCGAGCTGCTACTGTACCTATATGACACTGCAGGCCTGTTACACGGTCTAACTGCCACTTTCGCATGTTACAGGCTTCATGCTGTTCTCGTTCTGGGCTTGGAACGTTATCTGTGCTCCGGATATCTTCTCGTGGAACTTCAGCTTCATGTTGCTCAACATGGGACAGCTCGTGTATATTATCTACCAGAGAAGGCCCGTCAAATTTGACCCGGAGCTTGAGGAGGCTTACCAGACCCTCTTCCAGCCGTTCAAGGTGGGTCAGCTGCTTGTAAACATGTATCATCTAGTGACGTCTCTGGAAGGTCTAACAGCTGCATTTGAACAAGATGATCAGCTCAGACTACACCCAGTTTATGTCCCTGTAAACATGTATCACCTAGTGACGTCTCTGGAAGGTCTCACAGCTGCATTTGAATGAGATTATCAGCTCAGACTACACCCAATTTATGTCCCTGTAAACATGTATCCTCTAGTGACGTCACTGGAAGGTCTCACAGCTACATTTGAGCAAGATGATCAGCTCAGACAACACCCAGTTTATGTCCCTGTAAACATGTATCCTCTAGTGACGTCACTGGAAGGTCTCACAGCTGCATTTGAGCAAGATGATCAGCTCAGACTACACCCAGTTTATGTCCCTATAAACATGTATCCTCTAGTGACGTCACTGGAAGGTCTCACAGCTGCATTTGAGCAAGATGATCAGCTCAGACTACACCCAGTTTATGTCCCTGTAAACATGTATCCTCTAGTGACGTCACTGGAAGCTCTCACAGCTGCATTTGAGCAAGATGATCAGCTCAGACTACACCCAGTTTATGTCCCTGTAAACATGTATCCTCTAGTGACGTCACTGGAAGCTCTCACAGCTGCATTTGAACAAGATTATCAGCTCAGACTACACCCAGTATATGTTCCTGTAAACACGTATCCTCTAGTGACGTCACTGTAAGGTCTCACAGCTGCATTTGAGCAAGATGATCAGCC
This sequence comes from Deroplatys truncata, assembly GCA_030765065.1. Lineage (NCBI taxonomy): Eukaryota > Metazoa > Arthropoda > Insecta > Mantodea > Mantidae > Deroplatys > Deroplatys truncata. Next base: position 13,629,444 of record CM060975.1, read on the forward strand.
CAGACTACACCCAGTTTATGTCCCTGTAAACATGTATCATCTAGTGACAGCTCTGGAAGGTCTCACAGCTGCATTTGAGCAAGATGATCAGCTCAGATTACACCCAGTTTATGTCCCTGTAAACATGTATCACCTAGTGGCGTCTCTGGAAGGTCTAACAGCTGCATTTGAGCAAAATGATCAGCCTAGACTACACCCAGTTTATGTCCCTGTAAACATGTATCCTCTAGTGACGTCGCTGGAAGCTCTCACAGCTGCATTTGAGCAAGATGATCAGCTCAGACTTCACCCACTTTATGTCCCTGTAAACATGTATCCTCTAGTGACGTCTCTGGAAGGTCTCACAGCTGCATTTGAACAAGATGATCATCACAGACTACACCCAGTTTATGTCCCTGTATACATGTATCCTCTAGTGACGTCTCTGGAAGGTCTCACAGCTGCATTTGAACAAGATGATCAGCTCAGACTTCACCCAGTTTATGTCCCTGTAAACATGTATCCTCTAGTGACGTCACTGGAAGGTCTCACAGCTGCATTTGAGCAAGATGATCAGCCCAGACTACACCCAGTTTATGTCCTTGTAAACATGTATCACATGCTTGTGTCTCTGGCAGGTCTCGCGGCTACAGTTCAAGAAGATATTCAACTCATAGTTCGTCCAGATCATGTCCTTGTATATATGTATCACATTATTGTGTCTCTGGTAGGTCTCGCGGCTACAGTTCAAGAAGATGGTCAGCTCAGAGTTTGCCCAGATCATGTCCTTGTATACATGTATCACATTCTTGTGTCTCTGGCAGGTGTCGCGGCTACAGTTCAAGATGATATTCAACTCAGAGCTCGCCCAGATCATGTCCTTGTATACATGTATCACATTGTTGTGTCTCTGGCAGGTCTCGCGGCTACAGTTCAAGAAGATATTCAACTCAGAGCTCGCCCAGATCATGTCCTTGTATACATGTATCACATTATTGTGTCTCTGGCAGGTGTCGCGGCTACAGTTGAAGAAGATGGTAAGCTCAGACTTTGCCCAGATCATATCCTTGTATACATGTATCACATTCTTATGTCTCTGGCAGGTCTAGCGGCTACAGTTTAAGAAGATGGTCAGCTCAGACTTTGCCCAGATCATGTCCTTGTATACCTATATCACATTATTGCGTCCCTGGCAGGTCTCGCGGCTACAGTTCAAGAAGATGGTCAGTTCAGAGTTTGCCCAGATCATGTCCCTGTATACATGTATCACATGCTTGTGTCTCTGGCAGGTGTCGCGGCTACAGTTCAAGAAGATGGTCAGCTCAGAGTTCACCCAGATCATGTCCTTGTATACATGTATCATATTGTTGTGTCTCTGGCAGGTGTCGCGGCTACAGCTGAAGATGGTAAGCTCGGACTTCACCCAGATCATGTCCTTGCATGCATGTATCACATGCTTGTGTCTCTGGCAGGTTTCGCGGACAGCTGAAGATGGGCAGCTCAGACTTCGCCCAGATCATGTCCTTGTATACATGTATCACATGCTTGTGTCTCTAGCAGGTCTCGCGGCTACAGTTCAAGAAGATATTCAACTCAGACTTCGCCCAGATCATGTCCTTGTATACATGTATCACATTCTTGTGTCTCTGGCAGGTGTCGCGGCTACAGATCAAGAAGATGGTCAACGCAGACTTCGCCCAGATCATGTCCTTGTATACATGTATCACATTCTTGTGTCTCTGGCAGGTGTCGCGGCTACAGTTCAAGAAGATGGACAACTCAGACTTCGCCCAGATCATGTCCTTGTATACATGTATCACATTCTTGTGTCTCTGGCAGGTGTCACGGCTACAGTTCAAGAAGATGGTCAGCTCGGACTTCGCCCAGATCATGTCCTTGTATACCTGTATCACATTATTGTGTCTCTGGCAGGTGTCGCGGCTGCAGTTCAAGAAGATGGTCAGCTCAGACTTCGCCCAGATCATGTCCTTGTATACCTGTATCACATTATTGTGTCTCTGGTAGGTCTCGCGGCTACAGTTCAGGAAGATTGTCAGCTCAGAGTTTGCCCAGATCATGTCCTTGTATAACTGTATCACATTATTGTGTCTCTGGCAGGTGTCGCGGCTACAGTTCAAGAAGATATTCAACTCAGAGCTCGCCCAGATCATGTCCTTGTATACCAGTATCACATTCTTGTGTCTCTGGCAGGTCTCGCGGCTTCAGTTCAAGAAGATATTCAACTCAGAGCTCGCCCAGATCATGTCCTTGTATACATGTATCACATTATTGTGTCTCTGGCAGGTGTCGCGGCTACAGTTCAAGAAGATGGTCAGCTCAGACTTTGCCCAGATCATGTCCCTGTATACCTGTATCACATTCTTATGTCTCTGGCAGGTCTCATGACTACAGTTCAAGAAGATGGTCAGCTCAGAGATCGGCCAGATCATGTCCTTGTATACATGTATCACATGCTTGTGTCTCTGGCAGGTGTCGCGTCTACAGCTGAAGATGGTCAGCACAGACTTCGCCCAGATCATGTCCTTGTATACATGTATCACATTCTTGTGTCTCTGGCAGGTGTCACGGCTACAGTTCAAGAAGATGGTCAGCTCGGACTTCGCCCAGATCATGTCCTTGTATACCTGTATCACATTATTGTGTCTCTGGCAGGTGTCGCGGCTACAGTTCAAGAAGATGGTCAGCTCAGACTTCGCCCAGATCATGTCCTTGTATACCTGTATCACATTATTGTGTCTCTGGTAGGTCTCGCGGCTACAGTTCAGGAAGATTGTCAGCTCAGAGTTTGCCCAGATCATGTCCTTGTATAACTGTATCACATTATTGTGTCTCTGGCAGGTGTCGCGGCTACAGTTCAAGAAGATATTCAACTCAGAGCTCGCCCAGATCATGTCCTTGTATACCAGTATCACATTCTTGTGTCTCTGGCAGGTGTCGCGGCTACAGTTCAAGAAGATGGTCAGCTCAGACTTCGCCCAGATCATGTCCTTGTATACCTGTATCACATTATTGTGTCTCTGGTAGGTCTCGCGGCTACAGTTCAGGAAGATTGTCAGCTCAGAGTTTGCCCAGATCATGTCCTTGTATAACTGTATCACATTATTGTGTCTCTGGCAGGTGTCGCGGCTACAGTTCAAGAAGATATTCAACTCAGAGCTCGCCCAGATCATGTCCTTGTATACCAGTATCACATTCTTGTGTCTCTGGCAGGTCTCGCGGCTTCAGTTCAAGAAGATATTCAACTCAGAGCTCGCCCAGATCATGTCCTTGTATACATGTATCACATTATTGTGTCTCTGGCAGGTGTCGCGGCTACAGTTCAAGAAGATGGTCAGCTCAGACTTTGCCCAGATCATGTCCCTGTATACCTGTATCACATTCTTATGTCTCTGGCAGGTGTCGCGGCTACAGTTCAAGAAGATATTCAACTCAGAGCTTGCCCAGATCATGTCCTTGTATACATGTATCACATTGTTGTGTCTCTGGCAGGTCTCGCGGCTACAGTTCAGGAAGATATTCAAGTCAGAGTTCGCCCAGATCTTGTCCTTGTATACATGTATCACATTGTTATGTCTCTGGCAGGTCTCATGACTACAGTTCAAGAAGATGGTCAGCTCAGAGATCGGCCAGATCATGTCCTTGTATACATGTATCACATGCTTGTGTCTCTGGCAGGTGTCGCGTCTACAGCTGAAGATGGTCAGCTCAGACTTCGCCCAGATCATGTCCTTGTATACATGTATCACATTCTTGTGTCTCTGGCAGGTGTCGCAACTACAGATCAAGAAGATGGTCAGCTCAGACTTCGCCCAAATCATGTCCTTGTATACATGTATCACATTCTTGTGTCTCTGGCAGGTGTCGCGGCTACAGTTCAAGAAGATGGGCAGCTCAGACTTCGCCCAGATCATGTCCTTGTATACATGTATCACATTCTTGTGTCTCTGGCAGGTGTCGCGTCTACAGTTCAAGAAGATGGTCAACTCAGACTTCGCCCAGATCATGTCCTTGTATACATTCTTGTGTCTCTGGCAGGTGTCACGGCTACAGTTCAAGAAGATGGTCAGCTCGGACTTCGCCCAGATCATGTCCTTGTATACCTGTATCACATTCTTGTGTCTCTGGCAGGTGTCACGGCTACAGTTCAAGAAGATGGTCAGCTCAGACTTCGCCCAAATCATGTCCTTGTATACATGTATCACATGCTTGTGTCTCTGGCAGGTGTCGCGTCTACAGCTGAAGATGGTCAGCTCAGACTTCGCCCAGATCATGTCCTTGTATACATGTATCACATTCTTGTGTCTCTGGCAGGTGTCACGGCTACAGTTCAAGAAGATGGTCAGCTCGGACTTCGCCCAGATCATGTCCTTGTATACCTGTATCACATTATTGTGTCTCTGGCAGGTGTCGCGGCTACAGTTCAAGAAGATGGTCAGCTCAGTCTTCGCCCAGATCATGTCCTTGTATACCTGTATCACATTATTGTGTCTCTGGTAGGTCTCGCGGCTACAGTTCAGGAAGATTGTCAGCTCAGAGTTTGCCCAGATCATGTCCTTGTATAACTGTATCACATTATTGTGTCTCTGGCAGGTGTCGCGGCTACAGTTCAAGAAGATATTCAACTCAGAGCTCGCCCAGATCATGTCCTTGTATACCAGTATCACATTCTTGTGTCTCTGGCAGGTGTCGCGGCTACAGTTCAAGAAGATGGTCAGCTCAGACTTCGCCCAGATCATGTCCTTGTATACCTGTATCACATTATTGTGTCTCTGGTAGGTCTCGCGGCTACAGTTCAGGAAGATTGTCAGCTCAGAGTTTGCCCAGATCATGTCCTTGTATAACTGTATCACATTATTGTGTCTCTGGCAGGTGTCGCGGCTACAGTTCAAGAAGATATTCAACTCAGAGCTCGCCCAGATCATGTCCTTGTATACCAGTATCACATTCTTGTGTCTCTGGCAGGTCTCGCGGCTTCAGTTCAAGAAGATATTCAACTCAGAGCTCGCCGAGATCATGTCCTTGTATACATGTATCACATTATTGTGTCTCTGGCAGGTGTCGCGGCTACAGTTCAAGAAGATGGTCAGCTCAGACTTTGCCCAGATCATGTCCCTGTATACCTGTATCACATTCTTATGTCTCTGGCAGGTGTCGCGGCTACAGTTCAAGAAGATATTCAACTCAGAGCTTGCCCAGATCATGTCCTTGTATACATGTATCACATTGTTGTGTCTCTGGCAGGTCTCGCGGCTACAGTTCAGGAAGATATTCAAGTCAGAGTTCGCCCAGATCTTGTCCTTGTATACATGTATCACATTGTTATGTCTCTGGCAGGTCTCATGACTACAGTTCAAGAAGATGGTCAGCTCAGAGATCGGCCAGATCATGTCCTTGTATACATGTATCACATGCTTGTGTCTCTGGCAGGTGTCGCGTCTACAGCTGAAGATGGTCAGCTCAGACTTCGCCCAGATCATGTCCTTGTATACATGTATCACATTCTTGTGTCTCTGGCAGGTGTCGCAACTACAGATCAAGAAGATGGTCAGCTCAGACTTCGCCCAAATCATGTCCTTGTATACATGTATCACATTCTTGTGTCTCTGGCAGGTGTCGCGGCTACAGTTCAAGAAGATGGGCAGCTCAGACTTCGCCCAGATCATGTCCTTGTATACATGTATCACATTCTTGTGTCTCTGGCAGGTGTCGCGTCTACAGTTCAAGAAGATGGTCAACTCAGACTTCGCCCAGTTCATGTCCTTGTATACATGTATCACATTCTTGTGTCTCTGGCTGGTGTCACGGCTACAGTTCAAGAAGATGGTCAGCTCGGACTTCGCCCAGATCATGTCCTTGTATACCTGTATCACATTCTTGTGTCTCTGGCAGGTGTCACGGCTACAGTTCAAGAAGATGGTCAGCTCAGACTTCGCCCAAATCATGTCCTTGTATACATGTATCACATTCTTGTGTCTCTGGCAGGTGTCGCGGCTACAGTTCAAGAAGATGGGCAGCTCAGACTTCGCCCAGATCATGTCCTTGTATACATGTATCACATGCTTGTGTCTCTGGCAGGTCTAGCGGCTACAGTTCAAGAAGATATTCAACTCAGACTTCGCCCAGATCATGTCCTTGTATACATGTATCACATTCTTGTGTCTCTGGCAGGTGTCGCGGCTACAGATCAAGAAGATGGTCAACGCAGACTTCGCCCAGATCATGTCCTTGTATACATGTATCACATTCTTGTGTCTCTCGCAGGTGTCGCGGCTACAGTTCAAGAAGATATTCAACTCAGTGCTCGCCTAGATCATGTCCTTGTATACATGTATCACATTCTTGTGTCTCTGGCAGGTGTCGCAACTACAGATCAAGAAGATGGTCAGCTCAGACTTCGCCCAAATCATGTCCTTGTATACATGTATCACATTCTTGTGTCTCTGGCAGGTGTCGCGGCTACAGTTCAAGAAGATGGGCAGCTAAGACTTCGCCCAGATCATGTCCTTGTATACATGTATCACATTCTTGTGTCTCTGGCAGGTGTCGCGTCTACAGTTCAAGAAGATGGTCAACTCAGACTTCGCCCAGATCATGTCCTTGTATACATGTATCACATTCTTGTGTCTCTGGCAGGTGTCACGGCTACAGTTCAAGAAGATGGTCAGCTCGGACTTCGCCCAGATCATGTCCTTGTATACCTGTATCACATTCTTGTGTCTCTGGCAGGTGTCACGGCTACAGTTCAAGAAGATGGTCAGCTCAGACTTCGCCCAAATCATGTCCTTGTATACATGTATCACATTCTTGTGTCTCTGGCAGGTGTCGCGGCTACAGTTCAAGAAGATGGGCAGCTCAGACTTCGCCCAGATCATGTCCTTGTATACATGTATCACATGCTTGTGTCTCTGGCAGGTCTCGCAGCTACAGTTCAAGAAGATATTCAACTCAGACTTCGCCCAGATCATGTCCTTGTATACATGTATCACATTCTTGTGTCTCTGGCAGGTGTCGCGGCTACAGATCAAGAAGATGGTCAACGCAGACTTCGCCCAGATCATGTCCTTGTATACATGTATCACATTCTTGTGTCTCTCGCAGGTGTCGCGGCTACAGTTCAAGAAGATATTCAACTCAGTGCTCGCCTAGATCATGTCCTTGTATACATGTATCACATTCTTGTGTCTCTGGCAGGTGTCGCAACTACAGATCAAGAAGATGGTCAGCTCAGACTTCGCCCAAATCATGTCCTTGTATACATGTATCACATTCTTGTGTCTCTGGCAGGTGTCGCGGCTACAGATCAAGAAGATGGTCAGCTCAGACTTCGCCCAGATCATGTCCTTGTATACATGTATCACATTCTTGTGTCTCTGGCAGGTGTCGCGGCTACAGTTCAAGAAGATATTCAACTCAGTGCTCGCCCAGATCATGTCCTTGTATACATGTATCACATTCTTGTGTCTCTGGCAGGTGTCGCGGCTACAGATCAAGAAGATGGTCAACGCAGACTTCGCCCAGATCATGTCCTTGTATACATGTATCACATTCTTGTGTCTCTGGCAGGTGTCGCGGCTACAGTTCAAGAAGATATTCAACTCAGACTTCGCCCAGATCATGTCCTTGTATACATGTATCACATTCTTGTGTCTCTGGCAGGTGTCGCGGCTACAGTTCAAGAAGATGGTCAGCTCAGACTTTGCCCAGATCATGTCCTTGTATACATGTATCACATTCTTGTGTCTCTGGCAGGTGTCGCGGCTACAGTTCAAGAAGATGGTCAGCTCAGACTTTGCCCAGATCATGTCTTTGCACGCTGGAGAAGCCTACGCCATGCAGAACCTGACTAGGACAGATCGCTTGGGTCTGCTCTTATCAGGAAAAGTGAACGTAATGTCGGATCATCAGTTCTTGCACCCGATATTGCCCTGCGAGTTCTTGGACTCCCCTGAGTTCGAGTCTAGCCGTGCCACAACGGATGACAAGTTCAAGGTGAGACCGTAAGCGCTGAATGCACAGGTCCTGGGTCTTGTGCTAGTTATTGATTAATTTCTTGTGATGTGTAAGCACTATGACCTCAAATGTGGCCTGAAATCGAACGGGTGTCTGAAACTAAGTGAAGAAATTACGAATTTTTAGCTTCACGAACAAACTCAAGGTTTACGAGGGAGAATAATAGCCAGAAATATGTTTATGGTATATCTTACAACAGAAGAGAAACGAGCTGAAGGATTGAACAAGCATGTAATTGCTTCAGACAATACCAACCTCTTCATCGCTATTTACCCTTATTGGGTGCACGTATTCAGGTTTCCGCGCACCGTGTTTACATATGCCTATGGTGAAGTTTACACATAAAATTGAAATGTGAATGTTGAAGTTCTACATATCGTAAAACTACTCCGAATATTTGCAATAAATATAGAACTCGCTTGTAACAACAACAGCGATACAGACTTGCCAACAGTATGCAGGGTTGCATAACCCTCTTTAAAGCTAGGTGCTCTTTTATAAACACCGGCAAGTAAAATACTCTCGTGGTTCATATTCCGACCTCGAAACATTGTCAAACTAACACAGTTTATACTCTGATATGAGATACTGCATGTGCCTTTACATGTAAGCGTGCACCTTACTACCGCTGTTAGGTGAACGTGACCCTGATAGGCTCTCTGGCCAGGTATTTCTGCTGACTGCTCTCCTGGTGAGGTCGGCGCCGATCAAGAAAGGGATTGACGGTTACTAACCTCGTGGCGGAAAGCTTTAAATGAATGGGAGGTGATGGATACGTAATAGCGGTCGTCATAACAACGATTAGAAGGACCAATTAGAACTAAGACGTTTCCATAGCAACGATAGACGAGAAACCTTGTTGCCGATAGTGTAACACGTGATTAGCGTGACGTACCTGGCGAGTGACTGTTGCAGTAACTGAACTGCCTTCCTTTAGCCACACCTTGCTTCAGTTTAAAGATCGCCTTGTTCTGACAGGTTATTTGCTTTGAGTTTACGTGTGTTTGAGTCCGTGTATGTGCGCGCATTTGCAATTATGTAACCATTTTTAATGGATTTAGTATCCATAAATAGTGACAAAGACAGCGAGTCAAACGAAAAACTGAGCATACTCGATAACCGAATAAAATGTATATGGTGAAGGTATCCCTGAATGCTCTGTGAGAATCAGCCGCATTTTCCCCTTAGAATAAGTATCAATATTTCAAATATAGACTACGTGATCAAAAGCATCCGGACACCTGCCTGAAAATAACGTACAAGTTCGTGGCGCCCTCCATCGGTAATGCTGGAAGTCAATATGGTGTTGGCCCACCCTTAGCCTTGATGAAAGCGTTCACTCTCGCAGGCATAATTTCAATAGGTGCTCGAAGGTTTCTTGGGGAATGGCAGCCCATTCTTCACGGAGTGCGGATCTGAGGAAAGGTATCGATGTAGGTCGGTGAAGACTGGCACGAAGTCGGCGTTCCAAAACATCCCAAAGGTGTTCTATAGGATTCAGGTCAGGACTCTGTGCAGGCCAGTCCATTAAAGGGATGTTATTGTCGTGTAACCACTCCGCCACAGCCCGTGCAATGTGAACAGGTGCGCGATCGTGTTGAAAGATGCAATCGCCATCCCCGAATTGATCTTAAACAGTGGGAAGCAAGAAGATGCTTAAAATATCAATGTAAGTCTGCGCTGTGATCGTGCCACGCAAAACAACAAGGGGTGCAAGCCCCCTCCAGGAAAAACACGACCACACCATAACACCACCACCTCCGAAGTTCACTGTTGGCACTACACACGCTGGCAGAAGACATTCACCGGGCATTCGCCATACCCACACCCTGCCATCGGATCGCCACATTGAGTATCCTGATTGATCACTCCACACAACGTTTTGCCACTGTTGAATCGTGTAATGTTGACGCTCCTTACACCAAGCGAGGCGACGTTTGGCATATTCCTGCATGATGTGTGGCTTATGAGCAGCCGATAGACTATGGAAACCAAGGTTTCTCAACCCATGCCTAACTGTCATAGTACCTGGAGTGGATCCTGATGCAGTTTGGGATGCCTGTGTAATGGTCTGGATAGCTGTCTATCTATTACTCTTTACGACCCTCTACAAATGTCGGCGGTCTCTGTCAGTCAACAGACGAGCTCGGGCTGTACGCTTTTGTGCTGTACATGTCCCTTCACGTTTCCACTTCACCATCACATCAGAAACAGTGGACCTAGGGATGTTTAGCAGTGTGGAAATCCCGCGTACAGACTTCTGACACAAGTGACACCCAATCACCTGACCACGTTCGACGTCCGTGAGTTCCATGGAGCGTCCCATTCTGCTGTTTCACGATTTCTAATGACTACTGAGGACGCCGACACTGAGTACCAGGCAGTAGGTATAAGCACAAGGCACTTAAAATGAAAAACATATGTTTGTGGGGTGTCCGGATACATTTGACCACATAGTGTATCTCTCTCTTGATAACGCAGATTTTAACAATGATATATTCCTGCATGCTCTATCCTTTACATCAGCGAGTATAAACAACTTGCGGTTTGTTGTAGGTGTCCATCATTGCAGCCACAGCATGCAGATACCTTTACTGGCAACGATCGTCCCTGGAGTACCTCTTCGTCAAGGAGACATACCTGGCTACTGTACTCACCACGCTCATAGCTCGAGATATCACCACCAAGCTGTATGCCATGAACAAGAAGGTAAGTCACAATAGTGTCCACATCACCATGTTCATAGCTCGAGATATAAACACAAGCTGTATGACATGAACAAGCAGGTTAGTCACTATAGTGCCCTCATCACCATGTTCATAGCTCGAGATATCAACACCAAACTGTATATCATGAACAAGAAGGTGAGTCACTGTAGTGTCCACATCACCATGTTCATAGCTCGAGATATCACCACCAAGCTTTATGTCATGAACAAGAAGGCGAGTCACTATATTGTCCACATCACCATGTTCATAGCTCGAGATATCACCACCAAACTGTACATCATGAACAAGAAGGTGAGTCACTATAGTGTCCACATTACCATGTTCATAGCTCGAGATATCAACACCAAGCTGTATGACATGAACAAGAAGGTGAGTCACTATAGTGTCCACATCACCATGTTCATAGCAGGAGCTATCACCACCAAACTACATCATGAACAAGAAGGTGAGTCACTATAGTGTCCACATCACCATGTTCATAGCTCGAGATATCACCACCAAACTGTACATCATGAATAAGAGGGTGAGTCACTATAGTGTCCACATTACCATGTTCATAGCTCGAGATATCAACACCAAGCTGTATGACATGAACAAGAAGGTGAGTCACTATAGTGTCCACATCACCATGTTCATAGCTCGATATATCAACACCAAGCTGTATGACATGAACAAGAAGGTGAGTCACTATAGTGTCCACATCACCATGTTCATAGCAGGAGATATCAACACCAAACTGTATATCATGAACAAGAAGGAGAGTCACTATAGTGTCCACTCACCATGTTCATAGCAGGAGATATCAACAACAAACTGTATATCATGAACAAGAATGTGAGGCACTATAGTGTCCACATCACCATGTTCATAGCTCGAGATATCAACACCAAGCTTTATCATGAACAAGAAGGTGAGTCACTATAGTGTCCACATCACCACGTTCATAGCAGGAGATATCAACACCACACTGTATATCATGAACAAGAAGGTGAGGCACTATAGTGTCCACATCACCATGTTCATAGCTCGAGATATCAACACCAAGCTTTATCATGAACAAGAAGGTGAGTCACTATAGTGTCCACATCACCACGTTCATAGCTCGAGATATCAGCACCATGCTGTATGACATGAACAAGAAAGTGAGTAACTATAGTGTCCACATCACCATGTTCATAGCTCGAGATATCCACCAAGCTGTATGACATGAACAAGAAGGTGAGTCACTATAGTGTCCACATCACCATGTGCATAGCTCGAGATATCACCACAAAGCTCTGCATGAACAAGAAGGTGAGTCACTATAGCGTCCACATCACCATGTTCATAGCTCGAGATATAGCACCAAGCTGTATGACATGAACAAGAAGGTGAGTCACTAGAGTGTCTACATCACCATGCTCATAGCTCGAGATATCACCACCAAGCCGTATATCATGAACAAGAAGGTGAGTTACTATAGTGTCCACATCACCATGTTCATAGCTCGAGATATCAGCACCAAGCTGTATGCCATGAACAACAAGGTGAGTCACAATAGCGTCCACATCACCATGTCCATAGCTCGAGATATCAGCACCAAGCTGTATGCCATGAACAAGAAGGTGAGCCACAATAGTGTCCACATCACCACGCTCATAGCTCGAGATATCAGCACCAAGCTGTATGACATGAACAAGAAGGTGAGTCACTATAGTGTCCACTTCACCATGTGCATAGCTCGAGATATCACCACCATGCTGTATGACATGAACAAGAAGATGAGTCACTATAGTGTCCACATCACCATGTTCATAGCTCGAGATATCACCACCATGCTGTATGACATGAACAAGAAGATGAGTCACTATAGTGTCCACATCACCATGTTCATAGCTCGAGATATCAACACCAAGCTCTATCATGAACAAGAAGGTGAGTCACTATAGTGTCCACATCACCATGTTCATAGCTCGAGATATCACCACCATGCTGTATGACATGAACAAGAAGATGAGTCACTATAGTGCCCATATCATATGTTCATAGCTCGAGATATCACCACCATGCTGTATGACATGAACAAGAAGATGAGTCACTATAGTGTCCACATCACCATGTGCATAGCTCGAGATATCACCACAATGCTGTATGACATGAACAAGAAGATGAGTCACTATAGTGTCCACATCACCATGTTCATAGCTCGAGATATCAACACCAAGCTCTATCATGAACAAGAAGGTGAGTCACTATAGTGTCCACATCACCACGCTCATAGCTCGAGATATCAGCACCATGCTGTATGACATGAACAAGAAGGTGAGTCACTTTAGTGTCCACATCACCATGTTCATAGCTGGAGATATCACCAACAAGCTGTATGAAATGAACAAGAAGGTGAATCACTATAGTGTCCACATCACCATGTTCATAGCTGGAGATATCACCACCAAAGTTGTATGACATGCACAAGAAGGTGAGTGAATATGTTTCCACATCACCATGTTCATAGCTCGAGATATCACCACCAAGCTGTATCATGAACAAGAAGGTGAGACAATATAGTGTCCACATCACCATGTTCATAGCTCGAGATATCAGCACCAAGCTGTATCATGAACAAGAGGTTGAGTCAATATAGTGTCCACATCACCATGTTCATAGCTCGAGATATCACCACCAAGCCGTATCATGAACAAGAAGGTGAGTCAATATAGTGTCCACATCACCATGTTCATAGCTCGAGATATCAACACCAAGCTGTATCATGAAAAACAAGGTGAGTCAATATAGTGTCCACATCACCATGTTCATAGCTCGAGATATCAACACCAAGCTGTATGACATGAACAAGAAGGTAAGTCAATATAGTGTCCACATCACCATGTTCATAGCTCGAGATATCAACACCAAGCTGTATGACATGAACAAGAAGGTGAGTCAATATAGTGTCCACATCACAACGCTCATAGCTCGAGATATCAACACCAAGCTGTATCATGAACAAGAAGGTGAGTCAATATAGTATCCACATCACCATGTTCATAGCTCGAGATATCAACACCAAACTGTATATCATGAACAAGAAGGTGAGTCAATATAGTGTCCACATCACCATGTTCATAGCTCGAGATATCAGCACCATGCTGTATGACATGAACAAGAAGGTGAGTCACTATAGTGTCCACATCACCATGTTCATAGCTCGAGTTATCAACACCAAGCTCTATCATGAACAAGAAGGTGAGTCACTATAGTGCCCACATCACCACGCTCATAACTCGAGATATCAGCACCATGCTGTATGACATGAACAAGAAGGTGAGCCACTATAGTGTCCACATCACCATGTTCATAGCTGGAGATGTCACCACCAAGCTGTATGACATGAACAAGAAGGTGTGTCAATATAGTGTCCATATCACCATGTTCATAGCTGGAGATATCACCACCAAGCTGTGTCATGAACAAAAAGGTGAGTTACTATAGTGTCCACATCACCATGTTCATAGCTGGAGATATCACCACCAAAGTTGTATGACATGAACAAGAAGGTGAGTGAATATGTTTCCACATCACCATGTTCATAGCTGGAGATATGACCACCAAGCTGTATCACATGAATAAGAAGGTGAGTCAATATAGTGTCCACATCACCATGTTCATAGCTCGAGATATCACCACCAAGCTGTATCATGAACAAGAAGGTGAGTCAATATAGTGCCCACATCACCATCTTCATAGCTCGAGATATCACCACCAAGCTCTATCATGAACAAGAAGGTGAGTCACTATAGTGCCCATATCACCATGTTCATAGCTCGAGATATCACCACCAAGCTCTATCATGAACAAGAAGGTAGGTCACTATAGTGTCCACATCACCATGTTCATAGCTCGAGATATCACCACCAAGCTGTATGACATGAACAAGAAGGTGAGTCAATATAGTGCCCGTGTTCATAATTCGAGATATCAGCACCATGCTGTATGACATGAACAAGAAGGTGGGTCACTATAGTGTCCACATCACCGTGTTCATAGCTCGAGATATCACCACTATGCTGTATGTCATGAACAAGAAGGCGAGTCACTATAGTGTCCGTGTTCATAATTCGAGATATCAGCACCATGCTGTATGACATGAACAAGAAGGTGAGTCACTATAGTGTCCAAATCACCGTGTTCATAGCTCGAGATATCACCACCAAACTGTATGACATGAACAAGAAGGTGAGTCACTATAGTGTCCAAATCACCGTGTTCATAGCTCCAGATATCACCACCAAACTGTATGCAATGAACAAGTAGGTGAGTCACTATAGTGTCCACATCACCGTGTTCATAGCTCGAGATATCAACACCAAGCTGTGACATGAACAAGAAGGTGAGTCACTATAGTGTCCACATCACCATGTTCATAGCTCGAGATATCACCAACAAACTGTATGCAATGAACAAGAAGGTGAGTCACTATAGTATCCACATCACCATGTTCATAGCTCGAGATATCACCAACAAACTGTATGCAATGAACAAGAAGGTGTGTCACTATAGTGTCCACATCACCGTGTTCATAGCTTGAGATATCACTACCAAACTGTTAGACATGAACAAGAAGGTGAGTCACTATAGTGTCCACATCACCGTGTTCATAGCTCGAGATATCACCACCAAACTGTATGACATGAACAAGAAGGTGAGTCACTATAGTGTCCACATCACCGTGTTCATAGCTCGAGATATCACCACCATGCTGTATGTAATGAACAAGAAGGTGAGTCACTATAGTGTCCACATCACCATGGTCATAGCTCGAGATATCACCACCAAGCTCTATCATGAACAAGAAGGTGAGTCACTATAGTGCCCACATCACCATGTTTATAGCTCGAGATATCACCACCAAGCTCTATCATGAACAAGAAGGTGAGTCACTATAGTGCCCACATCACCATGTTCATAGCTCGAGATATCACCACCAAGCTCTATCATGAACAAGAAGGTGAGTCACTATAGTGCCCACATCACCATGTTCATAGCTCGAGATATCACCACCAAGCTCTATCATGAACAAGAAGGAGAGTCACTATAGTGTCCACATCACCGTGTTGATAGCTCGAGATATCACCACCAAACTGTATGCCATGAACAAGAAGGTGAGTCACTATAGTGTCCTCATCACCATGTTCATAGCTCGAGATATCAGCACCATGCTGTATGCCATGAATAAGAAGGTGAGTCACCATAGTGTCCGTGTTCATAGCTCGAGATATCAGCACCAAGCTGTATGCCATGAACAAGAAGGTGAGTCACTATAGTGCCCTCATCACCTAGTTCATAGCTCGAGATATCACCACCATGCTGTATGCCATGAATAAGAAGGTGAGTCACTATAGTGTCCGTGTTCATAGCTCGGGATATCAGCACCAAGCTGTATGACATGAACAAGAAGGTGAGTCACTATAGTGTCCGTGTTCATAGCTCGAGATATCAGCACCAAGCTGTATGACATGAACAAGAAGGTGAGTCACTATAGTGTCCGTGTTCATAGCTCGAGATATCAGCACCATGCTGTATGACATGAACAAGAAGGTGAGTCACTATAGTGTCCAAATCACCGTGTTCATAGCTCGAGATATCACCACCAAACTGTATGACATGAACAAGAAGGTGAGTCACTATAGTGTCCAAATCACCGTGTTCATAGCTCCAGATATCACCACCAAACTGTATGCAATGAACAAGAAGGTGAGTCACTATAGTGTCCACATCACCGTGTTCATAGCTCGAGATATCAACACCAAGCTGTGACATGAACAAGAAGGTGAGTCACTATAGTGTCCACATCACCATGTTGATAGCTCGAGATATCACCAACAAACTGTATGCAATGAACAAGAAGGTGAGTCACTATAGTATCCACATCACCATGTTCATAGCTCGAGATATCACCAACAAACTGTATGCAATGAACAAGAAGGTGTGTCACTATAGTGTCCACATCACCGTGTTCATAGCTTGAGATATCACTACCAAACTGTTAGACATGAACAAGAAGGTGAGTCACTATAGTGTCCACATCACCGTGTTCATAGCTCGAGATATCACCACCAAACCGTATGACATGAACAAGAAGGTGAGTCACTATAGTGTCCACATCACCGTGTTCATAGCTCGAGATATCACCACCATGCTGTATGTAATGAACAAGAAGGTGAGTCACTATAGTGTCCACATCACCATGCTCATAGCTCGAGATATCACCACCAAGCTGTATGCCATGAACAAGAAGGTGAGTCACTATAGTGTCCGTGTTCATAACTCGAGATATCAGCACCAAGCTGTATGCCATGAACAAGAAGGTGAGTCACTATAGTGTCCGTGTTCATAGCTCGAGATATCACCACCAAGCTCTATCATGAACAAGAAGGTGAGTCACTATAGCGTCCACATCACCATGTTCATAGCTCGAGATATCACCACCAAACTGTATGCCATGAACAAGAAGGTGAGTCAATATAGTGTCCACATCACCATGTTCATAGCTCGAGATATCACCACCAAACTGTATGCCATGAACAAGAAGGAGAGTCACTATAGTATCCACATCACCATGTTCATAGCTCGAGATATCACCACCAAACTGTATGCCATGAACAAGAAGGTGTGTCAATATAGTGTCCACATCACCATGGTCATAGCTCGAGATATCACCACCAAGCTCTATCATGAACAAGAAGGTGAGTCACTATAGTGCCCACATCACCATGTTTATAGCTCGAGATATCACCACCAAGCTCTATCATGAACAAGAAGGTGAGTCACTATAGTACCCACATCACCATGTTCATAGCTCGAGATATCACCACCAAGCTCTATCATGAACAAGAAGGTGAGTCACTATAGTGCCCACATCACCATGTTCATAGCTCGAGATATCACCACCAAGCTCTATCATGAACAAGAAGGAGAGTCACTATAGTGTCCACATCACCGTGTTGATAGCTCGAGATATCACCACCAAACTGTATGCCATGAACAAGAATGTGAGTCACTATAGTGTCCTCATCACCATGTTCATAGCTCGAGATATCAGCACCATGCTGTATGCCATGAATAAGAAGGTGAGTCACCATAGTGTCCGTGTTCATAGCTCGAGATATCAGCACCAAGCTGTATGCCATGAACAAGAAGGTGAGTCACTATAGTGCCCTCATCACCTAGTTCATAGCTCGAGGTATCACCACCATGCTGTATGCCATGAATAAGAAGGTGAGTCACTATAGTGTCCGTGTTCATAGCTCGAGATATCAGCACCAAGCTGTATGCCATGAACAAGAAGGTGAGTCACCATAGTGTCCGTGTTCATAGCTCGAGATATCAGCACCAAGCTGTATGACATGAACAAGAAGGTGAGTCACCATAGTGTCCGTGTTCATAGCTCGAGATATCAGCACCAAGCTGTATGCCATGAACAAGAAGGTGAGTCACCATAGTGTCCGTGTTCATAGCTCGAGATATCAG
Source organism: Deroplatys truncata (assembly GCA_030765065.1). Classification (NCBI taxonomy): domain Eukaryota; kingdom Metazoa; phylum Arthropoda; class Insecta; order Mantodea; family Mantidae; genus Deroplatys; species Deroplatys truncata. The sequence goes on from CM060975.1 coordinate 13,647,692, forward strand.
CACCAAGCTGTATGCCATGAACAAGAAGGTGAGTCACTATAGTGCCCTCATCACCTAGTTCATAGCTCGAGATATCACCACCATGCTGTATGCCATGAATAAGAAGGTGAGTCACTATAGTGTCCGTGTTCATAGCTCGAGATATCAGCACCAAGCTGTATGACATGAACAAGAAGGTGAGTCACTATAGTGTCCGTGTTCATAGCTCGAGATATCAGCACCAAGCTGTATGACATGAACAAGAAGGTGAGTCACTATAGTGTCCGTGTTCATAGCTCGAGATATCAGCACCAAGCTGTATGACATGAAGAAGAAGGTGAGTCACTATAGTGTCCGTGTTCATAGCTCGAGATATCAGCACCAAGCTGTATGACATGAACAAGAAGGTGAGTCACCATAGTGTCCTCATCACCGTATTCATAGGTCGAGATATCAACACCAAGCTGTATGACGTGAACAAGAAGGTGAGTCACTATAGTGTCCTCATCACCGTGTTCATAGCTCGAGATATCAGCACCAAGCTGTATGACATGAACAAGAAGGTGAGTCACTATAGTGTCCACATCACGTGTTCATTGCTCGAGATATCACCACCATGCTGTATGACATAAACAAGAAGGTGAGTCACCATAGTATCCACATCACCATGTTCATATCTCGAGATATCACCACCAAGCTGTATGATATAAACAAGAAGGTGAGTCACCATAGTATCCACATCACCATGTTCATAGCTCGAGATATCACCACCAAGCTCTATCATGAACAAGAAGGTGAGTCACTATAGTGTCCACATCACCATGTTCATAGCTAGGGATATCATCACCATGCTGTATGACATGAACAAGAAGATGAGTCACTATAGTGCCCATATCATATGTTCATAGCTCGAGATATCACCACCATGCTGTATGACATGAACAAGAAGATGAGTCACTATAGTGTCCACATCACCATGTGCATAGCTCGAGATATCAGCACCAAGCTGTATGACGTGAACAAGAAGATGAGTCACAATAGTGTCCACATCACCATGTGCATAGCTCGAGATATCACCACCATGCTGTATGACATGAACAAGAAGATGAGTCACTATAGTGTCCACATCACCATGTTCATAGCTCGAGATATCAACACCAAGCTCTATCATGAACAAGAAGGTGAGTCACTATAGTGTCCACATCACCACGCTCATAGCTCGAGATATCAGCACCATGCTGTATGACATGAACAAGATGGTGAGTCACTTTAGTGTCCACATCACCATGTTCATAGCTGGAGATATCACCAACAAGCTGTATGAAATGAACAAGAAGGTGAGTCACTATAGTGTCCACATCACCATGTTCATAGCTGGAGATATCACCACCAAAGTTGTATGACATGAACAAGAAGGTGAGTGAATATGTTTCCACATCACCATGTTCATAGCTCGAGATATCACCACCAAGCTGTATCATGCACAAGAAGGTGAGACAATATAGTGTCCACATCACCATGTTCATAGCTCGAGATATCAGCACCAAGCTCTATCATGATCAAGAAGTTGAGTCAATATAGTGTCCACATCACCATGTTCATAGCTCGAGATATCACCACCAAGCCGTATCATGAACAAGAAGGTGAGTCAATATAGTGTCCACATCACCATGTTCATAGCTCGAGATATCAACACCAAGCTGTATCATGAAAGAGAAGGTGAGTCAATATAGTGTCCACATCACCATGTTCATAGCTCGAGATATCAACACCAAGCTGTATGACATGAACAAGAAGGTGAGTCAATATAGTGTCCACATCACCATGTTCATAGCTCGAAATATCAACACCAAGCTGTATGACATGAACAAGAAGGTGAGTCAATATAGTGTCCACATCACAACGCTCATAGCTCGAGATATCAACACCAAGCTGTATCATGAACAAGAAGGTGAGTCAATATAGTATCCACATCACCATGTTCATAGCTCGAGATATCAACACCAAACTGTATATCATGAACAAGAAGGTGAGTCAATATAGTGTCCACATCACCATGTTCATAGCTCGAGATATCAGCACCATGCTGTATGACATGAACAAGAAGGTGAGTCACTATAGTGTCCACATCACCATGTTCATAGCTCGAGTTATCAACACCAAGCTCTATCATGAACAAGAAGGTGAGTCACTATAGTGTCCACATCACCACGCTCATAACTCGAGATATCAGCACCATGCTGTATGACATGAACAAGAAGGTGAGCCACTATAGTGTCCACATCACCATGTTCATAGCTGGAGATATCACCACCAAGCTGTATGACATGAACAAGAAGGTGTGTCAATATAGTGTCCATATCACCATGTTCATAGCTGGAGATATCACCATCAAGCTGTATGTAATGAACAAGAAGGTGAGTCACTATAGTGTCTACATCACCGTGTTCATAGCTCGAGAAATCACCACCATGCTGTATGTTATGAACAAGAAGGTGAGTCACTATAGTGTCTACATCACCGTGTTCATAGCTCGAGATATCACCACCATGCTGTATGTTATGAACAAGAAGGTGAGTCACTATAGTGTCCACATCACCGTGTTCATTGCTCGAGATATCACCACCATGCTGTATGACATGAACAAGAAGGTGAGTCACTATAGTGTCCGTGTTCATAGCTCGAGATATCACCACCATGCTGTATGTAATGAACAAAAAGGTGAGTCACTATAGTATCCACATCACCGTGTTCATTGCTCGAGATATCACCACCATGCTGTATGACATGAACAAGAAGGTGAGTCACTATAGTGTCCGTGTTCATAGCTCGAGATATCACCACCAAGCTGTATGACATGAACAAGAAGGTGAGTCACTATAGTGTCCGTGTTCATAGCTCGAGATATCACCACCATGCTGTATGTAATGAACAAGAAGGTGAGTCACTATAGTGTCCGTGTTCATAGCTCGAGATATCACCACCATGCTGTATGCCATGAACAAGAAGGTGAGTCACTATAGTGTCCGTGTTCATAGCTCGAGATATCACCACCATGCTGTATGCCATGAACAAGAAGGTGAGTCACTATAGTGTCCGTGTTCATTGCTCGAGATATCACCACCAAGCTCTATCATGAACAAGAAGGTGAGTCACTATAGTGTCCGTGTTCATAGCTCGAGATATAACCACAATGCTGTATGCCATGAACAAGAAGGTGAGTCACTATAGTGTCCGTGTTCATTGCTCGAGATATCACCACCAAGCTCTATAATGAACAAGAAGGTGAGTCACTATAGTGTCCACATCACCATGTTCATAGCTCGAGATATCACCACCAAACTGTATGCCATGAACAAGAAGGTGAGTCACTATAGTATCCACATCACCATGTTCAGAGCTCGAGATATCACCACCAAGCTGTATGTAATGAACAAGAAGGTGAGTCACTATAGTATCCACATCACCATGTTTAATAGCTCGAGATATCACCACCAAGCTCTATCATGAACAAGAAGGTGAGTCACTATAGTGTCCACATCACCATGTTCATAGCTCGAGATATCACCACCAAACTGTATGCCATGAACAAGAAGGTGAGTCACTATAGTGTCCACATCACCATGTTCATAGCTCGAGATATCACCACCAAGCTGTATGCCATGAATAAGAAGGTGAGTCAATATAGTGTCCACATCACCATGGTCATAGCTCGAGATATCACCACAAAGCTCTATCATGAACAAGAAGGTGAGTCACTTTAGTGCCCACATTGCCATGTTCATAGCTCGAGATATCACCACCAAGCTCTATCATGAACAAGAAGGTGAGTCACTATAGTGTCCACATCACCATGGTCATAGCTCTAGATATCACACCCAACCTCTATCATGAACAAGAAGGTGGGTCACTATAGTGTCCGTGTTCATAGCTCGATATATCACCACAATGCTGTATGCCATGAACAAGAAGGTGAGTCACTATAGTGTCCGTGTTCATTGCTCGAGATATCACCACCAAGCTCTATCATGAACAAGAAGGTGAGTCACTATAGTGTCCACATCACCATGTTCATATCTCGAGATATCACCACCAAACTGTATGCCATAAACAAGAAGGTGAGTCACTATAGTTTCCTCATCACCATGTTCATAGCATGAGATATCACCACCAAGCTGTATATAATGAACAAGAAGGTGAGTCACTATAGTATCCACATCACCATGTTCATAGCTCGAGATATCACCACCAAGCTGTATGCCATGAATAAGAAGGTGAGTCAATATAGTGTCCACATCACCATGGTCATAGCTCTAGATATCACCACCAAGCTCTATCATGAACAAGAAGGTGAGTCACTATAGTGCTCACATCACCATGTTTATAGCTCGAGATATCACCACCAAGCTCTATCATAAACAAGAAGGTGAGTCACTATAGTGCCCACATCACCATGTTCATAGCTCGAGATATCACCACCAAGCTGTATGCCATGAACAAGAAAGTGAGTCACTATAGTATCCACATCACCATGTTCATAGCTCGAGATATCACCACCATGCATTATGCCATGAACAAGAAGGTGAGTCACTATAGTGTCCGTGTTCATAGCTCGAGATATCACCACCAAGCTGTATGCCATGAACAAGAAAGTGAGTCACTATAGTATCCACATCACCATGTTCATAGCTCGAGATATCACCACCATGCTGTATGCCATGAACAAGAAGGTGAGTCACTATAGTGTCCGTGTTCATAGCTCGAGATATCACCACCAAACTGTATGCCATGAACAAGAAGGTGAGTCACTATAGTATCCTCATCACCATGTTCATAGCCCGAGATATCACCACCAAGCTGTATGTAATGAACAAGAAGGTGAGTCACTATAGTTTCCACATAACCATGTTCATAGCTCGAGATATCACCACCAAGCTGTATGCCATGAATAAGAAGGTGAGTCAATATAGTGTCCACATCACCATGGTCATAGCTCTAGATATCACCACCAAGCTCTATCATGAACAAGAAGGTGAGTCACTATAGTGCTCTCATCATCATGTTTATAGCTCGAGATATCACCACCAAGCTCTATCATAAACAAGAAGGTGAGTCACTATAGTGCCCACATCACCATGTTCATAGCTCGAGATATCACCACCAAGCTGTATGCCATGAACAAGAAAGTGAGTCACTATAGTATCCACATCACCATGTTCATAGCTCGAGATATCACCACCATGCTGTATGCCATGAACAAGAAGGTGAGTCACTATAGTGTCCGTGTTCATAGCTCGAGATATCACCACCAAGCTGTATGCCATGAACAAGAAAGTGAGTCACTATAGTATCCACATCACCATGTTCATAGCTCGAGATATCACCACCATGCTGTATGCCATGAACAAGAAGGTGAGTCACTATAGTGTCCGTGTTTATAGCTCGAGATATCACCACCATGCTGTATGCCATGAACAAGAAGGTGAGTCACTATAGTGTCCACATCACCATGTTCATAGCTCGAGATATCACCACCATGCTGTATGCCATTCACAAGAAGGTGAGTCACTATAGTATCTACATCACCATGTTCATAGCTCGAGATATCACCACCATGCTGTATGCCATGAACAAGAATTTGAGTCACCATAGCGTCCACATCACCATCTTCATAGCTCGAGATATCACGACCATGCTGTATGCCATGAACAAGAAGGTGAGTCACTATAGCATCCACATCACCATGTTCATAGCTCGAGATATCACCACCATGCTGTATGCCATGAACAAGAAGGTGAGTCACTATAGTGTCCGTGTTCATAGCTCGAGATATCACCACCATGCTGTATGCCATGAACAAGAAGGTGAGTCACTATAGTGTCCACATCACCATGTTCATTGCTTGAGATATCACCACCAAGCTGTATGACATGAACAAGAAGGTGAGTCACTATAGTATCCACATCACCATGTTCATAGCAGGAGATATCACCACCAAGCTGTATGTAATGAACAAGAAGGTGAGTCACTATAGTGTCCGTGTTCATAGTTCGAGATATCACCACCAAGCTGTATGACATGAACAAGAAGGTGAGTCACTATAGTATCCACATCACCATGTTCATAGCAGGAGATATCACCACCAAGCTGTATGCCATGAACAAAAAGGTGAGTCACTATAGTGTCCGTGTTCATTGCTCGAGATATCACCACCAAGCTCTATCATGAACAAGAAGGTGAGTCACTATAGTGTCCACATCACCATGTTCATAGCTCGAGATATCACCACCAAACTGTATGCCATGAACAAGAAGGTGAGTCACTATAGTATCCTCATCACCATGTTCATAGCCCGAGATATCACCACCAAGCTGTATGTAATGAACAAGAAGGTGAGTCACTATAGTATCCACATCACCATGTTCATAGCTCGAGATATCACCACCAAGCTGTATGCCATGAATAAGAAGGTGAGTCAATATAGTGTCCACATCACCATGGTCATAGCTCTAGATATCACCACCAAGCTCTATCATGAACAAGAAGGTGGGTCACTATAGTGCTCACATCACCATGTTTATAGCTCGAGATATCACCACCAAGCTCTATCATAAACAAGAAGGTGAGTCACTATAGTGCCCACATCACCATGTTCATAGCTCGAGATATCACCACCAAGCTGTATGCCATGAACAAGAAAGTGAGTCACTATAGTATCCACATCACCATGTTCATAGCTCGAGATATCACCACCATGCTGTATGCCATGAACAAGAAGGTGAGTCACTATAGTGTCCGTGTTCATAGCTCGAGATATCACCACCAAGCTGTATGCCATGAACAAGAAAGTGAGTCACTATAGTATCCACATCACCATGTTCATAGCTCGAGATATCACCACCATGCTGTATGCCATGAACAAGAAGGTGAGTCACTATAGTGTCCGTGTTCATAGCTCGAGATATCACCACCATGCTGTATGCCATGAACAAGAAGGTGAGTCACTATAGTGTCCACATCACCATGTTCATAGCTCGAGATATCACCACCATGCTGTATGCCATTCACAAGAAGGTGAGTCACTATAGTATCTACATCACCATGTTCATAGCTCGAGATATCACCACCATGCTGTATGCCATGAACAAGAAGGTGAGTCACCATAGCGTCCACATCACCATCTTCATAGCTCGAGATATCACGACCATGCTGTATGCCATGAACAAGAAGGTGAGTCACTATAGCATCCACATCACCATGTTCATAGCTCGAGATATCACCACCATGCTGTATGCCATGAACAAGAAGGTGAGTCACTATAGTGTCCGTGTTCATAGCTCGAGATATCACCACCATGCTGTATGCCATGAACAAGAAGGTGAGTCACTATAGTGTCCACATCACCATGTTCATTGCTTGAGATATCACCACCAAGCTGTATGACATGAACAAGAAGGTGAGTCACTATAGTATCCACATCACCATGTTCATAGCAGGAGATATCACCACCAAGCTGTATGTAATGTACAAGAAGGTGAGTCACTATAGTGTCCGTGTTCATAGCTCGAGATATATCCACCAAGGTTTATGACATGTACAAGAAGGTGAGTCACTATAGTATCCACATCACCATGTTCATAGCTCGAGATATCACCACCAAGCTGTATGTAATGAACAAGAAGGTGAGTCACTATAGTATCCACATCACCATGTTCATAGCTCGAGATATCACCACCAAGCTGTATGACATGAACAAGAAGGTGAGTCACTATAGTATCCAAATCACCATGTTCATTGCTCGAGATATCACGACCATGCTGTATGACATGAACAAGAAGGTGAGTCACTATAGTATCCACATCACCATGTTCATAGCTCGAGATATCACCACCAAGCTGTATGACATGAGCAATAAGGTGAGTCACTATAGTATCCACATCACCATGTTCATAGCTCGAGATATCAAGACCATGCTGTATGACATGAACAAGAAGGTGAGTAACTATAGTATCCACATCACCATGTTCATAGTCCGAGATATCACCACCAAACTGTATGACATTAACAAGAAGGTGAGTCACTATAGTATCCACATCACCATGTTCATAGCTCGAGATATCACCACCAAGCTGTATGACATGAACAAGAAGGTGAGTCACCATAGTATCCACATCACCATGTTCATAGCTAAGATATCACCACCAAGCTGTATGACATGAACAAGACGGTGAGTCACTATAGTATCCACATCACCATGTTCATAGCTCGAGATATCACGACCATGCTGTATGACATGAACAAGAAGGTGAGTCACTATAGTATCCAGATCACCATGTTCATAGCTCGAAATATCACCACCAAGCTGTATGACATGAACAAGAAGGTGAGTCACTATAGTATCCACATCACCATGTTCATAGCTCGAGATATCACGACCATGCTGTATGACATGAACAAGAAGATGAGTCACTATAGTATCCACATCACCATGTTCATAGCTCGAGATATCACCACCAAGCTGTATGACATGAACAAGAAGGTTAGTCACTATGGTATCCACATCACCATGTTCATAGCTCGAGATATCACCACCAAGCTGTATGACATGAACAAGAAGGTGAGTCACTATAGTATCCACATCACCATGTTCATAGCTCGAGATATCACCACCAAGCTGTATGACATGAACAAGAAGGTGAGTCACTATAGTATCCACATCACCATGTTCATAGCTCGAGATATCACCACCAAGCTGTATGACATGAACAAAAAGGTGAGTCACTATAGTATCCACATCACCATGTTCATAGCTCGAGATATCATAACCAAGCTGTATGACATGAACAAGAAGGTGAGTCACTATAGTATCCACATCACCATGTTCATAGCTCGAGATATCACCACCAAGCTGTATGACATGAACAAGAAGGTGAGTCACTATAGTATCCACATCACCATGTTCATAGCTCGAGATATCACCACCAAGCTGTATGCCATGAACAAGAAGGTGAGTCACTATAGTATCCACATCACCATGCTCATAGCTCGAGATATCACCACCAAGCTGTATGACATGAACAAGAAGGTGAGTCACTATAGTATCCACATCAACAGGTTCATAGCTCGAGATATCACCACCAAGCTGTATGTAATGAACAAGAAGGTGAGCCACTATAGTGTCTACATCACCGTGTTCATAGCTCGAGATATCACCACCATGCTGTATGTTATGAACAAGAAGGTGAGTCACTATAGTGTCTACATCACCGTGTTCATAGCTCGAGATATCACCACCAAGCTGTATGTTATGAACAAGAAGGTGAGTCACTATAGTGTCTACATCACCGTGTTCATAGCTCGAGATATCACCACCATGCTGTATGTTATGAACAAGAAGGTGGGTCACTATAGTGTCTACATCACCGTGTTCATAGATCGAGATATCACCACCATGCTGTATGTTATGAACAAGAAGGAGAGTCACTATAGTGTCTACATCACCGTGTTCATAGCTCGAGATATCACCACCAAGCTGTATGTTATGAACAAGAAGGTCAGTCACTATAGTGTCTACATCACCGTGTTCATAGCTCGAGATATCAGTACCAAACTGAATGCCATGAATAGGAAGGTGAGTCACTATAGTGTCCACATCACCGTGTTCATAGCTCGAGATATCACCACCATGCTGTATGTTATGAACAAGAAGGTGAGTCACTATAGTGTCTACATCACCGTGTTCATAGTTCGAGATATCAGTACCAAACTGAATGCCATGAACAAGAAGGTGAGTCACTATAGTGTCCACATAACCGTGTTCATAGCTCGAGATATCACCACCATGCTGTATGTTATGAACAAGAAGGTGAGTCACTATAGTGTCCGTGTTCATAGCTGGAGATATTAGTACCAAGCTGTATGACATTAACAAGAAGGTGAGTCACTACAGTGTCCGTGTTCATAGCTCCAGTTATCAGCACCAAGCTGTATGACATGAACAAGAAGGTGAATCACTATACTGTCCGTGTTCATAGCTGGAGATATCAGCACCATGCTGTATGACAAGAACAAGAAGGTGAGTCACTATAATGTCCGTGTGCATAGCTGGAGATATCAGCACCAAGCTGTATGACATGAACAAGAAGGTGAGTCAATATAGTGTCCACATCACCATGTTCATAGCTCGAGATATCAGCACCATGCTATATGACATCAACAAGAAGGTGAGTCAATATAGTATCCACATCACCATGTTCATAGCTCGAGATATCAGCACCATGCTGTATGACATGAACAAGAAGGTGAGTCAATATAGTGTCCACATCACCGAGTTCATAGCTGGAGATAACAGCACCATGCTGTATGGCATGAACAAGAAGGTGAGTCAATATAGTGTCCACATCACCATGTTCATAGCTCGAGATATTGGCACCATGCTGTATGACATGAACAAGAAGGTGAGTCAATATAGTGTGCACCTCACCATGTTCATAGCTCGAGATATCAGCACCATGCTGTACGACATGAACAAGAAGGTGAGTCAATATAGTGTCCACATCACCGTGTTCATAGCTGGAGATATTAGCACCATGCTGTATGACATGAACAAGAAGGTGAGTCACTATAGTGACTACATCACCGTGTTCATAGCTGGAGATATCAGCACCATGCTGTATGACATGAACAAGAAGGTGAAGCACTATAATGTCCGTGTTCATAGCTCGAGATATCAGCACCAAACTATATGACATGAACAAGAAGGTGAGTCACTATAGTGTCCGTGATCATAGCTCGAGATATCAGCAACAAACTGTATGACATGAACAAGAAGGTGAGTCACTATAGTGTCCGTGTTCATAGCTCGAGATATCAGCACCAAGCTGTATGTCATGAACCAGAAGGGGAGTCAGTATAGTGTCCGTGTTTATAGCTCGAGATATCACCACCAAACTGTATGACATGAACAAGAAGGTGAGTCACTATAGTGTCCGTGTTCATAGCTCGAGATATGAGTACCAAGCTGTATGACATGAACAAGAAGGTGAGTCAATATAGTGTCCGTGTTCATAGCTCGAGATATTAGTACCAAGCTGTATGACATGAACAAGAAGGTGAGTCACTATAGTGTCCGTGTTCATAGCTCGAGATATTAGTACCAAGCTGTATGACATGAACAGGAAGGTGAGTCACTATAGTGTCCGTGTTCATAGCTCGAGATATCAGTACCAAGCTGTATGACATGAACAAGAAGGTGAGTCACTATAGTGTCCGTGTTCATAGCTCGAGACATAGGTACCAAGCTGTATGACATGAACAGGAAGGTGAGTCACTATAGTGTCCGTGTTCATAGCTCGAGATATTAGTACCAAGCTGTATGACATGAACAAGAAGGTGAGTCACTACAGTGTCCGTGTTCGTAGCTCGAGATATCAGTACGAAGCTGTATGACATGAACAAGAAGGTGAGTCACTATAGTGTCCGTGTTCATAGCTCGAGATATCAGTACCAAGCTGTATGACATGAACAAGAAGGTGAGTCACTATAGTGTCCGTGTTCATAGCTCGAGATATCAGTACCAAGCTGTATGACATGAACAAGAAGCTGAGTCACTACAGTGTCCGTGTTCATAGCTCGAGATATCAGTACCAAGCTGTATGACATGAACAAGAAGGTGAGTCACTACAGTGTCCGTGTTCATAGCTCGAGATAACAGTACCAAGCTGTATGACATGAACAAGAAGGTGAGTCACTGTAATGTCCGTGTTCATAGCTCGAGATATCACCACCAAGCTGTATGACATGAACAAGAAGGTGAGTCACTATAGTGTCCGTGTTCATAGCTCGAGATATCAGTACCAAGCTGTATGACATGAACAAGAAGGTGAGTCACTACAGTGTCCGTGTTCATAGCTCGAGATATCAGTACCAAGCTGTATGACATGAACAAGAAGGTGAGTCACTATAGTGTCCGTGTTCATAGCTCGAGATATCAGTACCAAGCTGTATGACATGAACAAGAAGGTGAGTCACTATAGTATCCGTGTTCATATCTCGAGATATCACCACCAAACTGTATGACATGAACAAGAAGGTGAGTCACTATAGTGTCCGTATTCATAGCTCGAGATATCAGTACCAAGCTGTATGACATGAACAAGAAGGTGAGTCACTACAATGTCCGTGTTCGTAGCTCGAGATATCACCACCAAGCTGTATGACATGAACAAGAAGGTGAGTCACTATAGTGTCCGTGTTCATAGCTCGAGATATCAGTACCAAGCTGTATGACATGAACAAGAAGGTGAGTCACTACAGTGTCCGTGGTCATAGCTCGAGATATCAGTACCAAGCTGTATGACATGAACAGGAAGGTGAGTCACAATAGTGTCCGTGTTTATAGCTCGAGATATCAGTACCAAGCTGTATGACATGAACTAGAAGGTGAGTCACTATAGTGTCCACATCACCATGCACATAGCTCGAGATATCAGTACCAAGGTGTATGGCATGAACAAGAAGGTGAGTCACTATAGTGTCCGTGTTCATAGCTCGAGATATCAGCACCAAGCTGTATGACATGAACAAGAAGGTGAGTCACTACAGTGTCCACATCACCATGTACATAGCTCAAGATATCAGCACCAAGCTGTATGACATGAACATGATGGTGATTCACTATAGTGTCCACATCAGCATGTACATAGCTCGAGATATCAGCACCAAGCTGTATGACATGAATAAGAAGGTGAGTCACTATAGTGTCCGTGTTCATAGCTCGAGATATCAGTACCAAGCTGTATGACATGAACAAGAAGGTGAGTCACTATAATGTCCGTGTTCATAGCTCGAGATATCACCACAAAACTGTATGACATGAACAAGAAGGTGAGTCACTATAGTGTCCGTGTTCATAGCTCGAGATATCAGTACCAAGCTGTATGACATGAACAAGAAGGTGAGTCACTATAGTGTCCGTGTTCATAGCTCGAGATATCACCACCAAGCTGTATGACATGAACAAGAAGGTGAGTCACTGTAGTGTCCGTGTTCATAGCTCGAGATATCACCACCAAGCTGTATGGCATGAACAAGAAGGTGAGTCACTATAATTTCCGTGTTCATAGCTCGAGATATCACCACCAAGCTGTATGACATGAACAAGAAGGTGAGTCAATATAGTGTCCACATCACCATGTTCATGGCTGGAGATGTCAGTACCAAGCTGTATGACATGAACAAGAAGGTGAATCACTATAGTGTCCGTGTTCATAGCTCGAGATATCAGCACCAAGCTGTATGACATGAACAAGAAGGTGAGTCACTATAGTGTCCGTGTTTATAGCTCGAGATATCAGCACCAAGCTGTATGACATGAACTAGAAGGTGAGTCAATATAGTGTCCACATCACCATGTTCATGGCTGGAGATATCAGTACCAAGCTGTATGACATGAACAAGAAGGTGAGTCACTATAGTGTGCGGGTTCATGGCTGGAGAAATCAGCACCAAGCTGTATGACATGAACAAGAAGGTGAGTCACTATAATGTCCGTGTTCATAGCTCGAGATAACAGCACCAAGCTGTATGACATGAACAAGAAGGTGAGTCACTATAGTGTCCGTGTTCATAGCTCGAGATATCACCACCAAGCTGTATGACATGAACAAGAAGGTGAGTCACTATAGTGTCCGTGTTCATAGCTCGAGATATCAGCACCAAGCTGTATGACATGAACAAGAAGGTGAGTCACTATAGTGTCCGTGTTCATAGCTCGAGATATCACCACCAAGCTGTATGACATGAACAGAAGGTGAGTCACTATAGTGTCCGTGTTCATAGCTCGAGATATCACCACCAAGCTGTATGACATGAACAAGAAGGTGAGTCACTATAGTGTCCGTGTTCATAGCTCGAGATATCACCACCAAGCTGTATGACATGAACAAGAAGGTGAGTCACTATAGTGTCCGTGTTCATAGCTCGAGATATCACCACCAAGCTGTATGACATGAACAAGAAGGTGAGTCACTATTGTGTCCGTGTTCATAACTCGAGATATCAGTACCAAGCTGTATGACATGAACAAGAAGGTGAGTCACTATAGTGTCCGTGTTCATAGCTCGAGATATCAGTACCAAGCTGTATGACATGAACAAGAAGGTGAGTCACTATAGTGTCCGTGTTCATAGCTCGAGATATCACCACCAAGCTGTATGACATGAACAAGAAGGTGAGTCACTATAGTGTCCGTGTTCATAGCTCGAGATATCACCACCAAGCTGTATGACACGAACAAGAAGGTGAGTCACTATAGTGTCCGTTTTCATAGCTCGAGATATCAGTACCAAGCTGTATGACATGAAAAAGAAGGTGAATCACTATAGTGCCCGTGTTCATAGCTCGAGATATCACCACCAAGCTGTATGACATGAACAAGAAGGGGAGTCACTATAGTGTCCGTGTTCATAGCTCGAGATACCACCACCAAGCTGTATGACATGAACAAGAAGGTGAGTCACTACAGTGTCCGTGTTCATAGCTCGAGGTATCACCACCAAGCTGTATGACATGAACAAGAAGGTGAGTCACTATAGTGTCCGTGTTCATAGCTCGAGATATAGGTACCAAGCTGTATGACATGAACAGGAAGGTGAGTCACTATAGTGTCCGTGTTCATAGCTCAAGATATTAGTACCAAGCTGTATAACATGAACAAGAAGGTGAGTCACTACAGTGTCCGCGTTCATAGCTCGAGATATCAGTACGAAGCTGTATGACATGAACAAGAAGGTGAGTCACTATAGTGTCCGTGTTCATAGCTCGAGATATCAGTACCAAGCTGTATGACATGAACAAGAAGGTGAGTCACTATAGTGTCCGTGTTCATAGCTCGAGATATCTGTACCAAGCTGTATGACATGAACAAGAAGGTGAGTCACTACAGTGTCCGTGTTCATAGCTCGAGATATCGGTACCAAGCTGTATGACATGAACAAGAAGGTTAGTCACTACAGTGTCCGTGTTCATAGCTCGAGATATCAGTACCAAGCTGTATGACATGAACAAGAAGGTGAGTAACTACAGTGTCCTTGTTCATAGCTCGAGATATCAGTACCAAGCTGTATGACATGAACAAGAAGGTGAGTCACTATAGTGTCCGTGTTCATAGCTCGAGATATCAGTACCAAGCTGTATGACATGAACAAGAAGGTGAGTCACTGTAATGTCCGTGTTCATAGCTCGAGATATCACCACCAAGCTGTATGACATGAACAAGAAGGTGAGTCACTATAGTGTCCGTGTTCATAGCTCGAGATATCAGTACCAAGCTGTATGACATGAACAAGAAAGTGAGTCACTACAGTATCCGTGTTCATAGCTCGAGATATCAGTACCAAGCTGTATGACATGAACAAGAAGGTGAGTCACTATAGTGTCCGTGTTCATAGCTCGAGATATCAGTACCAAGCTGTATGACATGAACAAGAAGGTGAGTCACTATAGTATCCGTGTTCATATCTCGAGATATCTCCACCAAGCTGTATGACATGAACAAGAAGGTGAGTCACTATAGTGTCCGTGTTCATAGCTCGAGATATCAGTACCAAGCTGTATGACATGAACAAGAACGTGAGTCACTATAATGTCCGTGTTCGTAGCTCGAGATATCACCACCAAGCTGTATGACATGAACAAGAAGGTGAGTCACTATAGTGTCCGTGTTCATAGCTCGAGATATCAGTACCAAGCTGTATGACATGAACAAGAAGGTGAGTCACTACAATGTCCGTGGTCATAGCTCGAGATATCAGTACCAAGCTGTATGACATGAACAGGAAGGTGAGTCACTATAGTGTCCGTGTTCATACCTCGAGATATCAGTACCAAGCTGTATGACATGAACTAGAAGGTGAGTCACTATAATGTCCACATCACCATGTACATGGCTCGAGATATCAGTACCAAGGTGTATGGCATGAACAAGAAGGTGTGTCACTATAGTGTCCGTGTTCATAGCTCGAGATATCAGCACCAAGCTGTATGACATGAACAAGAAGGTGAGTCACTACAGTGTCCACATCACCATGTACATAGCTCAAGATATCAGCACCAAGCTGTATGACATGAACAAGATGGTGATTCACTATAGTGTCCACATCAGCATGTACATAGCTCGAGATATCAGCACCAAGCTGTATGACATGAATAAGAAGGTGAGTCACTACAGTGTCCGTGTTCATAGCTCGAGATATCAGTACCAAGCTGTATGACATGAACAAGAAGGTGAGTCACTATAGTGTCCGTGTTCATAGCTCGAGATATCACCACCAAGCTGTATGACATGAACAAGAAGGTGAGTCACTGTAGTGTCCGTGTTCATAGCTCGAAATATCACCACCAAGCTGTATGGCATGAACAAGAAGGTGAGTCACTATAATTTCCGTGTTCATAGCTCGAGATATCACCACCAAGCTGTATGACATGAACAAGAAGGTGAGTCAATATAGTGTCCACATCACCATGTTCATGGCTGGAGATGTCAGTACCAAGCTGTATGACATGAATTCAGAAGGTGAATCACTATAGTGTCCGTGTTCATAGCTCGAGATATCAGCACCAAGCTGTATGACATGAACAAGAAGGTGAGTCACTATAGTGTCCGTGTTTATAGCTCGAGATATCAGCACCAAGCTGTATGACATGAACTAGAAGGTGAGTCAATATAGTGTCCACATCACCATGTTCATGGCTGGAGATATCAGTACCAAGCTGTATGACATGAACAAGAAGGTGAGTCACTATAGTGTGCGTGTTCATGGCTGGAGATATCAGTACCATGCTGTATGACAAGAACAAGAAGGTGAGTCACTATAATGTCCGTGTTCATAGCTGGAGATATAAGCACCAAGCTGTATGACATGAACAAGAAGGTGAGTCAATATAGTGTCCACATCACCATGTTCATAGCTCGAGATATCAGCACCATGTTTATGACATCAACAAGAAGGTGAGTCAATATAGTATCCACATCACCATGTTCATAGCTCGAGATATCAGCACCATGCTGTATGACATGAACAAGAAGGTGAGTCAATATAGTGTCCACATCACCGTGTTCATAGCTGGAGATATCAGCACCATGTTGTATGGCATGAACAAGAAGGTGAGTCAAAATAGTGTCCACATCACCATGTTCATAGCTCGAGATATTGGCACCATGCTGTATGACATGAACAAGAAGGTGAGTCAACATAGTGTCCACATCACCGTGTTCATGGCTGGAGATATTAGCACCATGCTGTATGACATGCACAAGAAGGTGAGTCACTATAGTGACTACATCACCGTGTTCATAGCTGGAGATATTAGCACCATGCTGTATGACATGAACAAGAAGGTGAAGCACTATAATGTCCGTGTTCATAGCTCGAGATATCAGCACCAAACTGTATGACATGAACAAGAAGGTGAGTCACTATAGTGTCCGTGATCATAGCTCGAGATATCAGCACCAAACTGTATGACATGAACAAGAAGATGAGTCACTATAGTGTCCGTGTTCATAGCTCGAGATATCAGTACCAAGCTGTATGTCATGAACCAGAAGGGGAGTCAGTATAGTGTCCGTGTTCATAGCTCGAGATATCACCACCAAACTGTATGACATGAACAAGAAGGTGAGTCACTATAGTGTCCGTGTTCATAGCTCGAGATATCAGTACCAAGCTGTATGACATGAACAAGAAGGTGAGTCACTATAGTGTCCGTGTTCATAGCTCGAGATATTAGTACCAAGCTGTATGACATGAACAAGAAGGTGAGTCACTAGTGTCCGTGTTCATAGCTCGAGATATTAGTACCAAGCTGTATGACATGAACAGGAAGGTGAGTCACTATAGTGTCCGTGTTCATAGCTCGAGATATTAGTAGCAAGCTGTATGACATGAACAAGAAGGTGAGTCACTACAGTGTCCGTGATCATAGCTCGAGATATCAGTACCAAGCTGTATGACATGAACAAGAAGGTGAGTCACTATAGTGTCCGTGTTCATAGCTCGAGACATAGGTACCAAGCTGTATGACATGAACAGGAAGGTGAGTCACTACAGTGTCCGTGTTCATAGCTCGAGATATTAGTACCAAGCTGTATGACATGAAAAAGAAGGTGAGTCACTACAGTGTCCGTGTTCATAGCTCGAGATATCAGTACGAAGCTGTATGACATGAACAAGAAGATGAGTCACTATAGTGTGCGTGTTCATGGCTGGAGATATCAGCACCATGCTGTATGACAAGAACAAGAAGGTGAGTCACTATAATGTCCGTGTTCATAGCTGGAGATATCAGCACCAAGCTGTATGACATGAACAAGAAGGTGAGTCAATATAGTGTCCACATCAACATGTTCATAGCTCGAGATATTGGCACCATGCTGTATGACATGAACAAGAAGGTGAGTCAATATAGTGTGCACCTCACCATGTTCATAGCTCGAGATATCAGCACCATGCTGTAGGACATGAACAAGAAGGTGAGTCAATATAGTGTCCACATCACCGTGTTCATAGCTGGAGATATTAGCACCATGCTGTATGACATGAACAAGAAGGTGAGTCACTATAGTGACTACATCACCGTGTTCATAGCTGGAGATATCAGCACCATGCTGTATGACATGAACAAGAAGGTGAAGCACTATAATGTCCGTGTTCATAGCTCGAGATATCAGCACCAAACTGTATGACATGAACAAGAAGGTGAGTCACTATAGTGTCCGTGATCATAGCTCGAGATACCAGCACCAAACTGTATGACATGAACAAGAAGGTGAGTCACTATAGTGTCCGTGTTCATAGCTCGAGATATCGGCACCAAGCTGTATCTCATGAACCAGAAGGGGAGTCAGTATAGTGTCCGTGTTCATAGCTCGAGATATCACCACCAAAGTGTATGACATGAACAAGAAGGTGAGTCACTATAGTGTCCGTGTTCATAGCTCGAGATATCAGTACCAAGCTGTATGACATGAACAAGAAGGTGAGTCACTATAGTGTCCGTGTTCATAGCTCGAGATATTAGTACCAAGCTGTATGACATGAACAAGAAGGTGAGTCACTATAGTGTCCGTGTTCATAGCTCGAGATATTAATACCAAGCTGTATGACATGAACAGGAAGGTGAGTCACTATAGTGTCCGTGTTCATAGCTCGAGATATTAGTAGCAAGCTGTATGACATGAACAAGAAGGGGAGTCACTACAGTGTCCGTGATCATAGCTCGAGATATCAGTACCAAGCTGTATGACATGAACAAGAAGGTGAGTCACTATAGTGTCCGTGTTCATAGCTCGAGACATAGGTACCAAGCTGTATGACATGAACAGGAAGGTGAGTCACTATAGTGTCCGTGTTCATAGCTCGAGATATTAGTACCAAGCTGTATGACATGACAAGAAGGTGAGTCACTACAGTGTCCGTGTTCATAGCTCGAGATATCAGTACGAAGCTGTATGACATGAACAAGAAAGTGAGTCACTACAGTGTCCGTGGTCATAGCTCGAGATATCAGTACCAAGCTGTATGACATGAACAGGAAGGTGAGTCACAATAGTGTCCGTTTTTATAGCTCGAGATATCAGTACCAAGCTGTATGACATGAACTAGAAAGTGAGTCACTATAGTGTCCACATCACCATGCACATAGCTCGAGATATCAGTACCAAGGTGTATAGCATGAACAAGAAGGTGAGTCACTATAGTGTCCGTGTTCATAGCTCGAGATATCAGAGCCAAGCTGTATGACATGAACAAGAAGGTGAGTCACTACAGTGTCCACATCACCATGTACATAGCTCAAGATATCAGCACCAAGCTGTATGACATGAACAAGATGGTGATTCACTATAGTGTCCACATCAGCATGTACATAGCTCGAGATATCAGCACCAAGCTGTATGACATGAATAAGAAGGTGAGTCACTATAGTGTCCGTGTTCATAGCTCGAGATATCAGTACCAAGCTGTATGACATGAACAAGAAGGTGAGTCACTATAATGTCCGTGTTCATAGCTCGAGATATCAGTACCAAGCTGTATGACATGAACAAGAAGGTGAGTCACTATAGTGTCCGTGTTCATAGCTCGAGATATTACCACCAAGCTGTATGACATGAACAAGAAGGTAAGTCACTGTAGTGTCCGTGTTCATAGCTCGAGATATAACCACCAAGCTGTATGGCATGAACAAGAAGGTGAGCCACTATAATTTCCGTGTTCATAGCTCGAGATATCACCACCAAGCTGTATGACATGAACAAGAAGGTGAGTCACTATAGTGTCCGTGTTCATAGCTCGAGATATCACCACCAAGCTGTATGACATGAACAGAAGGTGAGTCACTATATTGTCCGTGTTCATAGCTCGAGATATCACCACCAAGCTGTATGACATGAACAAGAAGGTGAGTCACTATAGTGTCCGTGTTCATAGCTCGAGATATCACCACCAAGCTGTATGACATGAACAAGAAGGTGAGTCACTATAATGTCCGTGTTCATAGCTCGAGATATCACCACAAAACTGTGTGACATGAACAAGAAGGTGAGTCACAATAGTGTCCGTGTTCATAGCTCGAGATATCAGTACCAAGCTGTATGACATGAACAAGAAGGTGAGTCACTATAGTGTCCGTGTTCATAGCTCGAGATATCACCACCAAGCTGTATGACATGAACAAGAAGGTGAGTCACTGTAGTGTCCGTGTTCATAGCTCGAGATATCACCACCAAGCTGTATGACATGAACAAGAAGGTGAGTCAATATAGTGTCCACATCACCATGTTCATGGCTGGAGATGTCAGTACCAAGCTGTATGACATGAACAAGAAGGTGAATCATTATAGTGTCCGTGTTCATAGCTCGAGATATCAGCACCAAGCTGTATGACATGAACAAGAAGGTGAGTCACTATAGTGTCCGTGTTTATAGCTCGAGATATCAGCACCAAGCTGTATGACATGAACTAGAAGGTGAGTCAATATAGTGTCCACATCACCATGTTCATGGCTGGAGATATCAGTACCAAGCTGTATGACATGAACAAGAAGGTGAGTCACTATAATGTCCGTGTTCATAGCTCGAGATAACAGCACCAAGCTGTATGACATGAACAAGAAGGTGAGTCACTATAGTGTCCGTGTTCATAGCTCGAGATATCACCACCAAGCTGTATGACATGAACAAGAAGGTGAGTCACTATAGTGTCCGTGTTCATAGCTCGACATAGCAGCACCAAGCTGTATGACATGAACAAGAAGGTGAGTCACTATAGTGTCCGTGTTCATAGCTCGAGATATCACCACCAAGCTGTATGACATGAACAGAAGGTGAATCACTATAGTGTCCGTGTTCATAGCTCGAGATATCACCACCAAGCTGTATGACATGAACAAGAAGGTGAGTCACTATAGTGTCCGTGTTCATAGCTCGAGATATCACCACCAAGCTGTATGACATGAACAAGAAGGTGAGTCACTATAGTGTCCGTGTTCATAGCTCGAGATATCACCACCAAGCTGTATGACATGAACAAGAAGGTGAGTCACTATTGTGTCCCTGTTCATAACTCGAGATATCAGTACCAAGCTGTATGACATGAACAAGAAGGTGAGTCACTATAGTGTCCGTGTTCATAGCTCGAGATATCATTACCAAGCTGTATGACATGAACAAGAATGTGAGTCACTATAGTGTCCGTGTTCATAGCTCGAGATATCACCACCAAGCTGTATGACATGAACAAGAAGGTGAGTCACTACAGTGTCCGTGTTCATAGCTCGAGATATCACCACCAAGCTGTATGACATGAACAAGAAGGTGAGTCACTATAGTGTCCGTGCTCATAGCTCGAGATATAGGTACCAAGCTGTATGACATGAACAGGAAGGTGAGTCACTATAGTGTCTGTGTTCATAGCTCGAGATATTAGTACCAAGCTGTATAACATGAACAAGAAGGTGAGTCACTACAGTGTCCGCGTTCATAGCTCGAGATATCAGTACGAAGCTGTATGACATGAACAAGAAGGTGAGTCACTATAGTGTCCGTGTTCATAGCTCGAGATATAGGTACCAAGCTGTATGACATGAACAGGAAGGTGAGTCACTAGAGTGTCCGTGTTCATAGCTCGAGATATTAGTACCAAGCTGTATAACATGAACAAGAAGGTGAGTCACTACAGTGTCCGTGTTCATAGCTCGAGATATCAATACGAAGCTGTATGACATGAACATGAAGGTGAGTCACTACAGTGTCCGCGTTCATAGCTCGAGATATCAGTACCAAGCTGTATGACATGAACAAGAAGGTGAGTCACTACAGTGTCCGCGTTCATAGCTCGAGATATCAGTACCAAGCTGTATGACATGAACAAGAAGGTGAGTCACTACAGTGTCCGTGTTCGTAGCTCGAGATATCAGTACCAAGCTGTATGACATGAACAAGAAGGTGAGTCACCACAGTGTCCGTGTTCATAGCTCGAGATGTCAGTACCAAGTTGTATGACATGAACAAGGTGAGTCACTATAGTGTCCGTGTTCATAGCTCGAGATATCACCACCAAGCTGTATGACATGAACAAGAAGGTGAGTCACTGTAGTGTCCGTGTTCATAGCTCGAGATATCACCACCAAGCTGTATGACATGAACAAGAAGGTGAGTCAATATAGTGTCCACATCACCATGTTCATGGCTGGAGATGTCAGTACCAAGCTGTATGACATGAACAAGAAGGTGAATCATTATAGTGTCCGTGTTCATAGCTCGAGATATCAGCACCAAGCTGTATGACATGAACAAGAAGGTGAGTCACTATAGTGTCCGTGTTTATAGCTCGAGATATCAGCACCAAGCTGTATGACATGAACTAGAAGGTGAGTCAATATAGTGTCCACATCACCATGTTCATGGCTGGAGATATCAGTACCAAGCTGTATGACATGAACAAGAAGGTGAGTCACTATAATGTCCGTGTTCATAGCTCGAGATAACAGCACCAAGCTGTATGACATGAACAAGAAGGTGAGTCACTATAGTGTCCGTGTTCATAGCTCGAGATATCACCACCAAGCTGTATGACATGAACAAGAAGGTGAGTCACTATAGTGTCCGTGTTCATAGCTCGACATATCAGCACCAAGCTGTATGACATGAACAAGAAGGTGAGTCACTATAGTGTCCGTGTTCATAGCTCGAGATATCACCACCAAGCTGTATGACATGAACAGAAGGTGAATCACTATAGTGTCCGTGTTCATAGCTCGAGATATCACCACCAAGCTGTATGACATGAACAAGAAGGTGAGTCACTATAGTGTCCGTGTTCATAGCTCGAGATATCACCACCAAGCTGTATGACATGAACAAGAAGGTGAGTCACTATAGTGTCCGTGTTCATAGCTCGAGATATCACCACCAAGCTGTATGACATGAACAAGAAGGTGAGTCACTATTGTGTCCCTGTTCATAACTCGAGATATCAGTACCAAGCTGTATGACATGAACAAGAAGGTGAGTCACTATAGTGTCCGTGTTCATAGCTCGAGATATCATTACCAAGCTGTATGACATGAACAAGAATGTGAGTCACTATAGTGTCCGTGTTCATAGCTCGAGATATCACCACCAAGCTGTATGACATGAACAAGAAGGTGAGTCACTATAGTGTCCGTGTTCATAGCTCGAGATATCACCACCAAGCTGTATGACACGAACAAGAAGGTGAGTCACTATAGTGTCCGTTTTCATAGCTCGAGATATCAGTACCAAGCTGTATGACATGAACAAGAAGGTGAGTCACTACAGTGTCCGTGTTCATAGCTCGAGATATCACCACCAAGCTGTATGACATGAACAAGAAGGGGAGTCACTATAGTGTCCGTGTTCATAGCTCGAGATATCACCACCAAGCTGTATGACATGAACAAGAAGGTGAGTCACTACAGTGTCCGTGTTCATAGCTCGAGATATCACCACCAAGCTGTATGACATGAACAAGAAGGTGAGTCACTATAGTGTCCGTGCTCATAGCTCGAGATATAGGTACCAAGCTGTATGACATGAACAGGAAGGTGAGTCACTATAGTGTCTGTGTTCATAGCTCGAGATATTAGTACCAAGCTGTATAACATGAACAAGAAGGTGAGTCACTACAGTGTCCGCGTTCATAGCTCGAGATATCAGTACGAAGCTGTATGACATGAACAAGAAGGTGAGTCACTATAGTGTCCGTGTTCATAGCTCGAGATATAGGTACCAAGCTGTATGACATGAACAGGAAGGTGAGTCACTAGAGTGTCCGTGTTCATAGCTCGAGATATTAGTACCAAGCTGTATAACATGAACAAGAAGGTGAGTCACTACAGTGTCCGTGTTCATAGCTCGAGATATCAATACGAAGCTGTATGACATGAACATGAAGGTGAGTCACTACAGTGTCCGCGTTCATAGCTCGAGATATCAGTACCAAGCTGTATGACATGAACAAGAAGGTGAGTCACTACAGTGTCCGCGTTCATAGCTCGAGATATCAGTACCAAGCTGTATGACATGAACAAGAAGGTGAGTCACTACAGTGTCCGTGTTCGTAGCTCGAGATATCAGTACCAAGCTGTATGACATGAACAAGAAGGTGAGTCACCACAGTGTCCGTGTTCATAGCTCGAGATGTCAGTACCAAGTTGTATGACATGAACAAGAAGGTGAGTCACTATAGTGTCCGTGTTCATAGCTCGAGATATCAGTACCAAGTTGTATGACA
Source organism: Deroplatys truncata (assembly GCA_030765065.1). Classification (NCBI taxonomy): domain Eukaryota; kingdom Metazoa; phylum Arthropoda; class Insecta; order Mantodea; family Mantidae; genus Deroplatys; species Deroplatys truncata. The sequence continues at coordinate 13,672,487 of CM060975.1, forward strand.
TGAACAAGAAGGTGAGTCACTACAGTGTCCGTGTTCATAGCTCGAGATATGTGTACCAAGCTGTATGACATGAACAAGAAGGTGAGTCACTATAGTGTCCGTGTTCATAGCTCGAGATATCAGTACCAAGCTGTATGACATGAACAAGAAGGTGAGTCACTATAGTGTCCGTATTCATAGCTCGAGATATCAGTACCAAGATGTATGACATGAACAAGAAGGTGAGTCACTACAGTGTCCGTGTTCATAGCTCGAGATATCAGTACCAAGCTGTATGACATGAACAAGAAAGTGAGTCACTACAGTGTCCGTGTTCATAGCTCTAGATATCAGTACCAAGCTGTATGACATGAACAAGAAGGTGAGTCACTACAGTGTCCGTGTTCATAGCTCGAGATATCAGTACCAAGTTGTATGACATGAACAAGAAGGTGAGTCACTATAGTGTCCGTGTTCATAGCTCGAGATATCATTACCAAGTTGTATGACATGAACAAGAAGGTGAGTCACTACAGTGTCCGTGTTCATAGCTCGAGATATGTGTACCAAGCTGTATGACATGAACAAGAAGGTGAGTCACTACAGTGTCCGTGTTCATAGCTCGAGATATCAGTACCAAGTTGTATGACATGAACAAGAAGGTGGGTCACTATAGTGTCCGTGTTCATAGCTCGAGATATCACCACCAAAGTGTATGACATGAACAAGAAGGTGAGTCACTACAGTGTCCGTGTTCATAGCTCGAGATATCAGTACCAAGCTGTATGACATGAACAGGAAGGTGAGTCACTATAGTGTCCGTGTTCATAGCTCGAGATATCAGTACCAAGCTGTATGACTTGAACAAGAAGGTGAGTCACTATAGTGTCCGTGTTCGTAGCTCGAGATATCACCACCAAGCTGTATGACATGAACAAGAAGGTGAGTCACTACAGTGTCCGTGTTAATAGCTCGAGATATCAGTACCAAGCTGTATGACATGAACAACAAGGTTAGTCACTACAGTGAACGTGTTCATAGCTCGAGATATGTGTACCAAGCTGTATGACATGAACAAGAAGGTGAGTCACTACAGTGTCCGTGTTCATAGCTCGAGATATCAGTACCAAGCTGTATGACATGAACAAGAAGGTGAGTCACTATAGTGTCCGTGTTCGTAGCTCGAGATATCACCACCAAGCTGTATGACATGAACAAGAAGGTGAGTCACTACAGTGTCCGTGTTCATATCTCGAGATATCAGTAGCAAGCTGTATGACATGAACAACAAGGTTAGTCACTATAGTGTCCGTGTTCATAGCTCGAGATATCAGTACGAAGCTGTATGACATGAACAAGAAGGTGAGTCACTATAGTGTCCGTGTTCATAGCTCGAGATATCACCACCAAGCTGTATGACATGAACAAGAAGGTGAGTCACTATAGTGTCCGTGTTCATAGCTCGAGATATCACCACCAAGCTGTATGACATGAACAAGAAGGTGAGTCACTATAGTGTCCGTGTTCATAGCTCGAGATATCAGTACGAAGCTGTATGACATGAACAAGAAGGTGAGTCACTATAGTGTCCGTGTTCATAGCTCGAGATATTAGTACGAAGCTGTATGACATGAACAAGAAGGTGAGTCACTATAGTGTCCGTGTTCATAGCTCGAGATATCAGTACGAAGCTGTATGACATGAACAAGAAGGTGAGTCACTATAGTGTCCGTGTTCATAGCTCGAGATATTAGTACGAAGCTGTATGACATGAACAAGAAGGTGAGTCACTATAGTGTCCGTGTTCATAGCTCGAGATATCAGTACCAAGCTGTATGACATGAACAAGAAGGTGAGTCACTATAATGTCCGTGTTCATAGCTCGAGATATCAGTACCAAGCTGTATGACATGAACAAGAAGGTGAGTCACTATAGTGTCCGTGTTCATAGCAAGAGATATTACCACCAAGCTGTATGACATGAACAAGAAGGTAAGTCACTGTAGTGTCCGTGTTCATAGCTCGAGATATAACCACCAAGCTGTATGGCATGAACAAGAAGGTGAGCCACTATAATTTCCGTGTTCATAGCTCGAGATATCACCACCAAGCTGTATGACATGAACAAGAAGGTGAGTCACTATAGTGTCCGTGTTCATAGCTCGAGATATCACCACCAAGCTGTATGACATGAACAGAAGGTGAGTCACTATATTGTCCGTGTTCATAGCTCGAGATATCACCACCAAGCTGTATGACATGAACAAGAAGGTGAGTCACTATAGTGTCCGTGTTCATAGCTCGAGATATCACCACCAAGCTGTATGACATGAACAAGAAGGTGAGTCACTATAGTGTCCGTGTTCATAGCTCGAGATATCGGTACCAAGCTGTATGACATGAACAAGAAGGTGAGTCACTATAATGTCCGTGTTCATAGCTCGAGATATCACCACAAAACTGTGTGACATGAACAAGAAGGTGAGTCACAATAGTGTCCGTGTTCATAGCTCGAGATATCAGTACCAAGCTGTATGACATGAACAAGAAGGTGAGTCACTATAGTGTCCGTGTTCATAGCTCGAGATATGTGTACCAAGCTGTATGACATGAACAAGAAGGTGAGTCACTGTAGTGTCCGTGTTCATAGCTCGAGATATCACCACCAAGCTGTATGACATGAACAAGAAGGTGAGTCAATATAGTGTCCACATCACCATGTTCATGGCTGGAGATGTCAGTACCAAGCTGTATGACATGAACAAGAAGGTGAATCATTATAGTGTCCGTGTTCATAGCTCGAGATATCAGCACCAAGCTGTATGACATGAACAAGAAGGTGAGTCACTATAGTGTCCGTGTTTATAGCTCGAGATATCAGCACCAAGCTGTATGACATGAACTAGAAGGTGAGTCAATATAGTGTCCACATCACCATGTTCATGGCTGGAGATATCAGTACCAAGCTGTATGACATGAACAAGAAGGTGAGTCACTATAATGTCCGTGTTCATAGCTCGAGATAACAGCACCAAGCTGTATGACATGAACAAGAAGGTGAGTCACTATAGTGTCCGTGTTCATAGCTCGAGATATCACCACCAAGCTGTATGACATGAACAAGAAGGTGAGTCACTATAGTGTCCGTGTTCATAGCTCGACATATCAGCACCAAGCTGTATGACATGAACAAGAAGGTGAGTCACTATAGTGTCCGTGTTCATAGCTCGAGATATCACCACCAAGCTGTATGACATGAACAGAAGGTGAATCACTATAGTGTCCGTGTTCATAGCTCGAGATATCACCACCAAGCTGTATGACATGAACAAGAAGGTGAGTCACTATAGTGTCCGTGTTCATAGCTCGAGATATCACCACCAAGCTGTATGACATGAACAAGAAGGTGAGTCACTATAGTGTCCGTGTTCATAGCTCGAGATATCACCACCAAGCTGTATGACATGAACAAGAAGGTGAGTCACTATTGTGTCCCTGTTCATAACTCGAGATATCAGTACCAAGCTGTATGACATGAACAAGAAGGTGAGTCACTATAGTGTCCGTGTTCATAGCTCGAGATATCATTACCAAGCTGTATGACATGAACAAGAATGTGAGTCACTATAGTGTCCGTGTTCATAGCTCGAGATATCACCACCAAGCTGTATGACATGAACAAGAAGGTGAGTCACTATAGTGTCCGTGTTCATAGCTCGAGATATCACCACCAAGCTGTATGACACGAACAAGAAGGTGAGTCACTATAGTGTCCGTTTTCATAGCTCGAGATATCAGTACCAAGCTGTATGACATGAACAAGAAGGTGAGTCACTACAGTGTCCGTGTTCATAGCTCGAGATATCACCACCAAGCTGTATGACATGAACAAGAAGGGGAGTCACTATAGTGTCCGTGTTCATAGCTCGAGATATCACCACCAAGCTGTATGACATGAACAAGAAGGTGAGTCACTACAGTGTCCGTGTTCATAGCTCGAGATATCACCACCAAGCTGTATGACATGAACAAGAAGGTGAGTCACTATAGTGTCCGTGCTCATAGCTCGAGATATAGGTACCAAGCTGTATGACATGAACAGGAAGGTGAGTCACTATAGTGTCTGTGTTCATAGCTCGAGATATTAGTACCAAGCTGTATAACATGAACAAGAAGGTGAGTCACTACAGTGTCCGCGTTCATAGCTCGAGATATCAGTACGAAGCTGTATGACATGAACAAGAAGGTGAGTCACTATAGTGTCCGTGTTCATAGCTCGAGATATAGGTACCAAGCTGTATGACATGAACAGGAAGGTGAGTCACTAGAGTGTCCGTGTTCATAGCTCGAGATATTAGTACCAAGCTGTATAACATGAACAAGAAGGTGAGTCACTACAGTGTCCGTGTTCATAGCTCGAGATATCACCACCAAAGTGTATGACATGAACAAGAAGGTGAGTCACTACAGTGTCCGTGTTCATAGCTCGAGATATCAGTACCAAGCTGTATGACATGAACAGGAAGGTGAGTCACTATAGTGTCCGTGTTCATAGCTCGAGATATCAGTAGCAAGCTGTATGACATGAACAAGAAGGTGAGTCACTACAGAGTCCGTGTTCATAGCTCGAGATATCAGTACCAAGCTGTATGACATGAACAAGAAGGTTAGTCACTACAGTGTCCGTGTTCATAGCTCGAGATATCAGTACCAAGATGTATGACATGAACAAGAAGGTGAGTCACTACAGTGTCCGTGTTCATAGCTCGAGATATCAGTACCAAGCTGTATGACATGAACAAGAAGGTGAGTCACTATAGTGTCCGTGTTCATAGCTCGAGATATCAGTACCAAGCTGTATGACATGAACAAGAAGGTGAGTCACTGTAATGTCCGTGTTCATAGCTCGAGATATCACCACCAAGCTGTATGACATGAACAAGAAGGTGAGTCACTATAGTGTCCGTGTTCATAGCTCGAGATATCAGTACCAAGCTGTATGACATGAACAAGAAGGTGAGTCACTACAGTGTCCGTGTTCATAGCTCGAGATATCAGTACCAAGCTGTATGACATGAACAAGAAGGTGAGTCACTATAGTGTCCGTGTTCATAGCTCGAGATATCAGTACCAAGCTGTATGACATGAACAAGAAGGTGAGTCACTATAGTGTCCGTGTTCATAGCTCGAGATATCAGTACCAAGCTGTATGACATGAACAAGAAGGTGAGTCACTATAATGTCCGTGTTCTTAGCTCGAGATATCACCACCAAGCTGTATGACATGAACAAGAAAGTTAGTCACTATAGTGTCCGTGTTCATAGCTCGAGAGATCAGTACCAAGCTGTATGACATGAACAAGAAGGTGAGTCACTACAGTGTCCGTGGTCATAGCTCGAGATATCAGTACCAAGCTGTATGACATGAACAGGAAGGTGAATCACAATAGTGTCCGTGTTTATAGCTCGAGATATCAGTACCAAGCTGTATGACATGAACTAGAAGGTGAGTCACTATAGTGTCCACATCACCATGCACATAGCTCGAGATATCAGTACCAAGGTGTATGGCATGAACAAGAAGGTGAGTCACTATAGTGTCCGTGTTCATAGCTCGAGATATCAGCACCAAGCTGTATGACATGAACAAGAAGGTGAGTCACTACAGTGTCCACATCACCATGTACATAGCTCAAGATATCAGCACCAAGCTGTATGACATGAATAAGAAGGTGAGTCACTATAGTGTCCGTGTTCATAGCTCGAGATATCAGTACCAAGCTGTATGACATGAACAAGAAGGTGAGTCACTATAATGTCCGTGTTCATAGCTCGAGATATCAGCACCAAGCTGTATGACATGAACAAGAAGGTGAGTCACTATAGTGTCCGTTTTCATAGCTCGAGATATCAGTACCAAGCTGTATGACATGAACAAGAAGGTGAGTCACTATAGTGTCCGTGTTCATAGCTCGAGATATCACCACCAAGCTGTATGACATGAACAAGAAGGTGAGTCAATATAGTGTCCACATCACCATGTTCATGGCTGGAGATGTCAGTACCAAGCTGTATGACATGAACAAGAAGGTGAATCACTATAGTGTCCGTGTTCATAGCTCGAGATATCAGCACCAAGCTGTATGACATGAACAAGAAGGTGAGTCACTAAAGTGTCCGTGTTTATAGCTCGAGATATCAGCACCAAGCTGTATGACATGAACTAGAAGGTGAGTCAATATAGTGTCCACATCACCATGTTCATGGCTGGAGATATCAGTACCAAGCTGTATGACATGAACAAGAAGGTGAGTCACTATAGTGTGCGGGTTCATGGCTGGAGAAATCAGCACCAATCTGTATGACATGAACAAGAAAGTGAGTCACTATAATGTCCGTGTTCATAGCTCGAGATAACAGCACCAAGCTGTATGACATGAACAAGAAGGTGAGTCACTATAGTGTCCGTGTTCATAGCTCGAGATATCACCACCAAGCTGTATGACATGAACAAGAAGGTGAGTCACTATAGTGTCCGTGTTCATACCTCGACATATCAGCACCAAGCTGTATGACATGAACAAGAAGGTGAGTCACTATAGTGTCCGTGTTCATAGCTCGAGATATCACCACCAAGCTGTATGACATGAACAGAAGGTGAGTCACTATAGTGTCCGTGTTCATAGCTCGAGATATCACCACCAATCTGTATGACATGAACAAGAAGGTGAGTCACTATAGTGTCCGTGTTCATAGCTCGAGATATCACCACCAAGCTGTATGACATGAACAAGAAGGTGAGTCACTGTAGTGTCCGTGTTCATAGCTCGAGATATCACCACCAAGCTGTATGACATGAACAAGAAGGTGAGTCAATATAGTGTCCACATCACCATGTTCATGGCTGGAGATGTCAGTACCAAGCTGTATGACATGAACAAGAAGGTGAGTCACTATAGTGTCCGTGTTTATAGCTCGAGATATCAGCACCAAGCTGTATGACATGAACTAGAAGGTGAGTCAATATAGTGTCCACATCACCATGTTCATGGCTGGAGATATCAGTACCAAGCTGTATGACATGAACAAGAAGGTGAGTCACTATAATGTCCGTGTTCATAGCTCGAGATAACAGCACCAAGCTGTATGACATGAACAAGAAGGTGAGTCACTATAGTGTCCGTGTTCATAGCTCGAGATATCACCACCAAGCTGTATGACATGAACAAGAAGGTGAGTCACTATAGTGTCCGTGTTCATAGCTCGACATATCAGCACCAAGCTGTATGACATGAACAAGAAGGTGAGTCACTATAGTGTCCGTGTTCATAGCTCGAGATATCACCACCAAGCTGTATGACATGAACAGAAGGTGAATCACTATAGTGTCCGTGTTCATAGCTCGAGATATCACCACCAAGCTGTATGACATGAACAAGAAGGTGAGTCACTATAGTGTCCGTGTTCATAGCTCGAGATATCACCACCAAGCTGTATGACATGAACAAGAAGGTGAGTCACTATAGTGTCCGTGTTCATAGCTCGAGATATGTGTACCAAGCTGTATGACATGAACAAGAAGGTGAGTCACTATTGTGTCCCTGTTCATAACTCGAGATATCAGTACCAAGCTGTATGACATGAACAAGAAGGTGAGTCACTATAGTGTCCGTGTTCATAGCTCGAGATATCATTACCAAGCTGTATGACATGAACAAGAATGTGAGTCACTATAGTGTCCGTGTTCATAGCTCGAGATATCACCACCAAGCTGTATGACATGAACAAGAAGGTGAGTCACTATAGTGTCCGTGTTCATAGCTCGAGATATCACCACCAAGCTGTATGACACGAACAAGAAGGTGAGTCACTATAGTGTCCGTTTTCATAGCTCGAGATATCAGTACCAAGCTGTATGACATGAACAAGAAGGTGAGTCACTACAGTGTCCGTGTTCATAGCTCGAGATATCACCACCAAGCTGTATGACATGAACAAGAAGGGGAGTCACTATAGTGTCCGTGTTCATAGCTCGAGATATCACCACCAAGCTGTATGACATGAACAAGAAGGTGAGTCACTACAGTGTCCGTGTTCATAGCTCGAGATATCACCACCAAGCTGTATGACATGAACAAGAAGGTGAGTCACTATAGTGTCCGTGCTCATAGCTCGAGATATAGGTACCAAGCTGTATGACATGAACAGGAAGGTGAGTCACTATAGTGTCTGTGTTCATAGCTCGAGATATTAGTACCAAGCTGTATAACATGAACAAGAAGGTGAGTCACTACAGTGTCCGCGTTCATAGCTCGAGATATCAGTACGAAGCTGTATGACATGAACAAGAAGGTGAGTCACTATAGTGTCCGTGTTCATAGCTCGAGATATAGGTACCAAGCTGTATGACATGAACAGGAAGGTGAGTCACTAGAGTGTCCGTGTTCATAGCTCGAGATATTAGTACCAAGCTGTATAACATGAACAAGAAGGTGAGTCTCTACAGTGTCCGTGTTCATAGCTCGAGATATCAATACGAAGCTGTATGACATGAACATGAAGGTGAGTCACTACAGTGTCCGCGTTCATAGCTCGAGATATCAGTACCAAGCTGTATGACATGAACAAGAAGGTGAGTCACTACAGTGTCCGCGTTCATAGCTCGAGATATCAGTACCAAGCTGTATGACATGAACAAGAAGGTGAGTCACTACAGTGTCCGTGTTCATAGCTCGAGATGTCAGTTCCAAGTTGTATGACATGAACAAGAAGGTGAGTCACTATAGTGTCCGTGTTCATAGCTCGAGATATCAGTACCAAGTTGTATGACATGAACAAGAAGGTGAGTCACTACAGTGTCCGTGTTCATAGCTCGAGATATGTGTACCAAGCTGTATGACATGAACAAGAAGGTGAGTCACTATAGTGTCCGTGTTCATAGCTCGAGATATCAGTACCAAGCTGTATGACATGAACAAGAAGGTGAGTCACTATAGTGTCCGTATTCATAGCTCGAGATATCAGTACCAAGCTGTATGACATGAACAAGAAGGTGAGTCACTACAGTGTCCGTGTTCATAGCTCGAGATATCAGTACCAAGCTGTATGACATGAACAAGAAAGTGAGTCACTACAGTGTCCGTGTTCATAGCTCTAGATATCAGTACCAAGCTGTATGACATGAACAAGAAGGTGAGTCACTACAGTGTCCGTGTTCATAGCTCGAGATATCAGTACCAAGTTGTATGACATGAACAAGAAGGTGAGTCACTATAGTGTCCGTGTTCATAGCTCGAGATATCATTACCAAGTTGTATGACATGAACAAGAAGGTGAGTCACTACAGTGTCCGTGTTCATAGCTCGAGATATGTGTACCAAGTTGTATGACATGAACAAGAAGGTGAGTCACTATAGTGTCCGTGTTCATAGCTCGAGATATCATTACCAAGTTGTATGACATGAACAAGAAGGTGAGTCACTACAGTGTCCGTGTTCATAGCTCGAGATATCAGTACCAAGTTGTATGACATGAACAAGAAGGTGGGTCACTATAGTGTCCGTGTTCATAGCTCGAGATATCACCACCAAAGTGTATGACATGAACAAGAAGGTGAGTCACTACAGTGTCCGTGTTCATAGCTCGAGATATCAGTACCAAGCTGTATGACATGAACAGGAAGGTGAGTCACTATAGTGTCCGTGTTCATAGCTCGAGATATCAGTACCAAGCTGTATGACTTGAACAAGAAGGTGAGTCACTATAGTGTCCGTGTTCGTAGCTCGAGATATCACCACCAAGCTGTATGACATGAACAAGAAGGTGAGTCACTACAGTGTCCGTGTTCATAGCTCGAGATATCAGTACCAAGCTGTATGACATGAACAACAAGGTTAGTCACTACAGTGAACGTGTTCATAGCTCGAGATATGTGTACCAAGCTGTATGACATGAACAAGAAGGTGAGTCACTACAGTGTCCGTGTTCATAGCTCGAGATATCAGTACCAAGCTGTATGACATGAACAAGAAGGTGAGTCACTATAGTGTCCGTGTTCGTAGCTCGAGATATCACCACCAAGCTGTATGACATGAACAAGAAGGTGAGTCACTACAGTGTCCGTGTTCATATCTCGAGATATCAGTAGCAAGCTGTATGACATGAACAACAAGGTTAGTCACTATAGTGTCCGTGTTCATAGCTCGAGATATCAGTACGAAGCTGTATGACATGAACAAGAAGGTGAGTCACTATAGTGTCCGTGTTCATAGCTCGCGATATCACCACCAAGCTGTATGACATGAACAAGAAGGTGAGTCACTATAGTGTCCGTGTTCATAGCTCGAGATATCACCACCAAGCTGTATGACATGAACAAGAAGGTGAGTCACTATAGTGTCCGTGTTCATAGCTCGAGATATCAGTACGAAGCTGTATGACATGAACAAGAAGGTGAGTCACTATAGTGTCCGTGTTCATAGCTCGAGATATTAGTACGAAGCTGTATGACATGAACAAGAAGGTGAGTCACTATAGTGTCCGTGTTCATAGCTCGAGATATCAGTACGAAGCTGTATGACATGAACAAGAAGGTGAGTCACTATAGTGTCCGTGTTCATAGCTCGAGATATTAGTACGAAGCTGTATGACATGAACAAGAAGGTGAGTCACTATAGTGTCCGTGTTCATAGCTCGAGATATCAGTACGAAGCTGTATGACATGAACAAGAAGGTGAGTCACTATAGTGTCCGTGTTCATAGCTCGAAATATCAGTACGAAGCTGTATGACATGAACAAGAAGGTGAGTCACTATAGTGTCCGTGTTCATAGCTCGAGATATCAGTACGAAGCTGTATGACATGAACAAGAAGGTGAGTCACTATAGTGTCCGTGTTCATAGCTCGAGATATCACCACCAAGCTGTATGACATGAACAAGAAGGTGAGTCACTATAGTGTCCGTGTTCATAGCTCGAGATATCAGTACGAAGCTGTATGACATGAACAAGAAGGTGTGTCACTATAGTGTCCGTGTTCATAGCTCGAGATATTAGTACCAAGCTGTATGACATGAACAAGAAGGTGAGTCACTACAGTGTCCGTGTTCATAGCTCGAGATATTAGTTCGAAGCTGTATGACATGAACAAGAAGGTGAGTCACTATAGTGTCCGTGTTCATAGCTCGAGATATCAGTACCAAGCTGTATGACATGAACAAGAAGGTGAGTCACTATAGTGTCCGTGTTCATAGCTCGAGATATCAGTAGCAAGCTGTATGACATGAACAAGAAGGTGAGTCACTACAGAGTCCGTGTTCATAGCTCGAGATATCAGTACCAAGCTGTATGACATGAACAAGAAGGTTAGTCACTACAGTGTCCGTGTTCATAGCTCGAGATATCAGTACCAAGATGTATGACATGAACAAGAAGGTGAGTCACTACAGTGTCCGTGTTCATAGCTCGAGATATCAGTACCAAGCTGTATGACATGAACAAGAAGGTGAGTCACTATAGTGTCCGTGTTCATAGCTCGAGATATCAGTACCAAGCTGTATGACATGAACAAGAAGGTGAGTCACTGTAATGTCCGTGTTCATAGCTCGAGATATCACCACCAAGCTGTATGACATGAACAAGAAGGTGAGTCACTATAGTGTCCGTGTTCATAGCTCGAGATATCAGTACCAAGCTGTATGACATGAACAAGAAGGTGAGTCACTACAGTGTCCGTGTTCATAGCTCGAGATATCAGTACCAAGCTGTATGACATGAACAAGAAGGTGAGTCACTATAGTGTCCGTGTTCATAGCTCGAGATATCAGTACCAAGCTGTATGACATGAACAAGAAGGTGAGTCACTATAGTGTCCGTGTTCATAGCTCGAGATATCAGTACCAAGCTGTATGACATGAACAAGAAGGTGAGTCACTATAATGTCCGTGTTCTTAGCTCGAGATATCACCACCAAGCTGTATGACATGAACAAGAAAGTTAGTCACTATAGTGTCCGTGTTCATAGCTCGAGAAATCAGTACCAAGCTGTATGACATGAACAAGAAGGTGAGTCACTACAGTGTCCGTGGTCATAGCTCAAGATATCAGTACCAAGCTGTATGACATGAACAGGAAGGTGAATCACAATAGTGTCCGTGTTTATAGCTCGAGATATCAGTACCAAGCTGTATGACATGAACTAGAAGGTGAGTCACTATAGTGTCCACATCACCATGCACATAGCTCGAGATATCAGTACCAAGGTGTATGGCATGAACAAGAAGGTGAGTCACTATAGTGTCCGTGTTCATAGCTCGAGATATCAGCACCAAGCTGTATGACATGAACAAGAAGGTGAGTCACTACAGTGTCCACATCACCATGTACATAGCTCAAGATATCAGCACCAAGCTGTATGACATGAATAAGAAGGTGAGTCACTATAGTGTCCGTGTTCATAGCTCGAGATATCAGTACCAAGCTGTATGACATGAACAAGAAGGTGAGTCACTATAATGTCCGTGTTCATAGCTCGAGATATCAGCACCAAGCTGTATGACATGAACAAGAAGGTGAGTCACTATAGTGTCCGTTTTCATAGCTCGAGATATCAGTACCAAGCTGTATGACATGAACAAGAAGGTGAGTCACTATAGTGTCCGTGTTCATAGCTCGAGATATCACCACCAAGCTGTATGACATGAACAAGAAGGTGAGTCAATATAGTGTCCACATCACCATGTTCATGGCTGGAGATGTCAGTACCAAGCTGTATGACATGAACAAGAAGGTGAATCACTATAGTGTCCGTGTTCATAGCTCGAGATATCAGCACCAAGCTGTATGACATGAACAAGAAGGTGAGTCACTAAAGTGTCCGTGTTTATAGCTCGAGATATCAGCACCAAGCTATATGACATGAACTAGAAGGTGAGTCAATATAGTGTCCACATCACCATGTTCATGGCTGGAGATATCAGTACCAAGCTGTATGACATGAACAAGAAGGTGAGTCACTATAGTGTGCGGGTTCATGGCTGGAGAAATCAGCACCAAGCTGTATGACATGAACAAGAAAGTGAGTCACTATAATGTCCGTGTTCATAGCTCGAGATAACAGCACCAAGCTGTATGACATGAACAAGAAGGTGAGTCACTATAGTGTCCGTGTTCATAGCTCGAGATATCACCACCAAGCTGTATGACATGAACAAGAAGGTGAGTCACTATAGTGTCCGTGTTCATACCTCGACATATCAGCACCAAGCTGTATGACATGAACAAGAAGGTGAGTCACTATAGTGTCCGTGTTCATAGCTCGAGATATCACCACCAAGCTGTATGACATGAACAGAAGGTGAGTCACTATAGTGTCCGTGTTCATAGCTCGAGATATCACCACCAATCTGTATGACATGAACAAGAAGGTGAGTCACTATAGTGTCCGTGTTCATAGCTCGAGATATCACCACCAAGCTGTATGACATGAACAAGAAGGTGAGTCACTATAGTGTCCGTGTTCATAGCTCGAGATATCACCACCAAGCTGTATGACATGAACAAGAAGGTGAGTCACTATTGTGTCCGTGTTCATAACTCGAGATATCAGTACCAAGCTGTATGACATGAACAAGAAGGTGAGTCACTATAGCGTCCGTGTTCATAGCTCGAGATATCAGTACCAAGCTGTATGACATGAACAAGAAGGTGAGTCACTATAGTGTCCGTGTTCATAGCTCGAGATATCACCACCAAGCTGTAGACATGAACAAGAAGGTGAGTCACTATAGTGTCCGTGTTCATAGCTCGAGATATCACCACCAAGCTGTATGACACGAACAAGAAGGTGAGTCACTATAGTGTCCGTTTTCATAGCTCGAGATATCAGTACCAAGCTGTATGACATGAACAAGAAGGTGAGTCACTACAGTGTCCGTGTTCATAGCTCGAGATATCACCACCAAGCTGTATGACATGAACAAGAAGGGGAGTCACTATAGTGTCCGTGTTCATAGCTCGAGATATCACCACCAAGCTGTATGACATGAACAAGAAGGTGAGTCAGTACAGTGTCCGTATTCATAGCTCGAGATATGACCACCAAGCTGTATGACATGAACAAGAAGGTGAGTCACTATAGTGTCCGTGTTCATAGCTCGAGATATAGGTACCAAGCTGTATGACATGAACAGGAAGGTGAGTCACTATAGTGTCCGTGTTCATAGCTCGAGATATTAGTACCAAGCTGTATAACATGAACAAGAAGGTGAGTCACTACAGTGTCCGCGTTCATAGCTCGAGATATCAGTACCAAGCTGTATGACATGAACAAGAAGGTGAGTCACTATAGTGTCCGTGTTCATAGCTCGAGATATCTGTACCAAGCTGTATGACATGAACAAGAAGGTGAGTCACTACAGTGTCCGTGTTCATAGCTCGAGATATCGGTACCAAGCTGTATGACATGAACAAGAAGGTTAGTCACTACAGTGTCCGTGTTCATAGCTCGAGATATCAGTACCAAGCTGTATGTAATGAACAAGAAGGTGAGTCACTACAGTGTCCGTGTTCATAGCTCGAGATATCAGTACCAAGCTGTATGACATGAACAAGAAGGTGAGTCACTATAGTGTCCGTGTTCATAGCTCGAGATATCACCACAAAACTGTGTGACATGAACAAGAAGGTGAGTCACAATAGTGTCCGTGTTCATAGCTCGAGATATCAGTACCAAGCTGTATGACATGAACAAGAAGGTGAGTCACTATAGTGTCCGTGTTCATAGCTCGAGATATCACCACCAAGCTGTATGACATGAACAAGAAGGTGAGTCACTGTAGTGTCCGTGTTCATAGCTCGAGATATCACCACCAAGCTGTATGACATGAACAAGAAGGTGAGTCAATATAGTGTCCACATCACCATGTTCATGGCTGGAGATGTCAGTACCAAGCTGTATGACATGAACAAGAAGGTGAATCATTATAGTGTCCGTGTTCATAGCTCGAGATATCAGCACCAAGCTGTATGACATGAACAAGAAGGTGAGTCACTATAGTGTCCGTGTTTATAGCTCGAGATATCAGCACCAAGCTGTATGACATGAACTAGAAGGTGAGTCAATATAGTGTCCACATCACCATGTTCATGGCTGGAGATATCAGTACCAAGCTGTATGACATGAATAAGAAGGTGAGTCACTATAATGTCCGTGTTCATAGCTCGAGATAACAGCACCAAGCTGTATGACATGAACAAGAATGTGAGTCACTATAGTGTCCGTGTTCATAGCTCGAGATATCACCACCAAGCTGTATGACATGAACAAGAAGGTGAGTCACTATAGTGTCCGTGTTCATAGCTCGACATATCAGCACCAAGCTGTATGACATGAACAAGAAGGTGAGTCACTATAGTGTCCGTGTTCATAGCTCGAGATATCACCACCAAGCTGTATGACATGAACAGAAGGTGAATCACTATAGTGTCCGTGTTCATAGCTCGAGATATCACCACCAAGCTGTATGACATGAACAAGAAGGTGAGTCACAATAGTGTCCGTGTTCATAGCTCGAGATATCACCACCAAGCTGTATGACATGAACAAGAAGGTGAGTCACTACAGTGTCCGTGTTCATATCTCGAGATATCAGTAGCAAGCTGTATGACATGAACAACAAGGTTAGTCACTATAGTGTCCGTGTTCATAGCTCGAGATATCAGTACGAAGCTGTATGACATGAACAAGAAGGTGAGTCACTATAGTGTCCGTGTTCATAGCTCGAGATATCACCACCAAGCTGTATGACATGAACAAGAAGGTGAGTCACTATAGTGTCCGTGTTCATAGCTCGAGATATCACCACCAAGCTGTATGACATGAACAAGAAGGTGAGTCACTATAGTGTCCGTGTTCATAGCTCGAGATATCAGTACGAAGCTGTATGACATGAACAAGAAGGTGAGTCACTATAGTGTCCGTGTTCATAGCTCGAGATATTAGTACGAAGCTGTATGACATGAACAAGAAGGTGAGTCACTATAGTGTCCGTGTTCATAGCTCGAGATATGTGTACCAAGCTGTATGACATGAACAAGAAGGTGAGTCACTACAGTGTCCGTGTTCATAGCTCGAGATATCAGTACCAAGTTGTATGACATGAACAAGAAGGTGGGTCACTATAGTGTCCGTGTTCATAGCTCGAGATATCACCACCAAAGTGTATGACATGAACAAGAAGGTGAGTCACTACAGTGTCCGTGTTCATAGCTCGAGATATCAGTACCAAGCTGTATGACATGAACAGGAAGGTGAGTCACTATAGTGTCCGTGTTCATAGCTCGAGATATCAGTACCAAGCTGTATGACATGAACAAGAAGGTGAGTCACTATAGTGTCCGTGTTCGTAGCTCGAGATATCACCACCAAGCTGTATGACATGAACAAGAAGGTGAGTCACTACAGTGAACGTGTTCATAGCTCGAGATATGTGTACCAAGCTGTATGACATGAACAAGAAGGTGAGTCACTACAGTGTCCGTGTTCATAGCTCGAGATATCAGTACCAAGCTGTATGACATGAACAAGAAGGTGAGTCACTATAGTGTCCGTGTTCGTAGCTCGAGATATCACCACCAAGCTGTATGACATGAACAAGAAGGTGAGTCACTACAGTGTCCGCGTTCATATCTCGAGATATCAGTAGCAAGCTGTATGACATGAACAACAAGGTTAGTCACTATAGTGTCCGTGTTCATAGCTCGAGATATCAGTACGAAGCTGTATGACATGAACAAGAAGGTGAGTCACTATAGTGTCCGTGTTCATAGCTCGAGATATCACCACCAAGCTGTATGACATGAACAAGAAGGTGAGTCACTATAGTGTCCGTGTTCATAGCTCGAGATATCACCACCAAGCTGTATGACATGAACAAGAAGGTGAGTCACTATAGTGTCCGTGTTCATAGCTCGAGATATCAGTACGAAGCTGTATGACATGAACAAGAAGGTGAGTCACTATAGTGTCCGTGTTCATAGCTCGAGATATTAGTACGAAGCTGTATGACATGAACAAGAAGGTGAGTCACTATAGTGTCCGTGTTCATAGCTCGAGATATCAGTACGAAGCTGTATGACATGAACAAGAAGGTGAGTCACTATAGTGTCCGTGTTCATAGCTCGAGATATTAGTACGAAGCTGTATGACATGAACAAGAAGGTGAGTCACTATAGTGTCCGTGTTCATAGCTCGAGATATCAGTACGAAGCTGTATGACATGAACAAGAAGGTGAGTCACTATAGTGTCCGTGTTCATAGCTCGAAATATCAGTACGAAGCTGTATGACATGAACAAGAAGGTGAGTCACTATAGTGTCCGTGTTCATAGCTCGAGATATCAGTACGAAGCTGTATGACATGAACAAGAAGGGGAGTCACTATAGTGTCCGTGTTCATAGCTCGAGATATCACCACCAAGCTGTATGACATGAACAAGAAGGTGAGTCACTATAGTGTCCGTGTTCATAGCTCGAGATATCAGTACGAAGCTGTATGACATGAACAAGAAGGTGAGTCACTATAGTGTCCGTGTTCATACCTCGAGATATTAGTACCAAGCTGTATGACATGAACAAGAAGGTGAGTCACTACAGTGTCCGTGTTCATAGCTCGAGATATCAGTTCGAAGCTGTATGACATGAACAAGAAGGTGAGTCACTATAGTGTCCGTGTTCATAGCTCGAGATATCAGTACCAAGCTGTATGACATGAACAAGAAGGTGAGTCACTATAGTGTCCGTGTTCATAGCTCGAGATATCAGTAGCAAGCTGTATGACATGAACAAGAAGGTGAGTCACTACAGAGTCCGTGTTCATAGCTCGAGATATCAGTACCAAGCTGTATGACATGAACAAGAAGGTTAGTCACTACAGTGTCCGTGTTCATAGCTCGAGATATCAGTACCAAGCTGTATGACATGAACAAGAAGGTGAGTCACTATAGTGTCCGTGTTCATAGCTCAAGATATCAGTACCAAGCTGTATGACATGAACAAGAAGGTGAGTCACTACAGTGTCCGTGTTCATAGCTCGAGATATCAGTACCAAGCTGTATGACATGAACAAGAAGGTGAGTCACTATAGTGTCCGTGTTCATAGCTCGAGATATCAGTACCAAGCTGTATGACATGAACAAGAAGGTGAGTTACTATAGTGTCCGTGTTCATAGCTCGAGATATCAGTACCAAGCTGTATGACATGAACAAGAAGGTGAGTCACTATAACGTCCGTGTTCTTAGCTCGAGATATCACCACCAAGCTGTATGACATGAACAAGAAGGTTAGTCACTATAGTGTCCGTGTTCATAGCTCGAGAAATCAGTACCAAGCTGTATGACATGAACAAGAAGGTGAGTCACTACAGTGTCCGTGGTCATAGCTCGAGATATCAGTACCAAGCTGTATGACATGAACAGGAAGGTGAGTCACAATAGTGTTCGTGTTTATAGCACGAGATATCAGTACCAAGCTGTATGACATGAACTAGAAGGTGAGTCACTATAGTGTCCACATCACCATGCACATAGCTCGAGATATCAGTACCAAGGTGTATGGCATGAACAAGAAGGTGAGTCACTATAGTGTCCGTGTTCATAGCTCGAGATATCAGCACCAAGCTGTATGACATGAACAAGAAGGTGAGTCACTACAGTGTCCACATCACCATGTACATAGCTCAAGATATCAGCACCAAGCTGTATGACATGAACAAGATGGTGATTCACTATAGTGTCCACATCAGCATGTACATAGCTCGAGATATCAGCACCAAGCTGTATGACATGAATAAGAAGGTGAGTCACTATAGTGTCCGTGTTCATAGCTCGAGATATCAGTACCAAGCTGTATGACATGAACAAGAAGGTGAGTCACTATAATGTCCGTGTTCATAGCTCGAGATATCAGCACCAAGCTGTATGACATGAACAAGAAGGTGAGTCACTATAGTGTCCGTGTTCATAGCTCGAGATATCAGTACCAAGCTGTATGACATGAACAAGAAGGTGAGTCACTATAGTGTCCGTGTTCATAGCTCGAGATATCACCACCAAAATGTATGACATGAACAAGAAGGTGAGTCACTGTAGTGTCCGTGTTCATAGCTCGAGATATCACCACCAAGCTGTATGACATGAACAAGAAGGTGAGTCAATATAGTGTCCACATCACCATGTTCATGGCTGGAGATGTCAGTACCAAGCTGTATGACATGAACAAGAAGGTGAATCACTATAGTGTCCGTGTTCATAGCTCGAGATATCAGCACCAAGCTGTATGACATGAACAAGAAGGTGAGTCACTAAAGTGTCCGTGTTTATAGTTCGAGATATCAGCACCAAGCTGTATGACATGAACTAGAAGGTGAGTCAATATAGTGTCCACATCACCATGTTCATGGCTGGAGATATCAGTACCAAGCTGTATGACATGAACAAGAAGGTGAGTCACTATAGTGTGCGGGTTCATGGCTGGAGAAATCAGCACCAAGCTGTATGACATGAACAAGAAAGTGAGTCACTATAATGTCCGTGTTCATAGCTCGAGATAACAGCACCAAGCTGTATGACATGAACAAGAAGGTGAGTCACTATAGTGTCCGTGTTCATAGCTCGAGATATCACCACCAAGCTGTATGACATGAACAAGAAGGTGAGTCACTATAGTGTCCGTGTTCATACCTCGACATATCAGCACCAAGCTGTATGACATGAACAAGAAGGTGAGTCACTATAGTGTCCGTGTTCATAGCTCGAGATATCACCACCAAGCTGTATGACATGAACAGAAGGTGAGTCACTATAGTGTCCGTGTTCATAGCTCGAGATATCACCACCAATCTGTATGACATGAACAAGAAGGTGAGTCACTATAGTGTCCGTGTTCATAGCTCGAGATATCACCACCAAGCTGTATGACATGAACAAGAAGGTGAGTCACTATAGTGTCCGTGTTCATAGCTCGAGATATCACCACCAAGCTGTATGACATGAACAAGAAGGTGAGTCACTATTGTGTCCGTGTTCATAACTCGAGATATCAGTACCAAGCTGTATGACATGAACAAGAAGGTGAGTCACTATAGTGTCCGTGTTCATAGCTCGAGATATCAGTACCAAGCTGTATGACATGAACAAGAAGGTGAGTCACTATAGTGTCCGTGTTCATAGCTCGAGATATCACCACCAAGCTGTATGACATGAACAAGAAGGTGAGTCACTATAGTGTCCGTGTTCATAGCTCGAGATATCACCACCAAGCTGTATGACACGAACAAGAAGGTGAGTCACTATAGTGTCCGTTTTCATAGCTCGAGATATCAGTACCAAGCTGTATGACATGAACAAGAAGGTGAGTCACTACAGTGTCCGTGTTCATAGCTCGAGATATCACCACCAAGCTGTATGACATGAACAAGAAGGGGAGTCACTATAGTGTCCGTGTTCATAGCTCGAGATATCACCACCAAGCTGTATGACATGAACAAGAAGGTGAATCACTACAGTGTCCGTGTTCATAGCTCGAGATATGACCACCAAGCTGTATGACATGAACAAGAAGGTGAGTCACTATAGTGTCCGTGTTCATAGCTCGAGATATAGGTACCAAGCTGTATGACATGAACAGGAAGGTGAGCCACTATAGTGTCCGTGTTCATAGCTCGAGATATTAGTACCAAGCTGTATAACATGAACAAGAAGGTGAGTCACTACAGTGTCCGCGTTCATAGCTCGAGATATCAGTACCAAGCTGTATGACATGAACAAGAAGGTGAGTCACTATAGTGTCCGTGTTCATAGCTCGAGATATCTGTACCAAGCTGTATGACATGAACAAGAAGGTGAGTCACTACAGTGTCCGTGTTCATAGCTCGAGATATCGGTACCAAGCTGTATGACATGAACAAGAAGGTTAGTCACTACAGTGTCCGTGTTCATAGCTCGAGATATCAGTACCAAGCTGTATGTAATGAACAAGAAGGTGAGTCACTACAGTGTCCGTGTTCATAGCTCGAGATATCAGTACCAAGCTGTATGACATGAACAAGAAGGTGAGTCACTATAGTGTCCGTGTTCATAGCTCGAGATATCACCACAAAACTGTGTGACATGAACAAGAAGGTGAGTCACAATAGTGTCCGTGTTCATAGCTCGAGATATCAGTACCAAGCTGTATGACATGAACAAGAAGGTGAGTCACTATAGTGTCCGTGTTCATAGCTCGAGATATCACCACCAAGCTGTATGACATGAACAAGAAGGTGAGTCACTGTAGTGTCCGTGTTCATAGCTCGAGATATCACCACCAAGCTGTATGACATGAACAAGAAGGTGAGTCAATATAGTGTCCACATCACCATGTTCATGGCTGGAGATGGCAGTACCAAGCTGTATGACATGAACAAGAAGGTGAATCATTATAGTGTCCGTGTTCATAGCTCGAGATATCAGCACCAAGCTGTATGACATGAACAAGAAGGTGAGTCACTATAGTGTCCGTGTTTATAGCTCGAGATATCAGCACCAAGCTGTATGACATGAACTAGAAGGTGAGTCAATATAGTGTCCACATCACCATGTTCATGGCTGGAGATATCAGTACCAAGCTGTATGACATGAATAAGAAGGTGAGTCACTATAATGTCCGTGTTCATAGCTCGAGATAACAGCACCAAGCTGTATGACATGAACAAGAAGGTGAGTCACTATAGTGTCCGTGTTCATAGCTCGACATATCAGCACCAAGCTGTATGACATGAACAAGAAGGTGAGTCACTATAGTGTCCGTGTTCATAGCTCGAGATATCACCACCAAGCTGTATGACATGAACAGAAGGTGAATCACTATAGTGTCCGTGTTCATAGCTCGAGATATCACCACCAAGCTGTATGACATGAACAAGAAGGTGAGTCACTATAGTGTCCGTGTTCATAGCTCGAGATATCACCACCAAGCTGTATGACATGAACAAGAAGGTGAGTCACTATAGTGTCCGTGTTCATAGCTCGAGATATCACCACCAAGCTGTATGACATGAACAAGAAGGTGAGTCACTATTGTGTCCCTGTTCATAACTCGAGATATCAGTACCAAGCTGTATGACATGAACAAGAAGGTGAGTCACTATAGTGTCCGTGTTCATAGCTCGAGATATCATTACCAAGCTGTATGACATGAACAAGAATGTGAGTCACTATAGTGTGCGTGTTCATAGCTCGAGATATCACCACCAAGCTGTATGACATGAACACGAAGGTGAGTCACTATAGTGTCCGTGTTCATAGCTCGAGATATCACCACCAAGCTGTATGACACGAACAAGAAGGTGAGTCACTATAGTGTCCGTTTTCATAGCTCGAGATATCAGTACCAAGCTGTATGACATGAACAAGAAGGTGAGTCACTACAGTGTCCGTGTTCATAGCTCGAGATATCACCACCAAGCTGTATGACATGAACAAGAAGGGGAGTCACTATAGTGTCCGTGTTCATAGCTCGAGATATCACCACCAAGCTGTATGACATGAACAAGAAGGTGAGTCACTACAGTGTCCGTGTTCATAGCTCGAGATATCACCACCAAGCTGTATGACATGAACAAGAAGGTGAGTCACTATAGTGTCCGTGCTCATAGCTCGAGATATAGGTACCAAGCTGTATGACATGAACAGGAAGGTGAGTCACTATAGTGTCTGTGTTCATAGCTCGAGATATTAGTACCAAGCTGTATAACATGAACAAGAAGGTGAGTCACTACAGTGTCCGCGTTCATAGCTCGAGATATCAGTACGAAGCTGTATGACATGAACAAGAAGGTGAGTCACTATAGTGTCCGTGTTCATAGCTCGAGATATCAGCACCAAGCTGTATGACATGAACAAGAAGGTGAGTCACTATAGTGTCCGTGTTCATAGCTCGAGATATCACCACCAAGCTGTATGACATGAACAGAAGGTGAGTCACTATAGTGTCCGTGTTCATAGCTCGAGATATCAATACGAAGCTGTATGACATGAACATGAAGGTGAGTCACTACAGTGTCCGCGTTCATAGCTCGAGATATCAGTACCAAGCTGTATGACATGAACAAGAAGGTGAGTCACTACAGTGTCCGCGTTCATAGCTCGAGATATCAGTACCAAGCTGTATGACATGAACAAGAAGGTGAGTCACTATAGTGTCCGTGTTCATAGCTCGAGATATCAGTACCAAGCTGTATGACATGAACAAGAAGGTGAGTCACTATAGTATCCGTGTTCATATCTCGAGATGTCACCACCAAACTGTATGACATGAACAAGAAGGTGAGTCACTATAGTGTCCGTGTTCATAGCTCGAGATATCAGTACCAAGCTGTATGACATGAACAAGAAGGTGAGTCACTATAGTGTCCGTGTTCATAGCTCGAGATATCAGTACCAAGCTGTATGACATGAACAAGAAGGTGAGTCACTATAGTGTCCGTGTTCATAGCTCTAGATATCAGTACCAAGCTGTATGACATGAACAAGAAGGTGAGTCACTATAGTGTCCTTGTTCATAGCTCGAGATATCAGTACCAAGCTGTATGACATGAACAAGAAGGTGAGTCACTACAGTGTCCGTGTTCATAGCTCGAGATATCAGTACCAAGTTGTATGACATGAACAAGAAGGTGAGTCACTATAGTGTCCGTCTTCATAGCTCGAGATATCATTACCAAGTTGTATGACATGAACAAGAAGGTGAGTCACTACAGTGTCCGTGTTCATAGCTCGAGATATGTGTACCAAGCTGTATGACATGAACAAGAAGGTGAGTCACTACAGTGTCCGTGTTCATAGCTCGAGATATCAGTACCAAGTTGTATGACATGAACAAGAAGGTGGGTCACTATAGTGTCCGTTTTCATAGCTCGAGATATCACCACCAAAGTGTATGACATGAACAAGAAGGTGAGTCACTACAGTGTCCGTGTTCATAGCTCGAGATATCAGTACCAAGCTGTATGACATGAACAGGAAGGTGAGTCACTATAGTGTCCGTGTTCATAGCTCGAGATATCAGTACCAAGCTGTATGACATGAACAAGAAGGTGAGTCACTATAGTGTCCGTGTTCGTAGCTCGAGATATCACCACCAAGCTGTATGACATGAACAAGAAGGTGAGTCACTACAGTGTCCGTGTTCATAGCTCGAGATATCAGTACCAAGCTGTATGACATGAACAACAAGGTTAGTCACTACAGTGAACGTGTTCATAGCTCGAGATATGTGTACCAAGCTGTATGACATGAACAAGAAGGTGAGTCACTACAGTGTCCGTGTTCATAGCTCGAGATATCAGTACCAAGCTGTATGACATGAACAAGAAGGTGAGTCACTATAGTGTCCGTGTTCGTAGCTCGAGATATCACCACCAAGCTGTATGACATGAACAAGAAGGTGAGTCACTACAGTGTCCGTGTTCATATCTCGAGATATCAGTAGCAAGCTGTATGACATGAACAACAAGGTTAGTCACTATAGTGTCCGTGTTCATAGCTCGAGATATCAGTACGAAGCTGTATGACATGAACAAGAAGGTGAGTCACTATAGTGTCCGTGTTCATAGCTCGAGATATCACCACCAAGCTGTATGACATGAACAAGAAGGTGAGTCACTATAGTGTCCGTGTTCATAGCTCGAGATATCACCACCAAGCTGTATGACATGAACAAGAAGGTGAGTCACTATAGTGTCCGTGTTCATAGCTCGAGATATTAGTACGAAGCTGTATGACATGAACAAGAAGGTGAGTCACTATAGTGTCCGTGTTCATAGCTCGAGATATTAGTACGAAGCTGTATGACATGAACAAGAAGGTGAGTCACTATAGTGTCCGTGTTCATAGCTCGAGATATGTGTACCAAGCTGTATGACATGAACAAGAAGGTGAGTCACTACAGTGTCCGTGTTCATAGCTCGAGATATCAGTACCAAGTTGTATGACATGAACAAGAAGGTGGGTCACTATAGTGTCCGTGTTCATAGCTCGAGATATCACCACCAAAGTGTATGACATGAACAAGAAGGTGAGTCACTACAGTGTCCGTGTTCATAGCTCGAGATATCAGTACCAAGCTGTATGACATGAACAGGAAGGTGAGTCACTATAGTGTCCGTGTTCATAGCTCGAGATATCAGTACCAAGCTGTATGACATGAACAAGAAGGTGAGTCACTATAGTGTCCGTGTTCGTAGCTCGAGATATCACCACCAAGCTGTATGACATGAACAAGAAGGTGAGTCACTACAGTGTCCGTGTTCATAGCTCGAGATATCAGTACCAAGCTGTATGACATGAACAAGAAGGTTAGTCACTACAGTGAACGTGTTCATAGCTCGAGATATGTGTACCAAGCTGTATGACATGAACAAGAAGGTTAGTCACTACAGTGTCCGTGTTCATAGCTCGAGATATCAGTACCAAGCTGTATGACATGAACAAGAAGGTGAGTCACTATAGTGTCCGTGTTCGTAGCTCGAGATATCACCACCAAGCTGTATGACATGAACAAGAAGGTGAGTCACTACAGTGTCCGTGTTCATATCTCGAGATATCAGTAGCAAGCTGTATGACATGAACAACAAGGTTAGTCACTATAGTGTCCGTGTTCATAGCTCGAGATATCAGTACGAAGCTGTATGACATGAACAAGAAGGTGAGTCACTATAGTGTCCGTGTTCATAGCTCGAGATATCACCACCAAGCTGTATGACATGAACAAGAAGGTGAGTCACTATAGTGTCCGTGTTCATAGCTCGAGATATCACCACCAAGCTGTATGACATGAACAAGAAGGTGAGTCACTATAGTGTCCGTGTTCATAGCTCGAGATATCAGTACGAAGCTGTATGACATGAACAAGAAGGTGAGTCACTATAGTGTCCGTGTTCATAGCTCGAGATATTAGTACGAAGCTGTATGACATGAACAAGAAGGTGAGTCACTATAGTGTCCGTGTTCATAGCTCGAGATATCAGTACGAAGCTGTATGACATGAACAAGAAGGTGAGTCACTATAGTGTCCGTGTTCATAGCTCGAGATATCAGTACGAAGCTGTATGACATGAACAAGAAGGTGAGTCACTATAGTGTCCGTGTTCATAGCTCGAGATATCAGTACGAAGCTGTATGACATGAACAAGAAGGTGAGTCACTATAGTGTCCGTGTTCATAGCTCGAAATATCAGTACGAAGCTGTATGACATGAACAAGAAGGTGAGTCACTATAGTGTCCCTATTCATAGCTCGAGATATCAGTACGAAGCTGTATGACATGAACAAGAAGGGGAGTCACTATAGTGTCCGTGTTCATAGCTCGAGATATCACCACCAAGCTGTATGACATGAACAAGAAGGTGAGTCACTATAGTGTCCGTGTTCATAGCTCGAGATATCACCACCAAGCTGTATGACATGAACAGAAGGTGAGTCACTATAGTGTCCGTGTTCATAGCTCGAGATATTAGTACCAAGCTGTATGACATGAACAAGAAGGTGAGTCACTACAGTGTCCGTGTTCATAGCTCGAGATATCAGTTCGAAGCTGTATGACATGAACAAGAAGGTGAGTCACTATAGTGTCCGTGTTCATAGCTCGAGATATCAGTACCAAGCTGTATGACATGAACAAGAAGGTGAGTCACTATAGTGTCCGTGTTCATAGCTCGAGATATCAGTAGCAAGCTGTATGACATGAACAAGAAGGTGAGTCACTACAGAGTCCGTGTTCATAGCTCGAGATATCAGTACCAAGCTGTATGACATGAACAAGAAGGTTAGTCACTACAGTGTCCGTGTTCATAGCTCGAGATATCAGTACCAAGCTGTATGACATGAACAAGAAGGTGAGTCACTACAGTGTCCGTGTTCATAGCTCGAGATATCAGTACCAAGCTGTATGACATGAACAAGAAGGTGAGTCACTATAGTGTCCGTGCTCATAGCTCGAGATATCAGTACCAAGCTGTATGACATGAACAAGAAGGTGAGTCACTGTAATGTCCGTGTTCATAGCTCGAGATATCACCACCAAGCTGTATGACATGAACAAGAAGGTGAGTCACTATAGTGTCCGTGTTCATAGCTCGAGATATCAGTTCCAAGCTGTATGACATGAACAAGAAGGTGAGTCACTACAGTGTCCGTGTTCATAGCTCGAGATATCAGTACCAAGCTGTATGACATGAACAAGAAGGTGAGTCACTATAGTGTCCGTGTTCATAGCTCGAGATATCAGTACCAAGCTGTATGACATGAACAAGAAGGTGAGTCACTATAGTGTCCGTGTTCATAGCTCGAGATATCAGTACCAAGCTGTATGACATGAACAAGAAGGTGAGTCACTATAATGTCCGTGTTCTTAGCTCGAGATATGACCACCAAGCTGTATGACATGAACAAGAAGGTGAGTCACTATAGTGTCCGTGTTCATAGCTCGAGATATAGGTACCAAGCTGTATGACATGAACAGGAAGGTGAGTCACTATAGTGTCCGTGTTCATAGCTCGAGATATTAGTACCAAGCTGTATAACATGAACAAGAAGGTGAGTCACTACAGTGTCCGCGTTCATAGCTCGAGATATCAGTACCAAGCTGTATGACATGAACAAGAAGGTGAGTCACTATAGTGTCCGTGTTCATAGCTCGAGATATCTGTACCAAGCTGTATGACATGAACAAGAAGGTGAGTCACTACAGTGTCCGTGTTCATAGCTCGAGATATCGGTACCAAGCTGTATGACATGAACAAGAAGGTTAGTCACTACAGTGTCCGTGTTCATAGCTCGAGATATCAGTACCAAGCTGTATGTAATGAACAAGAAGGTGAGTCACTACAGTGTCCGTGTTCATAGCTCGAGATATCAGTACCAAGCTGTATGACATGAACAAGAAGGTGAGTCACTATAGTGTCCGTGTTCATAGCTCGAGATATCACCACAAAACTGTGTGACATGAACAAGAAGGTGAGTCACAATAGTGTCCGTGTTCATAGCTCGAGATATCAGTACCAAGCTGTATGACATGAACAAGAAGGTGAGTCACTATAGTGTCCGTGTTCATAGCTCGAGATATCACCACCAAGCTGTATGACATGAACAAGAAGGTGAGTCACTGTAGTGTCCGTGTTCATAGCTCGAGATATCACCACCAAGCTGTATGACATGAACAAGAAGGTGAGTCAATATAGTGTCCACATCACCATGTTCATGGCTGGAGATGTCAGTACCAAGCTGTATGACATGAACAAGAAGGTGAATCATTATAGTGTCCGTGTTCATAGCTCGAGATATCAGCACCAAGCTGTATGACATGAACAAGAAGGTGAGTCACTATAGTGTCCGTGTTTATAGCTCGAGATATCAGCACCAAGCTGTATGACATGAACTAGAAGGTGAGTCAATATAGTGTCCACATCACCATGTTCATGGCTGGAGATATCAGTACCAAGCTGTATGACATGAATAAGAAGGTGAGTCACTATAATGTCCGTGTTCATAGCTCGAGATAACAGCACCAAGCTGTATGACATGAACAAGAAGGTGAGTCACTATAGTGTCCGTGTTCATAGCTCGAGATATCACCACCAAGCTGTATGACATGAACAAGAAGGTGAGTCACTATAGTGTCCGTGTTCATAGCTCGACATATCAGCACCAAGCTGTATGACATGAACAAGAAGGTGAGTCACTATAGTGTCCGTGTTCATAGCTCGAGATATCACCACCAAGCTGTATGACATGAACAGAAGGTGAATCACTATAGTGTCCGTGTTCATAGCTCGAGATATCACCACCAAGCTGTATGACATGAACAAGAAGGTGAGTCACAATAGTGTCCGTGTTCATAGCTCGAGATATCACCACCAAGCTGTATGACATGAACAAGAAGGTGAGTCACTACAGTGTCCGTGTTCATATCTCGAGATATCAGTAGCAAGCTGTATGACATGAACAACAAGGTTAGTCACTATAGTGTCCGTGTTCATAGCTCGAGATATCAGTACGAAGCTGTATGACATGAACAAGAAGGTGAGTCACTATAGTGTCCGTGTTCATAGCTCGAGATATCACCACCAAGCTGTATGACATGAACAAGAAGGTGAGTCACTATAGTGTCCGTGTTCATAGCTCGAGATATCACCACCAAGCTGTATGACATGAACAAGAAGGTGAGTCACTATAGTGTCCGTGTTCATAGCTCGAGATATCAGTACGAAGCTGTATGACATGAACAAGAAGGTGAGTCACTATAGTGTCCCTGTTCATAGCTCGAGATATTAGTACGAAGCTGTATGACATGAACAAGAAGGTGAGTCACTATAGTGTCCGTGTTCATAGCTCGAGATATGTGTACCAAGCTGTATGACATGAACAAGAAGGTGAGTCACTACAGTGTCCGTGTTCATAGCTCGAGATATCAGTACCAAGTTGTATGACATGAACAAGAAGGTGGGTCACTATAGTGTCCGTGTTCATAGCTCGAGATATCACCACCAAAGTGTATGACATGAACAAGAAGGTGAGTCACTACAGTGTCCGTGTTCATAGCTCGAGATATCAGTACCAAGCTGTATGACATGAACAGGAAGGTGAGTCACTATAGTGTCCGTGTTCATAGCTCGAGATATCAGTACCAAGCTGTATGACATGAACAAGAAGGTGAGTCACTATAGTGTCCGTGTTCGTAGCTCGAGATATCACCACCAAGCTGTATGACATGAACAAGAAGGTGAGTCACTACAGTGAACGTGTTCATAGCTCGAGATATGTGTACCAAGCTGTATGACATGAACAAGAAGGTGAGTCACTACAGTGTCCGTGTTCATAGCTCGAGATATCAGTACCAAGCTGTATGACATGAACAAGAAGGTGAGTCACTATAGTGTCCGTGTTCGTAGCTCGAGATATCACCACCAAGCTGTATGACATGAACAAGAAGGTGAGTCACTACAGTGTCCGCGTTCATATCTCGAGATATCAGTAGCAAGCTGTATGACATGAACAACAAGGTTAGTCACTATAGTGTCCGTGTTCATAGCTCGAGATATCAGTACGAAGCTGTATGACATGAACAAGAAGGTGAGTCACTATAGTGTCCGTGTTCATAGCTCGAGATATCACCACCAAGCTGTATGACATGAACAAGAAGGTGAGTCACTATAGTGTCCGTGTTCATAGCTCGAGATATCACCACCAAGCTGTATGACATGAACAAGAAGGTGAGTCACTATAGTGTCCGTGTTCATAGCTCGAGATATCAGTACGAAGCTGTATGACATGAACAAGAAGGTGAGTCACTATAGTGTCCGTGTTCATAGCTCGAGATATTAGTACGAAGCTGTATGACATGAACAAGAAGGTGAGTCACTATAGTGTCCGTGTTCATAGCTCGAGATATCAGTACGAAGCTGTATGACATGAACAAGAAGGTGAGTCACTATAGTGTCCGTGTTCATAGCTCGAGATATTAGTACGAAGCTGTATGACATGAACAAGAAGGTGAGTCACTATAGTGTCCGTGTTCATAGCTCGAGATATCAGTACGAAGCTGTATGACATGAACAAGAAGGTGAGTCACTATAGTGTCCGTGTTCATAGCTCGAAATATCAGTACGAAGCTGTATGACATGAACAAGAAGGTGAGTCACTATAGTGTCCGTGTTCATAGCTCGAGATATCAGTACGAAGCTGTATGACATGAACAAGAAGGGGAGTCACTATAGTGTCCGTGTTCATAGCTCGAGATATCACCACCAAGCTGTATGACATGAACAAGAAGGTGAGTCACTATAGTGTCCGTGTTCATAGCTCGAGATATCAGTACGAAGCTGTATGACATGAACAAGAAGGTGAGTCACTATAGTGTCCGTGTTCATACCTCGAGATATTAGTACCAAGCTGTATGACATGAACAAGAAGGTGAGTCACTACAGTGTCCGTGTTCATAGCTCGAGATATCAGTTCGAAGCTGTATGACATGAACAAGAAGGTGAGTCACTATAGTGTCCGTGTTCATAGCTCGAGATATCAGTACCAAGCTGTATGACATGAACAAGAAGGTGAGTCACTATAGTGTCCGTGTTCATAGCTCGAGATATCAGTAGCAAGCTGTATGACATGAACAAGAAGGTGAGTCACTACAGAGTCCGTGTTCATAGCTCGAGATATCAGTACCAAGCTGTATGACATGAACAAGAAGGTTAGTCACTACAGTGTCCGTGTTCATAGCTCGAGATATCAGTACCAAGCTGTATGACATGAACAAGAAGGTGAGTCACTATAGTGTCCGTGTTCATAGCTCAAGATATCAGTACCAAGCTGTATGACATGAACAAGAAGGTGAGTCACTACAGTGTCCGTGTTCATAGCTCGAGATATCAGTACCAAGCTGTATGACATGAACAAGAAGGTGAGTCACTATAGTGTCCGTGTTCATAGCTCGAGATATCAGTACCAAGCTGTATGACATGAACAAGAAGGTGAGTTACTATAGTGTCCGTGTTCATAGCTCGAGATATCAGTACCAAGCTGTATGACATGAACAAGAAGGTGAGTCACTATAACGTCCGTGTTCTTAGCTCGAGATATCACCACCAAGCTGTATGACATGAACAAGAAGGTTAGTCACTATAGTGTCCGTGTTCATAGCTCGAGAAATCAGTACCAAGCTGTATGACATGAACAAGAAGGTGAGTCACTACAGTGTCCGTGGTCATAGCTCGAGATATCAGTACCAAGCTGTATGACATGAACAGGAAGGTGAGTCACAATAGTGTCCGTGTTTATAGCACGAGATATCAGTACCAAGCTGTATGACATGAACTAGAAGGTGAGTCACTATAGTGTCCACATCACCATGCACATAGCTCGAGATATCAGTACCAAGGTGTATGGCATGAACAAGAAGGTGAGTCACTATAGTGTCCGTGTTCATAGCTCGAGATATCAGCACCAAGCTGTATGACATGAACAAGAAGGTGAGTCACTACAGTGTCCACATCACCATGTACATAGCTCAAGATATCAGCACCAAGCTGTATGACATGAACAAGATGGTGATTCACTATAGTGTCCACATCAGCATGTACATAGCTCGAGATATCAGCACCAAGCTGTATGACATGAATAAGAAGGTGAGTCACTATAGTGTCCGTGTTCATAGCTCGAGATATCAGTACCAAGCTGTATGACATGAACAAGAAGGTGAGTCACTATAATGTCCGTGTTCATAGCTCGAGATATCAGCACCAAGCTGTATGACATGAACAAGAAGGTGAGTCACTATAGTGTCCGTGTTCATAGCTCGAGATATCAGTACCAAGCTGTATGACATGAACAAGAAGGTGAGTCACTATAGTGTCCGTGTTCATAGCTCGAGATATCACCACCAAAATGTATGACATGAACAAGAAGGTGAGTCACTGTAGTGTCCGTGTTCATAGCTCGAGATATCACCACCAAGCTGTATGACATGAACAAGAAGGTGAGTCAATATAGTGTCCACATCACCATGTTCATGGCTGGAGATGTCAGTACCAAGCTGTATGACATGAACAAGAAGGTGAATCACTATAGTGTCCGTGTTCATAGCTCGAGATATCAGCACCAAGCTGTATGACATGAACAAGAAGGTGAGTCACTAAAGTGTCCGTGTTTATAGTTCGAGATATCAGCACCAAGCTGTATGACATGAACTAGAAGGTGAGTCAATATAGTGTCCACATCACCATGTTCATGGCTGGAGATATCAGTACCAAGCTGTATGACATGAACAAGAAGGTGAGTCACTATAGTGTGCGGGTTCATGGCTGGAGAAATCAGCACCAAGCTGTATGACATGAACAAGAAAGTGAGTCACTATAATGTCCGTGTTCATAGCTCGAGATAACAGCACCAAGCTGTATGACATGAACAAGAAGGTGAGTCACTATAGTGTCCGTGTTCATAGCTCGAGATATCACCACCAAGCTGTATGACATGAACAAGAAGGTGAGTCACTATAGTGTCCGTGTTCATACCTCGACATATCAGCACCAAGCTGTATGACATGAACAAGAAGGTGAGTCACTATAGTGTCCGTGTTCATAGCTCGAGATATCACCACCAAGCTGTATGACATGAACA
The DNA here is from genome assembly GCA_030765065.1 of Deroplatys truncata. Lineage (NCBI taxonomy): Eukaryota > Metazoa > Arthropoda > Insecta > Mantodea > Mantidae > Deroplatys > Deroplatys truncata. The sequence goes on from CM060975.1 coordinate 13,705,675, forward strand.
GAAGGTGAGTCACTATAGTGTCCGTGTTCATAGCTCGAGATATCACCACCAATCTGTATGACATGAACAAGAAGGTGAGTCACTATAGTGTCCGTGTTCATAGCTCGAGATATCACCACCAAGCTGTATGACATGAACAAGAAGGTGAGTCACTATAGTGTCCGTGTTCATAGCTCGAGATATCACCACCAAGCTGTATGACATGAACAAGAAGGTGAGTCACTATTGTGTCCGTGTTCATAACTCGAGATATCAGTACCAAGCTGTATGACATGAACAAGAAGGTGAGTCACTATAGTGTCCGTGTTCATAGCTCGAGATATCAGTACCAAGCTGTATGACATGAACAAGAAGGTGAGTCACTATAGTGTCCGTGTTCATAGCTCGAGATATCACCACCAAGCTGTATGACATGAACAAGAAGGTGAGTCACTATAGTGTCCGTGTTCATAGCTCGAGATATCACCACCAAGCTGTATGACACGAACAAGAAGGTGAGTCACTATAGTGTCCGTTTTCATAGCTCGAGATATCAGTACCAAGCTGTATGACATGAACAAGAAGGTGAGTCACTACAGTGTCCGTGTTCATAGCTCGAGATATCACCACCAAGCTGTATGACATGAACAAGAAGGGGAGTCACTATAGTGTCCGTGTTCATAGCTCGAGATATCACCACCAAGCTGTATGACATGAACAAGAAGGTGAATCACTACAGTGTCCGTGTTCATAGCTCGAGATATGACCACCAAGCTGTATGACATGAACAAGAAGGTGAGTCACTATAGTGTCCGTGTTCATAGCTCGAGATATAGGTACCAAGCTGTATGACATGAACAGGAAGGTGAGTCACTATAGTGTCCGTGTTCATAGCTCGAGATATTAGTACCAAGCTGTATAACATGAACAAGAAGGTGAGTCACTACAGTGTCCGCGTTCATAGCTCGAGATATGTGTACCAAGCTGTATGACATGAACAAGAAGGTGAGTCACTACAGTGTCCGTGTTCATAGCTCGAGATATCAGTACCAAGTTGTATGACATGAACAAGAAGGTGGGTCACTATAGTGTCCGTGTTCATAGCTCGAGATATCACCACCAAAGTGTATGACATGAACAAGAAGGTGAGTCACTACAGTGTCCGTGTTCATAGCTCGAGATATCAGTACCAAGCTGTATGACATGAACAGGAAGGTGAGTCACTATAGTGTCCGTGTTCATAGCTCGAGATATCAGTACCAAGCTGTATGACATGAACAAGAAGGTGAGTCACTATAGTGTCCGTGTTCGTAGCTCGAGATATCACCACCAAGCTGTATGACATGAACAAGAAGGTGAGTCACTACAGTGTCCGTGTTCATAGCTCGAGATATCAGTACCAAGCTGTATGACATGAACAACAAGGTTAGTCACTACAGTGAACGTGTTCATAGCTCGAGATATGTGTACCAAGCTGTATGACATGAACAAGAAGGTTAGTCACTACAGTGTCCGTGTTCATAGCTCGAGATATCAGTACCAAGCTGTATGACATGAACAAGAAGGTGAGTCACTATAGTGTCCGTGTTCGTAGCTCGAGATATCACCACCAAGCTGTATGACATGAACAAGAAGGTGAGTCACTACAGTGTCCGTGTTCATATCTCGAGATATCAGTAGCAAGCTGTATGACATGAACAACAAGGTTAGTCACTATAGTGTCCGTGTTCATAGCTCGAGATATCAGTACGAAGCTGTATGACATGAACAAGAAGGTGAGTCACTATAGTGTCCGTGTTCATAGCTCGAGATATCACCACCAAGCTGTATGACATGAACAAGAAGGTGAGTCACTATAGTGTCCGTGTTCATAGCTCGAGATATCACCACCAAGCTGTATGACATGAACAAGAAGGTGAGTCACTATAGTGTCCGTGTTCATAGCTCGAGATATCAGTACGAAGCTGTATGACATGAACAAGAAGGTGAGTCACTATAGTGTCCGTGTTCATAGCTCGAGATATTAGTACGAAGCTGTATGACATGAACAAGAAGGTGAGTCACTATAGTGTCCGTGTTCATAGCTCGAGATATCAGTACGAAGCTGTATGACATGAACAAGAAGGTGAGTCACTATAGTGTCCGTGTTCATAGCTCGAGATATTAGTACGAAGCTGTATGACATGAACAAGAAGGTGAGTCACTATAGTGTCCGTGTTCATAGCTCGAGATATCAGTACGAAGCTGTATGACATGAACAAGAAGGTGAGTCACTATAGTGTCCGTGTTCATAGCTCGAAATATCAGTACGAAGCTGTATGACATGAACAAGAAGGTGAGTCACTATAGTGTCCCTATTCATAGCTCGAGATATCAGTACGAAGCTGTATGACATGAACAAGAAGGGGAGTCACTATAGTGTCCGTGTTCATAGCTCGAGATATCACCACCAAGCTGTATGACATGAACAAGAAGGTGAGTCACTATAGTGTCCGTGTTCATAGCTCGAGATATCACCACCAAGCTGTATGACATGAACAGAAGGTGAGTCACTATAGTGTCCGTGTTCATAGCTCGAGATATTAGTACCAAGCTGTATGACATGAACAAGAAGGTGAGTCACTACAGTGTCCGTGTTCATAGCTCGAGATATCAGTTCGAAGCTGTATGACATGAACAAGAAGGTGAGTCACTATAGTGTCCGTGTTCATAGCTCGAGATATCAGTACCAAGCTGTATGACATGAACAAGAAGGTGAGTCACTATAGTGTCCGTGTTCATAGCTCGAGATATCAGTAGCAAGCTGTATGACATGAACAAGAAGGTGAGTCACTACAGAGTCCGTGTTCATAGCTCGAGATATCAGTACCAAGCTGTATGACATGAACAAGAAGGTTAGTCACTACAGTGTCCGTGTTCATAGCTCGAGATATCAGTACCAAGCTGTATGACATGAACAAGAAGGTGAGTCACTACAGTGTCCGTGTTCATAGCTCGAGATATCAGTACCAAGCTGTATGACATGAACAAGAAGGTGAGTCACTATAGTGTCCGTGCTCATAGCTCGAGATATCAGTACCAAGCTGTATGACATGAACAAGAAGGTGAGTCACTGTAATGTCCGTGTTCATAGCTCGAGATATCACCACCAAGCTGTATGACATGAACAAGAAGGTGAGTCACTATAGTGTCCGTGTTCATAGCTCGAGATATCAGTTCCAAGCTGTATGACATGAACAAGAAGGTGAGTCACTACAGTGTCCGTGTTCATAGCTCGAGATATCAGTACCAAGCTGTATGACATGAACAAGAAGGTGAGTCACTATAGTGTCCGTGTTCATAGCTCGAGATATCAGTACCAAGCTGTATGACATGAACAAGAAGGTGAGTCACTATAGTGTCCGTGTTCATAGCTCGAGATATCAGTACCAAGCTGTATGACATGAACAAGAAGGTGAGTCACTATAATGTCCGTGTTCTTAGCTCGAGATATGACCACCAAGCTGTATGACATGAACAAGAAGGTGAGTCACTATAGTGTCCGTGTTCATAGCTCGAGATATAGGTACCAAGCTGTATGACATGAACAGGAAGGTGAGTCACTATAGTGTCCGTGTTCATAGCTCGAGATATTAGTACCAAGCTGTATAACATGAACAAGAAGGTGAGTCACTACAGTGTCCGCGTTCATAGCTCGAGATATCAGTACCAAGCTGTATGACATGAACAAGAAGGTGAGTCACTATAGTGTCCGTGTTCATAGCTCGAGATATCTGTACCAAGCTGTATGACATGAACAAGAAGGTGAGTCACTACAGTGTCCGTGTTCATAGCTCGAGATATCGGTACCAAGCTGTATGACATGAACAAGAAGGTTAGTCACTACAGTGTCCGTGTTCATAGCTCGAGATATCAGTACCAAGCTGTATGTAATGAACAAGAAGGTGAGTCACTACAGTGTCCGTGTTCATAGCTCGAGATATCAGTACCAAGCTGTATGACATGAACAAGAAGGTGAGTCACTATAGTGTCCGTGTTCATAGCTCGAGATATCACCACAAAACTGTGTGACATGAACAAGAAGGTGAGTCACAATAGTGTCCGTGTTCATAGCTCGAGATATCAGTACCAAGCTGTATGACATGAACAAGAAGGTGAGTCACTATAGTGTCCGTGTTCATAGCTCGAGATATCACCACCAAGCTGTATGACATGAACAAGAAGGTGAGTCACTGTAGTGTCCGTGTTCATAGCTCGAGATATCACCACCAAGCTGTATGACATGAACAAGAAGGTGAGTCAATATAGTGTCCACATCACCATGTTCATGGCTGGAGATGTCAGTACCAAGCTGTATGACATGAACAAGAAGGTGAATCATTATAGTGTCCGTGTTCATAGCTCGAGATATCAGCACCAAGCTGTATGACATGAACAAGAAGGTGAGTCACTATAGTGTCCGTGTTTATAGCTCGAGATATCAGCACCAAGCTGTATGACATGAACTAGAAGGTGAGTCAATATAGTGTCCACATCACCATGTTCATGGCTGGAGATATCAGTACCAAGCTGTATGACATGAATAAGAAGGTGAGTCACTATAATGTCCGTGTTCATAGCTCGAGATAACAGCACCAAGCTGTATGACATGAACAAGAAGGTGAGTCACTATAGTGTCCGTGTTCATAGCTCGAGATATCACCACCAAGCTGTATGACATGAACAAGAAGGTGAGTCACTATAGTGTCCGTGTTCATAGCTCGACATATCAGCACCAAGCTGTATGACATGAACAAGAAGGTGAGTCACTATAGTGTCCGTGTTCATAGCTCGAGATATCACCACCAAGCTGTATGACATGAACAGAAGGTGAATCACTATAGTGTCCGTGTTCATAGCTCGAGATATCACCACCAAGCTGTATGACATGAACAAGAAGGTGAGTCACAATAGTGTCCGTGTTCATAGCTCGAGATATCACCACCAAGCTGTATGACATGAACAAGAAGGTGAGTCACTACAGTGTCCGTGTTCATATCTCGAGATATCAGTAGCAAGCTGTATGACATGAACAACAAGGTTAGTCACTATAGTGTCCGTGTTCATAGCTCGAGATATCAGTACGAAGCTGTATGACATGAACAAGAAGGTGAGTCACTATAGTGTCCGTGTTCATAGCTCGAGATATCACCACCAAGCTGTATGACATGAACAAGAAGGTGAGTCACTATAGTGTCCGTGTTCATAGCTCGAGATATCACCACCAAGCTGTATGACATGAACAAGAAGGTGAGTCACTATAGTGTCCGTGTTCATAGCTCGAGATATCAGTACGAAGCTGTATGACATGAACAAGAAGGTGAGTCACTATAGTGTCCCTGTTCATAGCTCGAGATATTAGTACGAAGCTGTATGACATGAACAAGAAGGTGAGTCACTATAGTGTCCGTGTTCATAGCTCGAGATATGTGTACCAAGCTGTATGACATGAACAAGAAGGTGAGTCACTACAGTGTCCGTGTTCATAGCTCGAGATATCAGTACCAAGTTGTATGACATGAACAAGAAGGTGGGTCACTATAGTGTCCGTGTTCATAGCTCGAGATATCACCACCAAAGTGTATGACATGAACAAGAAGGTGAGTCACTACAGTGTCCGTGTTCATAGCTCGAGATATCAGTACCAAGCTGTATGACATGAACAGGAAGGTGAGTCACTATAGTGTCCGTGTTCATAGCTCGAGATATCAGTACCAAGCTGTATGACATGAACAAGAAGGTGAGTCACTATAGTGTCCGTGTTCGTAGCTCGAGATATCACCACCAAGCTGTATGACATGAACAAGAAGGTGAGTCACTACAGTGAACGTGTTCATAGCTCGAGATATGTGTACCAAGCTGTATGACATGAACAAGAAGGTGAGTCACTACAGTGTCCGTGTTCATAGCTCGAGATATCAGTACCAAGCTGTATGACATGAACAAGAAGGTGAGTCACTATAGTGTCCGTGTTCGTAGCTCGAGATATCACCACCAAGCTGTATGACATGAACAAGAAGGTGAGTCACTACAGTGTCCGCGTTCATATCTCGAGATATCAGTAGCAAGCTGTATGACATGAACAACAAGGTTAGTCACTATAGTGTCCGTGTTCATAGCTCGAGATATCAGTACGAAGCTGTATGACATGAACAAGAAGGTGAGTCACTATAGTGTCCGTGTTCATAGCTCGAGATATCACCACCAAGCTGTATGACATGAACAAGAAGGTGAGTCACTATAGTGTCCGTGTTCATAGCTCGAGATATCACCACCAAGCTGTATGACATGAACAAGAAGGTGAGTCACTATAGTGTCCGTGTTCATAGCTCGAGATATCAGTACGAAGCTGTATGACATGAACAAGAAGGTGAGTCACTATAGTGTCCGTGTTCATAGCTCGAGATATTAGTACGAAGCTGTATGACATGAACAAGAAGGTGAGTCACTATAGTGTCCGTGTTCATAGCTCGAGATATCACCACCAAGCTGTATGACATGAACAAGAAGGTGAGTCACTATAGTGTCCGTGTTCATAGCTCGAGATATCACCACCAAGCTGTATGACATGAACAAGAAGGTGAGTCACTATAGTGTCCGTGTTCATAGCTCGAGATATCACCACCAAGCTGTATGACATGAACAAGAAGGTGAGTCACTATAGTGTCCGTGTTCATAGCTCGAGATATCAGTACGAAGCTGTATGACATGAACAAGAAGGTGAGTCACTATAGTGTCCGTGTTCATAGCTCGAGATATTAGTACGAAGCTGTATGACATGAACAAGAAGGTGAGTCACTATAGTGTCCGTGTTCATAGCTCGAGATATCAGTACGAAGCTGTATGACATGAACAAGAAGGTGAGTCACTATAGTGTCCGTGTTCATAGCTCGAGATATTAGTACGAAGCTGTATGACATGAACAAGAAGGTGAGTCACTATAGTGTCCGTGTTCATAGCTCGAGATATCAGTACGAAGCTGTATGACATGAACAAGAAGGTGAGTCACTATAGTGTCCGTGTTCATAGCTCGAAATATCAGTACGAAGCTGTATGACATGAACAAGAAGGTGAGTCACTATAGTGTCCCTATTCATAGCTCGAGATATCAGTACGAAGCTGTATGACATGAACAAGAAGGGGAGTCACTATAGTGTCCGTGTTCATAGCTCGAGATATCACCACCAAGCTGTATGACATGAACAAGAAGGTGAGTCACTATAGTGTCCGTGTTCATAGCTCGAGATATCACCACCAAGCTGTATGACATGAACAGAAGGTGAGTCACTATAGTGTCCGTGTTCATAGCTCGAGATATTAGTACCAAGCTGTATGACATGAACAAGAAGGTGAGTCACTACAGTGTCCGTGTTCATAGCTCGAGATATCAGTTCGAAGCTGTATGACATGAACAAGAAGGTGAGTCACTATAGTGTCCGTGTTCATAGCTCGAGATATCAGTACCAAGCTGTATGACATGAACAAGAAGGTGAGTCACTATAGTGTCCGTGTTCATAGCTCGAGATATCAGTAGCAAGCTGTATGACATGAACAAGAAGGTGAGTCACTACAGAGTCCGTGTTCATAGCTCGAGATATCAGTACCAAGCTGTATGACATGAACAAGAAGGTTAGTCACTACAGTGTCCGTGTTCATAGCTCGAGATATCAGTACCAAGCTGTATGACATGAACAAGAAGGTGAGTCACTACAGTGTCCGTGTTCATAGCTCGAGATATCAGTACCAAGCTGTATGACATGAACAAGAAGGTGAGTCACTATAGTGTCCGTGCTCATAGCTCGAGATATCAGTACCAAGCTGTATGACATGAACAAGAAGGTGAGTCACTGTAATGTCCGTGTTCATAGCTCGAGATATCACCACCAAGCTGTATGACATGAACAAGAAGGTGAGTCACTATAGTGTCCGTGTTCATAGCTCGAGATATCAGTTCCAAGCTGTATGACATGAACAAGAAGGTGAGTCACTACAGTGTCCGTGTTCATAGCTCGAGATATCAGTACCAAGCTGTATGACATGAACAAGAAGGTGAGTCACTATAGTGTCCGTGTTCATAGCTCGAGATATCAGTACCAAGCTGTATGACATGAACAAGAAGGTGAGTCACTATAGTGTCCGTGTTCATAGCTCGAGATATCAGTACCAAGCTGTATGACATGAACAAGAAGGTGAGTCACTATAATGTCCGTGTTCTTAGCTCGAGATATGACCACCAAGCTGTATGACATGAACAAGAAGGTGAGTCACTATAGTGTCCGTGTTCATAGCTCGAGATATAGGTACCAAGCTGTATGACATGAACAGGAAGGTGAGTCACTATAGTGTCCGTGTTCATAGCTCGAGATATTAGTACCAAGCTGTATAACATGAACAAGAAGGTGAGTCACTACAGTGTCCGCGTTCATAGCTCGAGATATCAGTACCAAGCTGTATGACATGAACAAGAAGGTGAGTCACTATAGTGTCCGTGTTCATAGCTCGAGATATCTGTACCAAGCTGTATGACATGAACAAGAAGGTGAGTCACTACAGTGTCCGTGTTCATAGCTCGAGATATCGGTACCAAGCTGTATGACATGAACAAGAAGGTTAGTCACTACAGTGTCCGTGTTCATAGCTCGAGATATCAGTACCAAGCTGTATGTAATGAACAAGAAGGTGAGTCACTACAGTGTCCGTGTTCATAGCTCGAGATATCAGTACCAAGCTGTATGACATGAACAAGAAGGTGAGTCACTATAGTGTCCGTGTTCATAGCTCGAGATATCACCACAAAACTGTGTGACATGAACAAGAAGGTGAGTCACAATAGTGTCCGTGTTCATAGCTCGAGATATCAGTACCAAGCTGTATGACATGAACAAGAAGGTGAGTCACTATAGTGTCCGTGTTCATAGCTCGAGATATCACCACCAAGCTGTATGACATGAACAAGAAGGTGAGTCACTGTAGTGTCCGTGTTCATAGCTCGAGATATCACCACCAAGCTGTATGACATGAACAAGAAGGTGAGTCAATATAGTGTCCACATCACCATGTTCATGGCTGGAGATGTCAGTACCAAGCTGTATGACATGAACAAGAAGGTGAATCATTATAGTGTCCGTGTTCATAGCTCGAGATATCAGCACCAAGCTGTATGACATGAACAAGAAGGTGAGTCACTATAGTGTCCGTGTTTATAGCTCGAGATATCAGCACCAAGCTGTATGACATGAACTAGAAGGTGAGTCAATATAGTGTCCACATCACCATGTTCATGGCTGGAGATATCAGTACCAAGCTGTATGACATGAATAAGAAGGTGAGTCACTATAATGTCCGTGTTCATAGCTCGAGATAACAGCACCAAGCTGTATGACATGAACAAGAAGGTGAGTCACTATAGTGTCCGTGTTCATAGCTCGAGATATCACCACCAAGCTGTATGACATGAACAAGAAGGTGAGTCACTATAGTGTCCGTGTTCATAGCTCGACATATCAGCACCAAGCTGTATGACATGAACAAGAAGGTGAGTCACTATAGTGTCCGTGTTCATAGCTCGAGATATCACCACCAAGCTGTATGACATGAACAGAAGGTGAATCACTATAGTGTCCGTGTTCATAGCTCGAGATATCACCACCAAGCTGTATGACATGAACAAGAAGGTGAGTCACAATAGTGTCCGTGTTCATAGCTCGAGATATCACCACCAAGCTGTATGACATGAACAAGAAGGTGAGTCACTACAGTGTCCGTGTTCATATCTCGAGATATCAGTAGCAAGCTGTATGACATGAACAACAAGGTTAGTCACTATAGTGTCCGTGTTCATAGCTCGAGATATCAGTACGAAGCTGTATGACATGAACAAGAAGGTGAGTCACTATAGTGTCCGTGTTCATAGCTCGAGATATCACCACCAAGCTGTATGACATGAACAAGAAGGTGAGTCACTATAGTGTCCGTGTTCATAGCTCGAGATATCACCACCAAGCTGTATGACATGAACAAGAAGGTGAGTCACTATAGTGTCCGTGTTCATAGCTCGAGATATCAGTACGAAGCTGTATGACATGAACAAGAAGGTGAGTCACTATAGTGTCCCTGTTCATAGCTCGAGATATTAGTACGAAGCTGTATGACATGAACAAGAAGGTGAGTCACTATAGTGTCCGTGTTCATAGCTCGAGATATGTGTACCAAGCTGTATGACATGAACAAGAAGGTGAGTCACTACAGTGTCCGTGTTCATAGCTCGAGATATCAGTACCAAGTTGTATGACATGAACAAGAAGGTGGGTCACTATAGTGTCCGTGTTCATAGCTCGAGATATCACCACCAAAGTGTATGACATGAACAAGAAGGTGAGTCACTACAGTGTCCGTGTTCATAGCTCGAGATATCAGTACCAAGCTGTATGACATGAACAGGAAGGTGAGTCACTATAGTGTCCGTGTTCATAGCTCGAGATATCAGTACCAAGCTGTATGACATGAACAAGAAGGTGAGTCACTATAGTGTCCGTGTTCGTAGCTCGAGATATCACCACCAAGCTGTATGACATGAACAAGAAGGTGAGTCACTACAGTGAACGTGTTCATAGCTCGAGATATGTGTACCAAGCTGTATGACATGAACAAGAAGGTGAGTCACTACAGTGTCCGTGTTCATAGCTCGAGATATCAGTACCAAGCTGTATGACATGAACAAGAAGGTGAGTCACTATAGTGTCCGTGTTCGTAGCTCGAGATATCACCACCAAGCTGTATGACATGAACAAGAAGGTGAGTCACTACAGTGTCCGCGTTCATATCTCGAGATATCAGTAGCAAGCTGTATGACATGAACAACAAGGTTAGTCACTATAGTGTCCGTGTTCATAGCTCGAGATATCAGTACGAAGCTGTATGACATGAACAAGAAGGTGAGTCACTATAGTGTCCGTGTTCATAGCTCGAGATATCACCACCAAGCTGTATGACATGAACAAGAAGGTGAGTCACTATAGTGTCCGTGTTCATAGCTCGAGATATCACCACCAAGCTGTATGACATGAACAAGAAGGTGAGTCACTATAGTGTCCGTGTTCATAGCTCGAGATATCAGTACGAAGCTGTATGACATGAACAAGAAGGTGAGTCACTATAGTGTCCGTGTTCATAGCTCGAGATATTAGTACGAAGCTGTATGACATGAACAAGAAGGTGAGTCACTATAGTGTCCGTGTTCATAGCTCGAGATATCAGTACGAAGCTGTATGACATGAACAAGAAGGTGAGTCACTATAGTGTCCGTGTTCATAGCTCGAGATATTAGTACGAAGCTGTATGACATGAACAAGAAGGTGAGTCACTATAGTGTCCGTGTTCATAGCTCGAGATATCAGTACGAAGCTGTATGACATGAACAAGAAGGTGAGTCACTATAGTGTCCGTGTTCATAGCTCGAAATATCAGTACGAAGCTGTATGACATGAACAAGAAGGTGAGTCACTATAGTGTCCGTGTTCATAGCTCGAGATATCAGTACGAAGCTGTATGACATGAACAAGAAGGGGAGTCACTATAGTGTCCGTGTTCATAGCTCGAGATATCACCACCAAGCTGTATGACATGAACAAGAAGGTGAGTCACTATAGTGTCCGTGTTCATAGCTCGAGATATCAGTACGAAGCTGTATGACATGAACAAGAAGGTGAGTCACTATAGTGTCCGTGTTCATACCTCGAGATATTAGTACCAAGCTGTATGACATGAACAAGAAGGTGAGTCACTACAGTGTCCGTGTTCATAGCTCGAGATATCAGTTCGAAGCTGTATGACATGAACAAGAAGGTGAGTCACTATAGTGTCCGTGTTCATAGCTCGAGATATCAGTACCAAGCTGTATGACATGAACAAGAAGGTGAGTCACTATAGTGTCCGTGTTCATAGCTCGAGATATCAGTAGCAAGCTGTATGACATGAACAAGAAGGTGAGTCACTACAGAGTCCGTGTTCATAGCTCGAGATATCAGTACCAAGCTGTATGACATGAACAAGAAGGTTAGTCACTACAGTGTCCGTGTTCATAGCTCGAGATATCAGTACCAAGCTGTATGACATGAACAAGAAGGTGAGTCACTATAGTGTCCGTGTTCATAGCTCAAGATATCAGTACCAAGCTGTATGACATGAACAAGAAGGTGAGTCACTACAGTGTCCGTGTTCATAGCTCGAGATATCAGTACCAAGCTGTATGACATGAACAAGAAGGTGAGTCACTATAGTGTCCGTGTTCATAGCTCGAGATATCAGTACCAAGCTGTATGACATGAACAAGAAGGTGAGTTACTATAGTGTCCGTGTTCATAGCTCGAGATATCAGTACCAAGCTGTATGACATGAACAAGAAGGTGAGTCACTATAACGTCCGTGTTCTTAGCTCGAGATATCACCACCAAGCTGTATGACATGAACAAGAAGGTTAGTCACTATAGTGTCCGTGTTCATAGCTCGAGAAATCAGTACCAAGCTGTATGACATGAACAAGAAGGTGAGTCACTACAGTGTCCGTGGTCATAGCTCGAGATATCAGTACCAAGCTGTATGACATGAACAGGAAGGTGAGTCACAATAGTGTCCGTGTTTATAGCACGAGATATCAGTACCAAGCTGTATGACATGAACTAGAAGGTGAGTCACTATAGTGTCCACATCACCATGCACATAGCTCGAGATATCAGTACCAAGGTGTATGGCATGAACAAGAAGGTGAGTCACTATAGTGTCCGTGTTCATAGCTCGAGATATCAGCACCAAGCTGTATGACATGAACAAGAAGGTGAGTCACTACAGTGTCCACATCACCATGTACATAGCTCAAGATATCAGCACCAAGCTGTATGACATGAACAAGATGGTGATTCACTATAGTGTCCACATCAGCATGTACATAGCTCGAGATATCAGCACCAAGCTGTATGACATGAATAAGAAGGTGAGTCACTATAGTGTCCGTGTTCATAGCTCGAGATATCAGTACCAAGCTGTATGACATGAACAAGAAGGTGAGTCACTATAATGTCCGTGTTCATAGCTCGAGATATCAGCACCAAGCTGTATGACATGAACAAGAAGGTGAGTCACTATAGTGTCCGTGTTCATAGCTCGAGATATCAGTACCAAGCTGTATGACATGAACAAGAAGGTGAGTCACTATAGTGTCCGTGTTCATAGCTCGAGATATCACCACCAAAATGTATGACATGAACAAGAAGGTGAGTCACTGTAGTGTCCGTGTTCATAGCTCGAGATATCACCACCAAGCTGTATGACATGAACAAGAAGGTGAGTCAATATAGTGTCCACATCACCATGTTCATGGCTGGAGATGTCAGTACCAAGCTGTATGACATGAACAAGAAGGTGAATCACTATAGTGTCCGTGTTCATAGCTCGAGATATCAGCACCAAGCTGTATGACATGAACAAGAAGGTGAGTCACTAAAGTGTCCGTGTTTATAGTTCGAGATATCAGCACCAAGCTGTATGACATGAACTAGAAGGTGAGTCAATATAGTGTCCACATCACCATGTTCATGGCTGGAGATATCAGTACCAAGCTGTATGACATGAACAAGAAGGTGAGTCACTATAGTGTGCGGGTTCATGGCTGGAGAAATCAGCACCAAGCTGTATGACATGAACAAGAAAGTGAGTCACTATAATGTCCGTGTTCATAGCTCGAGATAACAGCACCAAGCTGTATGACATGAACAAGAAGGTGAGTCACTATAGTGTCCGTGTTCATAGCTCGAGATATCACCACCAAGCTGTATGACATGAACAAGAAGGTGAGTCACTATAGTGTCCGTGTTCATACCTCGACATATCAGCACCAAGCTGTATGACATGAACAAGAAGGTGAGTCACTATAGTGTCCGTGTTCATAGCTCGAGATATCACCACCAAGCTGTATGACATGAACAGAAGGTGAGTCACTATAGTGTCCGTGTTCATAGCTCGAGATATCACCACCAATCTGTATGACATGAACAAGAAGGTGAGTCACTATAGTGTCCGTGTTCATAGCTCGAGATATCACCACCAAGCTGTATGACATGAACAAGAAGGTGAGTCACTATAGTGTCCGTGTTCATAGCTCGAGATATCACCACCAAGCTGTATGACATGAACAAGAAGGTGAGTCACTATTGTGTCCGTGTTCATAACTCGAGATATCAGTACCAAGCTGTATGACATGAACAAGAAGGTGAGTCACTATAGTGTCCGTGTTCATAGCTCGAGATATCAGTACCAAGCTGTATGACATGAACAAGAAGGTGAGTCACTATAGTGTCCGTGTTCATAGCTCGAGATATCACCACCAAGCTGTATGACATGAACAAGAAGGTGAGTCACTATAGTGTCCGTGTTCATAGCTCGAGATATCACCACCAAGCTGTATGACACGAACAAGAAGGTGAGTCACTATAGTGTCCGTTTTCATAGCTCGAGATATCAGTACCAAGCTGTATGACATGAACAAGAAGGTGAGTCACTACAGTGTCCGTGTTCATAGCTCGAGATATCACCACCAAGCTGTATGACATGAACAAGAAGGGGAGTCACTATAGTGTCCGTGTTCATAGCTCGAGATATCACCACCAAGCTGTATGACATGAACAAGAAGGTGAATCACTACAGTGTCCGTGTTCATAGCTCGAGATATGACCACCAAGCTGTATGACATGAACAAGAAGGTGAGTCACTATAGTGTCCGTGTTCATAGCTCGAGATATAGGTACCAAGCTGTATGACATGAACAGGAAGGTGAGTCACTATAGTGTCCGTGTTCATAGCTCGAGATATTAGTACCAAGCTGTATAACATGAACAAGAAGGTGAGTCACTACAGTGTCCGCGTTCATAGCTCGAGATATCAGTACCAAGCTGTATGACATGAACAAGAAGGTGAGTCACTATAGTGTCCGTGTTCATAGCTCGAGATATCTGTACCAAGCTGTATGACATGAACAAGAAGGTGAGTCACTACAGTGTCCGTGTTCATAGCTCGAGATATCGGTACCAAGCTGTATGACATGAACAAGAAGGTTAGTCACTACAGTGTCCGTGTTCATAGCTCGAGATATCAGTACCAAGCTGTATGTAATGAACAAGAAGGTGAGTCACTACAGTGTCCGTGTTCATAGCTCGAGATATCAGTACCAAGCTGTATGACATGAACAAGAAGGTGAGTCACTATAGTGTCCGTGTTCATAGCTCGAGATATCACCACAAAACTGTGTGACATGAACAAGAAGGTGAGTCACAATAGTGTCCGTGTTCATAGCTCGAGATATCAGTACCAAGCTGTATGACATGAACAAGAAGGTGAGTCACTATAGTGTCCGTGTTCATAGCTCGAGATATCACCACCAAGCTGTATGACATGAACAAGAAGGTGAGTCACTGTAGTGTCCGTGTTCATAGCTCGAGATATCACCACCAAGCTGTATGACATGAACAAGAAGGTGAGTCAATATAGTGTCCACATCACCATGTTCATGGCTGGAGATGGCAGTACCAAGCTGTATGACATGAACAAGAAGGTGAATCATTATAGTGTCCGTGTTCATAGCTCGAGATATCAGCACCAAGCTGTATGACATGAACAAGAAGGTGAGTCACTATAGTGTCCGTGTTTATAGCTCGAGATATCAGCACCAAGCTGTATGACATGAACTAGAAGGTGAGTCAATATACTGTCCACATCACCATGTTCATGGCTGGAGATATCAGTACCAAGCTGTATGACATGAATAAGAAGGTGAGTCACTATAATGTCCGTGTTCATAGCTCGAGATAACAGCACCAAGCTGTATGACATGAACAAGAAGGTGAGTCACTATAGTGTCCGTGTTCATAGCTCGACATATCAGCACCAAGCTGTATGACATGAACAAGAAGGTGAGTCACTATAGTGTCCGTGTTCATAGCTCGAGATATCACCACCAAGCTGTATGACATGAACAGAAGGTGAATCACTATAGTGTCCGTGTTCATAGCTCGAGATATCACCACCAAGCTGTATGACATGAACAAGAAGGTGAGTCACTATAGTGTCCGTGTTCATAGCTCGAGATATCACCACCAAGCTGTATGACATGAACAAGAATGTGAGTCACTATAGTGTCCGTGTTCATAGCTCGAGATATCACCACCAAGCTGTATGACATGAACAAGAAGGTGAGTCACTATTGTGTCCCTGTTCATAACTCGAGATATCAGTACCAAGCTGTATGACATGAACAAGAAGGTGAGTCACTATAGTGTCCGTGTTCATAGCTCGAGATATCATTACCAAGCTGTATGACATGAACAAGAATGTGAGTCACTATAGTGTCCGTGTTCATAGCTCGAGATATCACCACCAAGCTGTATGACATGAACACGAAGGTGAGTCACTATAGTGTCCGTGTTCATAGTTCGAGATATCACCACCAAGCTGTATGACACGAACAAGAAGGTGAGTCACTATAGTGTCCGTTTTCATAGCTCGAGATATCAGTACCAAGCTGTATGACATGAACAAGAAGGTGAGTCACTACAGTGTCCGTGTTCATAGCTCGAGATATCACCACCAAGCTGTATGACATGAACAAGAAGGGGAGTCACTATAGTGTCCGTGTTCATAGCTCGAGATATCACCACCAAGCTGTATGACATGAACAAGAAGGTGAGTCACTACAGTGTCCGTGTTCATAGCTCGAGATATCACCACCAAGCTGTATGACATGAACAAGAAGGTGAGTCACTATAGTGTCCGTGCTCATAGCTCGAGATATAGGTACCAAGCTGTATGACATGAACAGGAAGGTGAGTCACTATAGTGTCTGTGTTCATAGCTCGAGATATTAGTACCAAGCTGTATAACATGAACAAGAAGGTGAGTCACTACAGTGTCCGCGTTCATAGCTCGAGATATCAGTACGAAGCTGTATGACATGAACAAGAAGGTGAGTCACTATAGTGTCCGTGTTCATAGCTCGAGATATCAGCACCAAGCTGTATGACATGAACAAGAAGGTGAGTCACTATAGTGTCCGTGTTCATAGCTCGAGATATCACCACCAAGCTGTATGACATGAACAGAAGGTGAGTCACTATAGTGTCCGTGTTCATAGCTCGAGATATCAATACGAAGCTGTATGACATGAACATGAAGGTGAGTCACTACAGTGTCCGCGTTCATAGCTCGAGATATCAGTACCAAGCTGTATGACATGAACAAGAAGGTGAGTCACTACAGTGTCCGCGTTCATAGCTCGAGATATCAGTACCAAGCTGTATGACATGAACAAGAAGGTGAGTCACTATAGTGTCCGTGTTCATAGCTCGAGATATCAGTACCAAGCTGTATGACATGAACAAGAAGGTGAGTCACTATAGTATCCGTGTTCATATCTCGAGATGTCACCACCAAACTGTATGACATGAACAAGAAGGTGAGTCACTATAGTGTCCGTGTTCATAGCTCGAGATATCAGTACCAAGCTGTATGACATGAACAAGAAGGTGAGTCACTATAGTGTCCGTGTTCATAGCTCGAGATATCAGTACCAAGCTGTATGACATGAACAAGAAGGTGAGTCACTATAGTGTCCGTGTTCATAGCTCTAGATATCAGTACCAAGCTGTATGACATGAACAAGAAGGTGAGTCACTATAGTGTCCTTGTTCATAGCTCGAGATATCAGTACCAAGCTGTATGACATGAACAAGAAGGTGAGTCACTACAGTGTCCGTGTTCATAGCTCGAGATATCAGTACCAAGTTGTATGACATGAACAAGAAGGTGAGTCACTATAGTGTCCGTGTTCATAGCTCGAGATATCATTACCAAGTTGTATGACATGAACAAGAAGGTGAGTCACTACAGTGTCCGTGTTCATAGCTCGAGATATGTGTACCAAGCTGTATGACATGAACAAGAAGGTGAGTCACTACAGTGTCCGTGTTCATAGCTCGAGATATCAGTACCAAGTTGTATGACATGAACAAGAAGGTGGGTCACTATAGTGTCCGTTTTCATAGCTCGAGATATCACCACCAAAGTGTATGACATGAACAAGAAGGTGAGTCACTACAGTGTCCGTGTTCATAGCTCGAGATATCAGTACCAAGCTGTATGACATGAACAGGAAGGTGAGTCACTATAGTGTCCGTGTTCATAGCTCGAGATATCAGTACCAAGCTGTATGACATGAACAAGAAGGTGAGTCACTATAGTGTCCGTGTTCGTAGCTCGAGATATCACCACCAAGCTGTATGACATGAACAAGAAGGTGAGTCACTACAGTGTCCGTGTTCATAGCTCGAGATATCAGTACCAAGCTGTATGACATGAACAACAAGGTTAGTCACTACAGTGAACGTGTTCATAGCTCGAGATATGTGTACCAAGCTGTATGACATGAACAAGAAGGTGAGTCACTACAGTGTCCGTGTTCATAGCTCGAGATATCAGTACCAAGCTGTATGACATGAACAAGAAGGTGAGTCACTATAGTGTCCGTGTTCGTAGCTCGAGATATCACCACCAAGCTGTATGACATGAACAAGAAGGTGAGTCACTACAGTGTCCGTGTTCATATCTCGAGATATCAGTAGCAAGCTGTATGACATGAACAACAAGGTTAGTCACTATAGTGTCCGTGTTCATAGCTCGAGATATCAGTACGAAGCTGTATGACATGAACAAGAAGGTGAGTCACTATAGTGTCCGTGTTCATAGCTCGAGATATCACCACCAAGCTGTATGACATGAACAAGAAGGTGAGTCACTATAGTGTCCGTGTTCATAGCTCGAGATATCACCACCAAGCTGTATGACATGAACAAGAAGGTGAGTCACTATAGTGTCCGTGTTCATAGCTCGAGATATCAGTACGAAGCTGTATGACATGAACAAGAAGGTGAGTCACTATAGTGTCCGTGTTCATAGCTCGAGATATTAGTACGAAGCTGTATGACATGAACAAGAAGGTGAGTCACTATAGTGTCCGTGTTCATAGCTCGAGATATGTGTACCAAGCTGTATGACATGAACAAGAAGGTGAGTCACTACAGTGTCCGTGTTCATAGCTCGAGATATCAGTACCAAGTTGTATGACATGAACAAGAAGGTGGGTCACTATAGTGTCCGTGTTCATAGCTCGAGATATCACCACCAAAGTGTATGACATGAACAAGAAGGTGAGTCACTACAGTGTCCGTGTTCATAGCTCGAGATATCAGTACCAAGCTGTATGACATGAACAGGAAGGTGAGTCACTATAGTGTCCGTGTTCATAGCTCGAGATATCAGTACCAAGCTGTATGACATGAACAAGAAGGTGAGTCACTATAGTGTCCGTGTTCGTAGCTCGAGATATCACCACCAAGCTGTATGACATGAACAAGAAGGTGAGTCACTACAGTGTCCGTGTTCATAGCTCGAGATATCAGTACCAAGCTGTATGACATGAACAACAAGGTTAGTCACTACAGTGAACGTGTTCATAGCTCGAGATATGTGTACCAAGCTGTATGACATGAACAAGAAGGTTAGTCACTACAGTGTCCGTGTTCATAGCTCGAGATATCAGTACCAAGCTGTATGACATGAACAAGAAGGTGAGTCACTATAGTGTCCGTGTTCGTAGCTCGAGATATCACCACCAAGCTGTATGACATGAACAAGAAGGTGAGTCACTACAGTGTCCGTGTTCATATCTCGAGATATCAGTAGCAAGCTGTATGACATGAACAACAAGGTTAGTCACTATAGTGTCCGTGTTCATAGCTCGAGATATCAGTACGAAGCTGTATGACATGAACAAGAAGGTGAGTCACTATAGTGTCCGTGTTCATAGCTCGAGATATCACCACCAAGCTGTATGACATGAACAAGA
The DNA here is from genome assembly GCA_030765065.1 of Deroplatys truncata. Lineage (NCBI taxonomy): Eukaryota > Metazoa > Arthropoda > Insecta > Mantodea > Mantidae > Deroplatys > Deroplatys truncata. The sequence goes on from CM060975.1 coordinate 13,725,638, forward strand.
AGGTGAGTCACTATAGTGTCCGTGTTCATAGCTCGAGATATCACCACCAAGCTGTATGACATGAACAAGAAGGTGAGTCACTATAGTGTCCGTGTTCATAGCTCGAGATATCAGTACGAAGCTGTATGACATGAACAAGAAGGTGAGTCACTATAGTGTCCGTGTTCATAGCTCGAGATATTAGTACGAAGCTGTATGACATGAACAAGAAGGTGAGTCACTATAGTGTCCGTGTTCATAGCTCGAGATATCAGTACGAAGCTGTATGACATGAACAGGAAGGTGAGTCACTATAGTGTCCGTGTTCATAGCTCGAGATATTAGTACGAAGCTGTATGACATGAACAAGAAGGTGAGTCACTATAGTGTCCGTGTTCATAGCTCGAGATATCAGTACGAAGCTGTATGACATGAACAAGAAGGTGAGTCACTATAGTGTCCGTGTTCATAGCTCGAAATATCAGTACGAAGCTGTATGACATGAACAAGAAGGTGAGTCACTATAGTGTCCCTATTCATAGCTCGAGATATCAGTACGAAGCTGTATGACATGAACAAGAAGGGGAGTCACTATAGTGTCCGTGTTCATAGCTCGAGATATCACCACCAAGCTGTATGACATGAACAAGAAGGTGAGTCACTATAGTGTCCGTGTTCATAGCTCGAGATATCAGTACGAAGCTGTATGACATGAACAAGAAGGTGAGTCACTATAGTGTCCGTGTTCATAGCTCGAGATATTAGTACCAAGCTGTATGACATGAACAAGAAGGTGAGTCACTACAGTGTCCGTGTTCATAGCTCGAGATATCAGTTCGAAGCTGTATGACATGAACAAGAAGGTGAGTCACTATAGTGTCCGTGTTCATAGCTCGAGATATCAGTACCAAGCTGTATGACATGAACAAGAAGGTGAGTCACTATAGTGTCCGTGTTCATAGCTCGAGATATCAGTAGCAAGCTGTATGACATGAACAAGAAGGTGAGTCACTACAGAGTCCGTGTTCATAGCTCGAGATATCAGTACCAAGCTGTATGACATGAACAAGAAGGTTAGTCACTACAGTGTCCGTGTTCATAGCTCGAGATATCAGTACCAAGCTGTATGACATGAACAAGAAGGTGAGTCACTACAGTGTCCGTGTTCATAGCTCGAGATATCAGTACCAAGCTGTATGACATGAACAAGAAGGTGAGTCACTATAGTGTCCGTGCTCATAGCTCGAGATATCAGTACCAAGCTGTATGACATGAACAAGAAGGTGAGTCACTGTAATGTCCGTGTTCATAGCTCGAGATATCACCACCAAGCTGTATGACATGAACAAGAAGGTGAGTCACTATAGTGTCCGTGTTCATAGCTCGAGATATCAGTTCCAAGCTGTATGACATGAACAAGAAGGTGAGTCACTACAGTGTCCGTGTTCATAGCTCGAGATATCAGTACCAAGCTGTATGACATGAACAAGAAGGTGAGTCACTATAGTGTCCGTGTTCATAGCTCGAGATATCAGTACCAAGCTGTATGACATGAACAAGAAGGTGAGTCACTATAGTGTCCGTGTTCATAGCTCGAGATATCAGTACCAAGCTGTATGACATGAACAAGAAGGTGAGTCACTATAATGTCCGTGTTCTTAGCTCGAGATATCACCACCAAGCTGTATGACATGAACAAGAAGGTTAGTCACTATAGTGTCCGTGTTCATAGCTCGAGAAATCAGTACCAAGCTGTATGACATGAACAAGAAGGCGAGTCACTACAGTGTCCGTGGTCATAGCTCGAGATATCAGTACCAAGCTGTATGACATGAACAGGAAGGTGAGTCACAATAGTGTCCGTGTTTATAGCTCGAGATATCAGTACCAAGCTGTATGACATGAACTAGAAGGTGAGTCACTATAGTGTCCACATCACCATGCACATAGCTCGAGATATCAGTACCAAGGTGTATGGCATGAACAAGAAGGTGAGTCACTATAGTGTCCGTGTTCATAGCTCGAGATATCAGCACCAAGCTGTATGACATGAACAAGAAGGTGAGTCACTACAGTGTCCACATCACCATGTACATAGCTCAGGATATCAGCACCAAGCTGTATGACATGAACAAGATGGTGATTCACTATAGTGTCCACATCAGCATGTACATAGCTCGAGATATCAGCACCAAGCTGTATGACATGAATAAGAAGGTAAGTCACTATAGTGTCCGTGTTCATAGCTCGAGATATCAGTACCAAGCTGTATGACATGAACAAGAAGGTGAGTCACTATAATGTCCGTGTTCATAGCTCGAGATATCAGCACCAAGCTGTATGACATGAACAAGAAGGTGAGTCACTATAGTGTCCGTGTTCATAGCTCGAGATATCAGTACCAAGCTGTATGACATGAACAAGAAGGTGAGTCACTATAGTGTCCGTGTTCATAGCTCTAGATATCACCACCAAAATGTATGACATGAACAAGAAGGTGAGTCACTGTAGTGTCCGTGTTCATAGCTCGAGATATCACCACCAAGCTGTATGACATGAACAAGAAGGTGAGTCAATATAGTGTCCACATCACCATGTTCATGGCTGGAGATGTCAGTACCAAGCTGTATGACATGAACAAGAAGGTGAATCACTATAGTGTCCGTGTTCATAGCTCGAGATATCAGCACCAAGCTGTATGACATGAACAAGAAGGTGAGTCACTAAAGTGTCCGTGTTTATAGCTCGAGATATCAGCACCAAGCTGTATGACATGAACTAGAAGGTGAGTCAATATAGTGTCCACATCACCATGTTCATGGCTGGAGATATCAGTACCAAGCTGTATGACATGAACAAGAAGGTGAGTCACTATAGTGTGCGGGTTCATGGCTGGAGAAATCAGCACCAAGCTGTATGACATGAACAAGAAAGTGAGTCACTATAATGTCCGTGTTCATAGCTCGAGATATCAAACCAAGCTGTATGACATGAACAGAAGGTGAGTCACTATAGTGTCCGTGTTCATAGCTCGAGATATCACCACCAATCTGTATGAAATGAACAAGAAGGTGAGTCACTATAGTGTCCGTGTTCATAGCTCGAGATATCACCACCAAGATGTATGACATGAACAAGAAGGTGAGTCACTATAGTGTCCGTGTTCATAGCTCGAGATATCACCACCAAGCTGTATGACATGAACAAGAAGGTGAGTCACTATTGTGTCCGTGTTCATAACTCGAGATATCAGTACCAAGCTGTATGACATGAACAAGAAGGTGAGTCACTATAGTGTCCGTGTTCATAGCTCGAGATATCAGTACCAAGCTGTATGACATGAACAAGAAGGTGAGTCACTATAGTGTCCGTGTTCATAGCTCGAGATATCACCACCAAGCTGTATGACATGAACAAGAAGGTGAGTCACTATAGTGTCCGTGTTCATAGCTCGAGATATCACCACCAAGCTGTATGACACGAACAAGAAGGTGAGTCACTATAGTGTCCGTTTTCATAGCTCGAGATATCAGTACCAAGCTGTATGACATGAACAAGAAGGTGAGTCACTACAGTGTCCGTGTTCATAGCTCGAGATATCACCACAAAGCTGTATGACATGAACAAGAAGGGGAGTCACTATAGTGTCCGTGTTCATAGCTCGAGATATCACCACCAAGCTGTATGACATGAACAAGAAGGTGAGTCACTACAGTGTCCGTGTTCATAGCTCGAGATATGACCACCAAGCTGTATGACATGAACAAGAAGGTGAGTCACTATAGTGTCCGTGTTCATAGCTCGAGATATAGGTACCAAGCTGTATGACATGAACAGGAAGGTGAGTCACTATAGTGTCCGTGTTCATAGCTCGAGATATTAGTACCAAGCTGTATAACATGAACAAGAAGGTGAGTCACTACAGTGTCCGCGTTCATAGCTCGAGATATCAGTACCAAGCTGTATGACATGAACAAGAAGGTGAGTCACTATAGTGTCCGTGTTCATAGCTCGAGATATCTGTACCAAGCTGTATGACATGAACAAGAAGGTGAGTCACTACAGTGTCCGTGTTCATAGCTCGAGATATCGGTACCAAGCTGTATGACATGAACAAGAAGGTTACTCACTACAGTGTCCGTGTTCATAGCTCGAGATATCAGTACCAAGCTGTATGTAATGAACAAGAAGGTGAGTCACTACAGTGTCCGTGTTCATAGCTCGAGATATCAGTACCAAGCTGTATGACATGAACAAGAAGGTGAGTCACTATAGTGTCCGTGTTCATAGCTCGAGATATCACCACAAAACTGTGTGACATGAACAAGAAGGTGAGTCACAATAGTGTCCGTGTTCATAGCTCGAGATATCAGTACCAAGCTGTATGACATGAACAAGAAGGTGAGTCACTATAGTGTCCGTGTTCATAGCTCGAAATATCACCACCAAGCTGTATGACATGAACAAGAAGGTGAGTCATTGTAGTGTCCGTGTTCATAGCTCGAGATATCACCACCAAGCTGTATGACATGAACAAGAAGGTGAGTCAATATAGTGTCCACATCACCATGTTCATGGCTGGAGATGTCAGTACCAAGCTGTATGACATGAACAAGAAGGTGAATCATTATAGTGTCCGTGTTCATAGCTCGAGATATCAGCACCAAGCTGTATGACATGAACAAGAAGGTGAGTCACTATAGTGTCCGTGTTTATAGCTCGAGATATCAGCACCAAGCTGTATGACATGAACTAGAAGGTGAGTCAATATAGTGTCCACATCACCATGTTCATGGCTGGAGATATCAGTACCAAGCTGTATGACATGAATAAGAAGGTGAGTCACTATAATGTCCGTGTTCATAGCTCGAGATAACAGCACCAAGCTGTATGACATGAACAAGAAGGTGAGTCACTATAGTGTCCGTGTTCATAGCTCGAGATATCACCACCAAGCTGTATGACATGAACAAGAAGGTGAGTCACTATAGTGTCCGTGTTCATAGCTCGACATATCAGCACCAAGCTGTATGACATGAACAAGAAGGTGAGTCACTATAGTGTCCGTGTTCATAGCTCGAGATATCACCACCAAGCTGTATGACATGAACAGAAGGTGAATCACTATAGTGTCCGTGTTCATAGCTCGAGATATCACCACCAAGCTGTATGACATGAACAAGAAGGTGAGTCACTATAGTGTCCGTGTTCATAGCTCGAGATATCACCACCAAGCTGTATGACATGAACAAGAAGGTGAGTCACTATAGTGTCCGTGTTCATAGCTCGAGATATCACCACCAAGCTGTATGACACGAACAAGAAGGTGAGTCACTATAGTGTCCGTTTTCATAGCTCGAGATATCAGTACCAAGCTGTATGACATGAACAAGAAGGTGAGTCACTACAGTGTCCGTGTTCATAGCTCGAGATATCACCACCAAGCTGTATGACATGAACAAGAAGGGGAGTCACTATAGTGTCCGTGTTCATAGCTCGAGATATCACCACCAAGCTGTATGACATGAACAAGAAGGTGAGTCACTACAGTGTCCGTGTTCATAGCTCGAGATATCACCACCAAGCTGTATGACATGAACAAGAAGGTGAGTCACTATAGTGTCCGTGCTCATAGCTCGAGATATAGGTACCAAGCTGTATGACATGAACAGGAAGGTGAGTCACTATAGTGTCTGTGTTCATAGCTCGAGATATTAGTACCAAGCTGTATAACATGAACAAGAAGGTGAGTCACTACAGTGTCCGCGTTCATAGCTCGAGATATCAGTACGAAGCTGTATGACATGAACAAGAAGGTGAGTCACTATAGTGTCCGTGTTCATAGCTCGAGATATAGGTACCAAGCTGTATGACATGAACAGGAAGGTGAGTCACTAGAGTGTCCGTGTTCATAGCTCGAGATATTAGTACCAAGCTGTATAACATGAACAAGAAGGTGAGTCACTACAGTGTCCGTGTTCATAGCTCGAGATATCAATACGAAGCTGTATGACATGAACATGAAGGTGAGTCACTACAGTGTCCGCGTTCATAGCTCGAGATATCAGTACCAAGCTGTATGACATGAACAAGAAGGTGAGTCACTACAGTGTCCGCGTTCATAGCTCGAGATATCAGTACCAAGCTGTATGACATGAACAAGAAGGTGAGTCACTACAGTGTCCGTGTTCATAGCTCGAGATATCAGTACCAAGCTGTATGACATGAACAAGAAGGTGAGTCACTACAGTGTCCGTGTTCATAGCTCGAGATGTCAGTACCAAGTTGTATGACATGAACAAGAAGGTGAGTCACTATAGTGTCCGTGTTCATAGCTCGAGATATAAGTACCAAGTTGTATGACATGAACAAGAAGGTGAGTCACTACAGTGTCCGTGTTCATAGCTCGAGATATGTGTACCAAGCTGTATGACATGAACAAGAAGGTGAGTCACTATAGTGTCCGTGTTCATAGCTCGAGATATCAGTACCAAGCTGTATGACATGAACAAGAAGGTGAGTCACTATAGTGTCCGTATTCATAGCTCGAGATATCAGTACCAAGCTGTATGACATGAACAAGAAGGTGAGTCACTACAGTGTCCGTGTTCATAGCTCGAGATATCAGTACCAAGCTGTATGACATGAACAAGAAAGTGAGTCACTACAGTGTCCGTGTTCATAGCTCGAGATATCAGTACCAAGCTGTATGACATGAACAAGAAGGTGAGTCACTATAGTGTCCGAGTTCATAGCTCGAGATATCAGTACCAAGCTGTATGACATGAACAAGAAGGTGAGTCACTATAGTATCCGTGTTCATATCTCGAGATATCACCACCAAACTGTATGACATGAACAAGAAGGTGAGTCACTATAGTGTCCGTGTTCATAGCTCGAGATATCAGTACCAAGCTGTATGACATGAACAAGAAGGTGAGTCACTATAGTGTCCGTGTTCATAGCTCGAGATATCAGTACCAAGCTGTATGACATGAACAAGAAGGTGAGTCACTATAGTGTCCGTGTTCATAACTCTAGATATCAGTACCAAGCTGTATGACATGAACAAGAAGGTGAGTCACTATAGTGTCCTTGTTCATAGCTCGAGATATCAGTACCAAGCTGTATGACATGAACAAGAAGGTGAGTCACTACAGTGTCCGTGTTCATAGCTCGAGATATCAGTACCAAGTTGTATGACATGAACAAGAAGGTGAGTCACTATAGTGTCCGTGTTCATAGCTCGAGATATCATTACCAAGTTGTATGACATGAACAAGAAGGTGAGTCACTACAGTGTCCGTGTTCATAGCTCGAGATATGTGTACCAAGCTGTATGACATGAACAAGAAGGTGAGTCACTACAGTGTCCGTGTTCATAGCTCGAGATATCAGTACCAAGTTGTATGACATGAACAAGAAGGTGGGTCACTATAGTGTCCGTTTTCATAGCTCGAGATATCACCACCAAAGTGTATGACATGAACAAGAAGGTGAGTCACTACAGTGTCCGTGTTCATAGCTCGAGATATCAGTACCAAGCTGTATGACATGAACAGGAAGGTGAGTCACTATAGTGTCCGTGTTCATAGCTCGAGATATCAGTACCAAGCTGTATGACATGAACAAGAAGGTGAGTCACTATAGTGTCCGTGTTCGTAGCTCGAGATATCACCACCAAGCTGTATGACATGAACAAGAAGGTGAGTCACTACAGTATCCGTGTTCATAGCTCGAGATATCAGTACCAAGCTGTATGACATGAACAACAAGGTTAGTCACTACAGTGAACGTGTTCATAGCTCGAGATATGTGTACCAAGCTGTATGACATGAACAAGAAGGTGAGTCACTACAGTGTCCGTGTTCATAGCTCGAGATATCAGTACCAAGCTGTATGACATGAACAAGAAGGTGAGTCACTATAGTGTCCGTGTTCGTAGCTCGAGATATCACCACCAAGCTGTATGACATGAACAAGAAGGTGAGTCACTACAGTGTCCGTGTTCATATCTCGAGATATCAGTAGCAAGCTGTATGACATGAACAACAAGGTTAGTCACTATAGTGTCCGTGTTCATAGCTCGAGATATCAGTACGAAGCTGTATGACATGAACAAGAAGGTGAGTCACTATAGTGTCCGTGTTCATAGCTCGAGATATCACCACCAAGCTGTATGACATGAACAAGAAGGTGAGTCACTATAGTGTCCGTGTTCATAGCTCGAGATATCACCACCAATCTGTATGACATGAACAAGAAGGTGAGTCACTATAGTGTCCGTGTTCATAGCTCGAGATATCTGTACGAAGCTGTATGACATGAACAAGAAGGTGAGTCACTATAGTGTCCGTGTTCATAGCTCGAGATATTAGTACGAAGCTGTATGACATGAACAAGAAGGTGAGTAACTATAGTGTCCGTGTTCATAGCTCGAGATATCAGTACGAAGCTGTATGACATGAACAAGAAGGTGAGTCTATATAGTGTCCGTGTTCATAGCTCGAGATATTAGTACGAAGCTGTATGACATGAACAAGAAGGTGAGTCACTACAGTGTCCGTGGTCATAGCTCGAGATATCAGTACCAAGCTGTATGACATGAACAGCAAGGTGAGTCACAATAGTGTCCGTGTTTATAGCTCGAGATATCAGTACCAAGCTGTATGACATGAACTAGAAGGTGAGTCACTATAGTGTCCACATCACCATGCACATAGCTCGAGATATCAGTACCAAGGTGTATGGCATGAACAAGAAGGTGAGTCACTATAGTGTCCGTGTTCATAGCTCGAGATATCAGCACCAAGCTGTATGACATGAACAAGAAGGTGAGTCACTATAGTGTCCGTGTTCATAGCTCGAGATATCAGTACCAAGCTGTATGACATGAACAAGAACGTGAGTCACTATAGTGTCCGTGTTCATAGCTCGAGATATCACCACCAAAATGTATGACATGAACAAGAAGGTGAGTCACTGTAGTGTCCGTGTTCATAGCTCGAGATATCACCACCAAGCTGTATGACATGAACAAGAAGGTGAGTCAATATAGTGTCCACATCACCATGTTCATGGCTGGAGATGTCAGTACCAAGCTGTATGACATGAACAAGAAGGTGAATCACTATAGTGTCCGTGTTCATAGCTCGAGATATCAGCACCAAGCTGTATGACATGAACAAGAAGGTGAGTCACTAAAGTGTCCGTGTTTATAGCTCGGGATATCAGCACCAAGCTGTATGACATGAACTAGAAGGTGAGTCAATATAGTGTCCACATCACCATGTTCATGGCTGGAGATATCAGTACCAAGCTGTATGACATGAACAAGAAGGTGAGTCACTATAGTGTGCGGGTTCATGGCTGGAGAAATCAGCACCAAGCTGTATGACATGAACAAGAAAGTTGTCACTATAATGTCCGTGTTCATAGCTCGAGATAACAGCACCAAGCTGTATGACATGAACAAGAAGGTGAGTCACTATAGTGTCCGTGTTCATAGCTCGAGATATCACCACCAAGCTGTATGACATGAACAAGAAGGTGAGTCACTATAGTGTCCGTGTTCATACCTCGACATATCAGCACCAAGCTGTATGACATGAACAAGAAGGTGAGTCACTATAGTGTCCGTGTTCATAGCTCGAGATATCACCACCAAGCTGTATGACATGAACAGAAGGTGAGTCACTATAGTGTCCGTGTTCATAGCTCGAGATATCACCACCAATCTGTATGACATGAACAAGAAGGTGAGTCACTATAGTGTCCGTGTTCATAGCTCGAGATATCACCACCAAGCTGTATGACATGAACAAGAAGGTGAGTCACTATAGTGTCCGTGTTCATAGCTCGAGATATCACCACCAAGCTGTATGACATGAACAAGAAGGTGAGTCACTATTGTGTCCGTGTTCATAACTCGAGATATCAGTACCAAGCTGTATGACATGAACAAGAAGGTGAGTCACTATAGTGTCCGTGTTCATAGCTCGAGATATCAGTACCAAGCTGTATGACATGAACAAGAAGGTGAGTCACTATAGTGTCCGTGTTCATAGCTCGAGATATCACCACCAAGCTGTATGACATGAACAAGAAGGTGAGTCACTATAGTGTCCGTGTTCATAGCTCGAGATATCACCACCAAGCTGTATGACACGAACAAGAAGGTGAGTCACTATAGTGTCCGTTTTCATAGCTCGAGATATCAGTACCAAGCTGTATGACATGAACAAGAAGGTGAGTCACTACAGTGTCCGTGTTCATAGCTCGAGATATCACCACCAAGCTGTATGACATGAACAAGAAGGGGAGTCACTATAGTGTCCGTGTTCATAGCTCGAGATATCACCACCAAGCTGTATGACATGAACAAGAAGGTGAGTCACTACAGTGTCCGTGTTCATAGCTCGAGATATGACCACCAAGCTGTATGACATGAACAAGAAGGTGAGTCACTATAGTGTCCGTGTTCATAGCTCGAGATATAGGTACCAAGCTGTATGACATGAACAGGAAGGTGAGTCACTATAGTGTCCGTGTTCATAGCTCGAGATATTAGTACCAAGCTGTATAACATGAACAAGAAGGTGAGTCACTACAGTGTCCGCGTTCATAGCTCGAGATATCAGTACCAAGCTGTATGACATGAACAAGAAGGTGAGTCACTATAGTGTCCGTGTTCATAGCTCGAGATATCTGTACCAAGCTGTATGACATGAACAAGAAGGTGAGTCACTACAGTGTCCGTGTTCATAGCTCGAGATATCGGTACCAAGCTGTATGACATGAACAAGAAGGTTAGTCACAACAGTGTCCGTGTTCATAGCTCGAGATATCAGTACCAAGCTGTATGTAATGAACAAGAAGGTGAGTCACTAGAGTGTCCGTGTTCATAGCTCGAGATATCAGTACCAAGCTGTATGACATGAACAAGAAGGTGAGTCACTATAGTGTCCGTGTTCATAGCTCGAGATATCAGTTCCAAGCTGTATGGCATGAACAAGAAGGTGAGTCACTGTAATGTCCGTGTTCATAGCTCGAGATATCACCACCAAGCTGTATGACATGAACAAGAAGGTGAGTCATATAGTGTCCGTGTTCATAGCTCGAGATATCAGTACCAAGCTGTATGACATGAACAAGAAAGTGAGTCACTACAGTGTCCGTGTTCATAGCTCGAGACATCAGTACCAAGCTGTATGACATGAACAAGAAGGTGAGTCACTATAGTGTCCGTGTTCATAGCTCGAGATATCAGTACCAAGCTGTATGACATGAACAAGAAGGTGAGTCACTATAGTATCCGTGTTCATATCTCGAGATATCACCACCAAACTGTATGACATGAACAAGAAGGTGAGTCACTATAGTGTCCGTGTTCATAGCTCGAGATATCAGTACCAAGCTGTATGACATGAACAAGAAGGTTAGTTACTATAATGTCCGTGTTCGTAGCTCGAGATATCACCACCAAGCTGTATGACATGAACAAGAAGGTGAGTCACTATAGTGTCCGTGTTCATAGCTCGAGATATCAGTACCAAGCTGTATAACATGAACAAGAAGGTGAGTCACTACAGTGTCCGTGGTCATAGCTCGAGATATCAGTACCAAGCTGTATGACATGAACAGGAAGGTGAGTCACTATAGTGTCCGTGTTCATAGCTCGAGATATCAGTACCAAGCTGTATGACATGAACTAGAAGGTGAGTCACTATAATGTCCACATCACCATGTACATAGCTCGAGATATCAGTACCAAGGTGTATGGCATGAACAAGAAGGTGAGTCACTATAGTGTCCGTGTTCATAGCTCGAGATATCAGCACCAAGCTGTATGACATGAACAAGAAGGTGAGTCACTACAGTGTCCACATCACCATGTACATAGCTCAAGATATCAGCACCAAGCTGTATGACATGAACAAGATGGTGATTCACTATAGTGTCCACATCAGCATGTACATAGCTCGAGAAATCAGCACCAAGCTGTATGACATGAATAAGAAGGTGAGTCACTACAGTGTCCGTGTTCATAGCTCGAGATATCAGTACCAAGCTGTATGACATGAACAAGAAGGTGAGTCACTATAATGTCCGTGTTCATAGCTCGAGATATCACCACAAAACTGTATGACATGAACGAGAAGGTGAGTCACTATAATGTCCGTGTTCATAGCTCGAGATATCACCACCAAGCTGTATGACATGAACAATAGGGTGAGTCACTGTAGTGTCCGTGTTCATAGCTCGAGATATCACCACCAAGCTGTATGACATGAACAAGAAGGTGAGTCACTATAGTGTCCGTGTTTATAGCTCGAGATATCAGCACCAAGCTGTATGACATGAACTAGAAGGTGAGTCAATATAGTGTCCACATCACCATGTTCATGGCTGGAGATGTCAGTACCAAGCTGTATGACATGAACAAGAAGGTGAATCACTATAGTGTCCGTGTTCATAGCTCGAGATATCAGCACCAAGCTGTATGACATGAACAAGAAGGTGAGTCACTATAGTGTCCGTGTTTATAGCTCGAGATATCAGCACCAATCTGTATGACATGAACTAGAAGGTGAGTCAATATAGTGTCCACATCACCATGTTCATGGCTGGAGATATCAGTACCAAGCTGTATGACATGAACAAGAAGGTGAGTCACTATAGTGTGCGTGTTCATGGCTGGAGATATCAGCACCAAGCTGTATGACATGAACAAGAAGGTGAGTCACTATAATGTCCGTGTTCATAGCTCGAGATATCAGCACCAAGCTGTATGACATGAACAAGAAGGTGAGTCACTATAGTGTCCGTGTTCATAGCTCGAGATATCACCACCAAGCTGTATGACATGAACAAGAAGGTGAGTCACTATAGTGTCCGTGTTCATAGCTCGAGATATCAGCACCAAGCTGTATGACATGAACAAGAAGGTGAGTCACTATAGTGTCCGTGTTCATAGCTCGAGATATCACCACCAAGCTGTATGACATGAACAGAAGGTGAGTCACTATAGTGTCCGTGTTCATAGCTCGAGATATCACCACCAAGCTGTATGACATGAACAAGAAGGTGAGTCACTATAGTGTCCGTGTTTATAGCTCGAGATATCACCACCAAGCTGTATGACATGAACAAGAAGGTGAGTCACTATAGTGTCCGTGTTCATAGCTCGAGATATCACCACCAAGCTGTATGACATGAACAAGAAGGTGAGTCACTATTGTGTCCGTGTTCATAACTCGAGATATCAGTACCAAGCTGTATGACATGAACACGAAGGTGAGTCACTATAGTGTCCGTGTTCATAGCTCGAGATATCAGTACCAAGCTGTATGACATGAACAAGAAGGTGAGTCACTATAGTGTCCGTGTTCATAGCTCAAGATATCACCACCAAGCTGTATGACATGAACAAGAAGGTGAGTCACTATAGTGTCCGTGTTCATAGCTCGAGATATCACCACCAAGCTGTATGACACGAACAAGAAGGTGAGTCACTATAGTGTCCGTTTTCATAGCTCGAGATATCAGTACCAAGCTGTATGACATGAACAAGAAGGTGAGTCACTATAGTGTCCTTGTTCATAGCTCGAGATATCACCACCAAGCTGTATGACATGAACAAGAAGAGGAGTCACTATAGTGTCCGTGTTCATAGCTCGAGATATCACCACCAAGCTGTATGACATGAACAAGAAGGTGAGTCACTACAGTGTCCGTGTTCATAGCTCGAGATATCACCACCAAGCTGTATGACATGAACAAGAAGGTGAGTCACTATAGTCTCCGTGTTCATAGCTCGAGATATTAGTAACAAGCTGTATGACATGAACAAGAAGGTGAGTCACTACAGTGTCCGTGTTCATAGCTCGAGATATCAGTACGAAGCTGTATGACATGAACAAGAATGTGAGTCACTATAGTGTCCGTGTTCATAGCTCGAGATATCAGTACCAAGCTGTATGACATGAACAAGAAGGTGAGTCACTACAGTGTCCGTGTTCATAGCTCGAGATATCACCACCAAGCTGTATGACATGAACAAGAAGGTGAGTCACTACAGTGTCGTGTTCATAGCTCGAGATATCGGTACCAAGCTGTATGACATGAACAAGAAGGTTAGTCACTACAGTGTCCGTGTTCATAGCTCGAGATATCAGTACCAAGCTGTATGACATGAACAAGAAGGTGAGTCACTACAGTGTCCGTGTTCATAGCTCGAGATATCAGTACCAAGCTGTATGACATGAACAAGAAGTGAGTCACTATAGTGTCCGTGTTCATCGCTCGAGATATCTGTACCAAGGTGTATGACATGAACAAGAAGGTGAGTCACTGTAATGTCCGTGTTAATAGCTCGAGATATCACCACCAAGCTGTAGGACATGAACAAGAAGGTGAGTCACTATAGTGTCCGTGTTCATTGCTCTAGATATCAGTACCAAGCTGTATGACATGAACAAGAAAGTGTGTCACTACAGTGTCCGTGTTCATAGCTCGAGATATCAGTACCAAGCTGTATGACATGAACAAGAAGGTGAGTCACTATAGTGTCCGTGTTCATAGCTCGAGATATCACCACCAAGCTGTATGACATGAACAAGAAGGTGAGTCACTATAGTATCCGTGTTCATAGCTCGAGATATCACCACCAAGCTGTATGACATGAACAAGAAGGTGAGTCACTATTGTGTCCGTGTTCATAACTCGAGATATCAGTACCAAGCTGTATGAAATGAACATGAAGGTGAGTCACTATAGTGTCCGTGTTCATAGCTCGAGATATCAGTACCAAGCTGTATGACATGAACAAGAAGGTGAGTCACTATAGTGTCCGTGTTCATAGCTCGAGATATCACCACCAAGCTGTATGACATGAACAAGAAGGTGAGTCACTATAGTGTCCGTGTTCATAGCTCGAGATATCACCACCAAGCTGTATGACACGAACAAGAAGGTGAGTCACTATAGTGTCCGTTTTCATAGCTCGAGATATCAGTACCAAGCTGTATGACATGAACAAGAAGGTGAGTCACTACAGTGTCCGTGTTCATAGCTCGAGATATCACCACCAAGCTGTATGACATGAACAAGAAGGGGAGTCACTATAGTGTCCGTGTTCATAGCTCGAGATATCACCACCAAGCTGTATGACATGAACAAGAAGGTGAGTCACTACAGTGTCCGTGTTCATAGCTCGAGATATGACCACCAAGCTGTATGACATGAACAAGAAGGTGAGTCACTATAGTGTCCGTGTTCATAGCTCGAGATATAGGTACCAAGCTGTATGACATGAACAGGAAGGTGAGTCACTATAGTGTCCGTGTTCATAGCTCGAGATATTAGTACCAAGCTGTATAACATGAACAAGAAGGTGAGTCACTACAGTGTCCGCGTTCATAGCTCGAGATATCAGTACCAAGCTGTATGACATGAACAAGAAGGTGAGTCACTATAGTGTCCGTGTTCATAGCTCGAGATATCTGTACCAAGCTGTATGACATTAACAAGAAGGTGAGTCACTACAGTGTCCGTGTTCATAGCTCGAGATATCGGTACCAAGCTGTATGACATGAACAAGAAGGTTAGTCACTACAGTGTCCGTGTTCATAGCTCGAGATATCAGTACCAAGCTGTATGTAATGAACAAGAAGGTGAGTCACTACAGTGTCCGTGTTCATAGCTCGAGATATCAGTACCAAGCTGTATGACATGAACAAGAAGGTGAGTCACTATAGTGTCCGTGTTCATAGCTCGAGATATCAGTACCAAGCTGTATGGCATGAACAAGAAGGTGAGTCACTGTAATGTCCGTGTTCATAGCTCGAGATATCACCACCAAGCTGTATGACATGAACAAGAAGGTGAGTCATATAGTGTCCGTGTTCATAGCTCGAGATATCAGTACCAAGCTGTATGACATGAACAAGAAAGTGAGTCACTACAGTGTCCGTGTTCATAGCTCGAGACATCAGTACCAAGCTGTATGACATGAACAAGAAGGTGAGTCACTATAGTGTCCGTGTTCATAGCTCGAGATATCAGTACCAAGCTGTATGACATGAACAAGAAGGTGAGTCACTATAGTATCCGTGTTCATATCTCGAGATATCACCACCAAACTGTATGACATGAACAAGAAGGTGAGTCACTATAGTGTCCGTGTTCATAGCTCGAGATATCAGTACCAAGCTGTATGACATGAACAAGAAGGTTAGTTACTATAATGTCCGTGTTCGTAGCTCGAGATATCACCACCAAGCTGTATGACATGAACAAGAAGGTGAGTCACTATAGTGTCCGTGTTCATAGCTCCAGATATCAGTACCAAGCTGTATAACATGAACAAGAAGGTGAGTCACTACAGTGTCCGTGGTCATAGCTCGAGATATCAGTACCGAGCTGTATGACATGAACAGGAAGGTGAGTCACTATAGTGTCCGTGTTCATAGCTCGAGATATCAGTACCAAGCTGTATGACATGAACTAGAAGGTGAGTCACTATAATGTCCACATCACCATGTACATAGCTCGAGATATCAGTACCAAGGTGTATGGCATGAACAAGAAGGTGAGTCACTATAGTGTCCGTGTTCATAGCTCGAGATATCAGCACCAAGCTGTATGACATGAACAAGAAGGTGAGTCACTACAGTGTCCACATCACCATGTACATAGCTCAAGATATCAGTACCAAGCTGTATGACATGAACAAGATGGTGATTCACTATAGTGTCCACATCAGCATGTACATAGCTCGAGATATCAGCACCAAGCTGTATGACATGAATAAGAAGGTGAGTCACTACAGTGTCCGTGTTCATAGCTCGAGATATCAGTACCAAGCTGTATGACATGAACAAGAAGGTGAGTCACTATAATGTCCGTGTTCATAGCTCGAGATATCACCACAAAACTGTATGACATGAACAAGAAGGTGAGTCACTATAATGTCCGTGTTCATAGCTCGAGATATCACCACCAAGCTGTATGACATGAACAAGAAGGTGAGTCACTGTAGTGTCCGTGTTCATAGCTCGAGATATCACCACCAAGCTGTATGGCATGAACAAGAAGGTGAGTCACTATAATTTCCGTGTTCATAGCTCGAGATATCACCACCAAGCTGTATGACATGAACAAGAAGGTGAGTCAATATAGTGTCCACATCACCATGTTCATGGCTGGAGATGTCAGTACCAAGCTGTATGACATGAACAAGAAGGTGAATCACTATAGTGTCCGTGTTCATAGCTCGAGATATCAGCACCAAGCTGTATGACATGAACAAGAAGGTGAGTCACTATAGTGTCCGTGTTTATAGCTCGAGATATCAGCACCAAGCTGTATGACATGAACTAGAAGGTGAGTCAATATAGTGTCCACATCACCATGTTCATGGCTGGAGATATCAGTACCAAGCTGTATGACATGAACAAGAAGGTGAGTCACTATAGTGTGCGTGTTCATGGCTGGAGATATCAGCACCAAGCTGTATGACATGAACAAGAAGGTGAGTCACTATAATGTCCGTGTTCATAGCTCGAGATATCAGCACCAAGCTGTATGACATGAACAAGAAGGTGAGTCACTATAGTGTCCGTGTTCATAGCTCGAGATATCACCACCAAGCTGTATGACATGAACAAGAAGGTGAGTCACTATAGTGTCCGTGTTCATAGCTCGAGATATCAGCACCAAGCTGTATGACATGAACAAGAAGGTGAGTCACTATAGTGTCCGTGTTCATAGCTCGAGATATCACCACCAAGCTGTATGACATGAACAGAAGGTGAGTCACTATAGTGTCCGTGTTCATAGCTCGAGATATCACCACCAAGCTGTATGACATGAACAAGAAGGTGAGTCACTATAGTGTCCGTGTTTATAGCTCGAGATATCACCACCAAGCTGTATGACATGAACAAGAAGGTGAGTCACTATAGTGTCCGTGTTCATAGCTCGAGATATCACCACCAAGCTGTATGACATGAACAAGAAGGTGAGTCACTATTGTGTCCGTGTTCATAACTCGAGATATCAGTACCAAGCTGTATGACATGAACACGAAGGTGAGTCACTATAGTGTCCGTGTTCATAGCTCGAGATATCAGTACCAAGCTGTATGACATGAACAAGAAGGTGAGTCACTATAGTGTCCGTGTTCATAGCTCAAGATATCACCACCAAGCTGTATGACATGAACAAGAGGGTGAGTCACTATAGTGTCCGTGTTCATAGCTCGAGATATCACCACCAAGCTGTATGACACGAACAAGGTGAGTCACTATAGTGTCCGTTTTCATAGCTCGAGATATCAGTACCAAGCTGTATGACATGAACAAGAAGGTGAGTCACTATAGTGTCCGTGTTCATAGCTCGAGATATCACCACCAAGCTGTATGACATGAACAAGAAGAGGAGTCACTATAGTGTCCGTGTTCATAGCTCGAGATATCACCACCAAGCTGTATGACATGAACAAGAAGGTGAGTCACTACAGTGTCCGTGTTCATAGCTCGAGATATCACCACCAAGCTGTATGACATGAACAAGAAGGTGAGTCACTATAGTCTCCGTGTTCATAGCTCGAGATATTAGTAACAAGCTGTATGACATGAACAAGAAGGTGAGTCACTACAGTGTCCGTGTTCATAGCTCGAGATATCAGTACGAAGCTGTATGACATGAACAAGAAGGTGAGTCACTATAGTGTCCATGTTCATAGCTCGAGATATCAGTGCCAAGCTGTATGACATGAACAAGAAGGTGAGTCACTACAGTGTCCGTGTTCATAGCTCGAGATATCACCACCAAGCTGTATGACATGAACAAGAAGGTGAGTCACTACAGTGTCCGTGTTCATAGCTCGAGATATCGGTACCAAGCTGTATGACATGAACAAGAAGGTTAGTCACTACAGTGTCCGTGTTCATAGCTCGAGATATCAGTACCAAGCTGTATGACATGAACAAGAAGGTGAGTCACTACAGTGTCCGTGTTCATAGCTCGAGATATCACTACCAAGCTGTATGACATGAACAAGAAGTGAGTCACTATAGTGTCCGTGTTCATCGCTCGAGATATCAGTACCAAGCTGTATGACATGAACAAGAAGGTGAGTCACTGTAATGTCCGTGTTCATAGCTCGAGATATCACCACCAAGCTGTAGGACATGAACAAGAAGGTGAGTCACTATAGTGTCCGTGTTCATTGCTCGAGATATCAGTACCAAGCTGTATGACATGAACAAGAAAGTGTGTCACTACAGTGTCCGTGTTCATAGCTCGAGATATCAGTACCAAGCTGTATGACATGAACAAGAAGGTGAGTCACTATAGTGTCCGTGTTCATAGCTCGAGATATCAGTACCAAGCTGTATGACATGAACAAGAAGGTGAGTCACTATAGTATCCGTGTTCATATCTCGAGATATCACCACCAAACTGTATGACATGAACAAGAAGGTGAGTCACTATAGTGTCCGTGTTCATAGCTCGAGATATCAGTACCAAGCTGTATGACATGAACAAGAAGGTGAGTCACTATAATGTCCGTGTTCGTAGCTCGAGATATCACCACCAAGCTGTATGACATGAACAAGAAGGTGAGTCAGTATAGTGTCCGTGTTCATAGCTCGAGATATCAGTACCAAGCTGTATGACATGAACAAGAAGGTGAGTCACTACAGTGTCCGTGGTCATAGCTCGAGATATCAGTACCAAGCTGTATGACATGAACAGGAAGGTGAGTCACTATAGTGTCCGTGTTCATAGCTCGAGATATCAGTACCAAGCTGTATGACATGAACTAGAAGGTGAGTCACTATAATGTCCACATCACCATGTACATAGCTCGAGATATCAGTACCAAGGTGTATGGCATGAACAAGAAGGTGAGTCACTATAGTGTCCGTGTTCATAGCTCGAGATATCAGCACCAAGCTGTATGACATGAACAAGAAGGTGAGTCACTACAGTGTCCACATCACCATGTACATAGCTCAAGATATCAGCACCAAGCTGTATGACATGAACAAGATGGTGATTCACTATAGTGTCCACATCAGCATGTACATAGCTCGAGATATCAGCACCAAGCTATATGACATGAATAAGAAGGTGAGTCACTACAGTGTCCGTGTTCATAGCTCGAGATATCAGTACCAAGCTGTATGACATGAACAAGAAGGTGAGTCACTATAATGTCCGTGTTCATAGCTCGAGATATCACCACAAAACTGTATGACATGAACAAGAAGGTGAGTCACTATAGTGTCCGTGTTCATAGCTCGAGATATCAGTACCAAGCTGTATGACATGAACAAGAAGGTGAGTCACTATAGTGTCCGTGTTCATAGCTCGAGATATCACCACCAAGCTGTATGACATGAACAAGAAGGTGAGTCACTGTAGTGTCCGTGTTCATAGCTCGAGATATCACCACCAAGCTGTATGGCATGAACAAGAAGGTGAGTCACTATAATTTCCGTGTTCATAGCTCGAGATATCACCACCAAGCTGTATGACATGAACAAGAAGGTGAGTCAATATAGTGTCCACATCACCATGTTCATGGCTGGAGATGTCAGTACCAAGCTGTATGACATGAACAAGAAGGTGAGTCACTATAGTGTCCGTGTTCATAGCTCGAGATATCAGCACCAAGCTGTATGACATGAACAAGAAGGTGAGTCACTATAGTGTCCGTGTTTATAGCTCGAGATATCAGCACCAAGCTGTATGACATGAACTAGAAGGTGAGTCAATATAGTGTCCACATCACCATGTTCATGGCTGGAGATATCAGTACCAAGCTGTATGACATGAACAAGAAGGTGAGTCACTATAGTGTGCGTGTTCATGGCTGGAGAAATCAGCACCAAGCTGTATGACATGAACAAGAAGGTGAGTCACTATAATGTCCGTGTTCATAGCTCGAGATATCAGCACCAAGCTGTATGACATGAACAAGAAGGTGAGTCACTATAGTGTCCGTGTTCATAGCTCGAGATATCACCACCAAGCTGTATGACATGAACAAGAAGGTGAGTCACTATAGTGTCCGTGTTCATAGCTCGAGATATCAGTACCAAGCTGTATGACATGAACAAGAAGGTGAGTCACTACAGTGTCCGTGTTCATAGCTCGAGATATCACCACCAAGCTGTATGACATGAACAAGAAGGTGAGTCACTACAGTGTCCGTGTTCATAGCTCGAGATATCGGTACCAAGCTGTATGACATGAACAAGAAGGTCAGTCACTACAGTGTCCGTGTTCATAGCTCGAGATATCAGTACCAAGCTGTATGACATGAACAAGAAGGTGAGTCACTACAGTGTCCGTGTTCATAGCTCGAGATATCAGTACCAAGCTGTATGACATGAACAAGAAGTGAGTCACTATAGTGTCCGTGTTCATCGCTCGAGATATCAGTACCAAGCTGTATGACATGAACAAGAAGGTGAGCCACTGTAATGTCCGTGTTCATAGCTCGAGATATCACCACCAAGCTGTAGGACATGAACAAGAAGGTGAGTCACTATAGTGTCCGTGTTCATTGCTCGAGATATCAGTACCAAGCTGTATGACATGAACAAGAAAGTGAGTCACTACAGTGTCCGTGTTCATAGCTCGAGATATCAGTACCAAGCTGTATGACATGAACAAGAAGGTGAGTCACTATAGTGTCCGTGTTCATAGCTCGAGATATCAGTACCAAGCTGTATGACATGAACAAGAAGGTGAGTCACTATAGTATCCGTGTTCATATCTCGAGATATCACCACCAAACTGTATGACATGAACAAGAAGGTGAGTCACTATAGTGTCCGTGTTCATAGCTCGAGATATCAGTACCAAGCTGTATGACATGAACAAGAAGGTGAGTCACTATAATGTCCGTGTTCGTAGCTCGAGATATCACCACCAAGCTGTATGACATGAACAAGAAGGTGAGTCAGTATAGTGTCCGTGTTCATAGCTCGAGATATCAGTACCAAGCTTTATGACATGAACAAGAAGGTGAGTCACTACAGTGTCCGTGGTCATAGCTCGAGATATCAGTACCAAGCTGTATGACATGAACAGGAAGGTGAGTCACTATAGTGTCCGTGTTCATAGCTCGAGATATCAGTACCAAGCTGTATGACATGAACTAGAAGGTGAGTCACTATAATGTCCACATCACCATGTACATAGCTCGAGATATCAGTACCAAGGTGTATGGCATGAACAAGAAGGTGAGTCACTATAGTGTCCGTGTTCATAGCTCGAGATATCAGCACCAAGCTGTATGACATGAACAAGAAGGTGAGTCACTACAGTGTCCACATCACCATGTACATAGCTCAAGATATCAGCACCAAGCTGTATGACATGAACAAGATGGTGATTCACTATAGTGTCCACATCAGCATGTACATAGCTCGAGATATCAGCACCAAGCTGTATGACATGAATAAGAAGGTGAGTCACTACAGTGTCCGTGTTCATAGCTCGAGATATCAGTACCAAGCTGTATGACATGAACAAGAAGGTGAGTCACTATAATGTCCGTGTTCATAGCTCGAGATATCACCACAAAACTGTATGACATGAACAAGAAGGTGAGTCACTATAGTGTCCGTGTTCATAGCTCGAGATATCAGTACCAAGCTGTATGACATGAACAAGAAGGTGAGTCACTATAGTGTCCGTGTTCATAGCTCGAGATATCACCACCAAGCTGTATGACATGAACAAGAAGGTGAGTCACTGTAGTGTCCGTGTTCATAGCTCGAGATATCACCACCAAGCTGTATGGCATGAACAAGAAGGTGAGTCACTATAATTTCCGTGTTCATAGCTCGAGATATCACCACCAAGCTGTATGACATGAACAAGATGGTGAGTCAATATAGTGTCCACATCACCATGTTCATGGCTGGAGATGTCAGTACCAAGCTGTATGACATGAACAAGAAGGTGAGTCACTATAGTGTCCGTGTTCATAGCTCGAGATATCAGCACCAAGCTGTATGACATGAACAAGAAGGTGAGTCACTATAGTGTCCGTGTTTATAGCTAGAGATATCAGCACCAAGCTGTATGACATGAACTAGAAGGTGAGTCAATATAGTGTCCACATCACCATGTTCATGGCTGGAGATATCAGTACCAAGCTGTATGACATGAACAAGAAGGTGAGTCACTATAGTGTGCGTGTTCATGGCTGGAGAAATCAGCACCAAGCTGTATGACATGAACAAGAAGGTGAGTCACTATAATGTCCGTGTTCATAGCTCGAGATATCAGCACCAAGCTGTATGACATGAACAAGAAGGTGAGTCACTATAGTGTCCGTGTTCATAGCTCGAGATATCACCACCAAGCTGTATGACATGAACAAGAAGGTGAGTCACTATAGTGTCCGTGTTCATAGCTCGAGATATCAGCACCAAGCTGTATGACATGAACAAGAAGGTGAGTCACTATAGTGTCCGTGTTCATAGCTCGAGATATCACCACCAAGCTGTATGACATGAACAGAAGGTGAGTCACTATAGTGTCCGTGTTCATAGCTCGAGATATCACCACCAAGCTGTATGACATGAACAAGAAGGTGAGTCACTATAGTGTCCGTGTTCATAGCTCGAGATATCATCACCAAGCTGTATGACATGAACAAGAAGGTGAGTCACTATAGTGTCCGTGTTCATAGCTCGAGATATCACCACCAAGCTGTATGACATGAACAAGAAGGTGAGTCACTATTGTGTCCGTGTTCATAACTCGAGATATCAGTACCAAGCTGTATGACATGAACAAGAAGGTGAGTCACTATAGTGTCCGTGTTCATAGCTCGAGATATCAGTACCAAGCTGTATGACATTAACAAGAAGGTGAGTCACTATAGTGTCCGTGTTCATAGCTCGAGATATCACCACCAAGCTGTATGACATGAACAAGAAGGTGAGTCGCTATAGGGTCCGTGTTCATAGCTCGAGATATCACCACCAAGCTGTATGACACGAACAAGAAGGTGAGTCACTATAGTGTCCGTTTTCATAGCTCGAGATATCAGTACCAAGCTGTATGACATGAACAAGAAGGTGAGTCACTACAGTGTCCGTGTTCATAGCTCGAGATATCACCACCAAGCTGTATGACATGAACAAGAAGGGGAGTCACTATAGTGTCCGTGTTCATAGCTCGAGATATCACCACCAAGCTGTATGACATGAACAAGAAGGTGAGTCACTACAGTGTCCGTGTTCATAGCTCGAGATATCACCACCAAGCTGTATGACATGAACAAGAAGGTGAGTCACTATAATGTCCGTGTTCATAGCTCGAGATATCACCACCAAGCTGTATGACATGAACAAGAAGGTGAGTCACTATAGTGTCCGTGTTCATAGCTCGAGATATCACCACCAAGCTGTATGACATGAACAAGAAGGTGAATCACTATAGTGTCCGTGTTCATAGCTCGAGATATCACCACCAAGCTGTATGACATGAACAAGAAGGTGAGTCACTATATTGTCCACATCACCATGTTCATAGCTCGAGATATCATCACCAAGCTGTATGACATGAACAAGAAGGTGAGTCACTATAGTGTCCACATCACCATGTTCATAGCTCGAGATATCATCACCAAGCTGTATGACATGAACAAGAAGGTGAGTCACTATAGTGTCCGTGTTCATACCTGGAGATATCACCACCAAGCTGTATGACATGAACAAGAAAGTGAGTCATTGCAGTATTTGTCAATCTCTACAGTCTTTTAAACACAGTTGGCAAGATACGATTCTTAATTGAAGTTTGTGACGTCACATGTTTAATGTTACACGGGTCCTTGACCAGGATATTCATTTGCTAATAAATGTTTTATGATCGGGTGGTGGTTGTCCGGTCTCCTGTGTTGGGTCAGGAACGTTTGCCAGTAGTTCAGTTTTTTTTCCAAATGGGGTACAGTTTTACACTTAGATTATAAGTGATGGTGATACTTCTTGGCATAATATAAGTGTCATAGTGAACTCCCGCCAGCCGAGATACAAACCTGGGTTCGAGACACGGGTGTAACACGTTTGTATTACGAGGGGCGTCCTATAAGTAAGTTTCCCTATTTTATAAAAAACATTACATTGATCATGTTGAATTAGTTTTATTTATATTTTACAATGCTTCTGTTAGTTTTCTGCATAGTTAACATGTTTTGCAAGCATTTTTGTGGACGTGACACTAGTTTTTCCAAGGCAGTGTTGTACCAGGTTGGGTCCTGTGGTCGCAACCTGTTCTTCACTGATTTGAGTTCATCATCGGTGTTAAAAGTGATTACCTTTGAGTTGGAGGAACTTGTGGAAATCCCTTGGGTCAATCTCCGGTAAATATGGAGGACACGAGAAAACTTCCAAGTTGAATCTTGACCCAGGCGGAGCTCAGAAGATTCAACTGGGAGGTTTTCTCGCATCCTCCATATTCACCAGATCTTTTCCCAAGTATTTTCACATGTTCCCCTGACTCAAAGGTCATCTTGGAGGTAAGCACTTTAACACCGTGACGAACATCAATCAGAAGTGAACAGTTCGTTGGGAGCACAGGACCCGACCTGGTACAGCACTGACTTGGAAAAACATGTTGACTGTATAGAAAAGTAACAGAAGGACCGTGCAATATAAATGAAATTTATTCAACATGATCAATTGTGTGTAAGGTGGTTTTATAACGTAGGAAATCTTCTTATTGAACGCCTCTCGTACATAGTTGTGCGGCCAAACACCCAGTCACTGGATACAAACCAAGGAGATGTCCTTGAATCACATGTGGGCAAATGGCGAGGATTGCTGCGTCCCCAGGAGGTGACATCGCACATGATCTAGTATGTTGTTACAGTTGACAGTAAGTGGACATAATTGGTGCATATTTCTCTGTGACTCGCCTGGCTGAACATTAACGAGCTGCCAGCAAGATGAACGTTATAAAAGTGGTTCAACACTTGCACAGGCAAAATATTGGAAAGCGGATACTGAAGAAGTTTGTTTATCCGGACACGCTATTAAGTGCAAGGTCATGATGGACGATCTCTGTCATTAAACATAATGGGTTTAGTGGCACTAACCATGGTATCGGTACCGTGTACATTCACCTGAGAAACTCAGTCCGGAAACTCACGACTAGACTTCCGTCTTTAGGTCCTAAAAATGTGATTTTAGGCTCCTAAAGGTCCTAAAAAGGTAGGGAAATAGGTCTTTAAAAGGCACAATAAATCGACAAATTGTATGCATCACGCCATGCAAAACACAGTAATTAAAATATTTCAATACACACTTAAATACAGTAGGATAGATTAGATAATATAGTAAATGAACAACCATTCTATAAAAATCTGTGTCACTGTCAGTTAATTAAAATATAAAGGACAAAATAATGTCTCACATGAATTTTAAAAATTAATGTAACATTAATATTTTTTAAATGACAGATTCTTCAATTTCACTTTTGGCCGTAATTTTGTCCACAATAAATAACGAGAAGCATTTCCAGATGATGTGGGGTCAGAATTAGCTTAAATGCTGAAAAAGATCTCTCAACGTCTGCGGTGGTAACTGGAACATATTTGAAAAGATAAACCATATGCAGATTAAATCCTGTAGGGAGATCTGCCTCACGCCACTTAAAATATCTGATACTCCTTTCAGAAGCGTATATCCAGGATTTTTGGCCAGCACCCTTTGTAGTTTTTTTGGAAACAATTTTCCCAACCTCACCAACAGCTTTGTTTAACTGACTTTCTGCTCTTGTAAATAATGTGATTGATTCAGTGAGACTGAGCTTGGATGATTCTAGATGCTCTATAGTATCTGCTAAAAATGAGAAATTAGTGGGAATATATGACAGATCCTGTCTCGTGTGACGACATTCTGGGAAACTTTAATACACTGCGATTCTTCTTCCGAAAAACATTTTACAACCTCTTCAACACTGTCAATGTTCTCACTGTAATACTTCACAGCCTGCAGACACGTACCCCATCTTGACAAAATAGACGCTGGTGGCAAAGGCAGATTGGGACATCTTACTTTGAAAACCGAATTCTAGAATTTTACTTTAAAAATACTTTCTAAATGGAGAATATCAAATCATTGATTTTAGGGAACTGCTTTCGAACCTCCTCTGCTACTTGATGAAGTGCATAAGACAGACAAGTAACGTGTGTTAAATGTTGAAAAAATACCTTCAAAAGTTTCCCAGCTGCTATCACTTATGGTGCTGCATCAGTGTGCAGTAACAACACCCAGCAGTTTCCAAGCTGCTATCATATATGGTGCTACATCAGTGTACAGTAACAACACCCAGCAGTTTCCAAGCTGCTATCATATATGGTGCTACATCAGTGTACAGTAACAACACCCAGCTGCTATCATATATGGTGCTACATCAGTGTGCAGTAACAACACCCAGCAGTTTCCAAGCTGCTATCATATATGGTGCTACATCAGTGTACAGTAACAACACCCAGCAGTTTCCAAGCTGCTATCATATATGGTGCTACATCAGTGTACAGTAACAACACCCAGCTGCTATCATATATGGTGCTACATCAGTGTGCAGTAACAACACCCAGCTGCTATCATATATGGTGCTACATCAGTGTGCAGTAACAACACCCAGCTGCTATCATATATGGTGCTACATCAGTGTACAGTAACAACACCCAGCTGCTATCATATATGGTGCTACATCAGTGTGCAGTAACAACACCCAGCAGTTTCCAAGCTGCTATCATATATGGTGCTACATCAGTGTACAGTAACAACACCCAGCTGCTATCATATATGGTGCTACATCAGTGTACAGTAACAACACCCAGCTGCTATCATATATGGTGCTACATCAGTGTACAGTAACAACACCCAGCTGCTATCATATATGGTGCTACATCAGTGTACAGTAACAACACCCAGCTGCTATCATATATGGTGCTACATCAGTGTACAGTAACAACACCCAGCAGTTTCCAAGCTGCTATCATATATGGTGCTACATCAGTGTACAGTAAAAACACCCAGCTGCTATCATATATGGTGCTACATCAGTGTGCAGTAACAACACCCAGCTGCTATCATATATGGTGCTACATCAGTGTGCAGTAACAACACCCAGCAGTTTCCAAGCTGCTATCATATATGGTGCTACATCAGTGTACAGTAAAAACATCCTTTACACCATACAGTAATTTTAGTCCGGAGTTTAGGAAGTAGGCAACTGATTGAGCATTAGTTTTCTCCAACACCCAGCAGTTTCCCAGCAGCTATCATATATGGTGCTACATCAGTGTACAGTAACAACACCCAGCAGTTTACCAGCTGCTATCATATATGGTGCTACATCAGTGTACAGTAACAACACCCAGCAGTTTCCCAGCAGCTATCATATATGGTGCTACATCAGTGTACAGTAAAAACATCCTTTACACCATACAGTAATTTTAGTCCGGAGTTTAGGAAGTAGGCAACTGATTGAGCATTAGTTTTCTCCAACACCCAGCAGTTTACCAGCTGCTATCATATATGGTGCTACATCAGTGTACAGTAACAACACCCAGCTGCTATCATATATGGTGCTACATCAGTGTGCAGTAACAACACCCAGCAGTTTCCCAGCAGCTATCATATATGGTGCTACATCAGTGTACAGTAACAGCACCCAGCAGTTTCCCAGCAGCTATCATATATGGTGCTACATCAGTGTGCAGTAACAACACCCAGCAGTTTCCCAGCAGCTATCATATATGGTGCTACATCAGTGTACAGTAACAACACCCAGCAGTTTACCAGCTGCTATCATATATGGTGCTACATCAGTGTACAGTAACAACACCCAGCTGCTATCATATATGGTGCTACATCAGTGTGCAGTAACAACACCCAGCAGTTTCCAAGCTGCTATCATATATGGTGCTACATCAGTGTACAGTAAAAACATCCTTTACACCATACAGTAATTTTAGTCCGGAGTTTAGGAAGTAGGCAACTGATTGAGCATTAGTTTTCTCCAACACCCAGCAGTTTCCCAGCAGCTATCATATATGGTGCTACATCAGTGTACAGTAACAACACCCAGCAGTTTACCAGCTGCTATCATATATGGTGCTACATCAGTGTACAGTAACAACACCCAGCAGTTTCCCAGCAGCTATCATATATGGTGCTACATCAGTGTACAGTAAAAACATCCTTTACACCATACAGTAATTTTAGTCCGGAGTTTAGGAAGTAGGCAACTGATTGAGCATTAGTTTTCTCCAACACCCAGCAGTTTCCCAGCAGCTATCATATATGGTGCTACATCAGTGTACAGTAACAACACCCAGCAGTTTCCCAGCAGCTATCATATATGGTGCTACATCAGTGTACAGTAACAACACCCAGCAGTTTCCCCGCTGCTATCATATATGGTGCTGCATCAGTGTGCAGTAACAACACCCAGCAGTTTTCCAGCAGCTATCATATATGGTGCTACATCAGTGTACAGTAACATCACCCAGCAGTTTCCCAGCGGCTATCATATATGGTGCTGCATCAGTGTACAGTAACAACACCCAGCTGCTATCATATATGGTGCTACATCAGTGTACAGTAACAACACCCAGCTGCTATCATATATGGTGCTACATCAGTGTACAGTAACAACACCCAGCTGCTATCATATATGGTGCTACATCAGTGTACAGTAACAACACCCAGCGGCTATCATATATGGTGCTACATCAGTGTACAGTAACAACACCCAGCTGCTATCATATATGGTGCTACATCAGTGTACAGTAACAACACCCAGCTGCTATCATATATGGTGCTACATCAGTGTACAGTAACAACACCCAGCTGCTATCATATATGGTGCTACATCAGTGTGCAGTAACAACACCCAGCAGTTTCCCAGCGGCTATCATATATGGTGCTACATCAGTGTACAGTAACAACACCCAGCTGCTATCATATATGGTGCTACATCAGTGTACAGTAACAACACCCAGCTGCTATCATATATGGTGCTACATCAGTGTACAGTAACAACACCCAGCTGCTATCATATATGGTGCTACATCAGTGTACAGTAACAACACCCAGCAGTTTCCCAGCTGCTATCATATATGGTGCTGCACCAGTGTACAGTAACAACATCCCTTACACCATTCAGAACTTTTAGTCCGGAGTTTAGGAAGTAGGCAACAGATTGAGCATTAGTTTTCTCCAACACCCAGCAGTTTCCCAGCAGCTATCATATATGGTGCTGCATCAGTGTGCAGTAACAACACCCAGCAGTTTCCCAGCTGCTATCATATATGGTGCTGCATCAGTGTGCAGTAACAACACCCAGCAGTTTCCCAGCTGCTATCATATATGGTGCTACATCAGGGTACAGTAACAACACCCAGCTGCTATCATATATGGCGCTACATCAGTGTACAGTAACAACACCCAGCTGCTATCATATATGGTGCTACATCAGTGTACAGTAACAACACCCAGCTGCTATCATATATGGTGCTACATCAGTGTACAGTAACAACACCCAGCTGCTATCATATATGGCGCTACATCAGGGTACAGTAACAACACCCAGCTGCTATCATATATGGTGCTACATCAGTGTACAGTAACAACACCCAGCTGCTATCATATATGGCGCTACATCAGTGTACAGTAACAACACCCAGCTGCTATCATATATGGCGCTACATCAGTGTACAGTAACAACACCCAGCTGCTATCATATATAGTGCTACATCAGTGTACAGTAACAACACCCAGCTCCTATCATATATGGTGCTACATCAGCGTACAGTAACAACACCCAGCTGCTATCATATATGGTGCTACATCAGTGTACAGTAACAACACCCAGCTGCTATCATTAATGGTGCTATTTCAGTGTACAGTAACAACACCCAGGTGCTATCATATATGGTGCTACATCAGTGTACAGTAACAACACCCAGCAGTTTCCCTGCTGCTATCATGTATGGTGCTACATCAGTGTACAGTAACAACACCCAGCAGTTTCCCTGCTGCTATCATGTATGGTGCTACATCAGTGTACAGTAACAACACCCAGCAGTTTCCCTGCTGCTATCATATATGATGCTACATCAGTGTACAGTAACAACACCCAGCAGTTTCCCTGCTGCTATCATGTATGGTGCTACATCAGTGTACAGTAACAACACCCAGCAGTTTCCCTGCTGCTATCATATATGGTGCTACATCAGTGTACAGTAACAACACCCAGCAGTTTCCCAGCTGCTATCATATATGGTGCTACATCAGTGTACAGTAACAACACCCAGGAGTTTCCCAGCTGCTATCATATATGGTGCTACATCAGTGTACAGTAACAACACCCAGCAGTTTCCTAGCTGCTATCATATATGGTGCTACATCAGTGTACAGTAACAACACCCAGAAGTTTCCCAGCCGCTATCATATATGGTGCTACATCAGTGTACAGTAACAACACCCAGCAGTTTCCCAGCTGCTATCATATATGGTGCTACATCAGTGTACAGTAACAACACCCAGCAGTTTCCCAGCTGCTATCATATATGGTGCTACATCAGTGTACAGTAACAACACCCAGCAGTTTCCTAGCTGCTATCATATATGGTGCTACATCAGTGTACAGTAACAACACCCAGCAGTTTTCCAGCTGCTATCATATATGGTAGTACATCAGTGTACAGTAACAACACCCAGCAGTTTCCCAGCTGCTATCATATATGGTGCTACATCAGTGTACAGTAACAACACCCAGCAGTTTCCCTGCTGCTATCATATATGGTGCTACATCAGTGTACAGTAACAACACCCAGGTGCTATCATATATGGTGCTACATCAGTGTACAGTAACAACACCCAGCAGTTTCCCTGCTGCTATCATATATGGTGCTACATCAGTGTACAGTAACAACACCCAGGTGCTATCATATATGGTGCTACATCAGTGTACAGTAACAACACCCAGGTGCTATCATATATGGTGCTACATCAGTGTACAGTAACAACACCCAGGTGCTATCATATATGGTGCTACATCAGTGTACAGTAACAACACCCAGCTGCTAACATATATGGTGCTACATCAGTGTACAGTAACAACACCCAGCTGCTATCATATATGGTGCTACATCAGTGTACAGTAACAACACCCAGGTGCTATCATATATGGTGCTACATCAGTGTACAGTAACAACACCCAGCAGTTTCCCTGCTGCTATCATATATGGTGCTACATCAGTGTACAGTAACAACACCCAGGTGCTATCATATATGGTGCTACATCAGTGTACAGTAACAACACCCAGCAGTTTCCCTGCTGCTATCATATATGGTGCTACATCAGTGTACAGTAACAACACCCAGCAGTTTCCCTGCTGCTATCATGTATGGTGCTACATCAGTGTACAGTAACAACACCCAGCAGTTTCCCTGCTGCTATCATATATGGTGCTACATCAGTGTACAGTAACAACACCCAGCAGTTTCCCTGCTGCTATCATGTATGGTGCTACATCAGTGTACAGTAACAACACCCAGCAGTTTCCCTGCTGCTATCATATATGGTGCTACATCAGTGTACAGTAACAACACCCAGGTGCTATCATATATGGTGCTACATCAGTGTACAGTAACAACACCCAGCAGTTTCCCTGCTGCTATCATATATGGTGCTACATCAGTGTACAGTAACAACACCCAGGTGCTATCATGTATGGTGCTACATCAGTGTACAGTAACAACACCCAGCAGTTTCCCTGCTGCTATCATGTATGGTGCTACATCAGTGTACAGTAACAACACCCAGCAGTTTCCCTGCTGCTATCATATATGGTGCTACATCAGTGTACAGTAACAACACCCAGCAGTTTCCCTGCTGCTATCATATATGGTGCTACATCAGTGTACAGTAACAACACCCAGCAGTTTCCCTGCTGCTATCATATATGGTGCTACATCAGTGTACAGTAACAACACCCAGGTGCTATCATGTATGGTGCTACATCAGTGTACAGTAACAACACCCAGCAGTTTCCCTGCTGCTATCATATATGGTGCTACATCAGTGTACAGTAACAACACCCAGGTGCTATCATGTATGGTGCTACATCAGTGTACAGTAACAACACCCAGGTGCTATCATATATGGTGCTACATCAGTGTACAGTAACAACACCCAGCAGTTTCCCTGCTGCTATCATATATGGTGCTACATCAGTGTACAGTAACAACACCCAGGTGCTATCATGTATGGTGCTACATCAGTGTACAGTAACAACACTCAGCAGTTTCCCTGCTGCTATCATGTATGGTGCTACATCAGTGTACAGTAACAACACCCAGGTGCTATCATATATGGTGCTACATCAGTGTACAGTAACAACACCCAGCAGTTTCCCAGCTGCTATCATATATGGTGCTACATCAGTGTACAGTAACAACACCCAGGTGCTATCATATATGGTGCTACATCAGTGTACAGTAACAACACCCAGCAGTTTTCCTGCTGCTATCATATATGGTGCTACATCAGTGTACAGTAACAACACCCAGCAGTTTCCCTGCTGCTATCATGTATGGTGCTACATCAGTGTACAGTAACAACACCCAGCAGTTTCCCTGCTGCTATCATATATGGTGCTACATCAGTGTACAGTAACAACACCCAGCAGTTTCCCAGCTGCTATCATATATGGTGCTACATCAGTGTACAGTAACAACACCCAGGAGTTTCCCAGCTGCTATCATATATGGTGCTACATCAGTGTACAGTAACAACACCCAGCAGTTTTCTAGCTGCTATCATATATGGTGCTACATCAGTGTACAGTAACAACACCCAGCAGTTTCCCAGCTGCTATCATATATGGTGCTACATCAGTGTACAGTAACAACACCCAGCAGTTTCCCTGCTGCTATCATATATGGTGCTACATCAGTGTACAGTAACAACACCCAGCAGTTTCCTAGCTGCTATCATATATGGTGCTACATCAGTGTACAGTAACAACACCCAGCAGTTTCCCTGCTGCTATCATATATGGTGCTACATCAGTGTACAGTAACAACACCCAGCAGTTTCCTAGCTGCTATCATATATGGTGCTACATCAGTGTACAGTAACAACACCCAGCAGTTTCCCAGCTGCTATCATATATGGTGCTACATCAGTGTACAGTAACAACACCCAGCAGTTTCCCTGCTGCTATCATATATGGTGCTACATAAGTGTACAGTAACAACACCCAGGAGTTTCCCAGCTGCTATCATATATGGTGCTACATCAGTGTACATTAACAACACCCAGCTGCTATCTAATATGGTGCTACATCAGTGTACAGTAACAACACCCAGCAGTTTCCCTGCTGCTATCATATATGGTCCTACATCAGTGTACAGTAACAACACCCAGCAGTTTCCCTGCTGCTATCATATATGGTCCTACATCAGTGTACAGTAACAACACGCAGCAGTTTCCCTGCTGCTATCATATATGGTCCTACATCAGTGTACAGTAACAACAACCAGCAGTTTCCCTGCTGCTATCATATATGGTCCTACATCAGTGTACAGTAACAACACCCAGCAGTTTCCCTGCTGCTATCATATATGGTCCTTCATCAGTGTACAGTAACAACACGCAGCAGTTTCCCTGCTGCTATCATATATGGTCCTACATCAGTGTACAGTAACAACACC
The DNA here is from genome assembly GCA_030765065.1 of Deroplatys truncata. Lineage (NCBI taxonomy): Eukaryota > Metazoa > Arthropoda > Insecta > Mantodea > Mantidae > Deroplatys > Deroplatys truncata. Next base: position 13,760,392 of record CM060975.1, read on the forward strand.
CAGCAGTTTCCCTGCTGCTATCATATATGGTCCTACATCAGTGTACAGTAACAACACCCAGCAGTTTCCCTGCTGCTATCATATATGGTCCTACATCAGTGTACAGTAACAACACGCAGCAGTTTCCCAGCTGCTATCATATATGGTGCTACATCAGTGTACAGTAACAACACCCAGCAGTTTCCCTGCTCCTATCATATATGGTGCTACATCAGTGTACAGTAACAACACCCAGCAGTTTCCCTGCTGCTATCATATATGGTGCTACATCAGTGTACAGTAACAACACGCAGCGGTTTCCCAGCTGCTATCATATATGGTGCTACATCAGTGTACAGTAACAACACCCAGCAGTTTCCCAGCTGCTATCATATATGGTGCTACATCAGTGTACAGTAACAACACCCAGCAGTTTCCCTGCTGCTATCTTGTATGGTGCTACATCAGTGTACAGTAACAACACGCAGCAGTTTCCCAGCTGCTATCATATATGGTGCTACATCAGTGTACAGTAACAACACCCAGCAGTTTCCCAGCTGCTATCATATATGGTGCTACATCAGTGTACAGTAACAACACCCAGCAGTTTCCCTGCTGCTATCATTAATGGTCCTACATCAGTGTACAGTAACAACACCCAGCAGTTTCCCCGCTGCTATCATATATGGTGCTACATCAGTGTACAGTAACAACACCCTGCAGTTTACCTGCTGCTATCATATATGGTCCTACATCAGTGTACAGTAACAACACCCAGCAGTTTCCCAGCTGCTATCATATATGGTCCTACATCAGTGTACAGTAACAACACCCAGCAGTTTCCCAGCTGCTATCATATATTGGTGCTACATCAGTGTACAGTAACAACACCCAGCAGTTTCCCAGCTGCTATCATATATGGTGCTACATCAGTGTACAGTAACAACACCCAGCAGTTTCCCAGCTGCTATCATATATGGTGCTACATCAGTGTACAGTAACAACACCCAGCAGTTTCCCAGCTGCTATCATATATGGTGCTACATCAGTGTACAGTAACAACACCCAGCAGTTTCCCAGCTGCTATCATATATGGTGCTACATCAGTGTACAGTAACAACACCCAGCTGCTATCATATATGGTGCTACATCAGTGTACAGTATCAACACCCAGCTGCTACTATATATGGTGCTACATCAGTGTACAGTAACAACACTCAGCTGCTATCATATATGGTGCTACATCAGTGTACAGTAACAACACCCAGCTGCTATCATATATGGTGCTACATCAGTGTACAGTATCAACACCCAGCTGCTACTATATATGGTGCTACATCAGTGTACAGTAACAACACCCAGCAGTTTCCCTGCTGCTATCATGTATGGTGCTACATCAGTGTACAGTAACAACACCCAGCAGTTTCCCTGCTGCTATCATGTATGGTGCTACATCAGTGTACAGTAACAACACCCAGCAGTTTCCCTGCTGCTATCATATATGATGCTACATCAGTGTACAGTAACAACACCCAGCAGTTTCCCTGCTGCTATCATGTATGGTGCTACATCAGTGTACAGTAACAACACCCAGCAGTTTCCCTGCTGCTATCATATATGGTGCTACATCAGTGTACAGTAACAACACCCAGCAGTTTCCCAGCTGCTATCATATATGGTGCTACATCAGTGTACAGTAACAACACCCAGGAGTTTCCCAGCTGCTATCATATATGGTGCTACATCAGTGTACAGTAACAACACCCAGCAGTTTCCTAGCTGCTATCATATATGGTGCTACATCAGTGTACAGTAACAACACCCAGAAGTTTCCCAGCCGCTATCATATATGGTGCTACATCAGTGTACAGTAACAACACCCAGCAGTTTCCCAGCTGCTATCATATATGGTGCTACATCAGTGTACAGTAACAACACCCAGCAGTTTCCCAGCTGCTATCATATATGGTGCTACATCAGTGTACAGTAACAACACCCAGCAGTTTCCTAGCTGCTATCATATATGGTGCTACATCAGTGTACAGTAACAACACCCAGCAGTTTTCCAGCTGCTATCATATATGGTAGTACATCAGTGTACAGTAACAACACCCAGCAGTTTCCCAGCTGCTATCATATATGGTGCTACATCAGTGTACAGTAACAACACCCAGCAGTTTCCCTGCTGCTATCATATATGGTGCTACATCAGTGTACAGTAACAACACCCAGGTGCTATCATATATGGTGCTACATCAGTGTACAGTAACAACACCCAGCAGTTTCCCTGCTGCTATCATATATGGTGCTACATCAGTGTACAGTAACAACACCCAGGTGCTATCATATATGGTGCTACATCAGTGTACAGTAACAACACCCAGGTGCTATCATATATGGTGCTACATCAGTGTACAGTAACAACACCCAGGTGCTATCATATATGGTGCTACATCAGTGTACAGTAACAACACCCAGCTGCTAACATATATGGTGCTACATCAGTGTACAGTAACAACACCCAGCTGCTATCATATATGGTGCTACATCAGTGTACAGTAACAACACCCAGGTGCTATCATATATGGTGCTACATCAGTGTACAGTAACAACACCCAGCAGTTTCCCTGCTGCTATCATATATGGTGCTACATCAGTGTACAGTAACAACACCCAGGTGCTATCATATATGGTGCTACATCAGTGTACAGTAACAACACCCAGCAGTTTCCCTGCTGCTATCATATATGGTGCTACATCAGTGTACAGTAACAACACCCAGCAGTTTCCCTGCTGCTATCATGTATGGTGCTACATCAGTGTACAGTAACAACACCCAGCAGTTTCCCTGCTGCTATCATATATGGTGCTACATCAGTGTACAGTAACAACACCCAGCAGTTTCCCTGCTGCTATCATGTATGGTGCTACATCAGTGTACAGTAACAACACCCAGCAGTTTCCCTGCTGCTATCATATATGGTGCTACATCAGTGTACAGTAACAACACCCAGGTGCTATCATATATGGTGCTACATCAGTGTACAGTAACAACACCCAGCAGTTTCCCTGCTGCTATCATATATGGTGCTACATCAGTGTACAGTAACAACACCCAGGTGCTATCATGTATGGTGCTACATCAGTGTACAGTAACAACACCCAGCAGTTTCCCTGCTGCTATCATGTATGGTGCTACATCAGTGTACAGTAACAACACCCAGCAGTTTCCCTGCTGCTATCATATATGGTGCTACATCAGTGTACAGTAACAACACCCAGCAGTTTCCCTGCTGCTATCATATATGGTGCTACATCAGTGTACAGTAACAACACCCAGCAGTTTCCCTGCTGCTATCATATATGGTGCTACATCAGTGTACAGTAACAACACCCAGGTGCTATCATGTATGGTGCTACATCAGTGTACAGTAACAACACCCAGCAGTTTCCCTGCTGCTATCATATATGGTGCTACATCAGTGTACAGTAACAACACCCAGGTGCTATCATGTATGGTGCTACATCAGTGTACAGTAACAACACCCAGGTGCTATCATATATGGTGCTACATCAGTGTACAGTAACAACACCCAGCAGTTTCCCTGCTGCTATCATATATGGTGCTACATCAGTGTACAGTAACAACACCCAGGTGCTATCATGTATGGTGCTACATCAGTGTACAGTAACAACACTCAGCAGTTTCCCTGCTGCTATCATGTATGGTGCTACATCAGTGTACAGTAACAACACCCAGGTGCTATCATATATGGTGCTACATCAGTGTACAGTAACAACACCCAGCAGTTTCCCAGCTGCTATCATATATGGTGCTACATCAGTGTACAGTAACAACACCCAGGTGCTATCATATATGGTGCTACATCAGTGTACAGTAACAACACCCAGCAGTTTTCCTGCTGCTATCATATATGGTGCTACATCAGTGTACAGTAACAACACCCAGCAGTTTCCCTGCTGCTATCATGTATGGTGCTACATCAGTGTACAGTAACAACACCCAGCAGTTTCCCTGCTGCTATCATATATGGTGCTACATCAGTGTACAGTAACAACACCCAGCAGTTTCCCAGCTGCTATCATATATGGTGCTACATCAGTGTACAGTAACAACACCCAGGAGTTTCCCAGCTGCTATCATATATGGTGCTACATCAGTGTACAGTAACAACACCCAGCAGTTTTCTAGCTGCTATCATATATGGTGCTACATCAGTGTACAGTAACAACACCCAGCAGTTTCCCAGCTGCTATCATATATGGTGCTACATCAGTGTACAGTAACAACACCCAGCAGTTTCCCTGCTGCTATCATATATGGTGCTACATCAGTGTATAGTAACAACACCCAGCAGTTTCCCAGCTGCTATTATATATGGTGCTACATCAGTGTACAGTAACAACACCCAGCAGTTTCCCAGCTGCTATCATATATGGTGCTACATCAGTGTACAGTAACAACACCCAGCTGCTCTCTAATATGGTGCTACATCAGTGTACAGTAACAACACGCAGCAGTTTCCCAGCTGCTATCATATATGGTGCTACATCAGTGTACAGTAACAACACCCAGCAGTTTCCCTGCTGCTATCATATATGGTGCTACATAAGTGTACAGTAACAACACCCAGGAGTTTCCCAGCTGCTATCATATATGGTGCTACATCAGTGTACATTAACAACACCCAGCTGCTATCTAATATGGTGCTACATCAGTGTACAGTAACAACACCCAGCAGTTTCCCTGCTGCTATCATATATGGTCCTACATCAGTGTACAGTAACAACACCCAGCAGTTTCCCTGCTGCTATCATATATGGTCCTACATCAGTGTACAGTAACAACACGCAGCAGTTTCCCTGCTGCTATCATATATGGTCCTACATCAGTGTACAGTAACAACACCCAGCAGTTTCCCTGCTGCTATCATATATGGTCCTACATCAGTGTACAGTAACAACACCCAGCAGTTTCCCTGCTGCTATCATATATGGTCCTTCATCAGTGTACAGTAACAACACGCAGCAGTTTCCCTGCTGCTATCATATATGGTCCTACATCAGTGTACAGTAACAACACCCAGCAGTTTCCCTGCTGCTATCATATATGGTCCTACATCAGTGTACAGTAACAACACCCAGCAGTTTCCCTGCTGCTATCATATATGGTCCTACATCAGTGTACAGTAACAACACGCAGCAGTTTCCCAGCTGCTATCATATATGGTGCTACATCAGTGTACAGTAACAACACCCAGCAGTTTCCCTGCTCCTATCATATATGGTGCTACATCAGTGTACAGTAACAACACCCAGCAGTTTCCCTGCTGCTATCATATATGGTGCTACATCAGTGTACAGTAACAACACGCAGCGGTTTCCCAGCTGCTATCATATATGGTGCTACATCAGTGTACAGTAACAACACCCAGCAGTTTCCCAGCTGCTATCATATATGGTGCTACATCAGTGTACAGTAACAACACCCAGCAGTTTCCCTGCTGCTATCTTGTATGGTGCTACATCAGTGTACAGTAACAACACGCAGCAGTTTCCCAGCTGCTATCATATATGGTGCTACATCAGTGTACAGTAACAACACCCAGCAGTTTCCCAGCTGCTATCATATATGGTGCTACATCAGTGTACAGTAACAACACCCAGCAGTTTCCCTGCTGCTATCATTAATGGTCCTACATCAGTGTACAGTAACAACACCCAGCAGTTTCCCCGCTGCTATCATATATGGTGCTACATCAGTGTACAGTAACAACACCCTGCAGTTTACCTGCTGCTATCATATATGGTCCTACATCAGTGTACAGTAACAACACCCAGCAGTTTCCCAGCTGCTATCATATATGGTCCTACATCAGTGTACAGTAACAACACCCAGCAGTTTCCCAGCTGCTATCATATATTGGTGCTACATCAGTGTACAGTAACAACACCCAGCAGTTTCCCAGCTGCTATCATATATGGTGCTACATCAGTGTACAGTAACAACACCCAGCAGTTTCCCAGCTGCTATCATATATGGTGCTACATCAGTGTACAGTAACAACACCCAGCAGTTTCCCAGCTGCTATCATATATGGTGCTACATCAGTGTACAGTAACAACACCCAGCAGTTTCCCAGCTGCTATCATATATGGTGCTACATCAGTGTACAGTAACAACACCCAGCTGCTATCATATATGGTGCTACATCAGTGTACAGTATCAACACCCAGCTGCTACTATATATGGTGCTACATCAGTGTACAGTAACAACACTCAGCTGCTATCATATATGGTGCTACATCAGTGTACAGTAACAACACCCAGCTGCTATCATATATGGTGCTACATCAGTGTACAGTATCAACACCCAGCTGCTACTATATATGGTGCTACATCAGTGTACAGTAACAACACCCAGCTGCTATCATATATGATGCTACATCAGTGTACAGTAACAACACCCAGCTGCTATCATAAATGGTGCTACATCAGTGTACGGTAACAACACCCAGCTGCTATCATACATGGTGCTACATCAGTGTACAGTAACAACACCCAGCTGCTATCATACATGGTGCTACATCAGTGTACAGTAACAACACCCAGCTACTATCATAAATGGTGCTACATCAGTGTACGGTAACAACACCCAGCTGCTATCATACATGGTGCTACATCAGTGTACAGTAACAACTCCCAGCTGCTATTATAAATTGTGCTACATCAGTGTACAGCAACAACACCCAGCTGCTATCATAAATGGTGCTACATCAGTGTACAGTAACAACACCCAGCTGCTATCATACATGGTGCTACATCAGTGTACAGTAACAACACCCAGCTGCTATCATATATGGTGCTACATCAGTGTACAGTAATAACACCCAGCTGCTATCATACATGGTGCTACATCAGTGTACAGTAACAACACCCAGCAGTTTCCCCGCTGCTATCATATATGGTGCTACATCAGTGTACAGTAACAACACCCAGCAGTTTCCCAGCTGCTATCATATATGGTGCTACATCAGTGTACAGGAACAACACCCAGCAGTTTCCCAGCTGCTATCATACATGGTGCTACATCAGTGTACAGTAATAACACCCAGCTGCTATCATATACGGTGCTACATCAGTGTACAGTAACAACACCCAGCAGTTTCCCCGCTGCTATCATATATGGTGCTACATCAGTGTACAGTAACAACACCCAGCAGTTTCCCAGCTGCTATCATATATGGTGCTACATCAGTGTACAGTAACAACACCCTGCAGTTTACCTGCTGCTATCTTGTATGGTGCTACATCAGTGTACAGTAACAACACCCAGCAGTTTCCCAGCTGCTATCATATATGGTGCTACATCAGTGTACAGTAACAACACCCAGCAGTTTCCCAGCTGCTATCATATATGGTGCTACATCAGTGTACAGTAACAACACCCAGCAGTTTCCCCGCTGCTATCATATATGGTGCTACAGCAGTGTACAGTAACAACACCCAGCAGTTTCCCAGCTGCTATCATATATGGTGCTACATCAGTGTACAGTAACAACACCCAGCAGTTTCCCCGCTGCTATCATATATGGTGCTACAGCAGTGTACAGTAACAACACCCAGCAGTTTCCCAGCTGCTATCATATATGGTGCTACATCAGTGTACAGTAACAACACCCAGCAGTTTCCCAGCTGCTATCTTGTATGGTGCTACATCAGTGTACAGTAACAACACCCAGCAGTTTCCCAGCCGCTATCATATATGGTGCTACATCAGTGTACAGTAACAACACCCAGCAGTTTCCCAGCTGCTATCATATATGGTGCTACATCAGTGTACAGTAACAACACCCAGCAGTTTCCCAGCTGCTATCATATATGGTGCTACATCAGTGTACAGTAACAACACCCAGCAGTTTCCCAGCTGCTATCATATATGGTGCTACATCAGTGTACAGTAACAACACCCAGCAGTTTCCCCGCTGCTATCATATATGGTGCTACAGCAGTGTACAGTAACAACACCCAGCAGTTTCCCCGCTGCTATCATATATGGTGCTACATCAGTGTACAGTAACAACACCCAGCAGTTTCCCCGCTGCTATCATATATGGTGCTACATCAGTGTACAGTAACAACACCCAGCAGTTTCCCCGCTGCTATCATATATGGTGCTACATCAGTGTACAGTAACAACACCCAGCAGTTTCCCCGCTGCTATCATATATGGTGCTACATCAGTGTACAGTAACAACACCCAGCAGTTTCCCCGCTGCTATCATATATGGTGCTACATCAGTGTACAGTAACAACACCCAGCAGTTTCCCCGCTGCTATCATATATGGTGCTACATCAGTGTACAGTAACAACACGCAGCAGTTTCCGTGCTGCTATCATATATGTGCTACATCAGTGTACAGTAACAACACCCAGCAGTTTCCCCGCTGCTATCATATATGGTGCTACATCAGTGTACAGTAACAACACCCTGCAGTTTACCTGCTGCTATCATATATGGTGCTACATCAGTGTACAGTAACAACATCCAGCAGTTTACCAGCTGCTATCATATATGGTGCTACATCAGTGTACAGTAACAACACCCAGCAGTTTCCCAGCTGCTATCATATATGGTGCTACATCAGTGTACAGTAACAACATCCAGCAGTTTACCTGCTGCTATCATATATGGTGCTACATCAGTGTACAGTAACAACACCCAGCAGTTTCCCAGCTGCTATCATATATGGTGCTACATCAGTGTACAGTAACAACATCCAGCAGTTTACCTGCTGCTATCATATATGGTGCTACATCAGTGTACAGTAACAACACCCAGCAGTTTCCCAGCTGCTATCATATATGGTGCTACATCAGTGTACAGTAACAACACCCAGCAGTTTCCCAGCTGCTATCATATATGGTGCTACATCAGTGTATAGTAACAACACCCAGTAGTTTCCCAGCTGCTATCATATATGGTGCTACATCAGTGTATAGTAACAACACCCAGCAGTTTCCCAGCTGCTATCATATATGGTGCTACATCAGTGTACAGTAACAACACCCAGCAGTTTCCCAGCTGCTATCATATATGGTGCTACATCAGTGTATAGTAACAACACCCAGTAGTTTCCCAGCTGCTATCATATATGGTGCTACATCAGTGTACAGTAACAACACCCAGGTGCTATCATATATGGTGCTACATCAGTGTACAGTAACAACACACAGCAGTTTACCAGCTGCTATCATATATGGTGCTACATCAGTGTACAGTAACAACACCCAGCTGCTATCATACATGGTGCTACATCAGTGTACAGTAACAACACCCAGCTGCTATCATATACGGTGCTACATCAGTGTACAGTAACAACACCCAGCAGTTTCCCCGCTGCTATCATATATGGTGCTACAGCAGTGTACAGTAACAACACCCAGCAGTTTCCCAGCTGCTATCATATATGGTGCTACATCAGTGTACAGTAACAACACCCTGCAGTTTACCTGCTGCTATCTTGTATGGTGCTACATCAGTGTACAGTAACAACACCCAGCAGTTTCCCAGCTGCTATCATATATGGTGCTACATCAGTGTACAGTAACAACACCCAGCAGTTTCCCAGCTGCTATCATATATGGTGCTACATCAGTGTACAGTAACAACACCCAGCAGTTTCCCAGCTGCTATCATATATGGTGCTACATCAGTGTACAGTAACAACACCCAGCAGTTTCCCAGCTGCTATCATATATGGTGCTACATCAGTGTATAGTAACAACACCCAGTAGTTTCCCAGCTGCTATCATATATGGTGCTACATCAGTGTATAGTAACAACACCCAGCAGTTTCCCAGCTGCTATTATATATGGTGCTACATCAGTGTACAGTAACAACACCCAGCAGTTTCCCAGCTGCTATCATATATGGTGCTACATCAGTGTACAGTAACAACACCCAGCTGCTCTCTAATATGGTGCTACATCAGTGTACAGTAACAACACGCAGCAGTTTCCCAGCTGCTATCATATATGGTGCTACATCAGTGTACAGTAACAACACACAGCAGTTTACCAGCTGCTATCATATATGGTGCTACATCAGTGTACAGTAACAGCACCCAGCTGCTATCATATATGGTGCTACATCAGTGTACAGTATCAACACCCAGCTGCTACTATATATGGTGCTGCATCAGTGTACAGTAACAACACCCAGCTGCTATCATATATGGTGCTGCATCAGTGTACAGTAACAACACCCAGCTGCTATCATATATGGTGCTACATCAGTGTACAGTATCAACACCCAGCTGCTACTATATATGGTGCTACATCAGTGTACAGTAACAACACCCAGCTGCTATCATATATGGTGCTACATCAGTGTACAGTAACAACACCCAGCTGCTATCATATATGGTGCTACATCAGTGTACAGTAACCACACCCAGCTGCTATCATAAATGGTGCTACATCAGTGTACAGTAACACCACCAAGCTGCTATCATACATGGTGCTACATCAGTGTACAGTAACAACACCCAGCTGCTATCATACATGGTGCTACATCAGTGTACAGTAAAAACACCCAGCTGCTATCATACATGGTGCTACATCAGTGTACAGTAACAACACCCAGCTGCTATCATACATGGTGCTACATCAGTGTACAGTAACACCACCAAGCTGCTATCATACATGGTGCTACATCAGTGTACAGTAACACCACCAAGCTGCTATCATACATGGTGCTACATCAGTGTACAGTAACACCACCAAGCTGCTATCATACATGGTGCTACATCAGTGTACAGTAACAACACCCAGCTGCTATCATACATGGTGCTACATCAGTGTACAGTAACAACACCCAGCTGCTATTATAAATGGTGCTACATCAGTGTACAGTAACAACACCCAGCTGCTGCTATATATGGTGCTACATCAGTGTACAGTAACAACACCCAGCTGCTATCATACATGGTGCTACATCAGTGTACAGTAACAACACCCAGCTGCTATTATAAATGGTGCTACATCAGTGTACAGTAACAACACCCAGCTGCTGCTATATATGGTGCTACATCAGTGTACAGTAACAACACCCAGCTGCTATCATACATGGTGCTACATCAGTGTACAGTAACAACACCCAGCTGCTATTATAAATGGTGCTACATCAGTGTACAGTAACAACACCCAGCTGCTGCTATATATGGTGCTACATCAGTGTACAGTAACAACACCCAGCTGCTATCATATATGATGCTACATCAGTGTACAGTAACAACACCCAGCTGCTATCATATATGGTGCTACATCAGTGTACAGTAACAACACCCAGCTGCTATCATATATGGTGCTACATCAGTGTACAGTATCAACACCCAGCTGCTACTATATATGGTGCTACATCAGTGTACAGTAACAACACCCAGCTGCTATCATATATGATGCTACATCAGTGTACAGTAACAACACCCAGCTGCTATCATATATGGTGCTACATCAGTGTACGGTAACAACACCCAGCTGCTATCATAAATGGTGCTACATCAGTGTACGGTAACAACACCCAGCTGCTATCATACATGGTGCTACATCAGTGTACAGTAACAACTCCCAGCTGCTATTATAAATGGTGCTACATCAGTGTACAGTAACAACACCCAGCTGCTATCATAAATGGTGCTACATCAGTGTACAGTAACAACACCCAGCTGCTATCATACATGGTGCTACATCAGTGTACAGTAACAACACCCAGCTGCTATCATACATGGTGCTACATCAGTGTACAGTAACAACTCCCAGCAGTTTCCCCGCTGCTATCATATATGGTGCTACAGCAGTGTACAGTAACAACACCCAGCTGCTATCATATATGGTGCTACATCAGTGTACAGTAACAACACCCAGCAGTTTCCCAGCTGCTATCTTGTATGGTGCTACATCAGTGTACAGTAACAACACGCAGCAGTTTACCTGCTGCTATCTTGTATGGTGCTACATCAGTGTACAGTAACAACATCCAGCAGTTTCCCAGCTGCTATCTTGTATGGTGCTACATCAGTGTACAGTAACAACACCCAGCAGTTTCCCAGCTGCTATCTTGTATGGTGCTACATCAGTGTACAGTAACAACACCCAGCAGTTTACCTGCTGCTATCTTGTATGGTGCTACATCAGTGTACAGTAACAACACCCAGCAGTTTCCCCGCTGCTATCATATATGGTGCTACATCAGTGTACAGTAACAACTCCCAGCAGTTTCCCCGCTGCTATCATATATGGTGCTACATCAGTGTACAGTAACAACTCCCAGCAGTTTCCCCGCTGCTATCATATATGGTGCTACATCAGTGTACAGTAACAACACCCAGCAGTTTCCCAGCTGCTATCATATATGGTGCTACATCAGTGTACAGTAACAACATCCAGCAGTTTACCAGCTGCTATCATATATGGTGCTACATCAGTGTACAGTAACAACACCCAGCAGTTTCCCAGCTGCTATCTTGTATGGTGCTACATCAGTGTACAGTAACAACATCCAGCAGTTTACCAGCTGCTATCATATATGGTGCTACATCAGTGTACAGTAACAACATCCAGCAGTTTCCCAGCTGCTATCATATATGGTGCTACATCAGTGTACAGTAACAACATCCAGCACTTTCCCAGCTGCTATCTTGTATGGTGCTACATCAGTGTACAGTAACAACATCCAGCAGTTTACCAGCTGCTATCATATATGGTGCTACATCAGTGTACAGTAACAACACCCAGCTGCTATCATATATGGTGCTACATCAGTGTACAGTAACAACACCCAGCAGTTTCCCAGCTGCTATCATATATGGTGCTACATCAGTGTACAGTAACAACACGCAGCAGTTTCCGTGCTGCTATCATATATGTGCTACATCAGTGTACAGTAACAACACCCAGCAGTTTCCCCGCTGCTATCATATATGGTGCTACATCAGTGTACAGTAACAACACCCAGCAGTTTCCCAGCTGCTATCATATATGGTGCTACATCAGTGTACAGTAACAACACCCAGCAGTTTCCCAGCTGCTATCATATATGGTGCTACATCAGTGTACAGTAACAACACCCAGCAGTTTCCCAGCTGCTATCATATATGGTGCTACATCAGTGTACAGTAACAACACCCAGCAGTTTCCCAGCTGCTATCATATATGGTGCTACATCAGTGTACAGTAACAACACCCAGCAGTTTCCCCGCTGCTATCATATATGGTGCTACATCAGTGTACAGTAACAACTCCCAGCAGTTTCCCCGCTGCTATCATATATGGTGCTACATCAGTGTACAGTAACAACACCCAGCAGTTTCCCAGCTGCTATCTTGTATGGTGCTACATCAGTGTACAGTAACAACACCCAGCAGTTTCCCAGCTGCTATCTTGTATGGTGCTACATCAGTGTACAGTAACAACACCCAGCAGTTTCCCAGCTGCTATTATATATGGTGCTACATCAGTGTACAGTAACAACACCCAGCAGTTTCCCAGCTGCTATCTTGTATGGTGCTACATCAGTGTACAGTAACAACATCCAGCAGTTTCCAGGCTGCTATCTTGTATGGTGCTACATCAGTGTACAGTAACAACACCCAGCAGTTTCCCAGCTGCTATCTTGTATGGTGCTACATCAGTGTACAGTAACAACACCCAGCAGTTTCCCAGCTGCTATCTTGTATGGTGCTACATCAGTGTACAGTAACAACACCCAGCAGTTTCCCAGCTGCTATCTTGTATGGTGCTACATCAGTGTACAGTAACAACTCCCAGCAGTTTCCCCGCTGCTATCATATATGGTGCTACATCAGTGTACAGTAACAACACCCAGCAGTTTCCCAGCTGCTATCTTGTATGGTGCTACATCAGTGTACAGTAACAACACCCAGCAGTTTCCCTGCTGCTATCATATATGGTGCTACATCAGTGTACAGTAACAACACCCAGCAGTTTCCCTGCTGCTATCTTGTATGGTGCTACATCAGTGTACAGTAACAACACGCAGCAGTTTACCTGCTGCTATCTTGTATGGTGCTAAATCAGTGTACAGTAACAACATCCAGCAGTTTCCCAGCTGCTATCATATATGGTGCTACATCAGTGTACAGTAACAACACCCAGCAGTTTCCCAGCTGCTATCTTGTATGGTGCTACATCAGTGTACAGTAACAACACGCAGCAGTTTACCTGCTGCTATCTTGTATGGTGCTACATCAGTGTACAGTAACAACATCCAGCAGTTTCCCAGCTGCTATCTTGTATGGTGCTACATCAGTGTACAGTAACAACACGCAGCAGTTTACCTGCTGCTATCTTGTATGGTGCTAAATCAGTGTACAGTAACAACATCCAGCAGTTTCCCAGCTGCTATCATATATGGTGCTACATCAGTGTACAGTAACAACACCCAGCAGTTTCCCAGCTGCTATCTTGTATGGTGCTACATCAGTGTACAGTAACAACACGCAGCAGTTTACCTGCTGCTATCTTGTATGGTGCTACATCAGTGTACAGTAACAACATCCAGCAGTTTCCCAGCTGCTATCTTGTATGGTGCTACATCAGTGTACAGTAACAACATCCAGCAGTTTCCCAGCTGCTATCTTGTATGGTGCTACATTAGTGTACAGTAACAACACCCAGCAGTTTCCCAGCTGCTATCATATATGGTGCTACATCAGTGTACAGTAACAACACGCAGCAGTTTCCCAGCTGCTATCATATATGGTGCTACATCAGTGTACAGTAACAACATCCAGCAATTTACCAGCTGCTATCATATATGGTGCTACATCAGTGTACAGTAACAACACCCAGCAGTTTCCCAGCTGCTATCTTGTATGGTGCTACATCAGTGTACAGTAACAACACCCAGCAGTTTCCCCGCTGCTATCATATATGGTGCTACATCAGTGTACAGTAACAACATCCAGCAGTTTCCCAGCTGCTATCATATATGGTGCTACATCAGTGTACAGTAACAACATCCAGCAGTTTCCCAGCTGCTATCTTGTATGGTGCTACATCAGTGTACAGTAACAACATCCAGCAGTTTACCAGCTGCTATCATATATGGTGCTACATCAGTGTACAGTAACAACACCCAGCTGCTATCATATATGGTGCTACATCAGTGTACAGTAACAACACCCAGCAGTTTCCCAGCTGCTATCATATATGGTGCTACATCAGTGTACAGTAACAACACGCAGCAGTTTCCGTGCTGCTATCATATATGTGCTACATCAGTGTACAGTAACAACACCCAGCAGTTTCCCCGCTGCTATCATATATGGTGCTACATCAGTGTACAGTAACAACACCCAGCAGTTTCCCAGCTGCCATCATATATGGTGCTACATCAGTGTACAGTAACAACACCCAGCAGTTTCCCCGCTGCTATCATATATGGTGCTACATCAGTGTACAGTAACAACACCCAGCAGTTTTCCAGCTGCTATCATATATGGTGCTACATCAGTGTACAGTAACAACACCCAGCAGTTTCCCAGCTGCTATCATATATGGTGCTACATCAGTGTACAGTAACAACACCCAGCAGTTTCCCCGCTGCTATCATATATGGTGCTACATCAGTGTACAGTAACAACACCCAGCAGTTTCCCAGCTGCTATCATATATGGTGCTACATCAGTGTACAGTAACAACACCCAGCAGTTTCCCAGCTGCTATCATATATGGTGCTACATCAGTGTACAGTAACAACACCCAGCAGTTTCCCAGCTGCTATCATATATGGTGCTACATCAGTGTACAGTAACAACACCCAGCAGTTTCCCAGCTACTATCATATATGGTGCTACATCAGTGTACAGTAACAACACCCAGCAGTTTCCCCGCTGCTATCATATATGGTGCTACATCAGTGTACAGTAACAACTCCCAGCAGTTTCCCCGCTGCTATCATATATGGTGCTACATCAGTGTACAGTAACAACACCCAGCAGTTTCCCAGCTGCTATCTTGTATGGTGCTACATCAGTGTACAGTAACAACACCCAGCAGTTTCCCAGCTTCTATCTTGTATGGTGCTACATCAGTGTACAGTAACAACACCCAGCAGTTTCCCAGCTGCTATCATATATGGTGCTACATCAGTGTACAGTAACAACACCCAGGAGTTTCCTAGCTGCTATCTTGTATGGTGCTACATCAGTGTACAGTAACAACATCCAGCAGTTTCCCAGCTGCTATCTTGTATGGTGCTACATCAGTGTACAGTAACAACACCCAGCTGTTTCCCCGCTGCTATCTTGTATGGTGCTACATCAGTGTACAGTAACAACACCCAGCAGTTTCCCAGCTGCTATCTTGTATGGTGCTACATCAGTGTACAGTAACAACACCCAGCAGTTTCCCAGCTGCTATCTTGTATGGTGCTACATCAGTGTACAGTAACAACTCCCAGCAGTTTCCCCGCTGCTATCATATATGGTGCTACATCAGTGTACAGTAACAACACCCAGCAGTTTCCCAGCTGCTATCTTGTATGGTGCTACATCAGAGTACAGTAACAACACCCAGCAGTTTCCCTGCTGCTATCATATATGGTGCTACATCAGTGTACAGTAACAACACCCAGCAGTTTCCCTGCTGCTATCTTGTATGGTGCTACATCAGTGTACAGTAACAACACGCAGCAGTTTACCTGCTGCTATCTTGTATGGTGCTACATCAGTGTACAGTAACAACATCCAGCAGTTTCCCAGCTGCTATCATATATGGTGCTACATCAGTGTACAGTAACAACACCCAGCAGTTTCCCAGCTGCTATCTTGTATGGTGCTACATCAGTGTACAGTAACAACACGCAGCAGTTTACCTGCTGCTATCTTGTATGGTGCTACATCAGTGTACAGTAACAACATCCAGCAGTTTCCCAGCTGCTATCTTGTATGGTGCTACATCAGTGTACAGTAACAACATCCAGCAGTTTCCCAGCTGCTATCTTGTATGGTGCTACATCAGTGTACAGTAACAACACCCAGCAGTTTCCCAGCTGCTATCATATATGGTGCTACATCAGTGTACAGTAACAACACGCAGCAGTTTCCGTGCTGCTATCATATATGTGCTACATCAGTGTACAGTAACAACATCCAGCAGTTTCCCAGCTGCTATCTTGTATGGTGCTACATCAGTGTACAGTAACAACATCCAGCAGTTTACCAGCTGCTATCATATATGGTGCTACATCAGTGTACAGTAACAACACGCAGCAGTTTTCCAGCTGCTATCATATATGGTGCTACATCAGTGTACAGTAACAACACCCAGCAGTTTCCTAGCTGCTATCATATATGGTGCTACATCAGTGTGCAGTAACAACACCCAGCAGTTTCCCAGCAGCTATCATATATGGTGCTACATCAGTGTACAGTAACAACACCCAGCAGTTTCCCAGCTGCTATCATATATGGTGCTACATCAGTGTACAGTAACAACACCCAGCAGTTTCCGTGCTGCTATCATATATGTGCTACATCAGTGTACAGTAACAACATCCAGCAGTTTCCCAGCTGCTATCATATATGTGCTACATCAGTGTGCAGTAACAACACCCAGCAGTTTCCCAGCTGCTATCATATATGTGCTACATCAGTGTACAGTAACAACATCCAGCAGTTTCCCAGCTGCTATCATATATGTGCTACATCAGTGTACAGTAACAACATCCAGCAGTTTCCCAGCTGCTATCATATATGTGCTACATCAGTGTGCAGTAACAACATCCAGCAGTTTCCCAGCTGCTATCATATATGTGCTACATCAGTGTACAGTAACAACATCCAGCAGTTTCCCAGCTGCTATCATATATGTGCTACATCAGTGTACAGTAACAACATCCAGCAGTTTCCCAGCTGCTATCATATATGTGCTACATCAGTGTACAGTAACAACATCCAGCAGTTTCCCAGCTGCTATCATATATGTGCTACATCAGTGTACAGTAACAACATCCAGCAGTTTCCCAGCTGCTATCAAATATGTGCTACATCAGTGTACAGTAACAACATCCAGCGGTTTCCCAGCTGCTATCATATATGTGCTACATCAGTGTGCAGTAACAACATCCAGCAGTTTCCCAGCTGCTATCATATATGTGCTACATCAGTGTACAGTAACAACATCCAGCAGTTTCCCAGCTGCTATCATATATGTGCTACATCAGTGTACAGTAACAACATCCAGCAGTTTCCCAGCTGCTATCATATATGTGCTACATCAGTGTACAGTAACAACATCCAGCAGTTTCCCAGCTGCTATCATATATGTGCTACATCAGTGTGCAGTAACAACATCCAGCAGTTTCCCAGCTGCTATCATATATGTGCTACATCAGTGTACAGTAACAACATCCAGCAGTTTCCCCGCTGCTATCATATATGTGGTACATCAGTGTGCAGTAACAACACCCAGCAGTTTCCCAGCTGCTATCATATATGGTGCTACATCAGTGTACAGTAACAACACCCAGCAGTTTCCCAGCTGCTATCATATATGGTGCTACATCAGTGTACAGTAACAACATCCAGCAGTTTCCCAGCTGCTATCATATATGGTGCTACATCAGTGTACAGTAACAACATCCAGCAGTTTCCCAGCTGCTATCATATATGGTGCTACATCAGTGTACAGTAACAACACCCAGCAGTTTCCCAGCTGCTATCATATATGGTGCTACATCAGTGTACAGTAACAACATCCAGCAGTTTCCCAGCTGCTATCATATATGTGCTACATCAGTGTACAGTAACAACACCCAGCAGTTTCCCAGCAGCTATCATATATGGTGCTACATCAGTGTACAGTAACAACATCCAGCAGTTTACCAGCTGCTATCATATATGGTGCTACATCAGTGTACAGTAACAACACCCAGCAGTTTCCGTGCTGCTATCATATATGTGCTACATCAGTGTACAGTAACAACACCCAGCAGTTTCCCAGCTGCTATCATATATGGTGCTACATCAGTGTACAGTAACAACACCCAGCAGTTTCCCAGCTGCTATCATATATGGTGCTACATCAGTGTACAGTAACAACACCCAGCAGTTTCCCAGCTGCTATCATATATGGTGCTACATCAGTGTACAGTAACAACACCCAGCTGCTATCATATATGGTGCTACATCAGTGTACAGTAACAACACCCAGCTGCTATCTAATATGGTGCTACATCAGTGTACAGTAACAACACGCAGCAGTTTCCCAGCTGCTATCATATATGGTGCTACATCAGTGTACAGTAACAGCACCCAGCAGTTTACCAGCTGCTATCATATATGGTGCTACATCAGTGTACAGTAACAACACCCAGCTGCTATCTAATATGGTGCTACATCAGTGTACAGTAACAGCACCCAGCAGTTTCCCAGCTGCTATCATATATGGTGCTACATCAGTGTACAGTAACAACACCCAGCTGCTATCTAATATGGTGCTACATCAGTGTACAGTAACAACACGCAGCAGTTTCCCAGCTGCTATCTAATATGGTGCTACATCAGTGTACAGTAACAACACACAGCAGTTTACCAGCTGCTATCATATATGGTGCTACATCAGTGTACAATAACAGCACCCAGCTGCTATCATATATGGTGCTACATCAGTGTACAGTATCAACACCCAGCTGCTACTATATATGGTGCTGCATCAGTGTACAGTAACAACACCCAGCTGCTATCATATATGGTGCTACATCAGTGTACAGTATCAACACCCAGCTGCTACTATATATGGTGCTACATCAGTGTACAGTAACAACTCCCAGCAGTTTCCCAGCTGCTATCATATATGGTGCTACATCAGTGTACAGTAACAACACCCAGCTGCTATCATATATGGTGCTACATCAGTGTACAGTAACAACACCCAGCTGCTATCATATATGGTGCTACATCAGTGTACAGTAACAACACCCAGCTGCTATCATATATGGTGCTACATCAGTGTACAGTAACAACTCCCAGCAGTTTCCCAGCTGCTATCATATATGGTGCTACATCAGTGTACAGTAACAACACCCAGCTGCTATCTAATATGGTGCTACATCAGTGTACAGTAACAACATCCAGCAGTTTCCCAGCTGCTATCATACATGGTGCTACATCAGTGTATAGTAACAACACCCAGCTGCTATCATAAATGGTGCTACATCAAGGTACAGTAACAACACCCAGCTGCAAATATATATGGTGCTACATCAGTGTACAGTAACAACACCCAGCTGCTATCATACATGGTGCTACATCAGTGTACAGTAACAACATCCAGCAGCTTCCCAGCAGCTAACATATATGGTGCTACATCGGTGTACAGTAACAACATCCAGCAGCTTCCCAGCTGCTATCATATATGGTGCTACATCAGTGTACAGTAACAACACCCAGCTGCTATCATACATGGTGCTACATCAGTGTACAGTAACAACATCCAGCAGCTTCCCAGCAGCTAACATGTATGGTGCTACATCGGTGTACAGTAACAACATCCAGCAGCTTCCCAGCTGCTATCATATATGGTGCTACATCAGTGTACAGTAACAACACCCAGCTGCTATCATATATGGTGCTACATCAGTGTACAGTAACAACACCCAGCTGCTATCATATATGGTGCTACATCAGTGTACAGTAACAACACCCAGCTGCTATCATATATGGTGCTACATCAGTTTACAGTAACAACACCCAGCTGCTATCATATATGGTGCTACATCAGTGTACAGTAACAACACCCAGCTGCTATCATATATGGTGCTACATCAGTGTACAGTAACAACACCCAGCTGCTATCATATATGGTGCTACATCAGTGTACAGTAACAACACCCAGCTGCTATCATATACGGTGCTACATCAGTGTACAGTAACAACACCCAGCTGCTATCATATATGGTGCTACATCAGTGTACAGTAACAACACCCAGCTGCTATCATATACGGTGCTACATCAGTGTACAGTAACAACACCCAGCTGCTATCATATATGGTGCTACATCAGTGTACAGTAACAACACCCAGCTGCTATCATATACGGTGCTACATCAGTGTACAGTAACAACACCCAGCTGCTATCATATATGGTGCTACATCAGTGTACAGTAACAACACCCAGCTGCTATCATATATGGTGCTACATCAGTGTACAGTAACAACACCCAGCTGCTATCATATATGGTGCTACATCAGTGTACAGTAACAACACCCAGCTGCTATCATATACGGTGCTACATCAGTGTACAGTAACAACACCCTTTACCCCATACAGTACTTTTAGTCCGTAGTTTACAAGTAGGCAACTGATTGAGCATTAGTATTCTCCAACACCTTCGAACAAATCAAATACGAATTTCCATAATTTTCTTCATCGAATTTCCGTACAGTTAAATTTGATAAACTTCGCCCCAGGGTCATTTACGGAATCCATAAGTAGGAATCTCCTATTTTTGACCTTATTTCATTCAGCTGTGATTCATGCACCATCTCAAGATAATTTTTTCTAAGTGTGGATTTGGAGGGTATTCTTTCTCTGCAATACTTTTCTAAAAATGACTTCATTGTTGTATCTTCAACTACATTCTTAGGAATGTTGGCTGCAGTGAATGCTTTACACATATCAAAATAGAACTGGGATTTTATTTTTGAGGGCATGATCTGTGTAAGTAATGTTTGCTTCTGGGAATCTTTCTTTTTAGAATTTTCCTGATGCATTGAAGTTTTCTCGTGTTGTAGCCAGTGACTCCTTTTTTTCGGCAGAAACCTTAAATAAAGAATGTATTTATGAATATATTTTAGTGTCGGTGAATCATATTTTGATAAAAGAATTGCAATTTTAAACGAATAACCAATATAATTTACATAAAAATTAGTATAACTTAAAAAATTGTCTTTACAAAATTAGAATTACCTTGATGTGTTGTGCTGTTAGACCCCAGTATTGGACTTAATAAAATGCATCAAACAAATTTGAGATTATTTTCAGATAGAAGAAACAGGTGCAGTTAATGGCGTTAGTTAATACATGGTGTCATGTGAATAATAAAAATGACAGGAAAATACAGTGAAAAGCTAACCTCTTTATAGCAGACCTGACACAAGATCATTTTCCCATGTGTTGTACAAGACTGGAAATCAATGTTGTTACTAATGCACTTTTGGTAGACTTGTTCTTATGAACACGAACCGACACTTTGCCATATTTTCAAATAACTGTTCCTGAGAACCAATTGTTGTTATTGTATTCCATTGCCATGCGGCACCTTAAGATTTCACTAATTGTTGCGCTAAGCCTTTTAAAAACGACACCACGCCGCATTTTATCAAACAGAAATCAAATAAGTATCCAGTAATGAAAGGTTTGTTGTTGATTGAATAATTATTTATTGAATACAACAGTGTACTGAATAAATTCGTTGGAATTTTTAAAAGAAGGCATTTATAGGCACCAAAAGGCAAAAATAGGCATTTATGTTGAAATAGGCGCCAATAGACACTATAAAAGTTGATTAATACCTTTTAGGATAATTATATGTGTAATTATCTATGTTAGTCTCAATAGGCTGTAAAGGAAAACAGCAGGTAAAAACCTAATATCGAAGTCTAGTGATGACAAATGAACGAGGTGGAAATTAAGGTTAGTTTTAACGGGAGATTAAAGCTGTTATCCCACCAATATTAAATCTCCTAAATTCACGATCAATCAGACTGAAATGTTTACAGCATGTAGAAGAATGTTCTAAGTTCACTGATCTGCTTTTATGCAATCAGTTGGCTTATTAAGGAAGATATGATGATTTCCTTAAATACACCATTTTTCAATTAAAATTTATCAGCGATCATTTTTACTATCCCTATCACCTACCTAGTAGGTAGAGAATGTATTGCATTCCTCCTAAAAGTTATATATCCCGATTTTATCGGTTATACGAGTTTTGAGGTCCCTTCAATCCAAAAAAGGAAACTTTTTAGTAAAACGTCCGTTTCTGTGTGTTTGTGAACAGCATAAGTAAAAAACGAAAAGTGAAATAAATACCGAACTTGGTATTCAGATAGAGCACCTCCAAAAATGCGATACGAACATTTTTTAAGAAAATCCCCCCCCTCAACTGCGGTTTACATACAACATTTTTCGAAATTTTTATTTTGTAAAAGTGGATGTTGTATAACTGGTAAACCTTAAGCGATAGACGAATAGTACTCCACAAAAAATGTAGATCTCTTTAAAGCACACATTTATTTTAAATAACCATTTTTGTGGCATCAGCCTTTCTGAGATATCCGTTATTAATAGTTCAATTCTTAGCCATTCTTTCAAAGTCCTGTCCACATTCAGTTGTTTCTCGTGATGTCATGGAAACAGTATGGAAGGCCAGCATATAGCGTCCAGTTGTTAAACATTTGAAGTAGTAAATAAAATGGGGACTCTGGCGCACAAAGGATATGCCGCCATCTGATAAGGTTCTTTGTTCTATGCCGACAAGCCCCGCCCCCTTTCTTTGTGCGCTATCCCTTAAAGCCGCCGAAGATGACCTCTCCTTTTCGCAGGTTCCTCCCCCTTTCTTTGTGCGCTATCCCTTAAAGCCGCCGAAGATGACCCCTCCTTTTGGTCTTCTACCATGTCGCCTGGTTCTGTGCCGGTGGCTCCTCCCCCCTTGCTTTGTGCGCTAACCTAATGCCGCCTGGGTCCGTCCCCCAGGCGGTTAGGTCCCGTGCCGTTGGTCCCTCCCCTTTGTGGTCTGATTGGTTCCCTGTGTATAGGTGGGAAAGTGTGTATTGTTAGTATACGCTGGCGATGTCACCCTGCTCTCATAGCGTCCTGTCTAAATCCCCCGCCCCTGGTAAGGTGTGTGTGGAAGGGAATGTGATTCTCGATGCCTGCCGCACATCGGCAAAAACGTTTGAGTACATAATTGTGTCAATCAATTAGATAATGTTCGCCCATGCATAAAACATTATTGAAAAAAAAAGAATCGCCATCATATTACTACTAATGCAATTAAACGCTGCTAGTCAATCAATTAAGTATTTTTGATTGATTAATTGTATATGAATTGACTTGCGCACCTGCTTCTAAACCGCCATTTTTACATCTACTAATGCCAACAAATTACACTTCTAATGAAACGCGGCTAGTCGGCCGATGAATACAATTAAGTATTTTTGATTGATTAATGTAATTGACTCGCGCGCAACTGTTCGTCATCGTATATGTGTGGTAGCATGTGTATAATTATTACGAGTAATAACATTTATTTAATTCTACTTTTGAGGGAAAATATATTTTGGATTTATAAGAATATTACAACGCTTAGATGGTTCCATAGCTGAAAGGACAGAGTTGACGTAACAGTCGTTATCGCGTGATAATTGCGCTGGAACCTCGCGCGCATCCCTTCCTCCACTAAGCGTCTCACTCGAATGACTGGCTCTCGGTAATTGCAGTGACAGGTCGACTACCGCAACCCCTCCACTCGCGTTTCAGTTCGCAACCTACACCAGCGCGCCAGGTGGTAATATGAGTGAAACTGGTTTTTTCTCTCTGAACCAGCGTGGATTTCCTCACGGCGCCCCTGGTGGTCATATCCGAAAGTTGTGAATTCGCCATATTTAAACTCAAGGTGCGCGCAAGGCGGCCATCTTAACTCTATATAATTCAGCGAAATATGATTCCGGAAAAAAAAATAAAGGCGAATTAACATTTTAGTTAAATAATATTCGTTTAACATGCGAGGTGCGTTCATGTTGTCTCGTTATAATTCCGGAGGAATTGATTATGAAATAAATAAATATGGTTAACATTATAGGTGAATATTACATACGCTATTAAAAATAAATAAGGCTCTCGCTGATCGATGAAAACAATTAAATATTTTTATTAATTAATGTAATTGACTTGCGCACCTAGAGCTATCTCATCCATTTTTCACCTACCATGGATATCCTAATGAAACGACGCACGTCTATCGATGAAAAACAATTAAGTTTTTTTATTAATTAATTGTATATGAATTGACTCGCGCACCTGGCTGTTCTCGTATATGTGTGATTATCACGCGTGTATAACTATTACGGCTAATAACGTTTGTTTAATTCTTCTTTTGAATGGAGGGTTTATAAAAAATATTGCATTGCTTAGATGAATTAAAAAGCAACTGAAAACGATATTGCAAATAGCTAGTATGAGACGTTAACACGAGAACCCTTTACGAAAAAACAAGACGCATGCGACCGCTGTGCATCGTCTAATGCAATGAATCTTAAGAAGCGGTTAAACCAGGACGCCTGGGTTTTCCCCCCGATACCTGCTCTTAATGGCTAGGGGTATCCATCACACCGGAGTACGCTCCAACTGATGTTAAAAATATAAGACCGCTATGCCTCTTCTCGCTCGAGAGAAGTAATAATTACCCTTCAAAACAGGCATACCTTTCTTAGTAGATATAAAAGTAACACGCACGAAGACCCCAAATATAAATTTTATATTCGTTTTTAAATGTTCTTTCTAAAGACGTAGCGAACTTTGAGAAATTCAACGAATTATTCACTTGCGTACACTGCTTGAAAGAAATATGCTGTACACCCCTGAAGAATGCATATGGTCTTCTCGGAAGAAATGCCTATGTAGACACATTAGCGGACAATGGCAGACGCTTCCATGCCATTAAACATCTTAAGAGGGTTTGAAGAATGCAAAACAGGGTCCTGTATAGAGCCATTAGTGGACAATGGCAGACGTTTCCCCTTCATTAAACATCCTAAGTGCTCTGAAAAACCACAGACCCTCTGGGTAAATAACTATTAGCGATACAATAGAATTTCTTAATGGCTTCCTCTGTGCAGAAATTACATCACAAACCGTGGAAAACCAAGTCTAGTCATGTTTTAAGCTTACCACAAAAAAAATTTTCCCGATAATTAATATAAATTCTACATGAAGAATATTAATGATTAAGTTTCATAGCTCTTATTTCTTTCAATAAAATATTGAATATGACTCAAGCGTTAGGAAAATTAAACGGTGAGAAGCACTATTATAATTATAATTAAACGTATACTGTATAGATTCTGTACTTAAACATTCGATTGTATCTTTGCCATTATTTAAATACTCACATACAAGAATTGCATGCATGATATCAAAAATTAAACTGATTTTTTTTCGGTATGTTAAACAAAGAAATATGATTTGGCGAGAGTAATATGAAGAATAAAAAGTATTCAGAACGGTGAATATTACATACGTTATTAAAAATAATGCTCTCGCTGATCGATGAAAACAATTAAATATTTTTTATTAATTAATTGTATATGAATTGACTTGCGCATTTGCTTGCTGTCGTATGTGTTCGGATGTTAGTTGATTATTACGCGTGTATAACTATTACGACTAATAGCATTTGTTTAATTCTAAATAAATAATGAAATATGGAGCCCTTCCTAAACAAGACACAATCCTCGTTACTCTTAATTTATTCCATTTAAAAAGATTGGCTTATTCTCTTAGTAAACATAGGACGAGAACGATTTTAAATACCTCATCCATTCGAGAGATATTTTTTGAATATTCCAGCATGTTAAATATAAACTTAATACACACACAAAAATTCATTTCAAGTAATATTTTTGCGACATTAAGTATTTGCAGACTCATCACGCTATGTAACAGACTCATCACGCTATGTAACAACCTGATCACGCTATGTAACAACCTGATCACGCTGTGTAACAACCTGATCACGTTATGTAACAACCTGTTCGCGCTATGTAACAAAGTGATCACGCTATGTAACAGACTCATCACGCTATGTAACAACCTGTTCACGCTATGTAACAGTCTCATCAAGCTATGTAACAGTCTCATCAAGCTATGTAACAACCTGATCACGCTATGTAACAACGCCTGGAAATGATAGGAACAATCCGTTGTGCAGATGACGAGTGTTTCCAGAGAGCATCCTTTTCCATGAATGTTTCCAGAGAGCATCCTTTTTCCATGCTCGCACTCGCCATGTTCTGTTTACGCGGCGTTGTAATGTAATGTTACGCTGTTAGGATGGTTTAGGAGACATGGCAGGCAAAGGGAGGGGCCCGTACCCCTTAAAGTTTTGAACCTGAGGTCTGTCCCATTCAACCTGACGTCTACTGGCTCCGTGAACAATAGTTGTCTAGATGACTAATGTTTCAAGAGAGTATCCTTTCCCGCTGCTATGCATAGATCGCGATTCCCTCCGCCGTCCTCACCCTGGATATATACATAGTTGCGTGTTATGAATTCATTCATTCGCTTTTAATTCCTTCGAGCGTTAGCATTCACGTATTCATTTAATTTCTTTTAGTTTTAGCATGAGCTACTGTCGGAGAAAATCTGTGCAACTAACGAATGAGAAACTTAATTTTTCATACATTACACATGGTAATGGAGGAAAACGCGTTATTAGATGCTGTATATGCGCGCGGATTTTTAAGAATCGTTCTTTGTCAAGATTTAAGCTTCATAGAGCAACATGTTATACTGGATCGACTCTCTCTCCTACACTCGAAGATCCGAAGATGTATAGAGGAGGATGTTATACCGGATCAAGCCTCTGTCCTTCACTGGAGACTACTGTTGGTGAAAAATCTGGATACAGCGGAAGTCGCGAGAATATGAAATCTTCATATGATGATGATTCAGTGATATCTACGCTTGAAAATCCGAATAGACTAGTAAATATATTGAGGTTACTAATTGCATCGAGAGACGCTGGTAATAATAGTCACACACAAGAGATTGAGGAAATTATAAGTAAGCTGAAAGCCTCTAAAGTTATAGCATGACAGGATCGAGAAATTGTGTTAATCAATTACGGCCCTGGTTAACAGGAACTTTGAAATATCAAAACTTGTACTTATAAAATACATCATCCAGACATTGTTGAGATGTTTAGTATTTTTATGGATAATGCAGGTCTCTTTCTGTGTGATGTATTAGATTATATCACTGAATGTCTAGACTATCACCTTTGTCTTTAGGAAATATGTATGTTTTTTGTATAGGAATGTAATGGGATAATGTTTATAAAAATAAATGTTGTTTATATTACATAGGCATCATTTTTTTATTAATCTTTTTATACACCCCATATCATACAGTCCAATATTAAGATGGTTCGGTCTTCTAGATTCCCATTTATTCAAGTCTCTTTCAGTAATGGTTCAATAATTTTTTTTGTTTAGATTTCATGTAGCATCAATGTTTTTTAAGATAGGCATTCTCCTTAAACAATTATGAAATTATTTATGAAATCAATGGTGTAGGCGGGTATAGTAGTAATAATGAGTACATAATTTATATATTATTGCTATAGAGTATTTTTATTTTAAAAATCCTTTATATTTTCTCTTTTTTGAGGGAAAAACGTAGACACTTAAAAACTCTCAT
Organism: Deroplatys truncata; assembly: GCA_030765065.1. NCBI lineage: Eukaryota > Metazoa > Arthropoda > Insecta > Mantodea > Mantidae > Deroplatys > Deroplatys truncata. The sequence goes on from CM060975.1 coordinate 13,788,904, forward strand.
ACACAATTTAAATGAATATATACAATAATATCATTAGAGGGAAAAATTATTACATAAAAGCCCTCATACACAATTTAAATGAATATATACAATAACATCATTAGAGGGAAAAATTAATATATAAAAACCCTCACATACTTTAAATGGATATATACAATAACGTCATTAGAGGGATAAATTATTACATAAAACCCTCACATACTTTAAATGAATATTTACAATAACATTATCAGAGGGAAAAGAGGTAAGTGCTGCGTGCTGTCAACTTCTTGGTCTGTTCCCATGTTCCAACTATTTTTGAAATCAGTGTATTTTCTCACATTCTCTATAAATTTTCCATATACGGCGTTATTCATATTTGTCCATAGGTCTTGCGAAATTTGGACAATTTTTGACTGCCCTTCTCTGCATTAAGAATGATATAGGTCTTTTACTGAGGATGCGAAACGTTCCATGGGGAGAGTCCGCCTTCTCAATCTTTTCTAAAATATCCCCCGCAATTGAAGAAAATATCTGATTGAGGTCGCTTGACTGAAATACACGCTTTGTCTTAGAATTAAGGAAGGAGGTGGGAACGATCGTGTCTCCATCAGGTTTACGGATTGCATATTTAACCTCCATGGAACAAATAATTTTCAATCCCTGAATGCTTCTCTGCAAGACGCTTTCCACTTCTTTAATAATAAGCTCCTTGCACTCATCTAAAAAGATTCTGGGGTCGAGTATTTCTAATGTATTTTCTATTTTACTATTAAAAATACATCCATTGAATATCGCTCGGCTGGTATTGCATTTGAGACCCTGGAAATTACTAGCACTAACCTTGGCTTTCTTAATTGCAAGTTGCTCGCCCCCGTCCGATACCGGTCCTCTCTTCCCATTCCCCGGTGCTACATCATTGGATGATGAGGAGGATGACTGTGCAGCGGCTTCAGCATTTGCAGATGAGGATGTTGATGATGCAGCGGATTCAGTATTTGTGGATGAGGAGCTTGATGTTGCAGAGGGTACAACTTCCCTCAGAGTGTTGAGTGATGAGGAGGCGGACGGTGCAGCGGTCGAGTCTTCACCAATCTCCGGCGATGCTGACCTCTGTGTTGCTAGATCCATAGGCTGGCTTCCAATGTCACCCAGATCATTTCCTGGAATAATAATAATAGTAATAATAATATTAATGATAATAACAATAATATTAATAATATAGAATGTGTAAAAGAAGTTCATAAAATGTTGAAAAAATTCTTTCCATTCAGTGGTTGCTGCATGTATGGGGCAGGGCCCCACCACTGCTGATTTGATGCAGGGAAGGCGTATGGTGCAGAGGGCGCGTGATGAACAAACCCGCCTCCGAAATAAAGTCCACTTCCTGAAAATAATAACAATATTAATAATATAGAATGTGTAAAAGAACTTCATAAAATGTTGAAAAATATTCTTACCGGTCGGTGGTTGCTGCATGTATGGGGCAGGGTCCCACCCCTGCTGATTTGGTACCAGGAAGGTCTGGAAGCCTCGGGGTGGAGGTGCAACGGTCGCGAAGCCTGCTGGTACAACGCTCGCGAAGCCTGGAGGTACCGGTGCAGCGGTCGCCTGTTGAGCGATGCCGCCTCCGAAATAAAGTCCATTTCCTGGAAAAAAATAAATAATAATAATAGTATAGCTTGTTTAAGTACAGAATTCTAAAGAATCTACACTCTATACGTGAAAAAATACATGTTTTAAACACCTGCGTGAAAAATACATAGCATTCTGGGAGACCGAAAGAGTTATGTGACTGCATATGGGGTGAGAAACTCCCCTTAAATATATCCTTTTCTCCTTATACAATCCAGAACTCTATGCTGTCGTAGGTAGGTTTTTGTGTGCTAGAATCGGCATTGTATGTCTACTATTAAGTAATTTTTAGTTACAATTGCTCAAACACCAGTCTGTAAATTCTTACCGTACGAGTGTTGCTGCATGTACGGGGCAGAGCCACCTCCATGATGATTTGGTCCCATGAAGGCTTGGAAGCGCGGTGGTGCCGGTGCAGCGCTCGACGGATGGCCGATACCAAAATAAAGTCCACTTCCTGGAAATAATAATAATAATAATAATAATAATAATAATAAAGAATATGAACAAGAAGTTAATATGAATTGTTACATTACTTATTTAAAACTCTGAAGAATGCTTACCATTCGGGTGTTCGGGTGCCTGAATCATTACGGTATTTGATGAGCGATCCTGCAGCCGGCGGCCCAGAAAATTCGAGATATACATTTCATTTCTCATTACAATATCTTAAACATATAATATTTTATTCAATATCGTTAGTCATTTTTTTGAGAAAATTAAAATTTTCGAAAAATGTTCCATGTAAAGGGTAGTCTGGTTTGAGGCATTTTCTTTAAAACCTTCTTGTCGCATCTCTGGAAGATACTGAACCTAAATACCAAGTTTGGTGTTTTATCCGTCTCTTCGTTTCTGAGTTATGCTTCACAGGCACACTCGCAGACACACAGCCATGCTTTTTTGGATTCAGAGGGTCTCAAAACATGTATTTCCGGTGAAATCTCGGTATCGATTTTTTTGGGTGGAATACAACACTTCCTCTACTTACTATACGTAGTAGAGAAAGTAAAAAACTCATTCGCAAATACTTAATGTCGCAAAAATATTACTTGAAATGAATTTTTGTGTGTGTATTAAGTTTATATTTAACATGCTGGAATATTCAAAAAATATCTCTCGAATGGATGAGGTATTTAAAATCGTTCTCGTCCTATGTTTACTAAGAGAATAAGCCAATCTTTTTAAATGGAATAAATTAAGAGTAACGAGGATTGTGTCTTGTTTAGGAAGGGCTCCATATTTCATTATTTATTTAGAATTAAACAAATGCTATTAGTCGTAATAGTTATACACGCGTAATAATCAACTAACATCCGAACACATACGACAGCAAGCAAATGCGCAAGTCAATTCATATACAATTAATTAATAAAAAATATTTAATTGTTTTCATCGATCAGCGAGAGCATTATTTTTAATAACGTATGTAATATTCACCGTTCTGAATACTTTTTATTCTTCATATTACTCTCGCCAAATCATATTTCTTTGTTTAACATACCGAAAAAAAATCAGTTTAATTTTTGATATCATGCATGCAATTCTTGTATGTGAGTATTTAAATAATGGCAAAGATACAATCGAATGTTTAAGTACAGAATCTATACAGTATACGTTTAATTATAATTATAATAGTGCTTCTCACCGTTTAATTTTCCTAACGCTTGAGTCATATTCAATATTTTATTGAAAGAAATAAGAGCTATGAAACTTAATCATTAATATTCTTCATGTAGAATTTATATTAATTATCGGGAAAATTTTTTTTGTGGTAAGCTTAAAACATGACTAGACTTGGTTTTCCACGGTTTGTGATGTAATTTCTGCACAGAGGAAGCCATTAAGAAATTCTATTGTATCGCTAATAGTTATTTACCCAGAGGGTCTGTGGTTTTTCAGAGCACTTAGGTTGTTTAATGAAGGGGAAACGTCTGCCATTGTCCACTAATGGCTCTATACAGGACCCTGTTTTGCATTCTTCAAACCCTCTTAAGATGTTTAATGGCATGGAAGCGTCTGCCATTGTCCGCTAATGTGTCTACATAGGCATTTCTTCCGAGAAGACCATATGCATTCTTCAGGGGTGTACAGCATATTTCTTTCAAGCAGTGTACGTAAGTGAATAATTCGTTGAATTTCTCAAAGTTCGCTACGTCTTTAGAAAGAACATTTAAAAACGAATATAAAATTTATATTTGGGGTCTTCGTGCGTGTTACTTTTATATCTACTAAGAAAGGTATGCCTGTTTTGAAGGGTAATTATTACTTCTCTCGAGCGAGAAGAGGCATAGCGGTCTTATATTTTTAACATCAGTTGGAGCGTACTCCGGTGTGATGGATACACCTAGCCATTAAGAGCAGGTATCGGGGGGAAAACCCAGGCGTCCTGGTTTAACCGCTTCTTAAGATTCATTGCATTAGACGATGCACAGCGGTCGCATGCGTCTTGTTTTTTCGTAAAGGGTTCTCGTGTTAACGTCTCATACTAGCTATTTGCAATATCGTTTTCAGTTGCTTTTTAATTCATCTAAGCAATGCAATATTTTTTATAAACCCTCCATTCAAAAGAAGAATTAAACAAACGTTATTAGCCGTAATAGTTATACACGCGTAATAATCACGCATATACGAGAACAGCCAGGTGCGCGAGTCAATTCATATACAATTAATTAATAAAAAAACTTAATTGTTTTTCATCGATAGACGTGCGTCGTTACATTAGAATATCCATGGTAGGTGAAAAATGGATGAGATAGCTCTAGGTGCGCAAGTCAATTACATTAATTAATAAAAATATTTAATTGTTTTCATCGAACAGCGAGAGCCTTATTTATTTTTAATAGCGTATGTAATATTCACCTATAATGTTAACCATATTTATTTATTTCATAATCAATTCCTCCGGAATTATAACGAGACAACATGAACGCACCTCGCATGTTAAACGAATATTATTTAACTAAAATGTTAATTCGCCTTTATTTTTTTTCCGGAATCATATTTCGCTGAATTATATAGAGTTAAGATGGCCGCCTTGCGCGCACCTTGAGTTTAAATATGGCGAATTCACAACTTTCGGATATGACCACCAGGGGCGCCGTGAGGAAATCCACGCTGGTTCAGAGAGAAAAAACCAGTTTCACTCATATTACCACCTGGCGCGCTGGTGTAGGTTGCGAACTGAAACGCGAGTGGAGGGGTTGCGGTAGTCGAGTTGTCACTGCAATTACCGAGAGCCAGTCATTCGAGTGAGACGCTTAGTGGAGGAAGGGATGCGCGCGGGGTTCCAGCGCAATTATCACGCGATAACGACTGTTACGTCAACTCTGTCCTTTCAGCTATGGAATCATCTAAGCGTTGTAATATTCTTATAAATCCAAAATATATTTTCCCTCAAAAGTAGAATTAAATAAATGTTATTACTCGTAATAATTATACACATGCTACCACACATATACGATGACGAACAGTTGCGCGCGAGTCAATTACATTAATCAATCAAAAATACTTAATTGTATTCATCGACCGACTAGCCGCGTTTCATTAGAAGTGTAATTTGTTGGCATTAGTAGATGTAAAAATGGCGGTTTAGAAGCAGGTGCGCAAGTCAATTTATATACAATTAATCAATCAAAAATACTTAATTGATTGACTAGCAGCGTTTAATTGCATTAGTAGTAATATGATGGCGATTCTTTTTTTTTTCAATAATGTTTTATGCATGGGCGAACATTATCTAATTGATTGACACAATTATGTACTCAAACGTTTTTGCCGATGTGCGGCAGGCATCGAGAATCACATTCCCTTCCACACACACCTTACCAGGGGCGGGGGATTTAGACAGGACGCTATGAGAGCAGGGTGACGTCGCCAGCGTATACTAACAATACACACTCTCCCACCTATACACAGGGAACCAATCAGACCACAAAGGGGAGGGACCAACGGCACGCGACCTAACCGCCTGGGGGACGGACCCAGGCGGCATTAGGTTAGCGCACAAAGCAAGGGGGGAGGAGCCACCGGCACAGAACCAGGCGACATGGTGGGAGACCAAAAGGAGGGGTCATCTTCGGCGGCTTTAAGGGATAGCGCACAAAGAAAGGGGGAGGAACCTGCGAAAAGGAGAGGTCATCTTCGGCGGCTTTAAGGGATAGCGCACAAAGAAAGGGGGAGGAACCTGCGAAAAGGAGAGGTCATCTTCGGCGGCTTTAAGGGATAGCGCACAAAGAAAGGGGGCGGGGCCACCGCCACGCGACCAGGGCGGCATCTAAGCGCAAAAAGAGGGGGCGGGGCTTGTCGGCATAGAACAAAGAACCTTATCAGATGGCGGCATATCCTTTGTGCGCCAGAGTCGCCATTTTATTTACTACTATTTGACTATCGCTGTTCTCTATAACGAAATGTGTAATGTAGCTGTTTCTGTGAAGGTTTATCTCGATTAAAATGAAGTAGATAGGAAAATTAGCTTTCGTAAGAATGATCTGTATACGGACGGTTAAACAATATAAGGGCAGAGAAAGTCATGTCAATGTTATACAACACATTTTTACTTTCTCTATTACGTATAGTAAGTAGGGAAAGTATTGAATTCCACCCAAAATTGCGGTACCGAGATTTCACCGGAAATACATGTTTTGAGGTCGGTGAATAAAACAAGCGATTTTAGAAAACGCTGTGTCTGTTAACAGCATAACTCAAGAACGAAAAGTTGGATAAACACCAGTCTTGCTATTTAGGTTCAGTATCTTTTAAAGATGGGACACCAAGATTTTGAAGAATATTTCTCCACCCCAGACTACCCTTTACATGGAACAATTTTCGAAAATTTAAATTTTCTCATAAATCGCTCTAACGATTTTGATTAAAATATCATATATTTAAGATATTTTTATGACAAACAAAATTTATATCTTGAATTTTCTGGGAATGTCCGCAAAAGTCCTCTTCATTCTGAATGGCCTTTTCATAACTGGTAAAGAGACAAAATCGTTATACACAAAAATGTGGATCTCGTTAAAACGCACAATTTATGTTATATACAATTTTTTGTGGAGTGAACCATTTCCGAGATATTCCTTGTTATTTATTTGAATTTTCCAAAACTTTTTCTCAAATGGGAGTTCGTTATTCGTTTTTTTATGTCCTGGACACACAAAGAGAATGGAATACTCCGCATAGCAACCAGAGTTAAAATATTTGACTATCGCTTAAAACCTACCATGTTCCCCTTGCATCTACAAGAAAATTAGTAATAAGATTGACATCTCGATATCTCGATTAACATGAAGCATATGGAGAATAAGCGTTTGTAAAACTAATTTGTGCAAGAGTAGAGAAAGTCATGTGAGTGCAACACATCAGATGTTTTCCTACGAAGTAGTGGTATAAAATAACAAAGACACTAACACTTTTAAAAATACAAAGTACGATACAACATATAACAAATTAAGGAGGAACTTCGTATTTATAAGGTTGCAGGAAAATAGTAAAAAGTCGTTTTCAGACAACTCAGGCTTTCCCCAAGATCACATGGAGAGCAAGTTCACGGACTTGTTGCCACAGCCACTACGTTCAAACTGTGAACAAAATGTAATACAATAAACACACCACGATGACAGCAGGGTTGTCAACCTCAAAACAGCAAAGTATCGTACGATGTAAGCTTCAATGAAAGCCCTACACATGTAAAACAATGTTAGGGGCGAATACACATCTCACCTGAGAAGTGCATGCTTAACCAACGTAACAAACCGAGCGGGATGGCTCAGGCGGCATCGTCCCGGGTTCGATCCCCGCCCACTCTGGCCCATGCCGTTTTCGTGCTTTCCCTGAGAATACTGGAGTTGCTGATCTTGTACCACGTCTCTCCTGTACCTATCGTCTTGCACGTGATCTGTTTCAGGGTTGTAGGACCATGAGGTTTTCCTACTTTCCCTGAGAATACTGGAGTTGTTGATCTTGTACCACGTCTCTCCTGTACCCATAGTCTTGAATATGATCTGTTTCAGGGTTGTAGGACCATGAGGTTTTCCTACTTTCCCTGAGAATACTGGAGTTGTTGATCTTGTACCACGTCTCTCCTGTACCCATAGTCTTGCACGTGATCTGTTTCAGGGTTGTAGGACCATGAGGTTTTCCTACTTTCCTTGAGAATACTGGAGTTGTTGATCTTGTACCACGTCTCTCCTGTACCCATAGTCTTGCACGTGATCTGTTTCAGGGTTGTAGGACCATGAGGTTTTCCTACTTTCCCTGAGAATACTGGAGTTGTTGATCTTGTACCACGTCTCTCCTGTACCCATAGTCTTGAATATGATCTGTTTCAGGGTTGTAGGACCATGAGGTTTTCCTACTTTCCCTGAGAATACTGGAGTTGCTGATCTTGTACCACGTCTCTCCTGTACCCATAGTCTTGCACGTGATCTGTTTCAGGGTTGTAGGACCATGAGGTTTTCCTACTTTCCCTGAGAATACTGGAGTTGCTGATCTTGTACCACGTCTCTCCTGTACCCATAGTCTTGCACGTGATCTGTTTCAGGGTTGTAGGACCATGAGGTTTTCCTACTTTCCCTGAGAATACTGGAGTTGCTGATCTTGTACCACGTCTCTCCTGGACCTATCGTCTTGCACGTGATCTGTTTCAGGGTGTTAGAACCATGAGGTTTTCCTACTTTCCCTGAGAATACTGGAGTTGTTGATCTTGTACCACGTCTCTCCTGTACCCATAGTCTTGAATATGATCTGTTTCAGGGTTGTAGGACCATGAGGTTTTCCTACTTTCCCTGAGAATCCTGGAGTTGTTGATCTTGTACCACGTCTCTCCTGTACCCATAATCTTGAATATGATCTATTTCAGGGTGTTAGAACCATGAGGTTGCGACTAGGCGGTGGGTGGCGTCGCTGCGTTCAATCTGGAAACATTAGGGACCCCGATTGTGCTTGCACCCGTCGTCATCCGGATCTGGTCGCCCTCTGGGTCTCTTCCCTCACGGGGATCGCTGCTAGAAGCAGAAGGGGCCCACCGACCTGCGTGCGGTGCTCTGCTCCCGTTTGTTCATACCTTTACCAATACAATAATGATTATTGTGACTTTGTCCATTTCTTCCTTAACACTCTTCTCTTCCGTCTGCGGAAGTCGCTGTCGTCTTTTAACTTCCCATCTTTTCCATCCCGAAATTTATATGCTTTATTTCATTCTCCGCTTTCACCACCCCAGCCAATAATTGCTGGTTTTTATATCCCACTTCTGACACCAGCGTGTCTTTGTCCAGTTTTCACTGTCACTTCACTAATGTGAACTAGTTCAGCTTCCACTGAAACTTTACTAGTGTTAGATTCCGTTTCCTCACTGGAGAGTCAAACACGAGACCTCTCTAATCTCTTGCAGTAGCAGCATTGAGAACAGTAATTACAAACTCACTCGTAGGCAGCATCAGAAACGTATTCACTATCTGGCTTAGGACCGGTTTCACAGTTTAGGCTTAAGCCGAAGCTTTATTAAGCCACGGACGCCTTTGCGAGTTTCACAGCAAGTTCGGCTTTACTGAGCTGGGAACGCATGCGTATTCGCATTATTAGTTTACGACGACCTTGTTCCTAAAGTAAGCTTATCCAGCAACACATTTTACTTCTCTAAAAGTGAGCATTCTCCCAGAAAACGTGAAGCAGTGTAATCGGACAAATTACTGCGATGATAGCTCTGCCTGTTTTCACTTGTCTCAATGCGAAGAGAAGGCGTTGTTTCTGAGAGGAAATGTTTCAGTTAGGTTTCACTGAGACTCCCTCTCCCCAGGCACTGCCAGTTATTCACTCTAAGCAAGCGATCAGTGCAGCCTGTTCTCAAGTTGATAGCTGACAAAACAACCAGCAAGAAGAGTGTGTTACTTGTAAATGAATATGGGCGCGATTATTTTGATCTAAAATATGTTTTGTAAAGTATGCCAGATTGAAATCAAAGGAGAGAGAAGGGTTTTTATTACAAGACAATGTAAATCTAAAAAACACTCACAGAATATTACGTTGCTTCCTAAAAATGAGGCGGTGAGGATATGTTATCCACATCAGAAAGCACAAACTCGTGTAGCCAAACCGAAGCTTACAGGGATTCCCCTTACATGATGGTAAGCACAAATATCCCATTTAATAACCTGCAAAATTCTGCTTTTAAAACGTTTCTGGAGAAATGTACAGCTATGAAATTTCCTTGAGAGTCTACTTTTATTTGTCTTTGTCATAGATGGCACTACCATCTTGAAACTTGTCGATTATTTGACACAACACTTTACAGAAGTAGACAAATGTTTTGCTGCTGAAATAGCACATCAGAAACTGAACAGTGTTTTAGATTAAAAACCCAGGATATGCAATTATGTGCCGTATTAGACATTAATAATGATATTCTAAATAATGAAAACAGAGGCGTGTGACGTTCGTCAGTTTTGTTTTGCACTAGTAACATCATGTGATGTGGAACGGAGCTTTTCAAGATATAAACTTTTTTGAGTTTGAGAAGAGGTTTTGCTTTTGATGCACTCAGAAAATATATTGTAATAGTTGTGAGGCATGTAAATCACACATGGCATTGACTGTTTCATCTACCACAGTTCAGATTTATTATTTATACTTTGTAATAAAAGCTTAAGTTTACTACAGAAGTGTATACTTAGTTCTGTGCCCCCTCAGTAGCGCACGAGACTACTGCCTTCTGCTCGCTTGTAAACAAAGTACCAGTATAATAGAAGTTAACTTAACCTAAAGTCATGTCCGAAGCCTAGTTATAACGTTGTATGAAGTTGTGATGGCGTGTATGAATTTAAAATTAAAGGCGTGCCACGTTAAGTTTTGCTTCTCACCAGTCGGTTTTATGTTTAATTGTATTATGAATAATTTCTGGTAACATCATTGGCCCTGTTTACTTGATGGAGCTCTCTCGTAGAATTCTCGGTCATTCCACACGTGACAGTGGTTTGAACGCTCTTCTGTTGGGTTAAAATAATTTACATCTCCTCATCACTGATTCGACTTCTTCAGATAACACGGTCGCTCCTCCTGGGCCTGACTCGCTCGCTTGTATATCCAAGGATTTCTAGAATATTCGGAAGGCGGGGAGAAGAGAAACTTGCAGAAGATGTGGTCGATAACTCGGGCTATATCTTAAAACATTTTATCGTAAAGCAGAAAGACACTGTTGCCATACAAGGAGTTTGGTAGTTGAAGAGTAGCGACAGGACCGTCACCTCAGTCTCCTCTGGTACCTACAACGTATGTGCTGCATTCACATGCCATTCTCCACTCACTCTTCTCCAGAATATTCTTACAAAAGCTTGTTGCTAAGTGACATAAACTTTCACTACACGTCTCGTTGCAGGCAGAAGAAGAACAGAGCAGGCTAAAGCGAGAGTCAGACTTTTAAAAAGCGGATCTTTGCATGACGATGAGAAAAAACGAATAACGACTTACCAGTTGAAAGAGGAATATCTCGGAAATAGGTAACGCCACAGGTCGTTTTACCGAGATGAACATTTGTTATGCAGTAACGTTTTGTCTGTCGCTTACGGCTTACAATAGTGATTCATCTTAGGTACACATGCAAGTATCCTAAACATATGATATTTATATCAAAATCGTTAATAGTCATTTTTGATAAAATAACAAAACATATTCGAAGTAAAGCATAGTTGTTTCGTGAGGGCATTTCGTTTAAGATCTTCATCTCACATCCTATGGTATTTAATCCACTTTTCGTTTTTGAGCTATGCAGTTCACTGACACACGCACACATATGGACGTTTTGGGATTCAGAGAGCCTCAAAACTTGTATTTCACATGAAGCGTATTGAATTATGCATTATGCTATATTTGATCTACGTATTATAGGCGTGTAGTAAGCTTTTATAGTAGAATGGGTAGCGAATGCAACATATATTTGTTTTAAATTTGCAGCTGTACATGGAACAATGTTAGCACACAAGGACAAGGACGTTTCTAAATGTTATTAGGATATATTAGAAGAAAAAATGTGACACAGCAGAGTTTGATTACGAAACACCAACATTCATCTCTCCCAGTCGCCCTTCGTGGTGTACTGGTTACCATGCTAGCCTGTAGTTCCCGAGGTCGCGGGTTCAAACCCGGTGGAAGGCGATGGATTTTTTCCGACATAAAAATCCTTAGAACGGAAGTAAAGCCGGTGGTCACGTGTCGTAAATTTACAGCAGGTAAAAGAACCTCAAACCTGATAAAGACACCCGTCTTTCACGCCCAATATAGAATGGGACGCTAAGAACCATAGCAGTTAAAGAGCGTCCATTCCAGTGTGCTCCACATACGTAACGCATTCAACTGTATATGTACATAACACGCACACTTGCAATACGATATACAACGGAGGGGAACACCGCGACCAACGGGAGATGTATAATGAACGAGAAACGATGGAAAGGAAAGGTGGTAGATGGGGAACCATCCCAGCATTCGCCTACCGGCCAAGGCGGTCGACGGGATGGGAACTTCATACCTAACTGTGGAGCAGTCTCGCGGGTTTAGAATAGTCTTCTTTAGCGTGCCATGAATTACAGAAAATGATGAATTGTTGGTGGTTACAACAAGTTGCTGACCTACACCTAATTCCAGCATCGCTGTCAAACTAATAACAAACAAATGAAGTAGTTCGTAATTCGGAACAAAACTTGTTTGCTACACATAAATTGGATGTTCACTGCAAAGATGTGTTTTGAAGCCTCTAGAACTCCCCAAAAAATTGGAAAAAGGTCCGCGCGCGCCTGTAAAGAGAAAGTCAGATAAATACCAATCTTGGTATTTAAGTTCAGTACCTTCCAAGAATGAGACGAACATTTTCAAGAAAATCCGCACCCCAAACTTGCCTTTATATGGAACAGGTTTCGAAATGTTTTATTTCCTAAAAAGATTTTGATTAAAATACTATATTATATTGAAGATATTCACTGACAAAAATGTTTATCCTGAATTTTGTGGGAATGGCCTGTGAAGTGCTCTTCGTTCGGAAGAAATTGTCTTGTATAAAGCGATAGGCGAACACGTAAATCTCTTCAAAACAATTTATTTCAAATAACTTATCTTGTGGCATAAGCCATCTCTGAGATATTCGTTATTATGGTTGGAGTTGTTCATTACTTGGTCATTCTCAGTCCTGTCAACATTCACTTGTTTCTCGCGATGTCATGGAAACAGTATGGAAGGCTAGCATATAGCGTCCAGTTGTTAAACATTTGACTATCGCTCTTCTCATTGTATCTATAACGAAATGTGTAATGTAGATATTTCTGTAAAGGTTCGTCTCCATTGAAATAAAGTAGACTGAAAAATAAAGGTTAGTAAGATTAGTTTGTGTACCCACTAATAAAAGATAGAGGGCAGAGAAAGTGATGGGAGGGATGTTTCAGTAACGTTCCCACAAGCAATAGCGAACAGGATCACCGCCATCAATTTGCTGACCATTTAACTCATATGTTTACGACTTAAAGGTTTTAGCGAGGGTCACTAGATAAGTATGAGACGCGGCCACTCCTAGGTAAAGCATTGCTGCTGAGTGTTGTTGTGTGAACGTCCTTGCAACGGGGAGAGGTGATCAAATGTGGCTTAAATACAACGCATTCACTTGAAGGCAGTTTTCTCCATTTGCTACTGTGTTCCGCTGGTTGCCCGGCAATAGAAGACAACTAGCACCTTGACTTGTGTACGTACACCCCCGGGAGGAACGGATGACGTGAGGTCGGCAGAGTCGCACAGAGTCCCCCAACAGTTCCAGGCCACGGTAGGGTCGCTTGAAGACTCCATCTGTGGGAAACGCGCCCAGCAGTGGAGGCTCGACAGGCTTCCCTCTAGCAGGGCCGAAGAGAAGTAAAGCCGGTGGTCTCTTGTCGTAGGTTTACGGCACGTAAAAGAACTTCAAGCCTGAGCAAAATTACCAATCTTTAACGCCCAATATAGAACCGGACGCTAAGGACTACAGCTGTTAAAGAGCGTCTATAAATAAAAACTCAATTTATTTACTAGCAAGTCCGAGAAGTTCTAATTGCAAGCCTCTGCGACATGTGCCAGAATACATCACTCAGCATTCGCCTTGGCAACCAGGAAAAACTCATGGTCAGAATGGGCGGTAACCTGGAATCGAACTCGAATACCGCGGCGGCTGAGAATAACATTGCCTCTGTGGAAACAATGATCGAGGAAGAGTTTCAAACACTCTTCGTGTAATTAACACATCTTCGAGATTTGTCTGAATTTCCACAGGGTGTCACATCAGTTTGACCCACCAGTCCTCAAAGTCAAGAGGCCAAGGAGTGCGGAAAACAAAACGGTTGACTCTTTCTTCTCCACAAGTGGCCGTGGGGCAACAATCAGAGAACAGTTGCTGTGAAATCGTATATAGAAACTGTTTCAGAAAATCCAAGAACGGCGTCCAAAGACAGGACTCAGGGGCATTTTGTTGCATCAGTTCACACCGCTAATGTAACAATGGAGTTTCTGAATCATGCGATTTCCTCCTGTTCCATCGAGATCACTGAGTGCTGCAACGCTGCCAGGGGAATACTTGGAGTATTTCTTATATTTTGTTGTCTTAATACTTATCTAGTGACCCTCGTAATTTGTAAAACACACAGTTTTCACTCACTCCTGTTGCTAATGCTTGTTGCTGAATGTCCGCAGTTCGTGACCGAGAAGGGCTCGCACCTGGACATTAGACTACCCAGCATCACTTCCTCATTGACTTCAGCTGGCGGGGGGACAGGGGCTGAGTCCACAGTCACTAGGAGGGCAGCTCCAGTAGCAGGGGTGTGTCCCATGTCGCCGGACTCCGGTAAGTCTCTCTCCTTGTGTCTGAGTGCCAGTAGTGAGACTGTTGAGACCTATATCCATACTCTGTCGTAGTTTTCAGTAGTCGAGAGAGACTGTGTCCCAAGGAGAACGGCCTGATTCTGCCGAACGGTCGTCTGCTGGAGATGGAACCCCTCACAGAACTACCCTCTAACGATGACCTGGCCTCCAACAACGGCGTGGAGACATGGCTGGAGTCGAGCTCCAAGTATCACAGCTGTGAAGTGGTGGACAACTGACGTCGGCAGAGGAAGCGACGCCTTCCTCGCTCTCGTAGGCCTCTGTGACTGTTGCCTTGGTAACCTGGCAGAGCTGGGCTCCATCAACGACGAGGAGACGTGGCTGGAGCCGAGTTCGAAGTTTCACAGCTGTGAGGTTGACGTCGGCAGAGGAAGCGACGCCTTCCTCGCTCTCGTAGGCCTCTGTGACTGTTGCCTTGGTAACCTGCCAGAGCTGGGCTCCATCAACGACGAGGAGACGTGGGTGGATTCGAGTTCCAAGTTTCACAATGTGAGGTTAACGTTAGCAGAGATAGCGACGCCTTCTTCGCTCTCGTAGACCTCTATGACTGCTGCCTTGATAACGTGCCACGAGCTGGGCTCCATCAACGACGTGGAGTTGTGGCTGGAGTCGAACCCCAGGTATCACAGCTGTGAAGTGGTGAATAACTGACATCGGCAGAGGAAGCGACGCCTTCCTCGCTCTCGTAAGCCTCTGTGACTGTTACGTTGGTAACATGCCACGAGTTGGGCTCCATGTATCTCAACTGTGAGGTTGACATTGGCAGAGGTAGCGATGCCTTCTTCGCTCTCGTGGACCTCTATGACTGCTACCTTGATAATGTGCCACAAGCTGGGCTTCATCAACACGTGGAGTCGTGGCTGGAGTCGAAATCCAAATATCACAGCTGTGATGTTGACGTCGGTAGAGCAGGGGAGGTCATGCTCACCCTCGAAGTCCCTGCGATTATATCTTGGTGATGTGCCACGAGTTGGGCGCCACATCTCATCTGTATAATTATATCGGCAGGAGGAAGCGGCACCTTCCTCATTCTTGTATGATTCCATGGTGACCAGCCAGTACATCAGTGTCACAGTGCAATGTTACCATGGCAATCAGATGATAAACTCTCACTCTGTGTAATTCTTTTGTTACCATAGTAACTAGATGAAGCAATGTTGTTCGCTGCATATGTAAGCAATACAGACTGTCTGATCTGTATGAACCCCTGAAAAGCAATAAAACCATTCATGTATTAACTGAACATCTCTTGCCTTCCCTCCCCAGAGTCCTGACCAACAATACATCTGTAATCACCTCACTAAACAAATGGATTCTACTAGAACCCTCGGTTAATGTTTCTCTCCCAATCTTCCTTTATCCCCTTTCTACGCAACGTACACGTTATGCAATGTTTTGAAAACTTATAATAAAATGCTTATTGGAATTTAATAGCATTAGACGGACGAATAGAAACAACAGGCACATTGGAAAGGTAGAATCAGATGACTGAAAAATTCAATGTCATAGCCGGGATTTGAACCACGGATCTCCCGGTCTCCGTCCGGTTGCTCTAACCACTGAGCTACCATGGCAACATGCCGACTCGACATTAAATTCTCCAACTGATTCGCACTTTTTCCGGTAAACCACAAGGAGATCTCAAGCTGTATTGAGATGTCATACCCCAATGGCGACTTACATTGGCCTAATAGTGGTAGTAACTATAAAGCCCGGGACTTAAGTACTTACAAAGAATGTGGGAAAAATGCGAATCAGTTGGAGAATTTAATGTCGTGTCGGCATGTTGCTATGGTAGCTCAGTGGTTAGAGCAACCGTGAACCATGGTTCAAATCCCAGCTATGGCATTGAATTTTTCAGTCATCTGATTCTACCTTTCCAACCCTGTCCAACACACGGCTTGTGTGATGATTAGAGATGCCCATAAGGGGACAACAGCAAGTACTTTTCTCTGGTACATGAATGACATGTTGCGTCAAGTGGGGTTAATTCGCTCCCCTCCTTTGCTTTACCACGCTGAGTAGTATCGCACAACACTCAAGGAAACATAACGTAAACTTGCTACTGCATAGCCACGTGACTAAACAACTCTTAACAAAAACGATTTAATCCTGTCAACAAATTGAAAAAAATGTGATGTGAACACTCACGTGACTCTCTGTACCTACGAGAAATTCATATCTGTATTAAATCTGATGTGTTACATTCGCATGAGTTTGCTACCCTCTGTCGCGTATTAGTGGATATACAAATGAGATATTCTTACCAAAGTTTATTTTTCCTTCTGCTACATTTTAATCCAAATAAGCCTTTACAGAAACAGCTACATTACGTTATAGAGAACAGCGATAGTCAAATGTTTAACAACTGGACGCTATATGCTGGCCTTCCATACTGTTTCCATGACAACGCGAGAAACAACTGAATGTTGAGAGGACTTTAAGAGAATGGCGAAGTATTGAACAATTCAAACCATTAGTGACGAATATCTCGGAAGTTGCTTGTGCCACAAAGAGTTTATTTGAAATAGTGTGTTTTAAAGAGATCACTTTTTGTAGTACGTTTTCGTCTATCGTTTAATGTTTTCCTTCCAAAGGAAAAGGACTTCACAGGCTATTCGCAGAAAATTCATTTTATATGTCATGGAAATATCCTCACTATGTGGTATTTTACTCACAATTACACCCATTTTTGAGAAAGTAAAAAAGTTCGAAGAATGTTCCATGTAAAGGGTAGTTTGAACTTTGGATCATTTTCTTGTCACAACTTTGGATTTGGGACATACTGAACTTTCAAATTTGGCATTTAACCGAATTTTTGTTTTTGAGACATGCTGTTCACAGACATAGCCATGTAGCTTTTTCTAAGCATGCTTTTTTCTTCTTTCCTGTCTTTCCCTTTTTTCTTTGGATTCACTGGGTCTCAAACCATGTATTTTCAGTAAAATCTTGGTATGAAATTTTTGGGTGGAATGCTATATCTTCTCTCCGTACTATGTTTGTTTGTGGTGAAAAATAAGCTCTTCTTCTCTCCATATTATGTTATGATCTATGTTTGTCTAGGAATTACTTCAAATGAAGCAATAACTGCTTAGTTTCATACAACATGCGGAAACAGTGTGAACTTGCAACATGGAATATTTCCAAAACGGCTATCACCCCGAAAAAGTTGATTTGATACAAGTTATATTTTTAATAAGCTCTACAATGCTGGTATAAATAAGTAGAGGAAATATTATGTTTCATCCAAAACGTTGATCCTCTCAAAAATTGCTCTAACGATATTACTAAAACACGATATCTTCATTACAAATTAAATGCATACTTTGAATGTTGTGGGCACGGTCGTGAACGACTTTTTCATAACTGTAAGAGACAGACTTGGGCTGGGGGCTTATCGGCTGAACCTAGGCTCGAACTGGCACAGCCATCTCATCTTGAGATGGGTAGTGATTATATGTTGCCAAAATTATGCTTTGACAAGCCATTCAACATAGTGTTAGAGCAAGTCCTGAATCTGGTACACAGAAGGAGCTGAAACACATTGAGAAGCACCAAAGTTGCAATACCGCTGAATTTGAAGCTGAACATTTGCATTTTCTCTGACAGTGAGGCTGTCTTATATGGGCTTTGTCGTAAGCTGATAATGGAGCCTATCTATCGCTGGTAGCAGAAGCTAACATTTATGATAACAAAACACAACTACGATGTTGAAACACTTCTCAGGGTTTGTTGTAGATGACGGGAGAGGGTGGATAATGTAAATAAAATACAATGAAATTTCTGGAAGCGCATTCTAGGGCTGAGGAGGGGTACTTCAAACTACGGAGTTCTTCGTCAGGTAGGATGCTGGGAAGATGCTGTATTTGCTAAATTAAACGTACTTAGGTACTGGCTGCGAATAATTAAAGGTGGTCAAACAACTCTGAGAGCAATGTGTTATCGTCATAAAATGAACAACATAGAGCATCCAAAATGGTGGACGACGGGGTTACAACGGGAATTATAAAAAAATGGCTTAAACGATATCTGGCAAAGCGGTGATGAAAATACACGCAGTCCCGTGAAAAAAGTCAAAAGACGACTAAAACAGGCAGGAAGTGGAATCTGAATGTAGACAAAGATCAACATTGGAGCTACAAAAAGAAATAAAAACTAGGTGGGGTAAGGAAAGATATATTTTGGAATTGGGTATAAAACAGAGGACTGGAATAGCATGGCTTAGGTTGGGAGGGTGGATTGTTGATGATGATGGCAGGAGGATTTGCCCATCATGCGGGGAACAAGAAGACTGGACGCATATTTTGGCAGCATGCGTGCAGACGGAGGGTATTAGGAAAAATTTATTACCGGAAGTATTTTTGGCTTCCAACAAACGGAGGACAGCATGTTGGGACTTGATTCTGAACAGTCAAGCTTGGGCACATACTTAATGGAAGTACGTGTAATAAGAGATAAGGTGTTTGTGTAAATTTTCTTTAAACATATGTGGTGCTTGAGCACTTGTGTGTGTGTGTGTGTGTGTGTGTGTGTGTGATTCAGAGTATTTTTCATTTTATATGTATGTATATAATAGTTGTTTCTGGTCGACTCTGCAAGTCACGTATACAGAACAGGTATTTTTCTAGAGAGCATGTACGGTCTTATGACCCATGCGACTGTGTTATTAATTAGTGTACTACCACTACTAAAGTTTCTGGCAGTTAAATGTTACTTCAGCGAAATCAAATTGTACAACAACAATTAACGTATCATATTATTAACGGAAACAATAGTACTAACTTGTTAGTACAGTTTCCACATCTCGACGGTGTGACAAGCAAGCGAGTAGACGCTATCTTAAACCTCCAAGGTTCGAAATATTTAAAATCTGGCTGCTACTCTATACATTTAAAGTTTGCAGGTCACATGACTAGCTTTCTAAAATACGACTGTTAGAATCTGCGTCAGCAACTCTCTGTGGAAACTTCCAGATTCCACTTTGCTTGCAACTTATAAGCTCTTTGTTTACCTAAGCTGAGAAAACACTTTCGTCCTCCGTGCACTAGTGGTACCGTGCTAGCCTGTAGTTCCCAAGGTCGCGGGCGTAAAAATCCTTAGCATGGCTTCCTTCGGAAGGAAAGTAAAGCCGGTGGTCTCGTGTCGTAGATTTACGGCACGTAAAAGTACCTCAAGCCTGATAAAGAGGCATCTGATCAAAATTACCGGTCTTTCACGCCCGATATAGAATGGGACGCTAAGAACCATAGCAGTTAAAGAGCGGCCATAAATAAAACTCAATTTCAATTTTCCCTGCACTGAAATACCTACATGTTTCAGCCATATATGCCTACAGTAAACTTATACACTACAATGCTATATACTACTTACACGAATATACGTACATAAAATGATATAATCAGACATTAATTATTATTATATTTAGTTATCAGAGGTTATTAATTATGGTTATCATTAATTAAATTATTATTCATTACTCAGGTACTAAATTTACGGTCTCAAAGTTAGTCTGGAACTGCGTAATAAACCTTATGCAATTGGCAAAACACAACAAAGTTAATCTTGGGTGGTTGCCTGGACATAAGGGAATTTTAGATAATGAAAAAGCAATTATTTAGGCAACAAAAGGATCTGCTCAAACATTTACTGGACGTAACTCTGTTCGAGGAACCATTGCTGAGTGGATTAATGATAACCACCATTGCATCCCTACGACTTCGCACCTCGTGTTCAGTTTGCCCGAAGTGTCACAGATCGTACATGTCCCGCTTCAACAGCCACATCTGGGATGTTGAGAACCATCATACAGTGTTCGTTGACATGACCGATAAAAGTATTAAACATCTGGGATGTTGAGAACCATCATACAGTGTTCGTTGACATGACCGTTAAAAGTATTAAACATCTGGGATGTTGAGAACCATCATACAGTGTTCGTTGACATGACCGATAAAAGTATTAAACATCTGGGATGTTGAGAACTATCATACAGTGTTCGTTGACATGACCGATAAAAGTAGTAAACATCTGGGATGTTGAGAACTATCATACAGTGTTCGTTGACATGACCGATAAAAGTAGTAAACATCTGGGATGTTGAGAACTATCATACAGTGTTCGTTGACATGACCGATAAAAGTATTAAACATCTGGGATGTTGAGAACTATCATACAGTGTTCGTTGACATGACCGATAAAAGTAGTAAACATCTGGGATGTTGAGAACCATCATACAGTGTTCGTTGACATGACCGATAAAAGTATTAAACATCTGGGATGTTGAGAACCATCATACAGTGTTCGTTGACATGACCGATAAAAGTATTAAACATCTGGGATGTTGAGAACTATCATACAGTGTTCGTTGACATGACCGATAAAAGTAGTAAACATCTGGGATGTTGAGAACCATCATACAGTGTTCGTTGACATGACCGATAAAAGTATTAAACATCTGGGATGTTGAGAACCATCATACAGTGTTCGTTGACATGACCGATAAAAGTAGTAAACATCTGGGATGTTGAGAACTATCATACAGTGTTCGTTGACATGACCGATAAAAGTATTAAACATCTGGGATGTTGAGAACTATCATACAGTGTTCGTTGACATGACCGATAAAAGTATTAAACATCTGGGATGTTGAGAACTATCATACAGTGTTCGTTGACATGACCGATAAAAGTATTAAACATCTGGGATGTTGAGAACTATCATACAGTGTTCGTTGACATGACCGATAAAAGTAGTAAACATCTGGGATGTTGAGAACCATCATACAGTGTTCGTTGACATGACCGATAAAAGTATTAAACATCTGGGATGTTGAGAACCATCATACAGTGTTCGTTGACATGACCGATAAAAGTATTAAACATCTGGGATGTTGAGAACTATCATACAGTGTTCGTTGACATGACCGATAAAAGTATTAAACATCTGGGATGTTGAGAACCATCATACAGTGTTCGTTGACATGACCGATAAAAGTATTAAACATCTGGGATGTTGAGAACTATCATACAGTGTTCGTTGACATGACCGATAAAAGTAGTAAACATCTGGGATGTTGAGAACCATCATACAGTGTTCGTTGACATGACCGATAAAAGTAGTAAACATCTGGGATGTTGAGAACCATCATACAGTGTTCGTTGACATGACCGATAAAAGTAGTAAACATCTGGGATGTTGAGAACCATCATACAGTGTTCGTTGACATGACCGATAAAAGTATTAAACATCTGGGCTGGAGTCGTCTGCTGGGACCTTTCGTTTTGCCACCCGTTTCAGTTAAATTGGGCTGTACGTCTCAGACCTACCAAACCTAAGGGACAAGAAAGAGGCGATGTCACTCGATTCAGCGGCTGTGCCTCTCAAACGTATCCTACCGGATATGCTACAAACAGTGCTGAACAACTCCGTAACGATGCGTCGGAGTCTGTCGCACAAGTCCTGTAGGTTTGATGTGTAATTTTAATATATCAAATATTCATCATATTTCGTTGAAAATCGTAAAAAGAATTATTTTTTAGAAAATGACATTTTGTTCTTATTTAGGATGGGGGAATCTTCTTGAAAAGCGTCTCCTTGCGTGTTAAACAGATGTGTGACGCTTTTCAATGACGTTTTCCACAGACGGAGATTTTTCTGTTGAAGGATTCAAAACGTGCTTTACCAGTGTAGTTTTACGTTCTCTCCCAGCACATAGCAGGTATGGCATTCCACCTAAACATTCCATACAGAGATTTCACCGCAAATACATTTTGAGGCTCCTTGAATCCAAAAAAAAAAAAAGATCTGTGTGTGAGCAGGGTCGGATTTAGGCACTTTTCCGCCCCTAGGCAGTGCTAAAATTTTCCGCCCCCAATTTTCTCCAAACAATATAAGCAGCTGTTATATAAGCCATTATGAGTTTAAATTAGTTTTAAATGAGACGACATTCATTGAAAGTTACAACTCAGAAAAATAAATTATTTGGAATAAAAATCTGATGTGTTGCACTCACAGGACGTTCCCTACTCTTGTACAAACTATTTTTATAAACGCTTATTCTCCATATGCTTCATGTTAATCGAGATATCGAGATGTTAATCTTATTGCTAATTTTCTTGTAGATGCAAGGGGAATATGGTAGGCTTTAAGCGATAGTCAAATATTTTAAGAGCTGGTTGTTATGTGGAGTATTCCATTCTCTTTGCATTACCAGGACAAAAAAATGAATAAGGAATTCCCAATTTGAGAAAAAGTATAAGTAGTGGAAAATTTAAGGGAATAACAAGCAATATCTCGAAAATGGTTCACTCGACAAAAAAATGTAATGACATAAATTGTGTATTTTAACGCGATCTACATTTTTATGTAGTAAAATTTTGTCTATCTCTTATGGTTTACTAGTTATACAAAAGTCGTTCATAATGAAGAATACTTTTGGAGACATTCCCAGAAAATTCGAGATATACATTTTATTTGTCATGAAAATATCTTAAACATATGATATTTTAATCAAAATCGTTAGAGCCATTTTTGAGAAAATTAAAATTTTCGAAAAATGTTCCATGTAAAG
Source organism: Deroplatys truncata (assembly GCA_030765065.1). Taxonomy (NCBI): domain Eukaryota; kingdom Metazoa; phylum Arthropoda; class Insecta; order Mantodea; family Mantidae; genus Deroplatys; species Deroplatys truncata. The sequence continues at coordinate 13,811,972 of CM060975.1, forward strand.
GGTAATCTGGGGTGGGGGGATTTTCTTGAAAACCTTCGTGTCGTATCTCTGGAAGATACTGAACCTAAATACCAAGTTTGGTGTTTATCCGACTGTTCGTTTCTGAGTTATGCTGTTCAGAGACAGACACACACACACACACACACACACACACACACACACACACACACACACACGGACAAGTTTCCAAAAATCCTTTATATGCATTCAGTGCACCTCAAAACATATATTTCCGGTGAAATCTCGGTATCGAATTTTTGGGTGGAATGCAATACTTCCCCTACTTACTGTACGTAATAGAGAAAGTAAAAATACATGCATCTCACTTGTAAATTATAGCGATTTCCTTCGTACTTTCTTCACACAGTAAGCATTGATGACGTCATCGAAGTCGATCTGACGAAGCACACCAGACTCGATGCAAAGAATTGACCTAGGTTCAGTTTCTCTTGGCGTGTTGTTGAACGAAGATAATTTTAACTCTCTTGAGCACTGAAAATGATCTCTCTGCCGAACAATTTGCTATAGGTGTAGACTACACTAGTATTAGGATAAACGTCCAAGAGGCCTTTCTTATGGAGTGTTTTGTATAGACACAATTATCCTCACTCATATAGCATCGAACAATTCTTCATGCGCATCACATCTACGTTTCAGTTCTTGACACAGCCTGTCAGTAATAACATTTATTCTGTAATTTTCTCTATGCTCCCCAAGCTGCAACTTACGTCTACGTTTGCTGGTGCTGCCATCTTTCCTCGTAAAGATCAAACATACCTCTTTGTTACTAATGAATTGTAAAGATTGGTGACAACTTCTAATTCAGCCGCGACAGATTGTAACGCTTTGCTTACACGGTTAAAACTTTCTAAAACATCATTCCACAATAATTCAGTAAAGCATGTCTCCAAATCATTAAGTCCTGCAGCTTCAGAACGATTAAATGGTTTCTCTCTGTTGTCGTCAGATATTGCAGTTAGAGCTGATTGAATCTCAAACTACGAGAAGCATCGTACCATCTTGTTTGTGAAAGACTTTTCAACTCCGTAGAGTTTGGTTTCAGATGAGATAATAAAAGTGTCACATGTTTGTAGACACAGAAAAACTTATATAGCCCCTGAATAACACCAAAGAAGTTTACTGCGGGCAGTTTCTCAAATCCTTGTGATACTTTCCCCACACAACAGTCACATTCAAACAGATATCTCAAAGAAATGAACACCAAGGCAACTACAGTCGGATCATCCACCCTGGAAGGAGAAAATACCTCGCATTGATATAGAATTAAGCAAGCAGCAGTTATGTAAGAAAAGCTACAAAAATACAAATGCAAGCTCTGATGGTTCTAAAACTGAAAAAGGTAATGGATGTGCTGTGATATCGTCCTCCAATACAAGTTACCGTCCTTCTTCTCTATATATAGTTGTGAATATTAAAAAGGCACTAGAATACGCTCTGGAAACTGCACATAGTGACTCTATCAGCCTTAAACACAATACAAGACACGTTCTCTACCATTAGTATTGTAAACGAAATACATAATCTTGTTACCATCCTTTATAACTTAGAAAAGTCACTCAATTTCATGTGGATACCATCTCATAAAAACATACCCGAGCCGATACTGCAGCAAAACAAGCTACAGAACTACCAACACAAGATACGTCTCCAAGATGCAGTCACACATTTTAAAAAGAAAATACACAAAGAATGGCTGGATGAACAATTCTACAAGTAAACTTGATGATGTACGTGGAACTTCAACTCAAGAATATCCAATAAGACTACGAACTGACATACTCTTATTTGTTAAATAGAAGCTCCCCACCAATTTGTGAAACATGTAAAACAGCATTAACAGTAGTACATATTATACTAACATGTCCAAAATTTGAAAATCAACGTAGTCAGGTTGGTATGCCCAGAAATGTTTCTGCAGCACTCAGTGATGCAACTTTCATCCAGAAAGTAATTACTTTTCTTAAATTAATATATATCAATGCATTCAACCAAATTGTAACCTATATGTACACATAATTTGTAAGTATTATACTGTAATCCAATAATGCAAGCAACTGTACATGAAAGGTCGTGATAAAACCTAGGAAGGTTAAAACGACCCTAAATAAAGCTTTTTTGAAGAAAAAAAAAGTTGAGAGAATGAGCCGAGCATGGAACACACACAGCAAGGAGATTTAAATGTTTAATTCGTGCTTGAAGACCTGAATATGTGCCTGACAAACTACTAGCGTTATCATAGGACTGAACAAGGCAATTTTTAATATCAAGACCAAGCTCATTCCCATCACAGCTGTTGCTAGGCTTTCAGATTTATGACCAGAATTAGGCAGAAATTTCACAAACCTTCCTACTGGTGAGCCACATTCAGTTACGTATCGAATGATGAATGCTAATTGATCTGCATTGCAATGTCAGCAGTTGAATCTAAAATTATAGAAAAGTACTTAGCTGCTTTTATTTCATTTACTATAAAATTTACCACCTCCAGGGACATTATTTTAATGAACTCAACGATGTTGTGCTACTTTATTTCCATATCCCTTTATATGCTCGGCGAGAAATTGGTCGAACTCAGCAATCAATTCTAATGACATGATATAATTTCAATTGTGTTTGAACCAAAGTTTTCATCTGTACCTCTAAACGGTAAACCACACATAGCGAGGGATTTTAGTGTCAGTACTTCCTTCCAATACTTAATTTCTACTTCTGTTTGAAGTAGAAAAGCCCTATCAATTCTTTCAGCCGTATTTTGTCTTGCTAACATTGTTGTAATTGTACATATATGTTCATAGGAATTTTCATGTTCTTTCATATGTTGATTTGCGTTTTTCCAGTCATTGTAACCTTCTGTAGTAGCTGAGGTAGATGTCTTTCCAAAGAGCCTACAGGGAACCGCGCATTTACTTTTTGATCGCGTTTCACCATTAGTTAAAGTTCAGCTGAATAATGATTGCGAAAGGTATCTGGCAGTGTCTGAATACTGTCGCCTTGTGCACTCAACATTTTGTGTTAGTATGTAGTCTCGTGTTGCATCGTTTAGCGGGATCATTACATGCTTCAACAAATTCACATGCACTGAAATTATTGTTATTGTCGCACCTACTGGTACTTTCACCACGCTGTCCAAATTTACTTGTTTCCCTTAATTCTGTATTAACAGCAGCACCATCAGCGTCTTCGATATTTTCTTTCGTTGAGCAATGTTGTAGAAAGAAACTGTTCTAACGTTTTACACTTTCCAATTAACACCCTATTCACTTTCTCTTGCTTTACTTTAGCATTTTTTGTATATCGCGAGCCATTGAACTTTTTACGCGATTCAGGTTCACTCATTTGGAAGCTGTGATTTACGAAACGAGTACTTAAAATTTCTTATATCCTCAGCCCTCTGTGCTTACAACCGTTCACTAAGTCCATTAAATACTAAAATATACTCGTTAACAGTTCGAAACATATTCAAACAGTTGTTGAAACAAGACTGATTTATGAAAGGCAGGCTGTGATTCATTTTTAAGCTATTGATGACGATATAGGCCTATATATGGAACTTGTAATTGAGTTATATTAATACCGATTAGCTGACGTCCTGTTTGATTTTCAACAAGGCATTGTTGTTTATATAAGCAGTTAAATGTAATAATAATCCCCCCCCTTGTACATGTTTTACAATAAAATTACGCAGCTGCAGTCTTTTACTGTCGCCGCGAGCCCGCGATAAAACAACAATATTCTACTCCCAAAAGTTGTACCAGATCAAAGGGAACAGAAACATAGAGAAATTGCCGCCTTAGTCAACTGCCTAGGCCTAAATCCGCCTCTACGTGTGTGTGTGGAACGGCATAACTCAAAAACTAAAGTCGGATAAATACCAAACTTGGTGTTTAGGCTCAATACCTTCTAAAGATGCGTAAAGAAGATTTTAAAGAAAATCCCCCACCCCAAACTACCCTTTACATGGAACAGTTTTAGAAATATTTTATTTTCTAATGAATGGATTTAACAATTTTTATTAAAATGCCATACCTATATTAAATATATTTACATGACAAATAAAATGTATATCTTGAATTTTCTGGGAATAGCCTTTGAACTCCTTTCATTCGGAAGTAGTTTTGTTAATCTTGTATAACTGGTAAACATTAAGGGATAGACGAAAACGTACTGCACAAGAAATGTGCACATCTTTATAACACGCAATTTATTTCAAATTACTTTTTGTGGCATCGGCCATTTAGGAGATGTTCGTTACTAATGTTCGAATTGTTCAACACTTGCCACTCCTTGAAGTCCTGTCAACATTCGCTTGTTTCTCGCGATGTCATAAAACAGTATGGAATTTTAAGGCCAGCACATAGCGTCCAGTTGTTAAACATTTGACTATCGCTGTTCTCTTTGTATCTATAACGAAATGTGTAATGTAGCTGTTTCTGTAAAGGTTTGTCTCGATTAAAATTAAATGAACAGAAAAATAAACGTTCGTAAGAATAATTTGTATACCTACTAAAAAAGGACAAAAGGTAGAGAAAGTTATGTGAATGTAACAATCAGATTTTTCATGTAGAATGTTTGGTTAGAGTACCTGCTGAGAAAGTAAAATAGGTTCATTTTGTCACAACTTGTTAAAGATTTGCCGAAGCACTACCACTAGTAGGTCGCGGGTTCATATCCTGAGCGAGGAAAGGGAAACTAGGTACAAGATAAACATAGAAAGGTGTAAGGCGATTATCATGCACTTTATTTATAAGGTGGCGTGTCTAGCACTGTGCTTGTGTCACGCAAAGTCTCGTGCGTCATTGTTATCTGCCCCATCTCATCGGAGCCAAGATGTGTGCTGTTTCTTTGAGCTTCTGCCTGATTTGCGCTCTCGTTGTCACAGTTATATTTTGTCAAATTGTGATAGCCCTCCTTTATTTCACTGCTCAACATTTTTAAACCCTTAATTTATTTAGTTTTAATTCAATTATTTTAATTTTAAAAATTAACCATACTGCCCTATAGCAACTGGGAAAAAAGAAAAGTACCTAAACTCAACCTAAAACTTCAAGAAACTTTTCTTAATAAAGTCCAAGAAATCAAGCAGAAATTAAAACTCCCACTTAAAAGAAATAAACGTCAACCCTTTACACCTATTTGATATTGAACACTATCCGCAATTAGCAGAAGAATTTCCACCTCTGCATGTGGTTTGAAACAAATGTCACAGAAATAATAAATGTAAAATGACCGTCTACACCAATGGATCAACTCACCAAGTACACTACGCCCACTCTTTTCTTGTCATAGAACATAAGGTTCAAGCTCTACAAATGATGATAGTGAAGTTCTAGCAATTCTTTCAGTCTACAAAATCCTCTGTGTAAAATAAACAAACTGAAGAGAGTTGAGATATTATGTGGCGGCGAGGTGACAGAGTAGTTGCACCGCCCGTCTCTCACATTCATTCCATCAACTTTCATTTTATCCATTTCATATCCTCTACTTCCTCTCTCCATTTACACAGGATTCACATAGCAGAACATCTTGCATGGCCTTCCTGTGAGCTTGAAGAAGATATGGAGTAACACCAACCTCTCATCACGATACTGGAGTGGAAGACAGCTAATGGCTTCATTTCCAACTGTCCAACATTAGATACCAATCTCTCATCAAAATACTGCAGTGCTAGAGAGCTAATACCTTCATTTCCAACTGTCCAACATTAGATACCAATCTCTCATCAAAATACTGGAGTGCTAGAGAGCTAATACCTTCATTTGCAACTGTCCAACATTAGATACCAATCTCTCATCAAAATACTGGAGTGCAAGAGAGCTAATGGCTCCATTTCCAACTGCCCAACACTAGATACCAACCTCTCATCAAAATACTGGAGTGCTAGAGAGCTAATACCTTCATTTCCAACTGTCCAACATTAGATACCAATCTCTCATCAAAATACTGGAGTGCTAGAGAGCTAACACCTTCATTTACAACTGTCCAACATTAGATACCAACCTCTCATCAAAATACTGCAGTGCTAGAGAGCTAATACCTTCATTTGCAACTGTCCAACATTAGATACCAATCTCTCATCAAAATACTGGAGTGCAAGAGAGCTAATGGCTTCATTTCCAACTGTCCAACATAAGATATCAATCTCTCATCACGATACTGGAGTGGAAGACAGCTAATGGCTTCATTTCCAACTGTCCAACATTAGATACCAATCTCTCATCAAAATACTGGAGTGCTAGAGAGCTAATACCTTCATTTCCAACTGTCCAACATTAGATAGCAATCTCTCATCAAAATACTGGAGTGCTAGAGAGCTAATACCTTCATTTACAACTGTCCAAAATTAGATACCAATCTCTCATCAAAATACTGCAATGCTAGAGAGCTAATACCTTCATTTGCAACTGTCCAACATTAGATACCAATCTCTCATCAAAATACTGCAGTGCTAGAGAGCTAATACCTTCATTTACAACTGTCCAAAATTAGATACCAATCTCTCATCAAAATACTGCAGTGCTAGAGAGCTAATACCTTCATTTGCAACTGTCCAACATTAGATACCAATCTCTCATCAAAATACTGGAGTGCAAGAGAGCTAATGGCTTCATTTCCAACTGCCCAAAACTAGATACCAATCTCTCATCAAAATACTGGAGCAGAAGAGAGCTAATACCTTCATTTCCAACTGTCCAACATTAGATACCAACCTCTCATCAAAATACTGGAGTGCTAGAAAGCTAATACCTTCATTTCCAACTGTCCAACATTAGATACCAATCTCTCATCACGATACTGGAGTGGAAGAGACCTAATGGCTTCATTTTCAACTGTCCAAAACTAGATACCAACCTCTCATCAAAATACTGGAGTGCTAGAGAGCTAATACCTTTATTTCCAACTGTCCAACATTAGATACCAACCTCTCATCAAAATACTGCAGTGCTAGAGAGCTAATACCTTCATTTCCAACTGTCCAACATTAGATACCAATCTCTCATCAAAATACTGCAGTGCTATAGAGCTAATACCTTCATTTCCAACTGTCCAACATTAGATACCAATCTCTCATCAAAATACTGCAGTGCAAGAGAGCTAATGCCTTCATTTCCAAATGTCCAACATTAGATACCAATCTCTCATCAAAATACTGGAGTGCAAGAGAGCTAATGGCTTCATTTCCAACTGCCCAACACTAGATACCAATCTCTCATCAAAATACTGGAGCAGAAGAGAGCTAATACCTTCATTTCCAACTGTCCAACATTAGATACCAACCTCTCATCAAAATACTGGAGTGCTAGAGAGCTAATACCTTCATTTCCAACTGTCCAACATTAGATACCAATCTCTCATCACGATACTGGAGTGGAACAGACCTAATGGCTTCATTTTCAACTGTCCAAAACTAGATACCAACCTCTCATCAAAATACTGGAGTGCTAGAGAGCTAATACCTTTATTTCCAACTGTCCAACATTAGATACCAACCTCTCATCAAACTACTGCAGTGCTAGAGAGCTAATACCTTCATTTCCAACTGTCCAACATTAGATACCAATCTCTCATCAAAATACTGCAGTGCTAGAGAGCTAATACCTTCATTTCCAACTGTCCAACATTAGATACCAACCTCTCATCAAAATACTGCAGTGCTAGAGAGCTAATACCTTCATTTCCAACTGTCCAACATTAGATACCAATCTCTCATCAAAATACTGCAGTGCTATAGAGCTAATACCTTCATTTCCAACTGTCCAACATTAGATACCAATCTCTCATCAAAATACTGGAGTGCAAGAGAGCTAATGCCTTCATTTCCAACTGTCCAACATTAGATATCAATCTCTCATCAAAATACTGGAGCAGAAGAGAGCTAATACCTTCATTTCCAACTGTCCAACATTAGATACCAACCTCTCATCAAAATACTGGAGTGCTAGAGAGCTAATACCTTCATTTCCAACTGTCCAACATTAGATACCAATCTCTCATCACGATACTGGAGTGGAACAGACCTAATGGCTTCATTTTCAACTGTCCAAAACTAGATACCAACCTCTCATCAAAATACTGGAGTGCTAGAGAGCTAATACCTTTATTTCCAACTGTCCAACATTAGATACCAACCTCTCATCAAACTACTGCAGTGCTAGAGAGCTAATACCTTCATTTCCAACTGTCCAACATTAGATACCAATCTCTCATCAAAATACTGCAGTGCTAGAGAGCTAATACCTTCATTTCCAACTGTCCAACATTAGATACCAACCTCTCATCAAAATACTGCAGTGCTAGAGAGCTAATACCTTCATTTCCAACTGTCCAACATTAGATACCAATCTCTCATCAAAATACTGCAGTGCTATAGAGCTAATACCTTCATTTCCAACTGTCCAACATTAGATACCAATCTCTCATCAAAATACTGGAGTGCAAGAGAGCTAATGCCTTCATTTCCAACTGTCCAACATTAGATATCAATCTCTCATCAAAATACTGGAGTGGAAGAGAGGTAATGGCTTCATTTCCAAATGTCCAACATAAGATATCAATCTCTCATCAAAATACTGGAGTGGAAGAGAGGTAATGGCTTCATTTCCAAATGTCCAACATAAGATATCAATCTCTCATCAAAATACTGGAGTGGAAGAGAGCTAATGGCTTCATTTCCAAATGTCCAACATAAGATACCAATCTCTTATCAAAATACTGGAGTGCAAGAGAGCTAATGGCTTCATTTCCAACTGCCCAACATTAGATACCAATCTCTCATCAAAATACTGGAGTGCAAGAGAGCTAATGGCTTCATTTCCAAATGTCCAACATAAGATATCAATCTCTCATCAAAATACTGGAGTGGAAGAGAGCTAATGGCTTCTTTCCAACTGTCCAACATTAGATACCAATCTCTCATCAAAATACTGCAGTGCTAGAGAGCTAATACCTTCATTTCCAACTGTCCAACATTAGATACCAATCTCTCATCAAAATACTGGAGTGCAAGAGAGCTAATGGCTTCATTTCCAACTGTCCAACAGTACATACCAATCTCTCATCAAAATACTGGAGTGGAAGAGAGCTAATGGCTTCATTTCCAACTGTCCAACATAAGATACCAATCTTTTATCAAAATACTGGAGTGGAGGAGAGCTAATGGCTTTATTTCCAACTGTCCAACATTAGATTCCAATCATCCATATTCTGTTAAAAACGTATCAGAATATGTTCCAAAACGGATGTCATGCAAGAGGTATACACAACTAGCTTAATGCCCGAGTTTCCACGGTCAGCCTTTTAATGACGATTTAATTAATTCAATTTACATCTCACTGAAATTATTGTAGAATGATCTATAAGTTTTTGTATTAAGTCATGCCTTTACCGCTCCGGTGGTTCCGTGTCGTAGGTTTACGGCATACAACAGAACCTCCAGCCTGATAAAGAGACCTTTGAGCAAAATTACCGTCTTTCACACCCAATGGGGCGCTAAGGATCACAGCAGTTAAACAGCGTCCATAAATAAAAACTCAATTTCAATTTTCCTTTAGTGCTCATATGTGTAATTTCGTACAGTCGCGTATATTCTCAATAGCAGATGACAATACCGCTGATTTCCACATCAGCGGAACGTCTGACTTGCTTAACCTCCCCACGACAGTCTTCTAAGTTGTGGAAATGCTGTCTAACATAACTACCCCTTAGCGTGGAACAATCATCCCTCGCAATGGTCGAGTGCATTGTTAGATGATTGCACTAGGTGAATTTCAAACCTTTGTAGCTTCTCTTTGATCCCGCAGTTATTTAATAACATAAACACTACACAGTTTTCACACAACACTGGAACCCGCCAAGTACCGGGGAGATTAACATAGCCACGAGTACGTTACACTGGTATGCTCGCGTCCATATACGTGGTAATCTGTAAGTATCGTGGAGATTAACATAGTCAAGAGTACGTTACACTGGTATGCTCGCGTCCATATACGTGGTAATCTGTAAGTATGGGGGAGATTAACATAGCCAAGAGTACGTTACACTGGTATGCTCGCGTCCATATACGTGGTAATCTGTAAGTATAGGGGAGATTAACATAGCCAAGAGTACGTTACACTGGTATGCTCGCGTCCATATACGTGGTAATCTGTAAGTATCGTGGAGATTAACACAGCCAAGAGTACGTTACACTGGTATGCTCGCGTCCATATACGTGGTAATCTGTAAGTATCGGGGAGATTAACATAGTCAAGAGTACGTTACACTGGTATGCTCGCGTCCATATACGTGGTAATCTGTAAGTATGGGGGAGATTAACATAGCCAAGAGTACGTTACACTGGTATGCTCGCGTCCATATACGTGGTAATCTGTAAGTATGGGGGAGATTAACATAGTCAAGAGTACGTTACACTGGTATGCTCGCGTCCATATACGTGGTAATCTGTAAGTATCGGGGAGATTAACATAGTCAAGAGTACGTTACACTGGTATGCTCCCGTCCATATACGTGGTAATCTGTCAGTATGGGGGAGATTAACATAGTCAAGAGTACGTTACACTGGTATGCTCGCGTCCATATAGTGGTAATCTGTAAGTATCGGGGAGATTAACATAGTCAAGAGTACGTTACACTGGTATGCTCGCGTCCATATACGTGGTAATCTGTAAGTATGGGGGAGATTAACATAGTCAAGAGTACGTTACACTGGTATGCTCGCGTCCATATAGTGGTAATCTGTAAGTATCGGGGAGATTAACATAGTCAAGAGTACGTTACACTGGTATGCTCGCGTCCATATAGTGGTAATCTGTCAGTATGGGGGAGATTAACATAGTCAAGAGTACGTTAAACTGGTATGCTCGCGTCCATATACGTGGTAATCTGTAAGTATGGGGGAGATTAACATAGTCAAGAGTACGTTAAACTGGTATGCTCGCGTCCATATACGTGGTAATCTGTAAGTATCGGGGAGATTAACATAGTCAAGAGTACGTTACACTGGTATGCTCGCGTCCATATACGTGGTAATCTGTAAGTATCGGGGAGATTAACATAGTCAAGAGTACGTTACACTGGTATCCTCGCGTCCATATAGTGGTAATCTGTAAGTATCGGGGAGATTAACATAGTAAAGAGTACGTTACACTGGTATGCTCACGTCCATATAGTGGTAATCTGTAAGTATCGGGGAGATTAACATAGTCAAGAGTACGTTACACTGGTATCCTCGCGTCCATATAGTGGTAATCTGTAAGTATGGGGGAGATTAACATAGTCAAGAGTACGTTACACTGGTATGCTCGCGTCCATATACGTGGTAATCTGTAAGTATGGGGGAGATTAACATTGTCATGATGTTGTTACACTGGTATGCTCGCGTCCATATACGTGGTAATCTGTAAGTATCGGGGAGATTAACATAGTCAAGAGTACGTTACACTGGTATGCTCGCGTCCATATACGTGGTAATCTGTAAGTATCTTGGAGATTAACATAGTCAAGAGTACGTTACACCGGTATGCTCGCGTCCATATACGTGGTAATCTGTAAGTATGGGGGAGATTAACATAGTCAAGAGTACGTTACACTGGTATGCTCGCGTCCATATACGTGGTAATCTGTAAGTATGGGGGAGATTAACATAGTCAAGAGTACGTTACACTCGTATGCTCGCGTCCATATAGGTGGTAATCTGTAAGTATGGGGGAGATTAACATAGTCAAGAGTACGTTACACTGGTATGCTCGCGTCCATATACGTGGTAATCTGTAAGTATCTTGGAGATTAACATAGTCAAGAGTACGTTACACTGGTATGCTCGCGTCCATATACGTGGTAATCTGTAAGTATGGGGGAGATTAACATAGTCAAGAGTACGTTACACTGGTATGCTCGCGTCCATATACGTGGTAATCTGTAAGTATCGGGGAGATTAAAATAGCCAAGAGTACGTTACACTGGTATGCTTGCGTCCATATACGTGGTAATCTGTAAGTATCGTGGAGATTAACATAGTCAAGAGTACGTTACACTGGTATGCTCGCGTCCATATACGTGGTAATCTGTAAGTATCGGGGAGATTAAAATAGCCAAGAGTACGTTACACTGGTATGCTCGCGTTCATATACGTGGTAATCTGTAAGTATCGTGGAGATTAACATAGTCAAGAGTACGTTACACTGGTATGCTCGCGTCCATATACGTGGTAATCTGTAAGTATGGGGGAGATTAACATAGCCAAGAGTCCGTTACACTGGTATGCTCGCGTCCATATACGTGGTAATCTGTAAGTATGGGGGAGATTAACATTGTCATGATGTTACGCGGGTATGCTCGCGTACCTGTACATGACTAAGTGATAATCGCTAAGTATGGGGAGATTAACATTGTCATGATGTTACATTTGTATGCTCGCGTCCATATACGCGACTAAGTGACAATCTGTAAGTATGGGGGAGATTAACACTGTCATGATGTTACGCGGGTATGCTCGCGTCCATATACGTGACTAAGGGACAATCGCTAAGTATGGGGAGATTAACATTGTCATGATGTTACATTTGTATGCTCGCGTCCATATACGCGACTAAGTGACAATCTGTAAGTATGGGGGAGATTAACACTGTCATGATGTTACGCGGGTATGCTCGCGTCCATATACGCGACTAAGTGACAATCTGTAAGTATGGGGAGATTAACACTGTCATGATGTTACGCGGGTATGCTCGCGTCCATATACGCGACTAAGTGACAATCTGTAAGTATGGGGGAGATTAACACTGTCATGATGTTACGCGGGTATGCTCGCGTCCATATACGCGACTAAGTGACAATCTGTAAGTATGGGGGAGATTAACACTGTCATGATGTTACGCGGGTATGCTCGCGTCCATATACGTGACTAAGTGACAATCTGTAAGTGTGGGGGAGATTAACATTGTCATGATGTTACACTGGTATGCTCGCGTCCATATACGTGACTAAGTGACAATCTGTAAGTATGGGGGAGATTAACATTGTCATGATGTTGTTACACTGGTATGCTCGCGTCCATATACGTGACTAAGTGACAATCTGTAAGTATGGGGGAGATTAACATTGTCATGATGTTGTTACGCGGGTATGCTCGCGTCCATATACGTGACTAAGTGACAATCTGTAAGTATAGGGGAGAAGTAGTATATGTCCCGGATGAGCCAATTGGATTAACGATAATCCGCTAGTGACGCTGCGAGCGACGGCGGTAAGTTTGAAAAGCGCCATGAGCGGAAGGATTATCGTTATTGCAATTGGTTCATCCGGGACGAGCTAAAAGAATTGAGGATTAGGGAAAGATGAACGAAAAACAGGAAGTGACGTGGAGTGTTTTGATTGGTAAAAATAAGACGAAATGTGATTGGTTCGTTAATTCGGGTGGAAGATGAAGGAAGGAAGGAAGATAAAAGAGTATGGAGGACACGTGATGGAGAGGAGCGGGGTGGCGAGGAGTTGTCTGTGCGGAGGTCGGGACTGAAAGAGGGAAAAGATGGCGAACGAGGGATAAAAAGTATAACAGAAACTGACGTGTGAAGTTGTGATTGGTGGGAATAAGAAGTGATGTTATTGGTGGAAAGGAACATATGAAAGTTGTTGATTGGTAAGAATAAGAGAGATTATGATTGGTGGAAAGAAAAAGGTGATGGGAAAGGTAAGTTTTCCTAGCAACAAGATTTGCAAAAGCCTCTCCAGAACTCATCAGCAATTTTTGAACGTTGGATGGTAGTTTTTTTGATTGGATAGAGAAATGGGGCGATATGAGATAAGATGGCGAAAATGGGAACTAAACAAGATGGTTGAGACAAGAGGTCTAAGGACGAGGAAATTTCGAGGTTAGTGGTCAACATGGCGGTCGCAAGAGGTGGGGGCAAGGAGACGCGGTGGTGAGAATGGGAACTAAAAGAAGATGGCGGTAGCAAGAGCTTAGAAGAGCAGATTTTGAGGTTAAAATAGTGGGAACTAAAAATGGCGGAGGGTTGGCGACAAGGAGATGCGGTGGCCAACATGAGAACTAAACAAGATGGCGGACGCAAGAGGAGGGTAAGGAGATTTGAGGTTAAGATTTTTAGGTTAAAACAGGACGTAAGCATGGGAACGAAATCCAAGATGGCGAAGGCAATGGTGTGGACGAGGAGATGTGAGGCGCGGTGGCGAAAATGGGAACTAAACAAGATGACGAAGACAAAAAAGTCTAAGGACGAGGAGATTTCGAGGTTAGTGGTCAACATGGCGGTCGCAAGAGGTGGTGGGCAAGGAGATTTGAGGTTAAGATTTTTAGGTTAAAACAGGACGTAAGAAGGGGAACTAAATCCAAGATGGCGGAGGCAAGGGTGGGACGAGGAGATGTGAGGCGCAGTGGTAAAAATGGGAACTAAATAAGATGGCGAAGGCATGAAGTTCAGATTAAAAATATGAGGTAAACGTGGAGAACTTAAACCAAGATGGCGGAGTCGAGGGACGAAGAGATTTGAGGTTAGGATCAACATGCAAAAGATGTCGAACGCAACAAATGGTGACGAGGAGATAGAATTGAGGATTAGGGAAAGATGAAGGAAAAACAGGAAGTGACGTGGAGGGTTTTGATTGGTAAAAATAAGACGAAATGTGATTGGTTCGTTAATTCGGGTGGAAGATGAAGGAAGGAAGATAAAAGAGTATGGAGGACACGTGATGGAGAGGAGCGGAGCGGCGAAGTGTTGTCTGTGCGGAGGTCGGTACTGAAAGAGGGAAAAGATGGCGAACGAGGGATAAAAAGTATAACAGAAAGTGACGTGTGAAGTTGTGATTGGTGGGGATAAGAAGTGATGTTATTGGTGGAAAGGAACAAATGAAAGTTGTTGATTGGTAAGAATAAGAGAGATTATGATTGGTGGAAAGGAAAAGGTGTGGGAGTGGAGTATGTTGGAGGTGATGGGAAAGGTAAGTTTTCCTACCAACAAGATTTGCAAAAGCCTCTCCAGAACTCATCAGCAAGTTTTGAACGTTGGATGATAGTTTTCTTGAGTGGATAGAGAGATGGGGCGATATGAGACGCGGTGGCGAAAATGGGAACTAAACAAGATGGCGGTGACAAGAGGTCTAAGGATGAGGAAATTTCGAGGTTAGTGGTTAACATGGTGGTCGCAAGAGGTGGTGGGCAAGGAGATTTGAGGTTAAGATTTTTAGGTTAAAACAGGACGTAAGAAGGGGAACTAAATCCAAGATGGCGGAGGCAAGGGTGGGACGAGGAGATGTGAGGCGCGGTGGTAAAAATGGGAACTAAATAAGATGGCGGAGGCAAGAAGTCGAGGGACGAAGAAATTTGAGGTTAGGGTTAACATGCGAAAGATGTCGAACGCAACAGATGGTGACGAGGAGATAGAATTGAGGATTAGGGAAAGACGAAGGAAACACAGGAAGTGACGTGGAGGGTTTTGATTGGTAAAAATAAGACGAAATGTGATTGGTTCGTTAATTCGGGTGGAAGATGAAGGAAGGAAGATAAAAGAGTATGGAGGACACGTGATGGAGAGGAGCGGAGCGGCGAGGTGTTGTCTGTGCGGAGGTCGGTACTGAAAGAGGGAAAAGATGGCGAACGAGGGATAAAAAGTATAACAGAAAGTGACGTGTGAAGTTGTGATTGGTGGGGATAAGAAGTGATGTTATTGGTGGAAAGGAACAAATGAAAGTTGTTGATTGGTAAGAATAAGAGAGATTATGATTGGTGGAAAGAAAAAGGTGTGGGAGTGGGGTATGTTGGAGGTGATGGGAAAGGTAAGTTTTCCTACCAACAAGATTTGCAAAAGCCTCTCCAGAACTCATCAGCAATTTTTGAACGTTGGATGATAGTTTTCTTGAGTGGATAGAGAGATGGGGCGATATGAGACGCGGTGGCGAAAATGGGAACTAAACAAGATGGCGGTGACAAGAGGTCTAAGGATGAGGAAATTTCGAGGTTAGTGGTCAACATGGCGGGCATCTTGCTGAATATGGTTTTTGTTTTATTGCCCGGCGTGACGCATTGCGCGGCGCGCGTTTGCCGTAAACCGTTACAGTTGCCATACTTATATTATCCGTCTTTTTTTTTTAAAAAAAAAAATCTTCGCCATCTTAGTTCACAAATTCACCGCTAATTCCTTCTCGTCATTTTTGATCCAATCACCTTTGATTTTATTTTCGCCTATCACATCACGTTATTTCAATTTGTCCACCTATCAGAGATCGTCTTATTTTCACCAATCACAACGTTCCACGTCACTACTTGTTCTACTTTTTAACCCTCAGTCGTGCATGTTTTGCGTCCTTGAGTTTCCATACCTCGCACACGCAACACCACAGCGCGATAACATGTCCACGTGCTAGCTGGTGTACCGGTACGATCGCCTCCTGGGCCTGCTCAACGCCGAGGAAGTGGTAGTGCAGACCTGCGTACCCGTGACGAACCAGGTCATGTACGTGGTGTTGAGGTAACTCCGAGGAGAGCCCCAAGGTGATCCACGCTACCAATGCCGTGATTGCGGCTTACACCACGGTACACAAATGCCTAGTGTTATTTTGTCACCTGAAGCGAATTGGAGATCCAGTGTGCTACTTCGTCACCGACATCGTCGTCACCGTCCTCCCGAGGGATTGGCAACCGTCCGCGGGACGCCTCCTTGCAGACATTGAGGACCACTTCGGACCGGTGAAGGCAAGCCATGAGGCGTTCACAAAAAAAACTTATTTTTTGTTTTTAGCATCGGTAAAACACTTTGTGGTGCAGTTGCTTGTACATTCTTTTTGCAGCCAACCAATAAACGACGAAGTTCTTACTGTTTTTCGGGGTTTTTCCTGGTTGGTAGACAAATGCAAACTCTTTCTACTTTTACATGGCTTTTTCCCCTGGTTGGTACGCGATTGCTGCAACCGTTGCCGAAGCTCTTTCTTTTTTTCGTGCTTTTCCCTGGTGGATAGACAATTAAACTTAATTCCTTTATCCTATTTCGTGGTTTACCCCTGTTTACGGACGCATGCTCAGTGCGCTCTCACACACACACACACACACACACACACACACGCTCACAAATCTCTAACTAGTTTTTCGGGGTTTTCTCTGGTTGGTAGACGACTGCAAGCTCTTTCTGCTTTTTCATAGGTTTTGTGTTTGTTTCACATCAGCAGTGTCTAACGCCATTAACGCAGTTGCATGATGATCACTTACAGTTCTGCCTTGGTTTAATAGACTTGCTAACTTTTGTGTGTACAAACAAATAAAACTCAATATAATGTTTGAGAGTTTGCAATTCTATTTTTGCTTTCTCTACTATGTACTTACAGTACGTAAAGGAAATATTGTACCCCACCCAAAAATTCTATGTCGAGGTTTCACCGTAGTAGTAATAGTCCCGGATGAGCCAATTGTTTTAACGATAATCCTGCCGCTAGGGGCGCTAGTGTCGCTAGTGTCGCTGCGTGCGACGGCGGCGGCGGTAAGTTTGAAAAGCGCCCTGAGCGTTAGGATTATCGTTAAATCGGTTGGCTCATCCGGGACGAGTTGAAAGAATTGAGGAAGTGACGTGGAGTGTTTTGATTGGTTCGTTAATTTGGGGTGGGAGATGGAGGAAGGGAGATGGAGGAGTATGGAGTTCGCGTGATGGAGAGGAGCTGGGTGGCGAGGTGTTGTCTGTGCGGAGGTCGGTACTGAAAGAGGGGTAAAGATGGGGGGCGAGGGATAAAAAGTGTAACAGAAAGTGACGTGTGAAGTTGTGATTGGTGGGAATAAGAAGTGATTTTATTGGTGGAAAGGAACAAATGAGAGTTGTTGATTGGTAGGAATAAGAGGGATTATGATTGGTGGAAAAGAAAAAGTTGTGGGAGTGGGGTATGTTGGAGGTGGTGGGAAAGGTGAGTTTTGCTAGCAGCAAGATTTGCAAAAGCCTGTCTTGAACTGATCAGCAATTTTTGAACGTCGGATGGTAGTTTTCTTGAGTGGATAGAGAGATGGGGGCGATATGAGATGCGGTGGCGAAAATGGGGACTAGACAAGGTTGTTGAGACAAGAGGTTTAAGGACGAGGAAATTTGGAGGTTAGTGGTGAACACGGCGGTCGCAAGAGGTGGGGGTAAGGAGATGCAGTGGTGAGAATGGGAACTAAAAGAAGATGGGGGTAGCAAGAGTTTTAGAAGAGTAGATTTTGAGGTTAAAATAGTGGGAACTAAAAATGGCGGAGGGTCTACGACAAGGAGATGCGGTGAGAACTAAACAAGATGGCGGTCGCAAGAGGAGGGTAAGGAGATTTGAGGTTACAGTACGAAAACACGAAAGGATATATTCCTACGCCAAGCAGGTGCGAAAAATAATTATGCGTGTGGTACTTACCTGTTACCGGTGTGGATGCGTCACCAAAAGCGCGGCACGCGAGGCGGAAAAATAAAAGCAAACTGTTTTTGAAAATGCTTAACCAGCTTTAAGATCAACCAACATCACTACGCACTGATATACCTAGGTTTTTAAAGCGGTACAGACACCCTTTGCAGAGGCGTAATTTAACTATACCAAAAACCTGGTACTGGACCATCGTGATGGTCGCTAGCGTACGTAGGAGCAGGGTTCTCAAGCCGGTCGAAAGCGGTCAAAAACGTGTACGACGTAGGTGTTCGCAGTAGC
The DNA here is from genome assembly GCA_030765065.1 of Deroplatys truncata. Classification (NCBI taxonomy): domain Eukaryota; kingdom Metazoa; phylum Arthropoda; class Insecta; order Mantodea; family Mantidae; genus Deroplatys; species Deroplatys truncata. Next base: position 13,830,650 of record CM060975.1, read on the forward strand.
TGCTGTCGAGTCAACCGTCGAGGTGTGAATAAACGAGATCTGTTCTCGCCGGCAATTTGGTTCGGAGATGTGAGCAGCGGCGAGGTGTTGTGTGTGCGGAGGTCGGGACTGAAAGAGGGAAAAGATGGGGAGCGAGGGATAAAAAGTGTAACAGAAAGTGACGTGTGAAGTTGTGATTGGTGGGAATAAGAAGTGATTTTATTGGTGGAAAGGAGCAAATGAAAGTTGCTGATTGGTAAGAATAAGAGAGGTTATGATTGGTGGAAAGAAAAAGGAATGGGGTATGTTGGAGGTGATGGGAAAGGTAAGTTTTGCTAGCAACAAGATTTGCAAAAGCCTGTCGTGAACTGATCAGCAATTTTTGAACGTTGGATGGTAGTTTTCTTGAGTGGATAGAGAGATGGGGCGATATGAGATGCGGTGGCGAAAATGGGAACTAAACAAGGTGGTTGAGACAAGAGGTTTAAGGACGAGGAAATTTGGAGGTTAGTGGTGAACATGGCGGTCGCAAGAGGTGGGGGTAAGGAGACGCGGTGGTGAGAATGGGAACTAAAAGAAGATGGCGGTAGCAAGAGGTTAGAAGAGTAGATTTTGAGGTTAAAATAGCGGGAACTAAAAATGGCGGAGGGTCTGCGACAAGGAGATGCGGTGAGAACTAAACAAGATGGCGGACGCAAGAGGTGGGTAAGGAGGTTTGAGGTTACAGTACCAAAACACGAAAGGATATATTCCTACGCCAAGCAGGTCCGAAAAATAATTATGCGTGTGTTACTTACCTGTTACCGGTGTGGATGCGTCACCAAAAGCGCGGCACGCGAGGCGGAAAAATAAAAGCAAACTGTTTTTGAAAATGCTTAACCAGCTTTAAGATCAACCAACATCACTACGCACTGATATACCTAGGTTTTTAAAGCGGTACAGACACCCTTTGCAGAGGCGTAATTTAACTATACCAAAAACCTGGTACTGGACCATCGTGATGGTCGCTAGCGTACGTAGGAGCAGGGTTCTCATAGCCGGTCGAAAGCGGTAAAAAACGTGTACGACGTAGGTGTTGGCAGTAGCTGCTGCCGAGGCAACCGTCGAGGTGCGAATGAACGAGATCTGTTCTTGCAGGCAATCTGGTTGAGAGATGAGAGGCGCGGTGGTAAAAATGTGAACTAAATAAGATGGCGGAGGCACGAAGTTGAGGTTAAGGAGCGGCGAGGTGTTGACTGTGCGGCGGTTGGGGTCTGAAAGAGGGGGAAAGATGGCGAACGAGGGATAAAAAGTATAACAGAAAGTGACGTGTGAAGTTGTCATTGGTGGGAATAAGAAGTGATGTTATTGGTGGAAAGGAACAAATGAAAGTTGCTGATTGGCGAGAATAAGAGAGATTATGATTGGTGGAAAGAAAAAAAGGTGTGGGAGTGGGGTATGTTGGAGGTGATGGAAAAGGCAAGTTTTGCTACCAACAACATTTGCAAAAGCCTATCCAGAACTCATCAGCAATTTTAAATAACTAGTGTTTCGGGGGTTTTCTCTGGTTGGTAGACGAATGCAAGCTGTTTCTACCATACTTATATTATTCGTCTTTTTCCTTTTTTTTTTTTAAAATGACTAGTTTTTTTTTTTTTTTTTTTGGGAGTTTTCTGCGGATGGTAAACAAATGCAAGCTCTTTCTGCTTTTTCATAGGTTTTCCCTGGTTGGTAGGCGTTTTCTGTACTGGTTGACGAAGGCGTTTCTAATTTTGGAGGTTTTCTCAGGTTTTTAGCGGTTGTCCCTGCCCGGTAGGCAAATGATGAAGTTTTACCTTGTCGGCGCACGGATACTAGGCACGTACTGGCGCGCACACACACACACACACACACAGAGAGACAGACAGACACACAGACAGGCACACACACACGGACATGTTTCCAAAAATGCTTTTTTTTTTTTTTTTTTTTTTTTTTGATTCAGGAGGTCTCAAAACGTGTATTTCCGGTGAAATCTCGGTATCGAATTTTTGGGCGGAATGCAATACTTCCCCTACTTACTATACGTAGTAGAGAAAGTAAAAAAGTATTGAAAAATTTAAGGAAATAACAAGCAATATCTCAAAAGTGTACTATCTTGTTTTCAAGGGTTTTCCAGATCGGTAAGCGTTAGAATACTCTTAGAGCTTTTTTCAGGTTTTTTAGCGGTTGTCCCTGGCCGGTAGGCAATTGATAAAGTTTTTCTATAACGTCGTCGTTTTGGCTTGTGGCGCACGGTTCCTAGGCACGTACTCGCGCGCGCGCACACACACACACACACACACACACACACACTAAAATAGTAGCGTATAAAAAAAACTGATTTGTTACACTCACATAACTTTCTCTACTCTTGTACAATCTAATTGGTAGCTTTTAAGCGATAGTCAAATATTTTAACGCTGGTTGCTATGTGGCGAATTCCATTCTGTTTGCATGTTCAGGACATAAAAAAAATGAATAAACGAATTTGAGAAAAAGTATAAGTATTGGAAAATTTAAGGAAATAACAAGCAATATCTCGAAAACGGTTCACTCAACAAAAGAAACGTATATGACATAAGTTGTGTATTTTAACGCGATCTACATTTTTTGTGTAGTAAAATTTTGTCTATCTCTTATGGTTTACCAGTTATGCAAAAAAGTCGTTCACAATGAAGAATATTTTTGGAGACATTCCCAGAAAATTCGAGATATACATTTTATTTGACATGACAATATCTTAAACATATGATGTTTTAATCAAAATCGTTAGAGCCGTTTTTGAGAAAATTAAAATTTTCGAAAAATGTTCCATGTAAAGGGTAGTCTGGGGTGGGGGGATTTTCTTGAAAACCTTCGTGTCGCATCTCTGGAAGATACTGAACCTAAATACCAAGTTTGGTGTTTATCCGACTGTTCGTTTTCGAGTTATGCTGTTCACAGACACACAGACACACAGACACACAGACAGACACACACACGGACATGTTTCCAAAAATGCTTTTTTTTTTTTTGGATTCAGAGATTCTCAAAACATGTATTTCCAGTGAAATCTCGGTAACGAATTTTTGGGTGGAATGCAATACTTCCCCTACTTACTATACGTAGTAGAGAAAGTAAAAATGAATAACGCATTTGAGAAAAAGTATAAGTATTGGAAAATTTAAGGAAATAACAAGCAATATCTCGAAAATGGTTCACTCAACTAAAAAAAAATGTATATGACATAAATTGTGTATTTTAACGCGATCTACATTTTTTGTGTAGTAAAATTTTGGCTATCTCTTATGGTTTACCAGTTATGCATACTGAACCTAAATACCAAGTTTGGTGTTTATCCGACTGTTCGTTTTTGAGTTATGCTGTTCACAGACACACAGACGCACAGACAGACAGACACACAGACACACAGACAGACACACACACGGACATGTTTCCAAAAATGCTTTTTTTTTCTGGATTCAGTGATTCTCAAAACATGTATTTCCAGTGAAATCTCGGTATCGAATTTTTGGGTGGAATGCAATACTTCCCCTACTTACTATACGTAGTAGAGAAAGTAAAAATGAATAACGCATTTGAGAAAAAGTATAAGTATTGGAAAATTTAAAGGAAATAACAAGCAATATCTCGAAAAACGGTTCACTCAACAAAATAAATGTATATGGCATAAGTTGTGTATTTTAACGCGATCTACATTTTTTGTGTAGCAAACTTTTGTCTATCTCTTACGGTTTATCAGTTATGAAAAAGTCGTTCACAATGAAGAATTCTTTTGGAGACATTCCCAGAAAATTCGAGATATACATTTCATTTCTCTCGACATTATCTTAAATATATGATATTTTCATCAAAATCGTTAGAGCCATTTTTTAATACAAAGAGAACGGGATTTCACAAGTGAAACAGTACTGTGATAACGATACCACTGAAACAAAAAAAAAATCTGATGTGTAACACTCACATGACTTTCTCAACTCTTGTACAAAGTATTTTTACAAACGCTTATTCCCCATCTAGTTCATGTTAATCGAGATAAACATTTGCAAAATCTATTTTATTGCTAATTTTCTTGTATAAAAAAAAAATCTGATGTGTAACACTCACATGACGTTCTCTACTCTTGTACAAAGTATTTTTACAAACGCTTATGCTCCATCTAGTTCATGTTAATCGAGATAAACATTTGCAAACTCTATTTTATTGCTAATTTTCTTGTAGATGTAGGGGAAAATATATTTACAAGGGGAATATAGAAAAACAGTAGCCTTTAAGCACATACATATCTCTTAATAGCTGGTTGCTATGTGCAACACCATTCTTTTTGCCACAGATTAATACTGTTTGCATATCAAAGACAAAAAAAAATGAATAACGAAGTCCCATTTGAGAAAATAAATATTGGAAAATTAACAAACAATATCTCGAAAACGGTTCACTCAACAACAAAAATGTATATTACATAAGATGTGTATTTTAACGCGATCTACATTTTTTGTGTAGTAAAATTTTGTCTATCTCTTACGGTTTTTCAGTTATGAAAAAGACGTTCACAATGAAGAATACTTTTGGAGACATTCCCAGAAAATTCGAGATATACATTTCATTTCTCACGACATTATATTAAACATACGATATTTTTCATCAAAATCGTTAGAGCCATTTTTTTTAATACAAAGAGAACGGGATTTCACAAGTGAAACAGTACTGTGATAACGATACCAACAAAACTAATTATTATTCACCCACTGAAACACATAAAAAAAATCTGATGTGTAACACTCACATGACTTTTCTCATCTCTTGTACAAAGTATTTTTACAAACGCTTATTCCCCATCTAGTTCATGTTAATCGAGATAAACATTTGCAAACTCTGTTTTATTGCTAATTTTGTTGTAGATGTAGGGAAAATATATTTACAAGGGGAATATAGAAAAACAGTAGCCTTTAAGCACATACATATCTCTTAATAGCTGGTTGCTATGTGCAGTACCATTCTTTTTGCCACAGATTAATACTCTTTGCATATCAAAGACAAAAAAAAAATGAATAACGAATTCCCATTTGAGAAAATAACTATTGGAAAATTTAAGTAAATAACAAGCAATATCTCGAAAACGGTTCACTCAACAATAAAGATGTATATGACATAAGTTGTGTATTTTAACGCGATCTACATACTTTCGTACTCACCTATAAGATATAGAGGGTAGAGGTCGTACGAACGTAGCACTTTGAGAATCTATATTCAACAGTTGGTGTTACTCCTTAGAAAGGAAGTATCTGCTGATTTTTATTTAATTCTTTACATTTTACATAACACGTATGCACTGGCACAACACAAAAGCACTACACACAATACTCAGTTTTAATATTTGCACTAATAACATCAGGAATAACTGAAGTCTGCAAACAGTCATTTCCCATGTGCAGCCTTACGTACAGAAAACGTGTGTGGCTGATCTATGTGTAAAAAGAGCCTGAGAGCGGATGTACGTCAGCGGTAAAATCTTTTAAATGCATTTTTATTGGCGATGGTAGAAATCGTGCAGTGGTGGATCGTGAAAATTCATATAAATGGATGTATCACCTCATAATAAGCCTCTATATACCAAGAATATTGAGTTTTTAAAAAGTCAGCAACTGTACCTGTGTTTCTATACGTGAACGTCAGATGGCAGCTTCGATACGTGTCCACGGAGACCTTAGTGCTAGGCAACTGTACCTCTGTTTCTATACGTGAACGGCAGATTGCAGCTTCGATACGTGTCCACGGAGACCTTAGTGCTAGGCAACTGTACCTCTGTTTCTATACGTGAACGGCAGATTGCAGCTTCGATACGTGTCCACGGAGACCTTAGTGCTAGGCAACTGCACCTCTGTTTCTATACGTGAACGGCAGATTGCAGCTTCGATACGTGTCCACGGAGACCTTAGCGCTAGGCAACTGCACCTCTGTTTCTATACGTGAACGGCAGATTGCAGCTTCGATACGTGTCCACGGAGACCTTAGTGCTAGGCAACTGTACCTCTGTTTCTATACGTGAACGGCAGATTGCAGCTTCGATACGTGTCCACGGAGACCTTAGTGCTAGGCAACTGTACCTCTGTTTCTATACGTGAACGGCAGATTGCAGCTTCGATACGTGTCCACGGAGACCTTAGTGCTAGGCAACTGCACCTCTGTTTCTATACGTGAACGGCAGATTGCAGCTTCGATACGTATCCACGGAGACCTTAGTGCTAGGCAACTGCACCTCTGTTTCTATACGTGAACGGCAGATTGCAGCTTCAATACGTGTCCACGGAGACCTTAGTGCTAGGCAACTGTACCTCTGTTTCTATACGTGAACGGGAGATTGCAGCTTCGATACGTGTCCACGGAGACCTTAGTGCTAGGCAACTGCACCTCTGTTTCTATACGTGAACGTCAGATTGCAGCTTCGATACGTGTCCACGGAGACCTTAGTGCTAGGCAACTGCACCTCTGTTTCTATACGTGAACGGCAGATTGCAGCTTCGATACGTATCCACGGGGACCTTAGTGCTAGGGAACTGCACCTCTGTTTGTATACGTGAACGGCAGATTGCAGCTTCAATACGTGTACACGGAGACCTTAGTGCTAGGCAGCTGTACCTCTGTTTCTATACGTGAACGGCAGATTGCAGCTTCGATACGTGTCCACGGAGATCTTAGTGCTAGGCAGCTATACCTGTTTCTATACGTCAACGGCAGATTGCAGCTTCGATACGTGTTCACGGAGACCTTAGTGCTAGGCAACTGTACCTGTGTTTCTATACGTGTCCACGGAGACCTTAGTGCTAGACAACTGTACCTCTGTTTCTATACGTGAACGGCAGATTGCAGCTTCAATACGTGTCCACGGAGACCTTAGTGCTAGTGCTAGGCAACTATACCTCTGTTTCTATACGTGAACGGCAGATTGCAGCTTCGATACGTGTCCACGGAGATCTTAGTGCTAGGCAACTATACCTGTTTCTATACGTGAACGGCAGATTGCAGCTTCGATACGTGTCCACGGAGACCTTAGTGCTAGGCAACTGTACCTGTGTTTCTATACGTGAACGTCAGATGGCAGCTTCGATACGTGTCCACGGAGACCTTAGTGTTAGGCAACTGTACCTCTGTTTCTATACGTGAACGGCAGATTGCAGCTTCGATACGTGTCCACGGAGACCTTTCGCTTCAGGTGACAAAATAACACTAGGCACTTGTGTGCCGTGGTGTAAGCCGCAATCACGGTATTGGTAGCGTGGATCTCCTTGGGGCTCTCCTCGGAGTTACCTCAACACCACGTACATGACCTGGTTCGTCACGGGTACGCAGGTCTGCACTACCACTTCCTCGGCGTTGAGCAGGCCCAGGAGGCGATCGTACCGGTACACCAGCTAGCACGTGGACATGTTATCGCGCTGTGGTGTTGCGTGTGCGAGGTATGGAAACTCAAGGACGCAAAACATGCACGACCGAGGGTTAAAAAGCAGAACAAGTAGTGACGTGGAGCGTTGTGATTGGTGTAAATAAGACGATCTCTGATAGGTGGACAAATTGAAATAACGTGATGTGATAGGCGAAAATAAAATCAAAGGTGATTGGATGAAAAATGACGAGAAGGAATTAGCGGTGAATTTGTGAACTAAGATGGCGAAGATTTTTTTTTTTTTAAAAAAAAGGATAATATAAGTACGGCAACTGTAACGGTTTACGGCAAACGCGCGCCGCGCAATGCGTCACGCCCGGGCAATAAAACAAAAATCATATTGAGCAAGATGCCCGGCGTGACGCATTGCGCGGCGCGCGTTTGCCGTAAACCGTTACAGTTGCCGTACTTATATTATCCTTTTTTTAAAAAAAAAAAAAAATCTTCGCCATCTTAGTTCACAAATTCACCGCTAATTCCTTCTCGTCATTTTTCATCCAATCACCTTTGATTTTATTTTCGCCTATCACATCACGTTATTTCAATTTGTCCACCTATCAGAGATCGTCTTATTTACACCAATCACAACGCTCCACGTCACTACTTGTTCTGCTTTTTAACCCTCGGTCGTGCATGTTTTGCGTCCTTGAGTTTCCATACCTCGCACACGCAACACCACAGCGCGATAACATGTCCACGTGCTAGCTGGTGTACCGGTACGATCGCCTCCTGGGCCTGCTCAACGCCGAGGAAGTGGTAGTGCAGACCTGCGTACCCGTGACGAACCAGGTCATGTACGTGGTGTTGAGGTAACTCCGAGGAGAGCCCCAAGGAGATCCACGCTACCAATACCGTGATTGCGGCTTACACCACGGCACACAAGTGCCTAGTGTTATTTTGTCACCTGAAGCGAAAGGTCTCCGTGGACACGTATCGAAGCTGCAATCTGCCGTTCACGTATAGAAACAGAGGTACAGTTGCCTAACACTAAGGTCTCCGTGGACACGTATCGAAGCTGCCATCTGACGTTCACGTATAGAAACACAGGTACAGTTGCCTAGCACTAAGGTCTCCGTGGACACGTATCGAAGCTGCAATCTGCCGTTCACGTATAGAAACAGGTATAGTTGCCTAGCACTAAGATCTCCGTGGACACGTATCGAAGCTGCAATCTGCCGTTCACGTATAGAAACAGAGGTATAGTTGCCTAGCACTAGCACTAAGGTCTCCGTGGACACGTATTGAAGCTGCAATCTGCCGTTCACGTATAGAAACAGAGGTACAGTTGTCTAGCACTAAGGTCTCCGTGGACACGTATAGAAACACAGGTACAGTTGCCTAGCACTAAGGTCTCCGTGAACACGTATCGAAGCTGCAATCTGCCGTTGACGTATAGAAACAGGTATAGCTGCCTAGCACTAAGATCTCCGTGGACACGTATCGAAGCTGCAATCTGCCGTTCACGTATAGAAACAGAGGTACAGCTGCCTAGCACTAAGGTCTCCGTGTACACGTATTGAAGCTGCAATCTGCCGTTCACGTATACAAACAGAGGTGCAGTTCCCTAGCACTAAGGTCCCCGTGGATACGTATCGAAGCTGCAATCTGCCGTTCACGTATAGAAACAGAGGTGCAGTTGCCTAGCACTAAGGTCTCCGTGGACACGTATCGAAGCTGCAATCTGACGTTCACGTATAGAAACAGAGGTGCAGTTGCCTAGCACTAAGGTCTCCGTGGACACGTATCGAAGCTGCAATCTCCCGTTCACGTATAGAAACAGAGGTACAGTTGCCTAGCACTAAGGTCTCCGTGGACACGTATTGAAGCTGCAATCTGCCGTTCACGTATAGAAACAGAGGTGCAGTTGCCTAGCACTAAGGTCTCCGTGGATACGTATCGAAGCTGCAATCTGCCGTTCACGTATAGAAACAGAGGTGCAGTTGCCTAGCACTAAGGTCTCCGTGGACACGTATCGAAGCTGCAATCTGCCGTTCACGTATAGAAACAGAGGTACAGTTGCCTAGCACTAAGGTCTCCGTGGACACGTATCGAAGCTGCAATCTGCCGTTCACGTATAGAAACAGAGGTACAGTTGCCTAGCACTAAGGTCTCCGTGGACACGTATCGAAGCTGCAATCTGCCGTTCACGTATAGAAACAGAGGTGCAGTTGCCTAGCGCTAAGGTCTCCGTGGACACGTATCGAAGCTGCAATCTGCCGTTCACGTATAGAAACAGAGGTGCAGTTGCCTAGCACTAAGGTCTCCGTGGACACGTATCGAAGCTGCAATCTGCCGTTCACGTATAGAAACAGAGGTACAGTTGCCTAGCACTAAGGTCTCCGTGGACACGTATCGAAGCTGCAATCTGCCGTTCACGTATAGAAACAGAGGTACAGTTGCCTAGCACTAAGGTCTCCGTGGACACGTATCGAAGCTGCCATCTGACGTTCACGTATAGAAACACAGGTACAGTTGCTGACTTTTTAAAAACTCAATATTCTTGGTATATAGAGGCTTATTATGAGGTGATACATCCATTTATATGAATTTTCACGATCCACCACTGCACGATTTCTACCATCGCCAATAAAAATGCATTTAAAAGATTTTACCGCTGACGTACATCCGCTCTCAGGCTCTTTTTACACATAGATCAGCCACACACGTTTTCTGTACGTAAGGCTGCACATGGGAAATGACTGTTTGCAGACTTCAGTTATTCCTGATGTTATTAGTGCAAATATTAAAACTGAGTATTGTGTGTAGTGCTTTTGTGTTGTGCCAGTGCATACGTGTTATGTAAAATGTAAAGAATTAAATAAAAATCAGCAGATACTTCCTTTCTAAGGAGTAACACCAACTGTTGAATATAGATTCTCAAAGTGCTACGTTCGTACGACCTCTACCCTCTATATCTTATAGGTGAGTACGAAAGTATGTAGATCGCGTTAAAATACACAACTTATGTCATATACATCTTTATTGTTGAGTGAACCGTTTTCGAGATATTGCTTGTTATTTACTTAAATTTTCCAATAGTTATTTTCTCAAATGGGAATTCGTTATTCATTTTTTTTTTGTCTTTGATATGCAAAGAGTATTAATCTGTGGCAAAAAGAATGGTACTGCACATAGCAACCAGCTATTAAGAGATATGTATGTGCTTAAAGGCTACTGTTTTTCTATATTCCCCTTGTAAATATATTTTCCCTACATCTACAACAAAATTAGCAATAAAACAGAGTTTGCAAATGTTTATCTCGATTAACATGAACTAGATGGGGAATAAGCGTTTGTAAAAATACTTTGTACAAGAGATGAGAAAAGTCATGTGAGTGTTACACATCAGATTTTTTTTATGTGTTTCAGTGGGTGAATAATAATTAGTTTTGTTGGTATCGTTATCACAGTACTGTTTCACTTGTGAAATCCCGTTCTCTTTGTATTAAAAAAAATGGCTCTAACGATTTTGATGAAAAATATCGTATGTTTAATATAATGTCGTGAGAAATGAAATGTATATCTCGAATTTTCTGGGAATGTCTCCAAAAGTATTCTTCATTGTGAACGTCTTTTTCATAACTGAAAAACCGTAAGAGATAGACAAAATTTTACTACACAAAAAATGTAGATCGCGTTAAAATACACATCTTATGTAATATACATTTTTGTTGTTGAGTGAACCGTTTTCGAGATATTGTTTGTTAATTTTCCAATATTTATTTTCTCAAATGGGACTTCGTTATTCATTTTTTTTTGTCTTTGATATGCAAACAGTATTAATCTGTGGCAAAAAGAATGGTGTTGCACATAGCAACCAGCTATTAAGAGATATGTATGTGCTTAAAGGCTACTGTTTTTCTATATTCCCCTTGTAAATATATTTTCCCCTACATCTACAAGAAAATTAGCAATAAAATAGAGTTTGCAAATGTTTATCTCGATTAACATGAACTAGATGGAGCATAAGCGTTTGTAAAAATACTTTGTACAAGAGTAGAGAACGTCATGTGAGTGTTACACATCAGATTTTTTTTTTATACAAGAAAATTAGCAATAAAATAGATTTTGCAAATGTTTATCTCGATTAACATGAACTAGATGGGGAATAAGCGTTTGTAAAAATACTTTGTACAAGAGTTGAGAAAGTCATGTGAGTGTTACACATCAGATTTTTTTTTTGTTTCAGTGGTATCGTTATCACAGTACTGTTTCACTTGTGAAATCCCGTTCTCTTTGTATTAAAAAATGGCTCTAACGATTTTGATGAAAATATCATATATTTAAGATAATGTCGAGAGAAATGAAATGTATATCTCGAATTTTCTGGGAATGTCTCCAAAAGAATTCTTCATTGTGAACGACTTTTTCATAACTGATAAACCGTAAGAGATAGACAAAAGTTTGCTACACAAAAAATGTAGATCGCGTTAAAATACACAACTTATGCCATATACATTTATTTTGTTGAGTGAACCGTTTTTCGAGATATTGCTTGTTATTTCCTTTAAATTTTCCAATACTTATACTTTTTCTCAAATGCGTTATTCATTTTTACTTTCTCTACTACGTATAGTAAGTAGGGGAAGTATTGCATTCCACCCAAAAATTCGATACCGAGATTTCACTGGAAATACATGTTTTGAGAATCACTGAATCCAGAAAAAAAAAGCATTTTTGGAAACATGTCCGTGTGTGTGTCTGTCTGTGTGTCTGTGTGTCTGTCTGTCTGTGCGTCTGTGTGTCTGTGAACAGCATAACTCAAAAACGAACAGTCGGATAAACACCAAACTTGGTATTTAGGTTCAGTATGCATAACTGGTAAACCATAAGAGATAGCCAAAATTTTACTACACAAAAAATGTAGATCGCGTTAAAATACACAATTTATGTCATATACATTTTTTTTTAGTTGAGTGAACCATTTTCGAGATATTGCTTGTTATTTCCTTAAATTTTCCAATACTTATACTTTTTCTCAAATGCGTTATTCATTTTTACTTTCTCTACTACGTATAGTAAGTAGGGGAAGTATTGCATTCCACCCAAAAATTCGTTACCGAGATTTCACTGGAAATACATGTTTTGAGAATCTCTGAATCCAAAAAAAAAAAAGCATTTTTGGAAACATGTCCGTGTGTGTGTCTGTCTGTGTGTCTGTGTGTCTGTGTGTCTGTGAACAGCATAACTCGAAAACGAACAGTCGGATAAACACCAAACTTGGTATTTAGGTTCAGTATCTTCCAGAGATGCGACACGAAGGTTTTCAAGAAAATCCCCCCACCCCAGACTACCCTTTACATGGAACATTTTTCGAAAATTTTAATTTTCTCAAAAACGGCTCTAACGATTTTGATTAAAACATCATATGTTTAAGATATTGTCATGTCAAATAAAATGTATATCTCGAATTTTCTGGGAATGTCTCCAAAAATATTCTTCATTGTGAACGACTTTTTTGCATAACTGGTAAACCATAAGAGATAGACAAAATTTTACTACACAAAAAATGTAGATCGCGTTAAAATACACAACTTATGTCATATACGTTTCTTTTGTTGAGTGAACCGTTTTCGAGATATTGCTTGTTATTTCCTTAAATTTTCCAATACTTATACTTTTTCTCAAATTCGTTTATTCATTTTTTTTATGTCCTGAACATGCAAACAGAATGGAATTCGCCACATAGCAACCAGCGTTAAAATATTTGACTATCGCTTAAAAGCTACCAATTAGATTGTACAAGAGTAGAGAAAGTTATGTGAGTGTAACAAATCAGTTTTTTTTATACGCTACTATTTTAGTGTGTGTGTGTGTGTGTGTGTGTGTGTGTGTGTGTGTGTGCGCGCGCGCGAGTACGTGCCTAGGAACCGTGCGCCACAAGCCAAAACGACGACGTTATAGAAAAACTTTATCAATTGCCTACCGGCCAGGGACAACCGCTAAAAAACCTGAAAAAAGCTCTAAGAGTATTCTAACGCTTACCGATCTGGAAAACCCTTGAAAACAAGATAGTACACTTTTGAGATATTGCTTGTTATTTCCTTAAATTTTTCAATACTTTTTTACTTTCTCTACTACGTATAGTAAGTAGGGGAAGTATTGCATTCCGCCCAAAAATTCGATACCGAGATTTCACCGGAAATACACGTTTTGAGACCTCCTGAATCAAAAAAAAAAAAAAAAAAAAAAAAGCATTTTTGGAAACATGTCCGTGTGTGTGTGCCTGTCTGTGTGTCTGTCTGTCTCTCTGTGTGTGTGTGTGTGTGTGTGTGCGCGCCAGTACGTGCCTAGTATCCGTGCGCCGACAAGGTAAAACTTCATCATTTGCCTACCGGGCAGGGACAACCGCTAAAAACCTGAGAAAACCTCCAAAATTAGAAACGCCTTCGTCAACCAGTACAGAAAACGCCTACCAACCAGGGAAAACCTATGAAAAAGCAGAAAGAGCTTGCATTTGTTTACCATCCGCAGAAAACTCCCAAAAAAAAAAAAAAAAAAAAACTAGTCATTTTAAAAAAAAAAAAGGAAAAAGACGAATAATATAAGTATGGTAGAAACAGCTTGCATTCGTCTACCAACCAGAGAAAACCCCCGAAACACTAGTTATTTAAAATTGCTGATGAGTTCTGGATAGGCTTTTGCAAATGTTGTTGGTAGCAAAACTTGCCTTTTCCATCACCTCCAACATACCCCACTCCCACACCTTTTTTTCTTTCCACCAATCATAATCTCTCTTATTCTCGCCAATCAGCAACTTTCATTTGTTCCTTTCCACCAATAACATCACTTCTTATTCCCACCAATGACAACTTCACACGTCACTTTCTGTTATACTTTTTATCCCTCGTTCGCCATCTTTCCCCCTCTTTCAGACCCCAACCGCCGCACAGTCAACACCTCGCCGCTCCTTAACCTCAACTTCGTGCCTCCGCCATCTTATTTAGTTCACATTTTTACCACCGCGCCTCTCATCTCTCAACCAGATTGCCTGCAAGAACAGATCTCGTTCATTCGCACCTCGACGGTTGCCTCGGCAGCAGCTACTGCCAACACCTACGTCGTACACGTTTTTTACCGCTTTCGACCGGCTATGAGAACCCTGCTCCTACGTACGCTAGCGACCATCACGATGGTCCAGTACCAGGTTTTTGGTATAGTTAAATTACGCCTCTGCAAAGGGTGTCTGTACCGCTTTAAAAACCTAGGTATATCAGTGCGTAGTGATGTTGGTTGATCTTAAAGCTGGTTAAGCATTTTCAAAAACAGTTTGCTTTTATTTTTCCGCCTCGCGTGCCGCGCTTTTGGTGACGCATCCACACCGGTAACAGGTAAGTAACACACGCATAATTATTTTTCGGACCTGCTTGGCGTAGGAATATATCCTTTCGTGTTTTGGTACTGTAACCTCAAACCTCCTTACCCACCTCTTGCGTCCGCCATCTTGTTTAGTTCTCACCGCATCTCCTTGTCGCAGACCCTCCGCCATTTTTAGTTCCCGCTATTTTAACCTCAAAATCTACTCTTCTAACCTCTTGCTACCGCCATCTTCTTTTAGTTCCCATTCTCACCACCGCGTCTCCTTACCCCCACCTCTTGCGACCGCCATGTTCACCACTAACCTCCAAATTTCCTCGTCCTTAAACCTCTTGTCTCAACCACCTTGTTTAGTTCCCATTTTCGCCACCGCATCTCATATCGCCCCATCTCTCTATCCACTCAAGAAAACTACCATCCAACGTTCAAAAATTGCTGATCAGTTCACGACAGGCTTTTGCAAATCTTGTTGCTAGCAAAACTTACCTTTCCCATCACCTCCAACATACCCCATTCCTTTTTCTTTCCACCAATCATAACCTCTCTTATTCTTACCAATCAGCAACTTTCATTTGCTCCTTTCCACCAATAAAATCACTTCTTATTCCCACCAATCACAACTTCACACGTCACTTTCTGTTACACTTTTTATCCCTCGCTCCCCATCTTTTCCCTCTTTCAGTCCCGACCTCCGCACACACAACACCTCGCCGCTGCTCACATCTCCGAACCAAATTGCCGGCGAGAACAGATCTCGTTTATTCACACCTCGACGGTTGACTCGACAGCAGCTACTGCGAACACCTACGTCGTACACGTTTTTGACCGCTTTCGACCGGCTTGAGAACCCTGCTCCTACGTACGCTAGCGACCATCACGATGGTCCAGTACCAGGTTTTTGGTATAGTTAAATTACGCCTCTGCAAAGGGTGTCTGTACCGCTTTAAAAACCTAGGTATATCAGTGCGTAGTGATGTTGGTTGATCTTAAAGCTGGTTAAGCATTTTCAAAAACAGTTTGCTTTTATTTTTCCGCCTCGCGTGCCGCGCTTTTGGTGACGCATCCACACCGGTAACAGGTAAGTACCACACGCATAATTATTTTTCGCACCTGCTTGGCGTAGGAATATATCCTTTCGTGTTTTCGTACTGTAACCTCAAATCTCCTTACCCTCCTCTTGCGACCGCCATCTTGTTTAGTTCTCACCGCATCTCCTTGTCGTAGACCCTCCGCCATTTTTAGTTCCCACTATTTTAACCTCAAAATCTACTCTTCTAAAACTCTTGCTACCCCCATCTTCTTTTAGTTCCCATTCTCACCACTGCATCTCCTTACCCCCACCTCTTGCGACCGCCGTGTTCACCACTAACCTCCAAATTTCCTCGTCCTTAAACCTCTTGTCTCAACAACCTTGTCTAGTCCCCATTTTCGCCACCGCATCTCATATCGCCCCCATCTCTCTATCCACTCAAGAAAACTACCATCCGACGTTCAAAAATTGCTGATCAGTTCAAGACAGGCTTTTGCAAATCTTGCTGCTAGCAAAACTCACCTTTCCCACCACCTCCAACATACCCCACTCCCACAACTTTTTCTTTTCCACCAATCATAATCCCTCTTATTCCTACCAATCAACAACTCTCATTTGTTCCTTTCCACCAATAAAATCACTTCTTATTCCCACCAATCACAACTTCACACGTCACTTTCTGTTACACTTTTTATCCCTCGCCCCCCATCTTTACCCCTCTTTCAGTACCGACCTCCGCACAGACAACACCTCGCCACCCAGCTCCTCTCCATCACGCGAACTCCATACTCCTCCATCTCCCTTCCTCCATCTCCCACCCCAAATTAAAGAACCAATCAAAACACTCCACGTCACTTCCTCAATTCTTTCAACTCGTCCCGGATGAGCCAACCGATTTAACGATAATCCTAACGCTCAGGGCGCTTTTCAAACTTACCGCCGCCGCCGTCGCACGCAGCGACACTAGCGACACTAGCGCCCCTAGCGGCAGGATTATCGTTAAAACAATTGGCTCATCCGGGACTATTACTACTCACCGTTTCGAGGTTCCCTGACCCAAAAAACCAAACATTTTTAGACAAAGATCCGCGTGTGTGTGTGTGTGTGTGAACAGTACAACTGGGAAACGAAAACTCGTTTAAATACGAAACTTGGCATTTAAGTTCAGGACCTTTCAGGGGTGCGAGACGAAGGTTTTGAAGAAAATCTCTCCAATTCAAACTACTCTTTACATGCAAAAATTTTCGTTATTTTTAATTTTCTCAAAAATGTCTCTTATATCATAATATATCAATTTCCAGAGCCTATAGTGAGTTAGGTCAGCTTAAGAGAGCTGGTATAATCTAGGATGCAGTTTACGTCAAAACTGCATACATTGTGCACATTTGTGAACACGAATCGTAACTCTTATGTAGAGTGTCAGTTACTAAAACTTATAAACTAATGTTATTTACGTTTAAAATATTTATATTTAGTATTTACAAAACTGCATTAAGTTTCGGAGTAAAATTAGTAGTACCATTATTTTTTGAATGAATAAAATCCTCCTCTGTATTCAAGGTGTGAGTGATAAGGTATCTTTCTAATGCTGACTTGATTTTATTTTTATTATTTTTCAGTTCCTTACGGTTTATGATGGAAATGAATTAAACAATACATGTCATTTGCAATGTCCTTGCAAGGCCGATCTAGAAGTAGTCGATACATAAAATGTCAAAATTACTAAAAAAAAAATCTGATGTGTAACACTCACATGACTTTATCTACTCTTGTACAAACTATTTTTAGAAACTCTTATTCTCCATCTATTTCATATTAATCAAGATAAACATTTGCAGAAACGATCTTTTGACATGCAAAGAGAATTACATTTTACACATAGCGACCAGTTCTAAAAATATATGACTGTCGCTTAAGGCGTACTATGTTCCCCTTGTTTTGTATTTACAAGGGCAATATAGAAATACAGTAGCCTTTAAGCATATACATATCTCTTAATAACTGGTTGCTATGTGCATCACCATTCTCTTTGCCTCAGATTAATACTCTTTGCATATACAAGACAAAAACTGAATAACGAATTCCCATTTGAGAAAATAAGTATTGAAACATTTAAGGGAATAACAAGCAATATCTCGAAAATGGTTCACTCAACAAAAAAAATGTATATGACATAAATTGTGTATTTTAACGCGATCTACATCTTTTGTGTAGTAAAATTTTGTATATCTCTTATGGTTTACCACTTATGCAAAAGTCGTTCACAATAAGAATACTTTTGGAGACATTCCCAGAAAATTCGAGATATACATTTCATTTGTCTTGAAAATATCTTGAGCATATGATATTTTAATCAAAATCGTTAGAACCATTTTTGAGAAAATTAAAATTTTCGAAAAATGTTCCATGTAAAGGGTTGTCTCGGGTGGGGGGATTTTCTTGGAAACCTTCGTGTCGCATCTCTGGAAGATACTGAACCTAAATACCAAGTTTGGTGCTTATCCGACTGTTCGTTTCTGAGTTATGCTGTTCACAGACACACACACGGACATGTTTCCAAAAATGCATTTTTTTTGGATCCAGGGGGTCTCAAAACATGTATTTCCGGTGAAATCTCGGTATCGAATTTTTGGGTGGAATACAATACTTCCCCTACTTACTATACGTAGTAGAGAAAGTAAAAAAGAAAACTAGAAAAGTAAAATGCCTGGCCCGTTATAGAATGTATCAGAAATAAAGCATTCCCCCAGAGTAATTATTGTTTGCATTACCAAAAGTTAAAGGAAATGAAACAAGGATTTAAAGCAGTTCTAAGTAAAAGTAACAATCCATACAGCCCCAAAGCACTGAATATATTGACATTCAGATATAGAAACAAAGTTATATTACAATTGAAGCGTACAGCATTTGAATTTGTACTTCTCACACATTTGCCATTTGAAATGGAATTTGTTTCCGGTGCACTTCCGGTCACACCATCCGTCCATCCACCGCTGCACTTTTCCCTACCATCGACCATAAAACCGCATTTAAAAGATTTTCTCGCTGATGAGCATCCGTTCGCACGGCCATTTTTTTAAAGTTATCGTGCACTTTGCAGCTCTTTAAACGCGGCTGCTTTATCAGCACCGTTCTCACGGTCATTTTTCAAGTTATCGCGCAGTTTGCAGCTCTTTAACCGCGGCTGCCATATTGTAACACACATCGACTGCTTCATCAGCACACGGTCATTCACGTACTGCTGCTTCCGCTGCACATGAGAATCGTTCTTTTTACTGTTTTCTCCGATACTAACGTGAGCAGAACTATAACGCTTGCTACATGTTGCTAATAGTGGTTGAGCTTGCACTCCCACTAGCGCTTTTCGCGGAAGGTTATGTATTTCCGCACGGTTATGTGATTTATTAAGTGCGTGTGGAGTTAAAAACAGTACCATGCCTCAACTTCAACATCAGTGTCAAATATTTAAAACTATCAGTGTCGTGTGTAGTGATTTTGTGTTGTGCTGTGCATAAAATCTGAGAAAAATCACGCACAAACTTTCGACGCGAGCAACAAGTGGATGTGTGCCCTTGTTGCACGCATTGCAATAAACTGTAAAATATGGCCGCCAACCGCACCATCACCAACGACATCGTAGGAGAAAAGACTAACGCGAGCAGAACTATAACACTTGCTACATGTTGCTAATAGTGGTTGAGCTTGCACTCCCACTAGCGCTTTTCGCTGAAAGTTAAGTATTTCCGCACGGCTATGTGATTTATTAAGTGCGTGTGGAGTTAAAAACAGTGCCCCGCCACAACTTCAACATCAGTGTCAAATATTTAAAACTATCAGTGGCGTGTGTAGTGATTTTGTGATGTGCGGTGCATAAAATCTGAGAAAAATCACGCACAAACTTTCGACGCGAGCAACAAGTGGCTGTGTGCCCTTGTTGCACGCATTGCAATAAACTGTCGAATATGGCCGCCAACCGCACCCTGTCGAATATGGCCGCCAAGCGCACCATCAGCAACAGCATGGTAGGTGGAAAAAGCCTGTCCTCCTTGTATTTTCATAGTTGTCTTAAATACAAATAGAAACTTCCATTTTCGCAATCCATTATATAAAATTAATGCAAAAAAAACTTATGCCAAAAACGGATTGCCATAAAAAACAAATAAACAATACCTCTAAACGAAATGCGTTGAAAAGGAATATGAACATGAAATAAGCCGACAAGCTATGACAGGTGTGACGGTGTTTGGCGATCATACGGGGAAGCGCGTGCTGTACGCGTCGTGCAAACTGCACGATAGCATGAAAACTGACCGTGTGAACGGATGCTGATGAAGTAGTCGGTTGACCACAGCGATTAAAGATCTGCAAAACTGCGCGAACCAGCTTCCCGGTGTGCCAACTTTCAACATGCATTGCCCTAACAAACAACGTGCAATTTGTGCCTTATCAAGCGGTATCGCTACTATTAAATGTGTGTGTGTGTACCTATTTAATTTTTATTTTCTTTTGCACTGCACACTTTTGTGTTAAAATATATATACATTTTCAATTTTGTCATTGTGTGGATTTTGTGCGAACCAACTTCCCAGTGTGCCAACTTTCAACATGCATTGCCCTAACAAACAACGTGCAATTTGTGCCTTATCAAGCGGTATCGCTACTATTAAATGTGTGTGTGCCTATTTAATTTTCATTTTCTTTTGCACTGCACACTTTTGTGTTAAAATATATATACATTTTCAATTTTGTCATTGTGCGGATTTTGTGCGAACCAACTTCCCAGTGTGCCAACTTTCAACATGCATTGCCCTAACAAACAACGTGCAATTTGTGCCTTATCAAGCGGTATCGCTACTATTAAATGTGTGTGTGTGCCTATTTAATTTTTATTTTCTTTTGCACTGCACACTTTTGTGTTAAAATATATATACATTTTCAATTTTGTCATTGTGTGGATTTTGTTTGTTAATTTTTTTTATACGCTACTATTATAGTGTGTGTGTGCCTATTTAATTTTTTAAAAGCCCGAAAAATAGAAAGAGTTTGTGAGCGAATGTATGTGTGTGAATGTGTGTGTGTGTGTGCGAGTATGTGCCTAGTATCCGTGCGCCGACAAGGGAAAACTTCATCATTTGCCTACCGGACAGGGACAACCACGAAAAACCTGAAAAACCACGAAAATTAGAAAGGGCTTCGTCAACCACTACAGCAAACGCCTACCAACCAGGGAAAACCTATGAAAAAGCAGAAAGAGTTTGCATTCGTCTACCAACCAGAGAAAACGCCGAAAAACTAGTTTTTTTAAAAAAAAGAAAAAAAAACAGAAAAAGAAGGAAAAAAAAGACGGATAATATAAGTATGGCAACTGTAACAGTTTACGGCAAACGCGCGCGCCGCGCAATGCGTCACTCCGGGCAATATTTTTCAAGTTATCGCGCAGTTTGCAGCTCTTTAATCGCAGCGGGCATATCGTGACGCACATCGACTGCTGATTACCACTCTTGCGTCTGCCATATTGACCACTAACCTCAAATCCCCTCGTTCTTGACTTCTTGTCTTCGCCATCTTGTTTAGTTCCCATTTTTGCCACCGCTCCTCACATCTCCGAACCAGATTGCCGGCAAGAACAGATCTCGTTCATTCACACCTCGACGGTTGACTCGAGAGTAGCTACTGTGAACACCTACGTCGTATACTTTTTTGACCGCTTTCGACCGGCTATGAGAACCCTGCTCCTACGTACGCTAGCGACCATTACGATGGTTCAGTACCAGGTTTTTGGTATAGTTAAATTACGTCTGTGCAAAGGGCGTCTGTACCGCTTTAAAAAACCTAGGTATATCAGTGCGTAGTGATGTTGGTTGATCTTAAAGCTGGTTAAGCATTTTCAAAAACAGTTTGCTTTTATTTTTTCGCGTCGCGTGAAGCTGCTGCGCTTTTGGTGACGCATCAACACCAGTAAGAGGTAACTACCACACGCATAATTATTTTTCGGGCCTGCTTGGCGTAGGAATATATCCTTTGGTGTTTTGGTACTGTAACCTCAAATCTCCTTACCCTCCTCTTGCGTCCGCCGTATTGTTTAGTTCTCACGTTGGCCACCGCATCTCGTTGTCGTCGACCCTCCGCCATTTTTAGTTCCCACTATTTTAACCTCAAAATCTGCTCTTCTAAGCTCTTGCTTCCGTCATCTTCTTTTAGTTCCCATTCTCACCACCGCGTCTCCTTGCCCCCACCTCTTGCGACCGCCATGTTGACCACTAACCTCGAAATTTCCTCGTCCTTAGACCTCTTGTCACCGCCATCTTGTTTAGTTCCCATTTTCGCCACCGCGTCTCATATCGCCCCATCTCTCTATCCACTCAAGAAAACTATCATCCAACGTTCAAAAATTGCTGATGAGTTCTGGAGAGGCTTTTGCAAATCTTGTTGGTAGGAAAACTTACCTTTCCCATCACCTCCAACATACCCCACTCCCACACCTTTTTCTTTCCACCAATCATAATCTCTCTTATTCTTACCAATCAACAACTTTCATTTGTTCCTTTCCACCAATAACATCACTTCTTATCCCCACCAATCACAACTTCACACGTCACTTTCTGTTATACTTTTTATCCCTCGTTCGCCATCTTTTCCCTCTTTCAGTCCCGACCTCCGCACAGACAACACCTCGCCGCTCCGCTCCTCTCCATCACGTGTCCTCCATACTCTTTTATCTTCCTTCCTGCATCTTCCACCCGAATTAACGAACCAATCACATTTCGTCTTATTTTTACCAATCAAAACCCTCCACGTCACTTCCTGTGTTTCCTTCGTCTTTCCCTAATCCTCAATTCTATCTCCTCGTCACCATCTGTTGCGTTCGACATCTTTCGCATGTTAACACTAACCTCAAATTTCTTCGTCCCTCGACTTCTTGCCTCCGCCATCTTATTTAGTTCCCATTTTTACCACCGCGCCTCACATCTCCTCGTCCCACCCTTGCCTCCGCCATCTTGGATTTAGTTCCCCTTCTTACGTCCTGTTTTAACCTAAAAATCTTAACCTCAAATCTCCTTGCCCACCACCTCTTGCGACCGCCATGTTGACCACTAACCTCGAAATCTCCTCGTCCTTAGACTTTTTTGTCTTCGTCATCTTGTTTAGTTCCCATTTTCGCCACCGCGCCTCACATCTCCTCGTCCACACCATTGCCTTCGCCATCTTGGATTTCGTTCCCATGCTTACGTCCTGTTTTAACCTAAAAATCTTAACCTCAAATCTCCTTACCCTCCTCTTGCGTCCGCCATCTTGTTTAGGTCTCACGTTGGCCACCGCATCTCCTTGTCGCCAACCCTCCGCCATTTTTAGTTCCCACTATTTTAACCTATAAATCAGCTCTTCTAAGCTCTTGCTACCGCCATCTTCTTTTAGTTCCCATTCTCACCACCGCGTCTCCTTGCCCCCACCTCTTGCGACCGCCATGTTGACCACTAACCTCGAAATTTCCTCGTCCTTAGACCTCTTGTCTCAACCATCTTGTTTAGTTCCCATTTTCGCCACCGCATCTCATATCGCCCCATCTCTCTATCCACTCAAGAAAACTACCATCCAACGTTCAAAAATTGCTGATGAGTTCTGGAGAGGCTTTTGCAAATCTTGTTGCTAGGAAAACTTACCTTTCCCATCACCTTTTTCTTTCCACCAATCATAATCTCTCTTATTCTTACCAATCAACTACTTTCATTTGTTCCTTTCCACCAATAACATCACTTCTTATTCCCACCAATCACAACTTCACACGTCATTTTCTGTTATACTTTTTATCCCTCGTTCGCCATCTTTTACCTCTTTCAGTCCCGACCTCCGCACAGACAACACCTCGCCACCCCGCTCCTCTCCATCACGTGTCCTCCATACTCTTTTATCTTCCTTCCTTCATCTTCCACCCGAATTAACCAACCAATCACATTTCGTCTTATTTTTACCAATCAAAACACTCCACATCACTTCCTGTTTTTCGTTCATCTTTCCCTAATCCTCAATTCTTTTAGCTCGTCCCGGATGAACCAATTGCAATAACGATAATCCTTCCGCTCATGGCGCTTTTCAAACTTACCGCCGTCGCTCGCAGCGACACTAGCGACACTAGCGCCCTAGCGGCAGGATTATCGTTAATCCAATTGGATCATCCGGGACCTATACTACTGGAAGATTAACATTGTCATGATGTTACACTGGTATGCTCGCGTCCATATACGTGACTAAGTGACAATCTGTAAGTATGAGGGAGATTAACATTGTCATATGTTGTTACGCTGGTATGCTCGCGTACCTGTACATGACTAAGTGACAATCTGTAAGTATGAGGGAGATTAACATTGTCATGATGTTGTTACGCGGGTATGCTTGCGTACCTGTACATGAATAAGTAACAGTCGCTAAGTATGGGGGAGATTAACATTGTCATATGTTGTTACACTGGTATGCTCGCGTACCTGTACATGACTAAGTGACAGTCGCTAAGTATGAGGGAGATTAACACTGTCATGATGTTGTTACGCGGGTATGCTCGCGTACCTGTACATGACTAAGTGACAGTCGTTAAGTATGAGGGAGATTAACATTGTCATGATGTTACACTGGTATGCTCGCGTCCATATACGTGACTAAGTGACAATCGCTAAGTATGGGGGAGATTAACATTGTCATATGTTGTTACACTGGTATGCTCGCGTACCTGTACATGACTAAGTGACAGTCGCTAAGTATGAGGGAGATTAACATTGTCATATGTTGTTACGCTGGTATGCTCGCGTACCTGTACATGACTAAGTGACAGTCGCTAAGTATGGGGGAGATTAACATTGTCATATGTTGTTACACTGGTATGCTCGCGTACCTGTACATGACTAAGTGACAGTCGCTAAGTATGAGGGAGATTAACATTGTCATATGTTGTTACACTGGTATGCTCGCGTACCTGTACATGACTAAGTGACAGTCGCTAAGTATGGGGGAGATTAACATTGTCATATGTTGTTACACTGGTATGCTCGCGTACCTGTACATGACTAAGTGACAGTCGCTAAGTATGAGGGAGATTAACATTGTCATATGTTGTTACGCTGGTATGCTCGCGTACCTGTACATGACTAAGTGACAGTCGCTAAGTATGAGGGAGATTAACATTGTCATATGTTGTTACGCTGGTGTGCTCGCGTACCTGTACATGACTAAGTGACAATCTGTAAGTATGGGGAGATTAACATTGTCATGATGTTGTTACGCTGGTATGCTCGCGTACCTGTACATGACTAAGTGACAGTCGCTAAGTATGAGGGAGATTAACATTGTCATATGTTGTTACGCTGGTGTGCTCGCGTACCTGTACCTGACTAAGTGACAATCTGTAAGTATGGGGAGATTAACATTGTCATGATGTTGTTACGCTGGTATGCTCGCGTACCTGTACATGACTAAGTGACAATCGCTAAGTATGGGGAGATAAACATTGTCATGATGTTGTTACGCTGGTATGCTCGCGTACCTGTACATGACTAAGTGACAATCGCTAAGTATGAGGGAGATTAACATTGTCATGATGTTGTTACGCTGGTATGCTCGCGTACCTGTACATGACTAAGTGACGATCGCTAAGTATGGGGAGATTAACATTGTCATGATGTTGTTACGCTGGTATGCTCGCGTACCTGTACATGACTAAGTGACAATAGCTAAGTATGAGGGAGATTAACATTGTCATGATGTTGTTACGCTGGTATGCTCGCGTACCTGTACATGACTAAATGACAATCTGTAAGTATGAGAGAGATTAACATCGTCATGATGTTGTTACGCTGGTATGCTCGCGTACCTGTACATGACTAAGTGACAATCGCTAAGTATGAGGGAGATTAACATTGTCATATGTTGTTACGCTGGTATGCTCGCGTACCTGTACATGACTAAGTGACAATCTGTAAGTATGAGGGAGATTAACATTGTCATGATGTTGTTACGCGGGTATGCTCGCGTACCTGTACATGACTAAGTGACAATCGCTAAGTATGAGGGAGATTAACATTGTCATATGTTGTTACGCTGGTATGCTCGCGTACCTGTACATGACTAATTGACAATAGCTAAGTATGAGGGAGATTAACATTGTCAAGATGTTGTTACGCTGGTATGCTCGCGTACCTGTACATGACTAAGTGACAATAGCTAAGTAAGAGGGAGATTAACATTGTCATGATGTTGTTACGCTGGTATGCTCGCGTACCTGTACATGACTAAGTGACAATAGCTAAGTATGAGGGAGATTAACATTGTCATATGTTGTTACGCTGGTATGCTCGCGTACCTGTACATGACTAAGTGACAATAGCTAAGTATGAGGGAGATTAACATTGTCATGATGTTGTTACGCTGGTATGCTCGCGTACCTGTACATGACTAAGTGACAATAGCTAAGTAAGAGGGAGATTAACATTGTCATGATGTTGTTACGCTGGTATGCTCGCGTACCTGTACATGACTAAGTGACAATAGCTAAGTATG
This sequence comes from Deroplatys truncata, assembly GCA_030765065.1. NCBI lineage: Eukaryota > Metazoa > Arthropoda > Insecta > Mantodea > Mantidae > Deroplatys > Deroplatys truncata. The sequence continues at coordinate 13,856,965 of CM060975.1, forward strand.
AGGGAGATTAACATTGTCATATGTTGTTACGCTGGTATGCTCGCGTACCTGTACATGACAAAGTGACAATCTGTAAGTATGAGGGAGATTAACATTGTCATGATGTTGTTACGCGGGTATGCTCGCGTACCTGTACATGACTAAGTGACAGTCGCTAAGTATGGGGAGATTAACATTGTCATGATGTTGTTACGCTGGTATGCTCGCGTACCTGTACATGACTAAGTGACAATCGCTAAGTATGAGGGAGATTAACATTGTCATGATGTTGTTACGCTGGTATGCTCGCGTACCTACACATGACTAAGTGACAAACGCTAAGTATGGGGAGATTAACATTGTCATGATATTGTTACGCTGGTATGCTCGCGTACCTACACATGACTAAGTGACAATCGCTAAGTATGGGGAGATTAACATTGTCATGATGTTGTTACGCTGGTATGCTCGCGTACCTGTACATGACTAAGTGACAATCGCTAAGTATGAGGGAGATTAACATTGTCATGATGTTGTTACGCCGGTGTGCTCGCGTACCTGTACCTGACTAAGTGACTCGCTAAGTATGGGGAGATTAACATTGTCATATGTTGTTACGCTGGTGTGCTCGCGTACCTGTACCTGACTAAGTGACAATCGCTAAGTATGAGGGAGATTAACATTGTCATATGTTGTTACGCTGGTGTGCTCGCGTACCTGTACCTGACTAAGTGACAATCGCTAAGTATGGGGAGATTAACATTGTCATATGTTGTTACGCTGGTGTGCTCGCGTACCTGTACATGACTAAGTGACAATCGCTAAGTATGAGGGAGATTAACATTGTCATATGTTGTTACGCTGGTATGCTCGCGTACCTGTACATGACTAAGTGACAATCGCTAAGTATGGGGAGATTAACATTGTCATATGTTGTTACGCTGGTGTGCTCGAGTACCTGTACATGACTAAGTGAATATCGCTAAGTATGAGGGAGATTAACATTGTCATGATGTTGTTACGCTGGTATGCTCGCGTACCTGTACATGACTAAGTGACAATCGCTAAATATGAGGGAGATAAACATTGTCATGACGTTGTTACGCTGGTATGCTCGCGTACCTGTACATGACTAAGTGACAATCGCTAAGTATGAGGGAGATTAACATTGTCATATGCTGTTACGCTGGTGTGCTCGCGTACCTGTACATGACTAAGTGACAATCGCTAAGTATGAGGGAGATCAACATTGTCATATGTTGTTACGCTGGTGTGCTCGCGTACCTGTACATGACTAAGTGACAATCGCTAAGTATGAGGGAGATTAACATTGTCATGATGTTGTTACGCTGGTATGCTCGCGTACCTGTACATGACTAAGTGACAATCGCTTAGTTTGAGGGAGATTAACATTGTCATGATGTTGTTACGCGGGTATGCTCGCGTACCTGTACATGACTAAGTGACAATCGCTTAGTTTGAGGGAGATTAACATTGTCATGATGTTGTTACGCGGGTATGCTCGCGTACCTGTACATTACTAAGTGACAATCGCTAAGTATGAGGGAGATTAACATTGTCATGATGTTGTTACGCTGGTATGCTCGCGTACCTGTACATGACTAAGTGACAATCGCTACGTATGGGGAGATTAACATTGTCATGATGTTGTTACGCTGGTATGCTCGCGTACCTGTACATGACTAAGTGACAATCGCTTAGTTTGAGGGAGATTAACATTGTCATGATGTTGTTACGCTGGTATGCTCGCGTACCTGTACATGACTAAGTGACAATCGCTTAGTTTGAGGGAGATTAACATTGTCATGATGTTGTTACGCGGGTATGCTCGCGTACCTGTACATGACTAAGTGACAATCGCTAAGTATGAGGGAGATTAACATTGTCATGATGTTGTTACGCTGGTATGCTCGCGTACCTGTACATTACTAAGTGACAATCGCTTAGTTTGAGGGAGATTAACATTGTCATGATGTTGTTACGCGGGTATGCTCGCGTACCTGTACATGACTAAGTGACAATCGCTAAGTATGAGGGAGATTAACATTGTCATGATGTTGTTACGCTGGTATGCTCGCGTACCTGTACATGACTAAGTGACAATCGCTAAGTATGAGGAGATTAACATTGTCATGATGTTGTTACGCTGGTATGCTCGCGTACCTGTACATGACTAAGTGACAATCGCTTAGTTTGAGGGAGATTAACATTGTCATGATGTTGTTACGCGGGTATGCTCGCGTACCTGTACATGACTAAGTGACAATCGCTTAGTTTGAGGGAGATTAACATTGTCATGATGTTGTTACGCGGGTATGCTCGCGTACCTGTACATTACTAAGTGACAATCGCTAAGTATGAGGGAGATTAACATTGTCATGATGTTGTTACGCTGGTATGCTCGCGTACCTGTACATGACTAAGTGACAATCGCTACGTATGGGGAGATTAACATTGTCATGATGTTGTTACGCTGGTATGCTCGCGTACCTGTACATGACTAAGTGACAATCGCTTAGTTTGAGGGAGATTAACATTGTCATGATGTTGTTACGCGGGTATGCTCGCGTACCTGTACATGACTAAGTGACAATCGCTTAGTTTGAGGGAGATTAACATTGTCATATGTTGTTACGCTGGTGTGCTCGCGTACCTGTACCTGACTAAGTGACAATCGCTAAGTATGAGGAGATTAACATTGTCATATGTTGTTACGCTGGTGTGCTCGCGTACCTGTACATGACTAAGTGACAATCGCTAAGTATGAGGAGATTAACATTGTCATGATGTTGTTACGCTGGTATGCTCGCGTACCTGTACATGACTAAGTGACAATCGCTAAGTTTGAGGGAGATAAACATTGTCATGATGTTGTTACGCTGGTATGCTCGCGTACCTGTACATGACTAAGTGACAATCGCTAAGTTTGAGGGAGATAAACATTGTCATGATGTTGTTACGCGGGTATGCTCGCGTACCTGTACATGACTAAGTGACAATCGCTAAGTATGAGGAGATTAACATTGTCATATGTTGTTACGCTGGTATGCTCGCGTACCTGTACATGACTAATTGACAATCGCTAAGTATGGGGAGATTAACATTGTCATATGTTGTTACGCTGGTATGCTCGCGTACCTGTACATGACTAAGTGACAATCGCTAAGTATGAGGAGATTAACATTGTCATATGTTGTTACGCTGGTATGCTCGCGTACCTGTACATGACTAAGTGACAATCGCTAAGTATGGGGAGATCAACATTGTCATATGTTGTTACGCTGGTGTGCTCGCGTACCTGTACATGACTAAGTGACAATCGCTAAGTATGAGGGAGATTAACATTGTCATATGTTGTTACGCTGGTATGCTCGCGTACCTGTACATGGCTAAGTGACAATCGCTAAGTATGAGGGAGATAAACATTGTCATGATGTTGTTACGCTGGTGTGCTCGCGTACCTGTACATGACTAAGTGACAATCGCTAAGTATGAGGGAGATTAACATTGTCATATGTTGTTACGCTGGTGTGCTCGCGTACCTGTACATGACTAAGTGACAATCGCTAAGTATGAGGGAGATAAACATTGTCATATGTTGTTACGCTGGTATGCTCGCGTACCTGTACATGACTAAGTGACAGTTGCTAAGTATGAGGGAGATTAACATTGTCATATGTTGTTACGCTGGTATGCTCGCGTACCTGTACCTGACTAAGTGACAATCGCTAAGTATGGGGAGATTAACATTGTCATGATGTTGTTACGCTGGTATGCTCGCGTACCTGTACATGACTAAGTGACAATCGCTAAGTATGAGGGAGATTAACATTGTCATGATATTGTTACGCGGGTATGCTCGCGTCCATATACGTGACTAAGTGACAATCTGTAAGTATGAGGGAGATTAACATTGTCATGATGATGTTACGCGGGTATGCTCGCGTACCTGTACATGACTAAGTGACAATCGCTAAGTTTGAGGGAGATTAACATTGTCATATGTTGTTACGCTGGTATGCTCGCGTACCTGTACATGACTTAGTGACAATCGCTAAGTTTGAGGGAGATTAACATTGTCATGATGTTGTTACGCTGGTGTGCTCGCGTACCTGTACATGACTAAGTGACAATCGCTAAGTATGAGGGAGATAAACATTGTCATATGTTGTTACGCTGGTATGCTCGCGTACCTGTACATGACTAAGTGACAGTCTCTAAGTATGGGGAGATCAACATTGTCATATGTTGTTACACTGGTATGCTCGCGTACCTGTACATGACTAAGTGACAATCGCTAAGTTTGAGGGAGATTAACATTGTCATGATGTTGTTATGCGGGTATGCTCGCGTACCTGTACATGACTAAGTGACAATCGCTAAGTATGAGGGAGATTAACATTGTCATATATTGTTACGCTGGTATGCTCGCGTACCTGTACATGACTAAGTGACAATCGCTAAGTATGAGGGAGATAAACATTGTCATGAGTTGTTACGCTGGTATGCTCGCGTACCTGTACATGACTAAGTGACAATCGCTAAGTATGAGGGAGACAAACATTGTCATGATGTTGTTACGCGGGTATGCTCGCGTACCTGTACATGACTAAGTGACAATCGCTAAATATGAGGGAGATTAACATTGTCATATGTTGTTACGCGGGTATGCTCGCGTACCTGTACATGACTAAGTGACAATCGCTAAGTATGAGGGAGATTAACATTGTCATGATGTTGTTACGCGGGTATGCTCGCGTACCTGTACATGACTAAGTGACAATCGCTAAATATTAGGGAGATTAACATTGTCATATGTTGTTACGCGGGTATGCTCGCGTACCTGTACATGACTAAGTGACAATCGCTAAGTATGAGGGAGATTAACATTGTCATGATGTTGTTACGCGGGTATGCTCGCGTACCTGTACATGACTAAGTGACAATCGCTAAGTATGAGGGAGATTAACATTGTCATATGTTGTTACGCGGGTATGCTCGCGTACCTGTACATGACTAAGTGACAATCGCTAAATATGAGGGAGATTAACATTGTCATGATGTTGTTACGCGGGTATGCTCGCGTACCTGTACATGACTAAGTGACAATCGCTAAGTATGAGGGAGATTAACATTGTCATGATGTTGTTACGCGGGTATGCTCGCGTACCTGTACATGACTAAGTGACAATCGCTAAGTATGAGGGAGAGTAACATTGTCATGATGTTGTTTCGCGGGTATGCTCGCGTACCTGTACATGACTAAGTGACAATCGCTAAAATGAGGGAGATTAACATTTTCATATGTTGTTACGCGGGTATGCTCGCGTACCTGTACATGACTAAGTGACAATCGCTAAGTATGAGGGAGATTAACATTGTTATATGTTGTTACGCTGGTATGCTCGCGTACCTGTACATGACTAAGTGACAGTCGCTAAGTATGAGGGAGATTAACATTGTCATGATGTTGTTACGCTGGTATGCTCGCGTACCTGTACATGACTAAGTGACAATCGCTAAGTATGAGGGAGATTAACATTGTCATGATGTTGTTACGCTGGTGTGCTCGCGTACCTGTACATGACTAAGTGACAATCGCTAAGTATGAGGGAGATTAACATTGTCATGATGTTGTTACGCTGGTGTGCTCGCGTACCTGTACATGACTAAGTGACAGTCGCTAAGTATGGGGAGATTAACATTGTCATATGTTGTTACGCTGGTGTGCTCGCGTACCTGTACCTGACTAAGTGACAATCGCTAAGTATGAGGGAGATTAACATTGTCATGACGTTGTTACGCTGGTATGCTCGCGCACCTGTACATGACTAAGTGACAATCGCTAAGTATGAGGGAGATCAACATTGTCATATGTTGTTACACTGGTGTGCTCGCGTACCTGTACATGACTAAGTGACAGTCGCTAAGTATGAGGGAGATTAACATTGTCATATGTTGTTACGCTGGTGTGCTCGAGTACCTGTACATGACTAAGTGACAATCGCTAAGTATGGGGAGATTAACATTGTCATATGTTGTTACGCTGGTATGCTCGCGTACCTGTACATGACTAAGTGACAATCGCTAAGTATGAGGGAGATCAACATTGTCATATGTTGTTACGCTGGTATGCTCGCGTACCTGTACCTGACTAAGTGACAATAGCTAAGTATGGGGGAGATAAACATTGTCATATGTTGTTACGCTGGTGTGCTCGCGTACCTGTACATGACTAAGTGACAATAGCTAAGTATGGGGGAGATAAACATTGTCATGATGTTGTTACGCTGGTGTGCTCGAGTACCTGTACATGACTAAGTGACAATCGCTAAGTATGGGGGAGATAAACATTGTCATGATGTTGTTACGCTGGTATGCTCGCGTACCTGTACATGACTAAGTGACAATCGCTAAGTATGGGGGAGATAAACATTGTCATGATGTTGTTACGCTGGTATGCTCGCGTACCTGTACATGACTAAGTGACAATCGCTAAGTATGGGGGAGATAAACATTGTCATGATGTTGTTACGCGGGTATGCTCGCGTACCTGTACATGACTAAGTGACAATAGCTAAGTATGGGGGAGATAAACATTGTCATGATATTGTTACGCTGGTGTGCTCGAGTACCTGTACATGACTAAGTGACAATCGCTAAGTATGAGGGAGATTAACATTGTCATATGTTGTTACGCTGGTATGCTCGCGTACCTGTACATGACTAAGTGACAATCGCTAAATATGAGGGAGATAAACATTGTCATGACGTTGTTACGCTGGTATGCTCGCGTACCTGTACATGACTAAGTGACAATCGCTAAGTATGGGGAGATTAACATTGTCATATGTTGTTACGCTGGTGTGCTCGCGTACCTGTACATGACTAAGTGACAATCGCTAAGTATGGGGAGATTAACATTGTCATATGTTGTTACGCTGGTATGCTCGCGTACCTGTACATGACTAAGTGACAATCGCTAAGTATGGGGAGATTAACATTGTCATATGTTGTTACGCTGGTGTGCTCGAGTACCTGTACATGACTAAGTGACAATCGCTAAATATGAGGGAGATAAACATTGTCATGACGTTGTTACGCTGGTATGCTCGCGTACCTGTACATGACTAAGTGACAGTCGCTAAGTATGAGGGAGATTAACATTGTCATGATGTTGTTACACTGGTATGCTCGCGTACCTGTACATGACTAAGTGACAGTCGCTAAGTATGAGGGAGATTAACATTGTCATATGTTGTTACGCTGGTGTGCTCGAGTACCTGTACATGACTAAGTGACAATCGCTAAGTATGGGGAGATTAACATTGCCATGATGTTGTTACGCTGGTATGCTCGCGTACCTGTACATGACTAAGTGACAATCGCTAAGTATGAGGGAGATTAACATTGTCATATGTTGTTACCATGGTGTGCTCGCGTACCTGTACCTGACTAAGTGACAATCGCTAAGTATGGGGGAGATAAACATTGTCATGATGTTGTTACGCTGGTATGCTCGCGTACCTGTACATGACTAAGTGACAATCGCTAAGTATGGGGAGATTAACATTGTCATATGTTGTTACGCTGGTGTGCTCGCGTACCTGTACCTGACTAAGTGACAAGCGCTAAGTATGGGGGAGATTAACATTGTCATATGTTGTTACGCTGGTATGCTCGCGTACCTGTACCTGACTAAGTGACAATCGCTAAGTATGGGGGAGATAAACATTGTCATATGTTGTTACGCTGGTGTGCTCGCGTACCTGTACCTGACTAAGTGACAATCGCTAAGTATGGGGGAGATAAACATTGTCATGATGTTGTTACGCGGGTATGCTCGCGTACCTGTACATGACTAAGTGACAATCGCTAAGTATGGGGAGATTAACATTGTAATATGTTGTTACGCTGGTGTGCTCGAGTACCTGTACATGACTAAGTGACAATCGCTAAGTAAGAGGGAGATTAACATTGTCATATGTTGTTACGCTGGTGTGCTCGCGTACCTGTACCTGACTAAGTGACAATCGCTAAGTATGGGGGAGATTAACATTGTCATATGTTGTTACGCTGGTGTGCTCGAGTACCTGTACCTGACTAAGTGACAATCGCTAAGTATGGGGGAGATTAACATTGTCATATGTTGTTACGCTGGTGTGCTCGCGTACCTGTACCTGACTAAGTGACAATCGCTAAGTATGGGGGAGATAAACATTGTCATGATGTTGTTACGCGGGTATGCTCGCGTACCTGTACATGACTAAGTGACAATCGCTAAGTATGGGGAGATTAACATTGTCATATGTTGTTACGCTGGTGTGCTCGAGTACCTGTACATGACTAAGTGACAATCGCTAAGTAAGAGGGAGATTAACATTGTCATATGTTGTTACGCTGGTGTGCTCGCGTACCTGTACCTGACTAAGTGACAGTCGCTAAGTATGAGGGAGATTAACATTGTCATATGTTGTTACGCTGGTGTGCTCGCGTACCTGTACATGACTAAGTGACAATCGCTAAGTATGGGGAGATCAACATTGTCATATGTTGTTACGCTGGTGTGCTCGCGTACCTGTACATGACTAAGTGACAATCGCTAAGTATGGGGAGATTAACATTGTCATGATGTTGTTACGCTGGTATGCTCGCGTACCTGTACATGACTAAGTGACAATCGCTAAGTATGGGGAGATCAACATTGTCATATGTTGTTACGCTGGTATGCTCGCGTACCTGTACATGACTAAGTGACAATCGCTAAGTATGGGGAGATTAACATTGTCATGATGTTGTTACGCTGGTATGCTCGCGTACCTGTACATGACTAAGTGACAATCGCTAAGTATGGGGAGATCAACATTGTCATATGTTGTTACGCTGGTGTGCTCGCGTACCTGTACATGACTAAGGGACAATCGCTAAGTATGAGGGAGATTAACATTGTCATATGTTGTTACGCTGGTATGCTCGCGTACCTGTACATGACTAAGTGACAATCGCTAAGTATGAGGGAGATAAACATTGTCATGACGTTGTTACGCTGGTGTGCTCGCGTACCTGTACATGACTAAGTGACAATCGCTAAGTATGAGGGAGATAAACATTGTCATGATGTTGTTACGCTGGTGTGCTCGCGTACCTGTACATGACTAAGTGACAATCGCTAAGTATGGGGAGATTAACATTGTCATATGTTGTTACGCTGGTATGCTCGCGTACCTGTACATGACTAAGTGACAATCGCTAAGTATGACGGAGATTAACATTGTCATATGTTGTTACGCTGGTATGCTCGCGTACCTGTACATGACTAAGTGACAATCGCTAAGTATGAGGGAGATTAACATTGTCATATGTTGTTACACTGGTGTGCTCGCGTACCTGTACATGACTAAGTGACAATCGCTAAGTATGGGGAGATTAACATTGTCATATGTTGTTACGCTGGTGTGCTCGAGTACCTGTACATGACTAAGTGACAATCGCTAAGTAAGAGGGAGATTAACATTGTCATATGTTGTTACGCTGGTGTGCTCGCGTACCTGTACCTGACTAAGTGACAGTCGCTAAGTATGAGGGAGATTAACATTGTCATGATGTTGTTACGCTGGTATGCTCGCGTACCTGTACATGACTAAGTGACAATCGCTAAGTATGGGGAGATTAACATTGTCATGATGTTGTTACGCTGGTGTGCTCGCGTACCTACACATGACTAAGTGACAGTCGCTAAGTATGGGGAGATTAACATTGTCATATGTTGTTACGCTGGTGTGCTCGCGTACCTACACATGACTAAGTGACAATCGCTAAGTATGGGGAGATTAACATTGTCATGATGTTGTTACGCTGGTGTGCTCGCGTACCTACACATGACTAAGTGACAGTCGCTAAGTATGGGGAGATTAACATTGTCATATGTTGTTACGCTGGTGTGCTCGCGTACCTACACATGACTAAGTGACAATCGCTAAGTATGAGGGAGATAACATTGTCATATGTTGTTACGCTGGTGTGCTCGCGTACCTGTACATGACTAAGTGACAATCGCTAAGTATGAGGGAGATTAACATTGTTATATGTTGTTACGCTGGTGTGCTCGCGTACCTGTACATGACTAAGTGACAATCGCTAAGTATGAGGAAGATTAACATTGTCATATGTTGTTACGCTGGTGTGCTCGCGTACCTGTACATGACTAAGTGACAATCGCTAAGTATGAGGGAGATTAACATTGTCATATGTTGTTACGCTGGTGTGCTCGCGTACCTGTACATGACTAAGTGACAATCGCTAAGTATGAGGGAGATTAACATTGTTATATGTTGTTACGCTGGTATGCTCGCGTACCTGTTCATGACTAAGTGACAATCGCTAAGTATGGGGAGATTAACATTGTCATGATGTTGTTACGCTGGTATGCTCGCGTACCTGTACATGACTAAGTGACAAGCGCTAAGTATGGGGGAGATTAACATTGTCATGATGTTGTTACGCTGGTATGCTCGCGTACCTGTACATGACTAAGTGACAATCGCTAAGTTTGAGGGAGATTAACATTGTCATGATGTTGTTACGCTGGTATGCTCGCGTACCTGTACATGACTAAGTGACAATCGCTAAGTATGGGGGAGATTAACATTGTCATATGTTGTTACACTGGTGTGCTCGCGTACCTACACATGACTAAGTGACAATCGCTAAGTTTGAGGGAGATTAACATTGTCATGATGTTGTTACGCTGGTATGCTCGAGTACCTGTACATGACTAAGTGACAATCGCTAAGTATGAGGGAGATTAACATTGTCATATGATGTTACGCTGGTATGCTCGCGTACCTGTACATGACTAAGTGACAGTCGCTAAGTATGGGGAGATTAACATTGTCATATGATGTTACGCTGGTATGCTCGCGTACCTGTACATGACTAAGTGACAATCGCTAAGTATGAGGGAGATTAACATTCTCATATGATGTTACGCTGGTATGCTCGCGTACCTGTACATGACTAAGTGACAATCGCTAAGTTTGAGGGAGATTAACATTGTCATATGTTGTTACACTGGTATGCTCGAGTACCTGTACATGACTAAGTGACAATCGCTAAGTTTGAGGGAGATTAACATTGTCATATGTTGTTACACTGGTATGCTCGCGTACCTGTACATGACTAAGTGACAATCGCTAAGTATGAGGGAGATCAACATTGTCATATGTTGTTACGCTGGTATGCTCGAGTACCTGTACATGACTAAGTGACAATCGCTAAGTTTGAGGGAGATTAACATTGTCATATGTTGTTACACTGGTATGCTCGCGTACCTGTACATGACTAAGTGACAATCGCTAAGTTTGAGGGAGATTAACATTGTCATATGATGTTACGCTGGTATGCTCGAGTACCTGTACATGACTAAGTGACAATCGCTAAGTTTGAGGGAGATTAACATTGTCATATGTTGTTACACTGGTATGCTCGCGTACCTGTACATGACTAAGTGACAGTCGCTAAGTATGGGGAGATCAACATTGTCATATGTTGTTACACTGGTATGCTCGCGTACCTGTACATGACTAAGTGACAATCGCTAAGTATGAGGGAGATTAACATTGTCATATGTTGTTACGCTGGTATGCTCGCGTACCTGTACATGACTAAGTGACAGTCGCTAAGTATGGGGAGATTAACATTGTCATATGTTGTTACGCTGGTATGCTCGAGTACCTGTACATGACTAAGTGACAATCGCTAAGTATGAGGGAGATTAACATTGTCATATGTTGTTACGCTGGTATGCTCGAGTACCTGTACATGACTAAGAGACAATCGCTAAGTATGAGGGAGATTAACATTGTCATATGTTGTTACGCGGGTATGCCCGCGTACCTGTACATGACTAAGTGACAATCGCTAAGTAAGAGTGAGATTAACATTGTCATATGTTGTTACGCTGGTGTGCTCGCGTACCTGTACCTGACTAAGTGACAATCGCTAAGTATGGGGAGATCAACATTGTCATATGTTGTTACACTGGTGTGCTCGCGTACCTGTACATGACTAAGTGACAATCGCTAAGTATGAGGGAGATTAACATTGTCATGATGTTGTTACGCTGGTATGCTCGCGTACCTGTACATGACTAAGTGACAATCGCTAAGTATGAGGGAGATTAACATTGTCATGATGTTGTTACACTGGTGTGCTCGCGTACCTGTACATGACTAAGTGACAATCGCTAAGTATGAGGGAGATAAACATTGTCATGATGTTGTTACGCTGGTATGTTCGCGTACCTGTACATGACTAAGTGACAATCGCTAAGTATGAGGAAGATAAACATTGTCATGATGTTGTTACGCTGGTATGCTCGCGTACCTACACATGACTAAGTGACAATCGCTAAGTATGAGGGAGATTAACATTGTCATATGTTGTTACGCTGGTGTGCTCGCGTACCTGTACATGACTAAGTGACAATCGCTAAGTTTGAGGGAGATTAACATTGTCATGATGTTGTTACACTGGTATGCTCGAGTACCTGTACATGACTAAGTGACAATCGCTAAGTATGAGGGAGATTAACATTGTCATGATGTTGTTACGCTGGTATGCTCGCGTACCTGTACATGACTGAGTGACAGTCGCTAAGTATGAGGGAGATTAACATTGTCATGATGTTGTTACGCTGGTGTGCTCGCGTACCTGTACATGACTAAGTGACAATCGCTAAGTATGAGGGAGATAAACATTGTCATGATGTTGTTACGCTGGTATGCTCGCGTACCTGTACATGACTAAGTGACAATCGCTAAGTATGAGGGAGATTAACATTGTCATGGTGTTGTTACGCGGGTATGCTCGCGTACCTGTACATGACTAAGTGACAATCGCTAAGTATGGGGGAGATAAACATTGTCATGATGTTGTTACACTGGTATGCTCGAGTACCTGTACCTGACTAAGTGACAATCGCTAAGTATGAGGGAGATTAACATTGTCATATGTTGTTACACTGGTATGCTCGAGTACCTGTACCTGACTAAGTGACAATCGCTAAGTATGGGGGAGATAAACATTGTCATGATGTTGTTACGTGGGTATGCTCGCGTACCTTTACATGACTAAGTGACAATCGCTAAGTATGGGGAGATTAACATTGTCATATGTTGTTACGCTGGTGTGCTCGAGTACCTGTACATGACTAAGTGACAATCGCTAAGTAAGAGGGAGATTAACATTGTCATATGTTGTTACGCTGGTGTGCTCGCGTACCTGTACCTGACTAAGTGACAGTCGCTAAGTATGAGGGAGATTAACATTGTCATATGTTGTTACGCTGGTGTGCTCGCGTACCTGTACATGACTAAGTGACAATCGCTAAGTATGGGGAGATCAACATTGTCATATGTTGTTACGCTGGTGTGCTCGCGTACCTGTACATGACTAAGTGACAATCGCTAAGTATGGGGAGATTAACATTGTCATGATGTTGTTACGCTGGTATGCTCGCGTACCTGTACATGACTAAGTGACAATCGCTAAGTATGGGGAGATCAACATTGTCATATGTTGTTACGCTGGTATGCTCGCGTACCTGTACATGACTAAGTGACAATCGCTAAGTATGGGGAGATTAACATTGTCATGATGTTGTTACGCTGGTATGCTCGCGTACCTGTACATGACTAAGTGACAATCGCTAAGTATGGGGAGATCAACATTGTCATGATGTTGTTACGCTGGTATGCTCGCGTACCTGTACATGACTAAGTGACAATCGCTAAGTATGGGGAGATTAACATTGTCATGATGTTGTTACGCTGGTATGCTCGCGTACCTGTACATGACTAAGTGACAATCGCTAAGTATGGGGAGATTAACATTGTCATGATGTTGTTACGCTGGTATGCTCGCGTACCTGTACATGACTAAGTGACAATCGCTAAGTATGAGGGAGATAAACATTGTCATATGTTGTTACGCTGGTATGCTCGCGTACCTGTACCTGACTAAGTGACAGTCGCTAAGTATGAGGGAGATTAACATTGTCATATGTTGTTACGCTGGTATGCTCGCGTACCTGTACCTGACTAAGTGACAGTCGCTAAGTATGAGGGAGATTAACATTGTCATATGTTGTTACACTGGTGTGCTCGCGTACCTGTACATGACTAAGTGACAATCGCTAAGTATGGGGAGATTAACATTGTGATATGTTGTTACGCTGGTGTGCTCGAGTACCTGTACATGACTAAGTGACAATCGCTAAGTAAGAGGGAGATTAACATTGTCATATGTTGTTACGCTGGTGTGCTCGCGTACCTGTACCTGACTAAGTGACAGTCGCTAAGTATGAGGGAGATTAACATTGTCATGATGTTGTTACGCTGGTATGCTCGCGTACCTGTACATGACTAAGTGACAATCGCTAAGTATGAGGGAGATTAACATTGTTATATGTTGTTACGCTGGTATGCTCGCGAACCTGTACATGACTAAGTGACAATCGCTAAGTATGGGGAGATTAACATTGTCATGATGTTGTTACGCTGGTATGCTCGCGTACCTGTACATGACTAAGTGACAATCGCTAAGTTTGAGGGAGATTAACATTGTCATGATGTTGTTACGCTGGTATGCTCGCGTACCTGTACATGACTAAGTGACAAGCGCTAAGTATGGGGGAGATCAACATTGTCATATGTTGTTACACTGGTATGCTCGAGTACCTGTACATGACTAAGTGACAATCGCTAAGTATGAGGGAGATCAACATTGTCATATGTTGTTACACTGGTATGCTCGAGTACCTGTACATGACTAAGTGACAATCGCTAAGTTTGAGGGAGATTAACATTGTCATGATGTTGTTACGCTGGTATGCTCGAGTTCCTGTACATGACTAAGTGACAATCGCTAAGTTTGAGGGAGATCAACATTGTCATATGTTGTTACACTGGTATGCTCGAGTACCTGTACATGACTAAGTGACAATCGCTAAGTTTGAGGGAGATTAACATTGTCATGATGTTGTTACGCGGGTATGCTCGCGTACCTGTACATGACTAAGTGACAATCGCTAAGTATGGGGAGATCAACATTGTCATATGTTGTTACGCTGGTATGCTCGCGTACCTGTACATGACTAAGTGACAGTCGCTAAGTATGGGGGAGATAAACATTGTCATATGTTGTTACGCTGGTATGTTCGCGTACCTGTACATGACTAAGTGACAATCGCTAAGTATGGGGAGATAAACATTGTCATGATGTTGTTACGCTGGTATGTTCGCGTACCTGTACATGACTAAGTGACAATCGCTAAGTATGAGGGAGATTAACATTGTCCTGATGTTGTTACACTGGTGTGCTCGCGTACCTGTACATGACTTCGTGACAATCGCTAAGTATGGGGAGATAAACATTGTCATATGTTGTTACGCTGGTATGTTCGCGTACCTGTACATGACTAAGTGACAATCGCTAAGTATGACGGAGATTAACATTGTCATGATGTTGTTACGCGGGTATGCTCGCGTACCTGTACATGACTAAGTGACAATCGCTAAGTATGGGGGAGATAGACATTGTCATGATGTTGTTACGCTGGTATGCTCGCGTACCTGTACATGACTAAGTGACAATCGCTAAGTATGAGGGAGATTAACATTGTCATGATGTTGTTACGCTGGTATGCTCGCGTACCTACACATGACTAAGTGACAATCTCTAAGTATGAGGGAGATTAACATTGTCATGATGTTGTTACGCTGGTATGCTCGCGTACCTGTACATGACTAAGTGACAGTCGCTAAGTATGAGGGAGATTAACATTGTCATGATGTTGTTACGCTGGTATGCTCGCGTACCTGTACATGACTAAGTGACAGTCGCTAAGTATGAGGGAGATTAACATTGTCATGATATTGTTACGCGGGTATGCTCGCGTCCATATACGTGACTAAGTGACAATCTGTAAGTATGAGGGACATTAACATTGTCATGATGTTGTTACGCGGGTATGCTCGCGTACCTGTACATGACTAAGTGACAATCGCTAAGTGTGAGGGAGATTAACATTGTCATGATATTGTTACGCGGGTATGCTCGCGTACCTGTACATGACTAAGTGACAATCGCTAAGTATGAGGGAGATTAACATTGTCATGATGTTGTTACGCTGGTATGCTCGCGTACCTACACATGACTAAGTGACAATCACTAATTATGAGGGAGATTAACATTGTCATGATGTTGTTACGCTGGTATGCTCGCGTACCTGTACATGACTAAGTGACAATCGCTAAGTATGAGGGAGATTAACATTGTCATATGTTGTTACGCTGGTATGCTCGCGTACCTGTACATGACTAAGTGACAATCGCTAAGTATGAGGGAGATTAACATTGTCATGATGTTGTTACGCTGGTATGCTCGCGTACCTGTACATGACTAAGTGACAATCGCTAAGTATGGGGAGATTAACATTGTCATATGATGTTACGCTGGTATGCTCGCGTACCTGTACATGACTAAGTGACAGTCGCTAAGTATGGGGAGATTAACATTGTCATGATGTTGTTACGCTGGTATGCTCGCGTACCTACACATGACTAAGTGACAGTCGCTAAGTATGGGGGAGATAAACATTGTCATGATGTTGTTACGCTGGTATGCTCGCGTACCTACACATGACTAAGTGACAGTCGCTAAGTATGGGGGAGATAAACATTGTCATGATGTTGTTACGCTGGTATGCTCGCGTACCTACACATGACTAAGTGACAATCGCTAAGTATGAGGGAGATAAACATTGTCATGATGTTGTTACGCTGGTGTGCTCGCGTACCTGTACATGACTAAGTGACAGTCGCTAAGTATGAGGGAGATTAACATTGTCATGATATTGCTACGCGGGTATGCTCGCGTCCATATACGTGACTAAGTGACAATCTGTAAGTATGAGGGAGATTAACATTGTCATGATGTTGTTACGCTGGTATGCTCGCGTACCTGTACATGACTAAGTGACAATCGCTAAGTTTGAGGGAGATTAACATTGTCATATGTTGTTACGCTGGTATGCTCGCGTACCTGTACATGACTAAGTGACAATCGCTAAGTTTGAGGGAGATTAACATTGTCATATGTTGTTACGCTGGTATGCTCGCGTACCTGTACATGACTAAGTGACAATCGCTAAGTTTGAGGGAGATTAACATTGCCGTGATGTTGTTACGCTGGTATGCTCGCGTACCTACACATGACTAAGTGACAGTCGCTAAGTATGGGGGAGATAAACATTGTCATGATGTTGTTACGCTGGTATGCTCGCGTACCTACACATGACTAAGTGACAGTCGCTAAGTATGGGGGAGATAAACATTGTCATGATGTTGTTACGCTGGTATGCTCGCGTACTTACACATGACTAAGTGACAGTCGCTAAGTATGGGGGAGATAAACATTATCATGATGTTGTTACGCTGGTATGCTCGCGTACCTACACATGACTAAGGTACAGTCGCTAAGTATGAGGGAGATGAACATTGTCATATGTTGTTACGCGGGTATGCTCGCGTACCTACACATGACTAAGGTACAGTCGCTAAGTATGGGGAGATAAACATTGTCATGATGTTGTTACGCGGGTATGCTCGCGTACCTACACATGACTAAGTGACAGTCGCTAAGTATGAGGGAGATAAACATTGTCATATGTTGTTACGCGGGTATGCTCGCGTACCTGTACATGACTAAGTGACAGTCGCTAAGTATGGGGGAGATAAACATTGCCATGATGTTGTTACGCTGGTATGCTCGCGTACCTACACATGACTAAGTGACAGTCGCTAAGTATGGGGGAGATTAACATTGTCATATGTTGTTACGCTGGTATGCTCGCGTACCTACACATGACTAAGTGACAGTCGCTAAGTATGGGGAGATTAACATTGTCATGATATTGTTACGCGGGTATGCTCGCGTCCATATACGTGACTAAGTGACAATCTGTAAGTATGGGGAGATTAACATTGTCATATGTTGTTACGCTGGTATGCTCGCGTACCTGTACATGACTAAGTGACAATCGCTAAGTATTGGGAGATTAACATTCTCATGATGTTACGCTGGTATGCTCGCGTACCTGTACATGACTAAGTGACAATCGCTAAGTATTGGGAGATTAACATTGTCATGAAGTTACGCTGGTATGCTCGCGTACCTGTACATGACTAAGTGACAGTCGCTAAGTATTGGGAGATTAACATTGTCATATGATGTTACGCTGGTATGCTCTCGTACCTGTATATGACTAAGTGACAATCGCTAAGTATTTTGAGATTAACATTGTCATGATGTTACGCTGGTATGCTCGCGTACCTGTACATGACTAAGTGAGAATCGCTAAGTATGGGGAGATTGATATTGTCATATGTTGTTACGCTGGTATGCTCGCGTACCTGTACATGACTAAGTGACAGTCGCTAAGTATGGGGGAGATTAACATTGTCATGATGTTGTTACGCTGGTATGCTCGCGTACCTGTACATGACTAAGTGACAGTCGCTAAGTATGGGGGAGATTAACATTGTCATGATGTTGTTACGCGGGTATGCTCGCGTACCTGTACATGACTAAGTGATAGTCGCTAAGTATGGGGGAGATTAACATTGTCATGATGTTGTTACGCTGGTATGCTCGCGTACCTGTACATGACTAAGTGACAGTCGCTAAGCATGAGGGAGTTTAACATTGTCATGATGTTGTTACGCTGGTATGCTCGCGTACCTGTACATGACTAAGTGACAATCGCTAAGTATGGGGAGATTAACATTGTCATGATGTTGTTACGCTGGTATGCTCGCGTACCTGTACATGACTAAGTGACAGTCGCTAAGTATGGGGAGATTAACATTGTCATGATGTTGTTACGCGGGTATGCTCGCGTACCTGTACATGACTAAGTGACAGTCGCTAAGTATGGGGGAGATTAACATTGTCATGATGTTGTTACGCTGGTATGCTCGCGTACCTGTACATAACTAAGTGACAATCGCTAAGTATGGCGAGATTAACATTGTCATGATGTTGTTACGCTGGTATGCTCGCGTACCTGTACATGACTAAGTGACAATCGCTAAGTATGGGGAGATTAACATTGTCATGATGTTGTTACGCTGGTATGCTCGCGTACCTGTACGTGACTCAGTGACAATCGCTAAGTATGAGGGAGATAAACATTGTCATGATGTTGTTACGCGGGTATGCTCGCGTACCTACACATGACTAAGTGACAGTCGCTAAGTATGAGGGAGATCAACATTGTCATATGTTGTTACGCTGGTATGCTCGCGTACCTGTACAAGACTAAGTGACAGTCGCTAAGTATGGGGGAGATAAACATTGTCATGATGTTGTTACGCTGGTATGCTCGCGTACCTACACATGACTAAGTGACAATCGCTAAGTATGAGGGAGATTAACATTGTCATATGTTGTTACGCTGGTATGCTCGCGTACCTGTACATGACTAAGTGACAGTCGCTAAGTATGAGGGAGATTAACATTGTCATATGTTGTTACGCTGGTATGCTCGCGTACCTGTACATGACTAAGTCACAATCGCTAAGTATGGGGAGATTAACATTGTCATGATGTTGTTACGCGGGTATGCTCGCGTACCTACACATGACTAAGTGACAATCGCTAAGTATGGGGGAGATAAACATTGTCATGATGTTGTTACGCTGGTGTGCTCGCGTACCTACACATGACTAAGTGACAATCGCTAAGTATGGGGAGATTAACATTGTCATATGTTGTTACGCTGGTATGCTCGCGTACCTGTACATGACTAAGTGACAATCGCTAAGTATGAGGGAGATTTACATTGTCATATGTTGTTACGCTGGTATGCTCGCGTACCTGTACATAACTAAGTGACAATCGCTAAGTATGGGGGAGATAAACATTGTCATATGTTGTTACGCTGGTATGATCGCGTACCTGTACATGACTAAGTGACAATCGCTACGTATGAGGGAGATTAACATTGTCATGATGTTGTTACGCTGGTATGCTCGCGTACCTGTACATAACTAAGTGACAATCGCTAAGTATGAGGGAGATAAACATTGTCATATGTTGTTACGCTGGTATGATCGCGTACCTGTACATAACTAAGTGACAATCGCTAAGTATGAGGGAGATTAACATTGTCATGATGTTGTTACGCTGGTATGCTCGCGTACCTACACATGACTAAGTGACAATCGCTAAGTATGAGGGAGATTAACATTGTCATGATGTTACGCTGGTATGCTCGCGTACCTGTACATAACTAAGTGACAATCGCTAAGTATGAAGGAGATAAACATTGTCATATGTTGTTACGCTGGTGTGCTCGCGTACCTGTACATAACTAAGTGACAATCGCTAAGTATGGGAGAGATAAACATTGTCATGATGTTGTTACGCTGGTGTGCTCGCGTACCTGTACATGACTAAGTGACAATCGCTAAGTATGGGGGAGATTAACATTGTCATGATGTTGTTACGCGGGTATGCTCGCGTACCTGTACATGACTAAGTGACAGTTGCTAAGTATGGGGGAGATAAACATTGTCATGACGTTGTTACGCTGGTATGCTCGCGTACCTGTACATGACTAATTGACAATCGCTAAGTTTGAGGGAGATTAACATTGTCATGA
Source organism: Deroplatys truncata (assembly GCA_030765065.1). NCBI lineage: Eukaryota > Metazoa > Arthropoda > Insecta > Mantodea > Mantidae > Deroplatys > Deroplatys truncata. Next base: position 13,877,690 of record CM060975.1, read on the forward strand.
CGTTGTTACGCTGGTATGCTCGCGTACCTGTACATGACTAAGTGACAATCGCTAAGATTGAGGGAGATTAACATTGTCATGATGTTGTTACGCTGGTATGCTCGCGTACCTGTACATGACTAAGTGACAATCGCTAAGTATGAGGGAGATTAACATTGTCATGATGTTGTTACGCTGGTGTGCTCGCGTACCTGTACATGACTAAGTGACAATCGCTAAGTATGAGGGAGATTAACATTGTCATGATGTTGTTACGCTGGTGGGCTCGCGTACCTGTACATGACTAAGTGACAATCGCTAAGTATGAGGGAGATTAACATTGTTATATGTTGTTACGCTGCTATGCTCGCGTACCTGTACCTGACTAAGTGACAATCGCTAAATATGAGGGAGATAAACATTGTCATGATGTTGTTACGCTGGTATGCTCGCGTACCTGTACATGACTAAGTGACAATCGCTAAGTATGGGGAGATTAACATTGTCATGATGTTGTTACGCTGGTATGCTCGCGTACCTGTACATGACTAAGTGACAATCGCTAAGTATGAGGGAGATTAACATTGTCATGATGTTGTTACGCTGGTGTGCTCGCGTACCTGTACATGACTAAGTGACAATCGCTAAGTATGAGGGAGATTAACATTGTCATGATGTTGTTACGCTGGTATGCTCGCGTACCTGTACATGACTAAGTGACAATCGCTAAGTATGAGGGAGACAAACATTGTCATGATGTTGTTACGCGGGTATGCTCGCGTCCCTGTACATGACTAAGTGACAATCGCTAAGTATGGGGAGATTAACATTGTCATGATATTGTTACGCTGGTATGCTCGCGTACCTGTACATGACTAAGTGACAATCGCTAAGTATGAGGGAGATTTACATTGTCATGATGTTGTTACGCGGGTATGCTCGCGTACCTGTACATGACTAAGTGACAATCGCTAAGTATGAGGGAGATCAACATTGTCATGATGTTGATACGCTGGTGTGCTCGCGTACCTGTACATGACTAAGTGATAATCGCTAAGTATGGCGGAGATTAACATTGTCATGATATTGTTACGCGGGTATGCTCGCGTACCTACACATGACTAATTGACAATCGCTAAGTATGAGGGAGATTAACATTGTCATGATGTTGTTACGCGGGTATGCTCGCGTACCTGTACATGACTAAGTGACAATCGCTAAGTATGAGGGAGATTAACATTGTCATGATATTGTTACGCGGGTATGCTCGCGTACCTACACATGACTAAGTGACAATCGCTAAGTATGGGGAGATTAACATTGTCATGATATTGTTACGCGGGTATGCTCGCGTACCTACACATGACTAAGTGACAATCGCTAAGTATGAGGGAGATTAACATTGTCATGATATTGTTACGCGGGTATGCTCGCGTACCTACACATGACTAAGTGACAATCGCTAAGTATGCGGAGATTAATATTGTCATGATATTGTTACGCGGGTATGCTCGCGTACCTACACATGACTAAGTGACAATCGCTAAGTATGGGGAGATTAACATTGTCATGATATTGTTACGCGGGTATGCTCGCGTACCTACACATGACTAAGTGACAATCGCTAAGTATGAGGGAGATTAACATTGTCATGATGTTGTTACGCTGGTATGCTCGCGTACCTGTACATGACTAAGTGACAATCGCTAAGTATGAGGGAGATTAACATTGTCATGATGTTGTTACGCTGGTGTGCTCGCGTACCTACACATGACTAAGTGACAATCGCTAAGTATGGGGGAGATAAACATTGTCATGATGTTGTTACGCTGGTATGCTCGCGTACCTGTACATGACTAAGTGACAATCGCTAAGTATGGGGGAGATAAACATTGTCATGATGTTGTTACGTTGGTGTGCTCGCGTACCTACACATGACTAAGTGACAATCGCTAAGTATGAGGGAGATTAACATTGTCATGATGTTGTTACGCTGGTATGCTCGCGTACCTGTACATGACTAAGTGACAATCGCTAAGTATGGGGGAGATAAACATTGTCATGATGTTGTTACGCTGGTATGCTCGCGTACCTGTACATGACTAAGTGACAATCGCTAAGTATGGGGGAGATAAACATTGTCATGATGTTGTTACGCGGGTATGCTCGCGTACCTGTACATGACTAAGTGACAATCGCTAAGTATGGGGGAGATAAACATTGTCATGATGTTGTTACGCTGGTATGCTCGCGTACCTGTACATGACTAAGTGACAATCGCTAAGTATGGGGGAGATAAACATTGTCATGATGTTGTTACGCTGGTATGCTCGCGTACCTGTACATGACTAAGTGACAATCGCTAAGTATGAGGGAGATTAACATTGTCATGATGTTGTTACGCGGCTATGCTCGCGTACCTGTACATGACTAGGTGACAATCGCTAAGTATGAGGGAGATTAAGATTGTCATGATATTGTTACGCGGGTATGCTCGAGTACCTGTACCTGACTAAGTGACAATCGCTAAGTATGAGGGAGATTAACATTGTCATGATATTGTTACGCGGGTATGCTCGAGTACCTGTACATGACTAAGTGACAATCGCTAAGTATGAGGGAGATTAACATTGTTATATGTTGTTACGCTGGTATGCTCGCGTACCTACACATGACTAAGTGACAATCGCTAAGTATGAGGGAGATTAACATTGTCATGATGTTGTTACGCGGGTATGCTCGCGTACCTGTACATGACTAAGTGACAATCGCTAAGTATGAGGGAGATTAACATTGTCATGATATTGTTACGCGGGTATGCTCGCGTACCTACACATGACTAAGTGACAATCGCTAAGTATGAGGGAGATTAACATTGTCATGATGTTGTTACGCTGGTATGCTCGCGTACCTACACATGACTAAGTGACAATCGCTAGGTATGAGGGAGATTAACATTGTCATGATGTTGTTACGCGGGTATGCTCGCGTACCTACACATGACTAAGTGACAATCGCTAAGTATGAGGGAGATTAACATTGTCATGATGTTGTTACGCGGGTATGCTCGCGTACCTACACATGACTAAGTGACAATCGCTAAGTATGAGGGAGATTAACATTGTCATGATATTGTTACGCGGGTATGCTCGCGTACCTACACATGACTAAGTGACAATCGCTAAGTATGAGGGAGATTAACATTGTCATGATGTTGTTACGCGGGTATGCTCGCGTACCTGTACATGACTAAGTGACAATCGCTAAGTATGAGGGAGATTAACATTGTCATGATATTGTTACGCGGGTATGCTCGCGTACCTACACATGACTAAGTGACAATCGCTAAGTATGAGGGAGATTAACATTGTCATGATGTTGTTACGCTGGTATGCTCGCGTACCTACACATGACTAAGTGACAATCGCTAAGTATGAGGGAGATTAACATTGTCATGATGTTGTTACGCGGGTATGCTCGCGTACCTGTACATGACTAAGTGACAATCGCTAAGTATGAGGGAGATTAACATTGTCATGATGTTGTTACGCGGTTATGCTCGCGTACCTACACATGACTAAGTGACAATCGCTAAGTATGAGGGAGATAAACATTGTCATGATGTTGTTACGCTTGTGTGCTCGCGTACCTACACATGACTAAGTGACAATCGCTAAGTATGAGGGAGATAAACATTGTCATGATATTGTTACGCGGGTATGCTCGCGTACCTGTACATGACTAAGTGACAGTCGCTAAGTATGAGGGAGATAAACATTGTCATATGTTGTTACGCTGGTATGCTCGCGTACCTGTACATGACTAAGTGACAGTCGCTAAGTATGAGGGAGATAAACATTGTCATGATGTTGTTACGCTGGTATGCTCGCGTACCTGTACATGACTAAGTGACAGTCGCTAAGTATGAGGGAGGTTAACATTGTCATGATGTTGTTACGCTGGTATGCTCGCGTACCTGTACATGACTAAGTGACAGTCGCTAAGTATGCGGGAGATTAACATTGTCATGATGTTGTTACGCTGGTATGCTCGCGTACCTGTACATGACTAAGTGACAGTCGCTAAGTATGAGGGAGATAAACATTGTCATATGTTGTTACGCTGGTATGCTCGCGTACCTGTACATGACTAAGTGATAATCGCCAAGTATGGGGAGATTAACATTGTCATGATGTTGTTACGCTGGTATGCTCGCGTACCTGTACATGACTAAGTGACAGTCGCTAAGTATGGGGAGATTAACATTGTCATGATGTTGTTACGCGGGTATGCTCGCGTACCTGTACATGACTAAGTGACAATCGCTAAGTTAGAGGGAGATTAACATTGTCATGATGTTGTTACGCGGGTATGCTCGCGTACCTACACATGACTAAGTGACAATCGCTAAGTATGAGGGAGATAAACATTGTCATATGTTGTTACGCTGGTATGCTCGCGTACCTACACATGACTAAGTGACAATCGCTAAGTATGAGGGAGATTAACATTGTCATGATGTTGTTACGCTGGTATGTTCGCGTACCTGTACATGACTAAGTGACAATCGCTAAGTATGAGGGAGATTAACATTGTCATGATGTTGTTACGCGGGTATGCTCGCGTACCTACACATGACTAAGTGACAATCGCTAAGTATTAGGGAGATAAACATTGTCATGATGTTGTTACGCTGGTATGTTCGCGTACCTGTACATGACTAAGTGACAATCGCTAAGTATGCGGGAGATTAACATTGTCATGATGTTGTTACGCTGGTATGTTCGCGTACCTGTACATGCCTAAGTGACAATCGCTAAGTATGAGGGAGATTAACATTGTCATGATGTTGTTACGCTGGTATGCTCGCGTACCTACACATGACTAAGTGACAATCGCTAAGTATGAGGGAGATTAACATTGTCATATGTTGTTACACTGGTATGCTCGCGTACCTGTACATGACTAAGTGACAATCGATAAGTATGGGGAGATTAACATTGTCATATGTTGTTACGCTGGTATGCTCGCGTACCTACACATGACTAAGTGACAATCGCTAAGTATGAGGGAGATTAACATTGTCATATGTTGTTACACTGGTATGCTCGCGTACCTGTACATGACTAAGTGACAATCGATAAGTATGGGGAGTTTAACATTGTCATGATGTTGTTACGCTGGTATGCTCGCGTACCTACACATGACTAAGTGACAATCGCTAAGTATGAGGGAGATTAACATTGTCATATGTTGTTACACTGGTGTGCTCGCGTACCTGTACATGACTAAGTGACAATCGATAAGTATGGGGAGTTTAACATTGTCATATGTTGTTACGCTGGTATGCTCGCGTACCTACACATGACTAAGTGACAATCGCTAAGTATGAGGGAGATTAACATTGTCATATGTTGTTACACTGGTGTGCTCGCAGTACCTGTACATGACTAAGTGACAATCGCTAAGAATGAGGGAGATTAACATTGTCATGATGTTGTTACGCGGGTATGCTCGCGTACCTGTACATGACTAAGTGACAATCGCTAAGTATGAGGGAGATTAACATTGTCATGATGTTGTTACGCTGGTATGCTCGCGTACCTGTACATGACTAAGTGACAGTCGCTAAGTATGGGGGAGATAAACATTGTCATGATGTTGTTACACTGGTGTGCTCGCGTACCTGTACATGACTAAGTGACAATCGCTAAGTTTGGGGAGATCAACATTGTCATATGTTGTTACGCTGGTGTGCTCGCGTACCTGTACATGACTAAGTGACAGTCGCTAAGTATGAGGGAGATAAACATTGTCATGATGTTGTTACGCTGGTATGCTCGCGTACCTGTACATGACTAAGTGACAATCGCTAAGTATGGGGAGTCCAACATTGTCATATGTTGTTACGCTGGTGTGCTCGCGTACCTGTACATGACTAAGTGACAATCGCTAAGTATGGGGAGATCAACATTGTCATATGTTGTTACGCTGGTGTGCTCGCGTACCTGTACATGACTAAGTGACAGTCGCTAAGTATGGGGAGATCAACATTGTCATATGTTGTTACGCTGGTGTGCTCGCGTACCTGTACATGACTAAGTGACAATCGCTAAGTATGGGGAGATCAACATTGTCATATGTTGTTACGCTGGTGTGCTCGCGTACCTGTACATGACTAAGTGACAATCGCTAAGTATGGGGAGATCAACATTGTCATATGTTGTTACGCTGGTGTGCTCGCGTACCGGTACATGACTAAGTGACAGTCGCTAAGTATGGGGAGATCAACATTGTCATATGTTGTTACACTGGTGTGCTCGCGTACCTGTACATGACTAAGTGACAATCGCTAAGTATGAGGGAGATCAACATTGTCATGATGTTGTTACGCTGGTATGCTCGCGTCCCTACACATGACTAAGTGACAATCGCTAAGTATGAGGGAGATCAACATTGTCATGATGTTGTTACGCTGGTATGTTCGCGTACCTGTACATGACTAAGTGACAATCGCTAAGTATGAGGGAGATTAACATTGTCATGATGTTGTTACGCTGGTATGCTCGCGTACCTACACATGACTAAGTGACAATCGCTAAGTATGAGGGAGATTAACATTGTCATATGTTGTTACACTGGTATGCTCCCGTACCTGTACATGACTAAGTGACAATCGATAAGTATGGGGAGATTAACATTGTCATGATGTTGTTACGCTGGTATGCTCGCGTACCTGCACATGACTAAGTGACAATCGCTAAGTATGAGGGAGATTAACATTGTCATATGTTGTTACACTGGTGTGCTCGCGTACCTGTACATGACTAAGTGACAATCGCTAAGTATGAGGGAGATTAACATTGTCATGATGTTGTTACGCTGGTATGCTCGCGTACCTGTACATGACTAAGTGACAATCGCTAAGTATGAGGGAGATTAACATTGTCATGATGTTGTTACGCTGGTATGCTCGCGTACCTGTACATGACTAAGTGACAATCGCTAAGTATGGGGAGTCCAACATTGTCGTATGTTGTTACGCGGGTGTGCTCGCGTACCTGTACATGACTAAGTGACAATCGCTAAGTATGGGGAGTCCAACATTGTCATATGTTGTTACGCTGGTGTGCTCGCGTACCTGTACATGACTAAGTGACAATCGCTAAGTATGAGGGAGATCAACATTGTCATATGTTGTTACACTGGTGTGCTCGCGTACCTGTACATGACTAAGTGACAATCGCTAAGTATGAGGGAGATAAACATTGTCATGATGTTGTTACGCTGGTATGCTCGCGTACCTACACATGACTAAGTGACAATCGCTAAGTATGAGGGAGATTAACATTGTTATATGTTGTTACGCTGGTGTGCTCGAGTACCTGTACATGACTAAGTGACAATCGCTAAGTATGAGGGAGATTAACATTGTCATGATGTTGTTACGCGGGTATGCTCGCGTACCTGTACATGACTAAGTGACAATCGCTAAGTATGAGGGAGATTAACATTGTCATGATATTGTTACGCGGGTATGCTCGCGTACCTACACATGACTAAGTGACAATCGCTAAGTATGAGGGAGATTAACATTGTCATGATGTTGTTACGCTGGTATGCTCGCGTACCTACACATGACTAAGTGACAATCGCTAGGTATGAGGGAGATTAACATTGTCATGATGTTGTTACGCGGGTATGCTCGCGTACCTACACATGACTAAGTGACAATCGCTAAGTATGAGGGAGATTAACATTGTCATGATGTTGTTACGCGGGTATGCTCGCGTACCTACACATGACTAAGTGACAATCGCTAAGTATGAGGGAGATTAACATTGTCATGATATTGTTACGCGGGTATGCTCGCGTACCTACACATGACTAAGTGACAATCGCTAAGTATGAGGGAGATTAACATTGTCATGATGTTGTTACGCGGGTATGCTCGCGTACCTGTACATGACTAAGTGACAATCGCTAAGTATGAGGGAGATTAACATTGTCATGATATTGTTACGCGGGTATGCTCGCGTACCTACACATGACTAAGTGACAATCGCTAAGTATGAGGGAGATTAACATTGTCATGATGTTGTTACGCTGGTATGCTCGCGTACCTACACATGACTAAGTGACAATCGCTAAGTATGAGGGAGATTAACATTGTCATGATGTTGTTACGCGGGTATGCTCGCGTACCTGTACATGACTAAGTGACAATCGCTAAGTATGAGGGAGATTAACATTGTCATGATGTTGTTACGCGGTTATGCTCGCGTACCTACACATGACTAAGTGACAATCGCTAAGTATGAGGGAGATAAACATTGTCATGATGTTGTTACGCTTGTGTGCTCGCGTACCTACACATGACTAAGTGACAATCGCTAAGTATGAGGGAGATAAACATTGTCATGATATTGTTACGCGGGTATGCTCGCGTACCTGTACATGACTAAGTGACAGTCGCTAAGTATGAGGGAGATAAACATTGTCATATGTTGTTACGCTGGTATGCTCGCGTACCTGTACATGACTAAGTGACAGTCGCTAAGTATGAGGGAGATAAACATTGTCATGATGTTGTTACGCTGGTATGCTCGCGTACCTGTACATGACTAAGTGACAGTCGCTAAGTATGAGGGAGATTAACATTGTCATGATGTTGTTACGCTGGTATGCTCGCGTACCTGTACATGACTAAGTGACAGTCGCTAAGTATGCGGGAGATTAACATTGTCATGATGTTGTTACGCTGGTATGCTCGCGTACCTGTACATGACTAAGTGACAGTCGCTAAGTATGAGGGAGATAAACATTGTCATATGTTGTTACGCTGGTATGCTCGCGTACCTGTACATGACTAAGTGATAATCGCCAAGTATGGGGAGATTAACATTGTCATGATGTTGTTACGCTGGTATGCTCGCGTACCTGTACATGACTAAGTGACAGTCGCTAAGTATGGGGAGATTAACATTGTCATGATGTTGTTACGCGGGTATGCTCGCGTACCTGTACATGACTAAGTGACAATCGCTAAGTTAGAGGGAGATTAACATTGTCATGATGTTGTTACGCGGGTATGCTCGCGTACCTACACATGACTAAGTGACAATCGCTAAGTATGAGGGAGATAAACATTGTCATATGTTGTTACGCTGGTATGCTCGCGTACCTACACATGACTAAGTGACAATCGCTAAGTATGAGGGAGATTAACATTGTCATGATGTTGTTACGCTGGTATGTTCGCGTACCTGTACATGACTAAGTGACAATCGCTAAGTATGAGGGAGATTAACATTGTCATGATGTTGTTACGCGGGTATGCTCGCGTACCTACACATGACTAAGTGACAATCGCTAAGTATTAGGGAGATAAACATTGTCATGATGTTGTTACGCTGGTATGTTCGCGTACCTGTACATGACTAAGTGACAATCGCTAAGTATGAGGGAGATTAACATTGTCATGATGTTGTTACGCTGGTATGTTCGCGTACCTGTACATGCCTAAGTGACAATCGCTAAGTATGAGGGAGATTAACATTTTCATGATGTTGTTACGCTGGTATGCTCGCGTACCTACACATGACTAAGTGACAATCGCTAAGTATGAGGGAGATTAACATTGTCATATGTTGTTACACTGGTATGCTCGCGTACCTGTACATGACTAAGTGACAATCGATAAGTATGGGGAGATTAACATTGTCATATGTTGTTACGCTGGTATGCTCGCGTACCTACACATGACTAAGTGACAATCGCTAAGTATGAGGGAGATTAACATTGTCATATGTTGTTACACTGGTATGCTCGCGTACCTGTACATGACTAAGTGACAATCGATAAGTATGGGGAGTTTAACATTGTCATGATGTTGTTACGCTGGTATGCTCGCGTACCTACACATGACTAAGTGACAATCGCTAAGTATGAGGGAGATTAACATTGTCATATGTTGTTACACTGGTGTGCTCGCGTACCTGTACATGACTAAGTGACAATCGATAAGTATGGGGAGTTTAACATTGTCATATGTTGTTACGCTGGTATGCTCGCGTACCTACACATGACTAAGTGACAATCGCTAAGTATGAGGGAGATTAACATTGTCATATGTTGTTACACTGGTGTGCTCGCAGTACCTGTACATGACTAAGTGACAATCGCTAAGAATGAGGGAGATTAACATTGTCATGATGTTGTTACGCGGGTATGCTCGCGTACCTGTACATGACTAAGTGACAATCGCTAAGTATGAGGGAGATTAACATTGTCATGATGTTGTTACGCTGGTATGCTCGCGTACCTGTACATGACTAAGTGACAGTCGCTAAGTATGGGGGAGATAAACATTGTCATGATGTTGTTACACTGGTGTGCTCGCGTACCTGTACATGACTAAGTGACAATCGCTAAGTTTGGGGAGATCAACATTGTCATATGTTGTTACGCTGGTGTGCTCGCGTACCTGTACATGACTAAGTGACAGTCGCTAAGTATGAGGGAGATAAACATTGTCATGATGTTGTTACGCTGGTATGCTCGCGTACCTGTACATGACTAAGTGACAATCGCTAAGTATGGGGAGTCCAACATTGTCATATGTTGTTACGCTGGTGTGCTCGCGTACCTGTACATGACTAAGTGACAATCGCTAAGTATGGGGAGATCAACATTGTCATATGTTGTTACGCTGGTGTGCTCGCGTACCTGTACATGACTAAGTGACAGTCGCTAAGTATGGGGAGATCAACATTGTCATATGTTGTTACGCTGGTGTGCTCGCGTACCTGTACATGACTAAGTGACAATCGCTAAGTATGGGGAGATCAACATTGTCATATGTTGTTACGCTGGTGTGCTCGCGTACCTGTACATGACTAAGTGACAATCGCTAAGTATGGGGAGATCAACATTGTCATATGTTGTTACGCTGGTGTGCTCGCGTACCGGTACATGACTAAGTGACAGTCGCTAAGTATGGGGAGATCAACATTGTCATATGTTGTTACACTGGTGTGCTCGCGTACCTGTACATGACTAAGTGACAATCGCTAAGTATGAGGGAGATCAACATTGTCATGATGTTGTTACGCTGGTATGCTCGCGTCCCTACACATGACTAAGTGACAATCGCTAAGTATGAGGGAGATCAACATTGTCATGATGTTGTTACGCTGGTATGTTCGCGTACCTGTACATGACTAAGTGACAATCGCTAAGTATGAGGGAGATTAACATTGTCATGATGTTGTTACGCTGGTATGCTCGCGTACCTACACATGACTAAGTGACAATCGCTAAGTATGAGGGAGATTAACATTGTCATATGTTGTTACACTGGTATGCTCCCGTACCTGTACATGACTAAGTGACAATCGATAAGTATGGGGAGATTAACATTGTCATGATGTTGTTACGCTGGTATGCTCGCGTACCTGCACATGACTAAGTGACAATCGCTAAGTATGAGGGAGATTAACATTGTCATATGTTGTTACACTGGTGTGCTCGCGTACCTGTACATGACTAAGTGACAATCGCTAAGTATGAGGGAGATTAACATTGTCATGATGTTGTTACGCTGGTATGCTCGCGTACCTGTACATGACTAAGTGACAATCGCTAAGTATGAGGGAGATTAACATTGTCATGATGTTGTTACGCTGGTATGCTCGCGTACCTGTACATGACTAAGTGACAATCGCTAAGTATGGGGAGTCCAACATTGTCGTATGTTGTTACGCGGGTGTGCTCGCGTACCTGTACATGACTAAGTGACAATCGCTAAGTATGGGGAGTCCAACATTGTCATATGTTGTTACGCTGGTGTGCTCGCGTACCTGTACATGACTAAGTGACAATCGCTAAGTATGAGGGAGATCAACATTGTCATATGTTGTTACACTGGTGTGCTCGCGTACCTGTACATGACTAAGTGACAATCGCTAAGTATGAGGGAGATAAACATTGTCATGATGTTGTTACGCTGGTATGCTCGCGTACCTACACATGACTAAGTGACAATCGCTAAGTATGAGGGAGATTAACATTGTTATATGTTGTTACGCTGGTGTGCTCGAGTACCTGTACATGACTAAGTGACAATCGCTAAGTATGAGGGAGATTAACATTGTCATGACGTTGTTACGCTGGTATGCTCGCGTCCATATACGTGACTAAGTGACAATCTGTAAGTATGGGGAGATCAACATTGTCATGATGTTGTTACGCTGGTGTGCTCGCGTACCTGTACATGACTAAGTGACAGTCGCTAAGTATGAGGGAGATTAACATTGTCATATGTTGTTACGCTGGTGTGCTCGCGTACCTGTACATGACTAAGTGACAATCGCTAAGTATGAGGGAGATCAACATTGTCATATGTTGTTACGCTGGTGTGCTCGCGTACCTGTACATGACTAAGTGACAATCGCTAAGTATGAGGGAGATTAACATTGTCATGATGTTGTTACGCTGGTATGCTCGCGTACCTACACATGACTAAGTGACAATCGCTAAGTATGAGGGAGATTAACATTGTCATGACGTTGTTACGCTGGTATGCTCGCGTCCATATACGTGACTAAGTGACAATCTGTAAGTATGGGGAGATCAACATTGTCATGATGTTGTTACGCTGGTGTGCTCGCGTACCTGTACATGACTAAGTGACAATCGCTAAGTATGAGGGAGTTTAACATTGTCATATGTTGTTACGCTGGTGTGCTCGCGTACCTGTACATGACTAAGTGACAATCGCTAAGTATGAGGGAGATCAACATTGTCATATGTTGTTACGCTGGTGTGCTCGCGTACCTGTACATGACTAAGTGACAGTCGCTAAGTATGAGGGAGATTAACATTGTCATATGTTGTTACGCTGGTATGCTCGCGTACCTGTACATGACTAAGTGACAATCGCTAAGTATGAGGGAGATTAACATTGTCATATGTTGTTACACTGGTGTGCTCGCGTACCTGTACATGACTAAGTGACAGTCGCTAAGTTTGAGGGAGATTAACATTGTCATGATGTTGTTACGCTGGTATGCTCGCGTACCTGTACATGACTAAGTGACAATCGCTAAATTTGAGGGAGATTAACATTGTCATGATGTTGTTACACTGGTGTGCTCGCGTACCTGTACATGACTAAGTGACAGTCGCTAAGTATGAGGGAGATTAACATTGTCATGATGTTGTTACACTGGTATGCTCGCGTACCTGTACATGACTAAGTGACAGTCGCTAAGTATGAGGGAGATTAACATTGTCATATGTTGTTACGCTGGTGTGCTCGCGTACCTGTACATGACTAAGTGACAATCGCTAAGTATGAGGGAGATTAACATTGTCATGATGTTGTTACACTGGTGTGCTCGCGTACCTGTACATGACTAAGTGACAATCGCTAAGTATGAGAGAGATTAACATTGTCATGATGTTGTTACACTGGTGTGCTCGCGTACCTGTACATGACTAAGTGACAGTCGCTAAGTTTGAGGGAGATTAACATTGTCATATGTTGTTACGCTGGTATGCTCGCGTACCTGTACATGACTAAGTGACAATCGCTAAGTATGAGGGAGATAAACATTGTCATATGTTGTTACGCTGGTGTGCTCGCGTGCCTGTTCATGACTAAGTGACAATCGCTAAGTATGAGGGAGATAAACATTGTCATATGTTGTTACGCTGGTGTGCTCGCGTACCTGTACATGACTAAGTGACAATCGCTAAGTATGGGGGAGATTAACATTGTCATGATGTTGTTACGCGGGTATGCTCGCGTACCTGTACATGACTAAGTGACAATCGCTAAGTATGAGGGAGATTAACATTGTCATATGTTGTTACGCTGGTGTGCTCGCGTACCTGTACATGACTAAGTGACAATCGCTAAGTATGAGGGAGATTAACATTGTCATATGTTGTTACGCTGGTGTGCTCGCAGTACCTGTACATGACTAAGTGACAATCGCTAAGTATGAGGGAGATTAACATTGTCATGATGTTGTTACGCTGGTATGCTCGCGTACCTGTACATGACTAAGTGACAATCGCTAAGTATGAGGGAGATTAACATTGTCATGATGTTGTTACGCTGGTATGCTCGCAGTACCTGTACATGACTAAGTGACAATCGCTAAGTATGAGGGAGATTAACATTGTCATATGTTGTTACGCTGGTGTGCTCGCGTACCTGTACATGACTAAGTGACAATCGCTAAGTATGAGGGAGATTAACATTGTCATATGTTGTTACGCTGGTATGCTCGCAGTACCTGTACATGACTAAGTGACAATCGCTAAGTATGAGGGAGATTAACATTGTCATATGTTGTTACGCTGGTGTGCTCGCAGTACCTGTACATGACTAAGTGACAATCGCTAAGTATGAGGGAGATTAACATTGTCATATGTTGTTACGCTGGTGTGCTCGCAGTACCTGTACATGACTAAGTGACAATCGCTAAGTATGAGGGAGATTAACATTGTCATGATGTTGTTACGCTGGTGTGCTCGCGTACCTGTACATAACTAAGTGACAATCGCTAAGTATGAGGGAGATAAACATTGTCATGATGTTGTTACGCTGGTGTGCTCGCGTACCTACACATGACTAAGTGACAATCGCTAAGTATGGGGGAGATCAACATTGTCATATGTTGTTACACTGGTATGCTCGCGTACCTGTACATGACTAAGTGACAATCGCTAAGTATGGGGGAGATCAACATTGTCATATGTTGTTACACTGGTATGCTCGCGTACCTGTACATGACTAAGTGACAATCGCTAAGTATGGGGGAGATCAACATTGTCATATGTTGTTACACTGGTATGCTCGCGTACCTACACATGACTAAGTGACAATCGCTAAGTATGAGGGAGATTAACATTGTCATGATGTTGTTACGCTGGTATGCTCGCGTACCTGTACATGAGTAAGTGACAGTCGCTAAGTATGGGGGAGATAAACATTGTCATGATGTTGTTACGCTGGTGTGCTCGCGTACCTGTACATGAGTAAGTGACAATCGCTAAGTATGAGGGAGATAAACATTGTCATGATGTTGTTACGCTGGTATGCTCGCGTACCTACACATGACTAAGTGACAATCGCTAAGTATGAGGGAGATTAACATTGTCATGATGTTGTTACGCGGGTATGCTCGCGTACCTGTACATGACTAAGTGACAATCGCTAAGTATGACGGAGATTAACATTGTCATGATGTTGTTACGCTGGTATGCTCGCGTACCTACACATGACTAAGTGACAATCGCTAAGTATGGGGAGATCAACATTGTCATGATGTTGTTACGCTGGTGTGCTCGCGTACCTGTACATGACTAAGTGACAGTCGCTAAGTATGGGGAGATAAACATTGTCATGATGTTGTTACGCTGGTATGCTTGCGTACCTACACATGACTAAGTGACAATCGCTAAGTATGAGGGAGATTAACATTGTCATGATGTTGTTACGCGGGTATGCTCGCGTACCTACACATGACTAAGTGACAATCGCTAAGTATGAGGGAGATTAACATTGTCATGATGTTGTTACGCTGGTATGCTCGCGTACCTACACATGACTAAGTGACAGTCGCTAAGTATGAGGGAGTATAACATTGTCATGATGTTGTTACGCGGGTATGCTCGCGTACCTGTACATGACTAAGTGACAATCGCTAAGTATGAGGGAGATTAACATTGTCATGATGTTGTTACGCGGGTATGCTCGCGTACCTGTACATGACTAAGTGACAATCGCTAAGTATGAGGGAGATTAACATTGTCATGATGTTGTTACGCTGGTATGCTCGCGTACCTACACATGACTAAGTGACAATCGCTAAGTATGGGGAGATCAACATTGTCATGATGTTGTTACGCTGGTGTGCTCGCGTACCTGTACATGACTAAGTGACAGTCGCTAAGTATGGGGAGATAAACATTGTCATGATGTTGTTACGCTGGTATGCTCGCGTACCTACACATGACTAAGTGACAATCGCTAAGTATGGGGAGATCAACATTGTCATATGTTGTTACGCTGGTGTGCTCGCGTACCTGTACATGACTAAGTGACAGTCGCTAAGTATGGGGGAGATAAACATTGTCATGATGTTGTTACGCTGGTGTGCTCGCGTACCTGTACATGACTAAGTGACAGTCGCTAAGTATGAGGGAGATAAACATTGTCATGATGTTGTTACGCTGGTGTGCTCGCGTACCTGTACATGACTAAGTGACAGTCGCTAAGTATGGGGGAGATAAACATTGTCATATGTTGTTACGCTGGTGTGCTCGCGTACCTGTACATGACTAAGTGACAGTCGCTAAGTATGAGGGAGATAAACATTGTCATGATGTTGTTACGCTGGTATGCTCGCGTACCTACACATGACTAAGTGACAATCGCTAAGTATGGGGAGATTAACATTGTCATGATGTTGTTACGCTGGTATGCTCGCGTACCTACACATGACTAAGTGACAATCGCTAAGTATGAGGGAGATTAACATTGTCATGATGTTGTTACGCGGGTATGCTCGCGTACCTACACATGACTAAGTGACAATCGCTAAGTATGAGGGAGATAAACATTGCCATGATGTTGTTACGCTGGTGTGCTCGCGTACCTGTACATGACTAAGTGACAGTCGCTAAGTATGAGGGAGATTAACATTGTCATGATGTTGTTACACTGGTATGCTCGCGTACCTACACATGACTAAGTGACAATCGCTAAGTATGAGGGAGATTAACATTGTCATATGTTGTTACACTGGTATGCTCGCGTACCTACACATGACTAAGTGACAATCGCTAAGTGTGAGGGAGATTAACATTGTCATATGTTGTTACGCTGGTATGCTCGCGTACCTGTACATGACTAAGTGACAATCGCTAAGTATGAGGGAGATTAACATTGTCATATGTTGTTACGCTGGTATGCTCGCGTACCTGTACATGACTAAGTGACAATCGCTAAGTATGAGGGAGATTAACATTGTCATATGTTGTTACGCTGGTATGCTCGCGTACCTGTACATGACTAAGTGACAATCGCTAAGTATGAGGGAGATTAACATTGTCATGATGTTGTTACGCTGGTATGCTCGAGTACCTACACATGACTAAGTGACAATCGCTAAGTATGAGGGAGATCAACATTGTCATATGTTGTTACGCTGGTATGCTCGCGTACCTGTACATGACTAAGTGACAATCGCTAAGTATGGGGAGATTAACATTGTCATATGTTGTTACGCTGGTATGCTCGCGTACCTGTACATGACTAAGTGACAATCGCTAAGTATGAGGGAGATTAACATTGTCATATGTTGTTACGCTGGTATGCTCGCGTACCTGTACATGACTAAGTGACAGTCGCTAAGTATGGGGAGATTAACATTGTCATATGTTGTTACGCTGGTATGCTCGCGTACCTGTACATGACTAAGTGACAATCGCTAAGTTTGAGGGAGATTAACATTGTCATATGTTGTTACGCTGGTATGCTCGAGTACCTGTACATGACTAAGTGACAATCGCTAAGTTTGAGGGAGATTAACATTGTCATATGTTGTTACGCGGGTATGCTCGCGTACCTGTACATGACTAAGTGACAGTCGCTAAGTATGAGGGAGATTAACATTGTCATGATGTTGTTACGCTGGTATGCTCGCGTACCTGTACATGACTAAGTGACAATCGCTAAGTATGAGGGAGATCAACATTGTCATATGTTGTTACACTGGTATGCTCGCGTACCTACACATGACTAAGTGACAATCGCTAAGTATGGGGGAGATAAACATTGTCATGATGTTGTTACGCTGGTATGCTCGCGTACCTACACATGACTAAGTGACAATCGCTAAGTATGAGGGAGATTAACATTGTCATATGTTGTTACGCTGGTGTGCTCGCGTACCTGTACATGACTAAGTGACAATCGCTAAGTATGAGGGAGATTAACATTGTCATATGTTGTTACACTGGTATGCTCGCGTACCTACACATGACTAAGTGACAATCGCTAAGTTTGAGGGAGATTAACATTGTCATATGTTGTTACGCTGGTGTGCTCGCGTACCTGTACATGACTAAGTGACAATCGCTAAGTATGAGGGAGATTAACATTGTCATATGTTGTTACGCTGGTATGCTCGCGTACCTGTACATGACTAAGTGACAATCGCTAAGTATGAGGGAGATTAACATTGTCATATGTTGTTACACTGGTATGCTCGAGTACCTACACATGACTAAGTGACAATCGCTAAGTTTGAGGGAGATTAACATTGTCATATGTTGTTACGCTGGTATGCTCGCGTACCTGTACATGACTAAGTGACAATAGCTAAGTATGAGGGAGATTAACTTTGTCATATGTTGTTACGCTGGTATGCTCGCGTACCTGTACATGACTAAGTGACAATCGCTAAGTATGGGGGAGATTAACATTGTCATGATGTTGTTACGCTGGTGTGCTCGCGTACCTGTACATAACTAAGTGACAATCGCTAAGTATGAGGGAGATTAAAATTGTCATATGTTGTTACGCTGGTATGCTCGCGTACCTGTACATGACTAAGTGACAATCGCTAAGTATGAGGGAGATAAACATTGTCATGATGTTGTTACGCTGGTATGCTCGCGTACCTGTACATGACTAAGTCACAATCGCTAAGTATGAGGGAGATTAACATTGTCATATGTTGTTACGCTGGTATGCTCGCGTACCTGTACATGACTAAGTGCCAATCGCTAAGTATGAGGGAGATAAACATTGTCATGATGTTGTTACGCTGGTGTGCTCGCGTACCTGTACATGACTAAGTGACAATCGCTAAGTATGAGGGAGATTAACATTGTCATATGTTGTTACGCTGGTATGCTCGCGTACCTGTACATGACTAAGTGACAATCGCTAAGTATGGGGGAGATTAACATTGTCATGATGTTGTTACGGTGGTATGTTCGCGTACCTGTACATGACTAAATGACAATCGCTAAGTATGAGGGAGATTAACATTGTCATGATGTTGTTACGGTGGTATGTTCGCGTACCTGTACATAACTAAGTGACAATCGCTAAGTATGAGGGAGATTAACATTGTCATGATATTGTTACGCTGGTATGCTTGCGTACCTGTACATGACTAAGTGACAATCGCTAAGTTTGAGGGAGATTAACATTGTCATATGTTGTTACGCTGGTATGCTCGCGTACCTGTACATGACTAAGTGACAATCGCTAAGTATGGGGGAGATTAACATTGTCATGATGTTGTTACGCTGGTATGCTCGCGTACCTGTACATGACTAAGTGACAGTCGCTAAGTTTGAGGGAGATTAACATTGTCATGATATTGTTACGCGGGTATGCTCGCGTACCTACACATGACTAAGTGACAGTCGCTAAGTATGGGGAGATTAACATTGTCATATGTTGTTACGCTGGTATGCTCGCGTACCTGTACATGACTAAGTGACAGTCGCTAAGTATGGGGAGATTAACATTGTCATGATGTTGTTACGCGGGTATGGTCGCGTACCTACACATGACTAAGTGACAGTCGCTAAGTATGGGGAGATTAACATTGTCATATGTTGTTACACTGGTATGCTCGCGTACCTGTACATGACTAAGTGACAATCGCTAAATATGAGGGAGATAAACATTGTCATGATGTTGTTACGCGGGTATGCTCGCGTATCTACACATGACTAAGTGACAGTCGCTAAGTATGGGGGAGATCAACATTGTCATATGTTGTTACGCTGGTATGCTCGCGTACCTACACATGACTAAGTGACAGTCGCTAAGTATGGGGAGATTAACATTGTCATATGTTGTTACGCTGGTATGCTCGCGTACCTGTACATGACTAAGTGACAATCGCTAAGTATGGGGAGATTAACATTGTCATGATGTTGTTACGCGGGTATGGTCGCGTACCTGTACATAACTAAGTGACAATCGCTAAGTATGAGGGAGATAAACATTGTCATGATATTGTTACGCGGGTATGCTCGCGTATCTACACATGACTAAGTGACAGTCGCTAAGTATGGGGGAGATCAACATTGTCATATGTTGTTACGCTGGTATGCTCGCGTACCTACACATGACTAAGTGACAGTCGCTAAGTATGGGGAGATTAACATTGTCATGATGTTGTTACGCTGGTGTGCTCGCGTACCTGTACATGACTAAGTGACAATCGCTAAGTATGGGGAGATTAACATTGTCATGATGTTGTTACGCGGGTATGGTCGCGTACCTACACATGACTAAGTGACAGTCGCTAAGTATGGGGAGATTAACATTGTCATATGTTGTTACACTGGTATGCTCGCGTACCTGTACATGACTAAGTGACAGTCGCTAAGTATGGGGGAGATAAACATTGTCATGATGTTGTTACGCTGGTATGCTCGCGTACCTACACATGACTAAGTGACAGTCGCTAAGTATGGGGGAGATAAACATTGTCATGATGTTGTTACGCTGGTATGCTCGCGTACCTACACATGACTAAGTGACAGTCGCTAAATATGGGGAGATCAACATTGTCATGATGTCGTTACGCGGGTATGCTCGCCACTCTGTACGCAGAGTGTAACGCGCAATGAAGTAAACAGTGTCAGGAGCTTTCTTCCCCCTGAGATGCGGCATGGCAACAGCAAGATGGCGGCGTGTGCTGCCCCCTGCATATCGATCTGTTTCTGATCTGGTGGTAGGGTGGAGTGCAGACAGTATGGTGTTTGCTGGTGCTGATTTAGGATGGTGTATACACCCTGGTTGCACAGCATCATGACGTGATGATACCCGCAGGTGAGTACCATCTTGCTACAGACCTTATTAGTGTGTGTGCCTGCATTGGGGCTTGTCCCCGGGGTAATGTCTTGCAGGGCAAGGGGCGCAAGCCTCTGGAGCAAGCCAGGACCAGAAACCACGGTTGTATTCCTATTGCCAACTGTAGCAACGTTAAGTGAAGGTTTGCTGCTTCATTAACTATTATCACTTCCGTATGGTGCTGATTGGAGGGATACATGCAATAACTATGATCATGTTTCTCTTATTTATTTATTTTTTTAATACTGGTCCACATATCTAGGAGTCCCTGTACAGCACAATAATGCACGGTAATATTTGTAGGCGAGCAGTGCGGTTCGAATCCCGGGTGAATCAATCGCATTAGTTGCGCGATGCGTTCTCCCTCCAATATCAGTTGCCGAGCGTTGCTAGGCAACGGGAATTTGGCGCCTCACGTGTAAAGGAGCGAGGGGGTGGAGATAGCTAAACGAAGGGCGTGGACTTTAACCCACTTTCTGTGAGCGCCCTAACCTAACAAGGCGACTGACATTCATCGCTATGTGTGTACACATTAGTTATTGATGATAGCGTGCGACCACCCACTTCAATAATAAATACAGGCTTACCACCTGTTGAGGTCGCCTAACCGTTTGACATGTCTTATCTCTCATCTTGCTTTGGATTTGGCAACCGAGCAGTCTATAATCGATTTCTCGACTCGAAATCTTTAAGCGCATTCACTAATTTGTTGCCAGTTACATTCTATATAACCTGATAGAGCCGGCCATGACCAAATCCTTTAACATTGCAACGAAATGCACAATTTTAGTGGCATGCTGCTGTTAACTAACATTATCCCACCAGAGCAGTTTGTGTGTCCACGCCCACGTTTTGGTAGGTTTATTGTTACACTGCTTGCGTGATCACGTTATAAATGAGAGGGAGATGCTATAGTTTAATTGCATGTTGTCCAGGTACAATAAGATCAATACGCTTCACACCGATCCTACAAAATGGCAGCCGGCCCCTAACCTTTTCCGCCGACCTTTCAAAAGGTCTTTACCTCACGACACGACATACGGCCCAAACGGCAAAGGGGGTTCGAATCCAATCTTAACGTTTCCGATACAAATATGTATGTGGTTCCGTACTTAATACAATAATGCATGAGAAAATTCACGGTACTTAAGGCTTCTTTGTATATAAAGATTTAAACAATTAATTACTTTCCCGCAGAAAGATGCATTGACGTTATATAGTAAAAGAAAGCTGTAAATAAATTCCACAGAATAAGGAGAAATGGCAATAATACTGTTGGAACTCTTGCAATAATAGGTAACCTCTAGGCTCTGTTGCGTGTGTAATTTTATTGTAATTTTTTTTATTTCTAGCATTTAATTTCCTTCTAGTATTCCTTAAGATGAAGTTGACAGTTCTATTTTACTGTCTCTACCTCAAGTTATTCAGAAATTCTTAAAATGTAACTTGCTATTGTTGGAGATATTGGTATGGCTAACATTGGACTGGCAGTGTTACATGGTATTATGTGCCATATAAAAATAAAATTATAATTAAATCCCAGTTCCAATCCCTGCTTACGTGTTAACAATGCAGAATATAGATAACAACTTCGAGAAGCAGCTAATATTGTTCTTGCTGTAACATTTAGTTTGAATATCAGGAAAGAAACATTATTAAATGTGTTAAATTATTCATGCATTTTTTTATACTGAATTGTTAAAACCAAGACACTGAAAGCATTTTAAACAAGGTTACTTAGGCAATAGAAGTAGGTTACCTGATGTAGTTGAAAGTGCTCCGAACGTTTCTTCTTTAAGTTCATGTAGAATTATCAAGAAATATTCCAATGTTATTTTAATCTGTGGTGAAGTGACAGGTCCCAGAAAGTACACTTTATCAGAGTTAAATTGTCACTAAGCTTTTTCAACAATTGTGCAATAATGATATATTTGGAAATACTTGATTGTGCAGAAATGAGTAACATTTTTATGTTGGCTGCAATGTTAGTACAAGGATATCCTCTCCCCCTAATATTTCCTACTTGCATTTTATTTAGAGTGTGTGTTTATATTTCTCTGTCAGAAGTCTAAAGAAATGGTATAGCTACCAAAATTCAATACAAAGTATGAAAACACAAACTGGATTTATACAGACATCAAGAATCTGAAACATTTGTTAGACTATCCATCTGAAGCAGAAAATTTTCCATCAATTAATAAAATTATAGTTGACTGTCAACTTCATCTTAATGAAATATTTAATAAAAATGATGTTAATCCTGTTCAAACCAAAGCCTTTATCCCTGAAAACCTCAATACAATGTAGTGACTGTATTCATAACTATACTGATGGCTCTCTTCTGGATTATGAAGAAGGAGAAGGTGCATTTCGACAATTCTTTTCCTTTTATAAAAAAGTGGGGAAATACACAACCAATTTTGATGGTGAAATTGATGCCATACATACATCACTTCAGAATCTATTCCCATGATTACATAAATGTAGTTATTCTATCTGATTGTAAAAGTGCACTCCAAGCTATTGGTTCTACTACTCAGCCCAAAATGATGAAAATTAAAGAAATACAGAACCTAAATAAAAGTATACTTTTACAGTGGATTCCCACACACTGCATTGTTTTTGGAAATGAAATGGCAAATATTTTAGCAAAGAAAGGAATTATAATCAACTTTCTGATAAAACAAACCTTTTCATATGAATCATAAAAAGAAAAATAATTTCTAATTATAACCAACAGATAACACTTACTCATAATGGAAGAAAGTTTTAAATGATCCATCAAATAGTTCCCAACTTACCAAGAAATCTTCCGTTGCTGCATTCCGACTTATCACAGGACATGACTGTTTGAATAAATATCTTTACAAAGTTGTAATACAAACATCTCCAAAATTGTGACTCCTTGCTTGTGGCTTTTCAACGCCTAACATCAAAATATTGCTAAGCAAGAAGGAGAGAGATTTCATTATTAACTCCCGAGCATTAGATACACTCACGCACATTTGTCTGTCAGTAACATCATGGCTAACAAAAATACATGCAGTTGCTTTTTAACTGCCGCATTAAATATTCCTTGCCAATGTTTGTGTGAGCAACAGAAAACAGTTTCGTAGACCAGCAATGAAAATACACACAAAGGACGTTTTATTGAGAAATGAGCAAATATGTTGCTTTGGTTATTGAAATAAACATGTTTTAATTATTATTATTATTATTATTATTATTATTATTATTATTATTATTATTATTATTATTATTATTATTATTATTATTATTATTATTATTATTATTATTATTAACGTTGGATATCAGAAAGTCTATTTTCACTGCAATACATTGCAGCCCTCCATGGAAATTAAAAGGCAAATCAATTGGCCAAGAAATTTTACATAAACTGAACCATCCGTTATGTTACCACTCAGTAAAGCTCTTTACAAATCAAAAGGAAATTAAATGGTTTTATTGGAAGATTCATGAACTCACCAAGGTGCATTTCTGGAAGAAGCAAGATGGTGAAAGGAGAGCATCATGGGCAATAGACTTTTTAAAACAACCAATGTCTTACTTCCCTGAACTGAGAACTACTTTTAAATTTATTTCATACTGGATTTCACTTTGTGGCCTTCACTCAGGAATGTTGAGGGGTTGCACAGAACAAATAACCGGGGTGCCCATCGCCCGCAATTTTTCTCAGAGCTCAATTTCAACTATTTAGCTCCTTTTCTATATTGTCAGAAAGCCTTGAAAAGTGGCTTTCTTATATATACTGTGGAGTGCTAAGCAAGCAGTGGAAGAGAGTGGAGGAAGCTCCTGGAGTGGATGAAAGAGGGGCTTAAGTAACCATGGGAATTGGTACTGAGGTGTATAGAGCAAGAATTGGAACATTTAACAAGTTAAAATGGAAGGATTCTAAAACAAACAAAGGTGTAGAAGAGATGGCAAACATGTTTCTTCTCACATGTGTAATAGGTATACTATTGGTAATTGGTGGAGTTGAAATCAACCCTGGGCCAAATGGGGATCAAAACGTCATGGAACAAACGTTGGCATACATTAAAGATATGGATGAGAGATTAGGAAATAAACTCAATGGGATGGTAAAGGAACTAATAGATATCAAGGGAGAGATCAAAAATGAAATGCAAGATATACGAAATGAGGTACAGAAAGTTAAAAGAAGAGTTGAGCTGCTGGAAGAGAGACACCGCAGATTTAATTTGGTTATAGCAGGAGTGAAAGAAAGGAATGGAGTATGGCCTGTAGATGAGGTCAGAGAGATTATAGAAGGAAAGCTTGGTTTGAAGTTACAGGGCTGGGAGATTAGAGAAGGAAAGCTTGGTTTGGAGTTACAGGGCTGGGAGATTATAGAAGGAAAGCTTGGTTTGGAGTTACAGGGCTGGGAGATTATAGAAGGAAAGCTTGGTTTGAAGTTACAGGGCTGGGAGATTAGAGAAGGAAAGCTTGGTTTGGAGTTACAGGGCTGGGAGATTAGAGAAGGAAAGCTTGGTTTGGAGTTACAGGGCTGGGAGATTAGAGAAGGAAAGCTTGGTTTGGAGTTACAGGGCTGGGAGATTATAGAAGGAAAGCTTGGTTTGGAGTTACAGGGCTGGGAGATTATAGAAGGAAAGCTTGGTTTGGAGTTACAGGGCTGGGAGATTATAGAAGGAAAGCTTGGTTTGAAGTTACAGGGCTGGGAGATTAGAGAAGGAAAGCTTGGTTTGGAGTTACAGGGCTGGGAGATTAGAGAAGGAAAGCTTGGTTTGGAGTTACAGGGCTGGGAGATTATAGAAGGAAAGCTTGGTTTGGAGCTACAGGGCTGGGAGATTAGAGAAGTATTTAGAGTGGGGAGATCAAGAGGAGCCAGAATGATGTTTTATCGAATTTTGTGAAGTGAACGCTTTAGACATATTGAACGGTAAATATGAAGATGATTTGGAGGGAGAGTTTACTTTTGTTAATATGAATGGGCAAAGTGTCATTGATTATATATTATGGCCGATTAGCGAGGCATATACAATAAAAAACTTTAAGGTACTAAACTTTGTATCTAATAGCTCCCACTTCCCGCTGGTAGTGGAGATTCAAAGGCGATCAGAGGAAGTACGGGAAGTCAGACGGGAATGGGGAAAGAATACTAAGCAATATATTGAATTTAAATGGAGGGAGGAACAGAGGATAGAATTTAAACGAACATTAGATTCCAAGCATGGTCAAATATGTCAACAGGGAATGATTTTTATGATAAGGAACCAGGAAATAGAGAATGTAAACAATATTATTAATATGTTAATGCAAAGAGCAGGGGAAGGGATGAGAAGGGGGAGAGGCAGGGTAATAAAGGAAATAGGGTGGTATGATGAAGAATGCAAAATAACAAAAAAGGTGGTGAAACAGGCATTAGTAAGATGGAAAAAGAGAGGGTATGAGGAAGATAAGAAGGAATACCTAAAGAGTAGGAATTTATATAATGCACTATTAGTAGAAAAGAAACAAGAATGGAGAAATAAAGAACAAAGTAATTTGATTAAAGTATTAAGGGAAAACAATGCCAGTAAGGTGTGGAGAGTGTTAAAATCCACGTATAATAAATGGTTAGTTAAACCAAATATCACTTCAGCAGATTGGATGGAGTATTTTAAAAGGTTATTCGAGGAGAAGGGCTTTACTAAGATGAAGCCAGTGGCGGATTTTGGAGTGGGATACATAGATATATTAGATAGTGAAGTAAGAGATGAGGAGGTAGTGAAACAAGTGAAGGTAATGAAAAATAATAAGGCTACAGGTATTGATGGAATTCCTCCTGAGTTTATCAAAGAATGGTGTAGCGATGAGACTAGAGTAAAGATGTTTACTGATTTGTTTAATGTAATAAAAACCAAGGGGTATATACCGAAGCATTGGAGGAAAGCAATAATTCATCCTATATATAAAGGTAAGGGGAGTGTTGATAAGCCCAATAATTACGGGGAATAGCATTACTTTCAAATGTTGGTAAGATTTTCACAGGGATTTTAGCTAATAGGATACAAAACTGGGTAGAGGAATATAATATCCTCTCGGAGTTTCAAATGGGTTTCCGCAAGAGGAGGAGAACGGTAGATAACTTATTCATAATTAAAACTCTGGTGGATAAGTATTTAAAAGAAAAAAGGGGAAAATTATACATGGCATTTGTTGATTTGGAGAAAGCGTATGACCGCATTGATTTAAATTTGTTGTGGCACAAACTTTTGAGGAAGGGAGTAAGCCAACAGATGGTGAATTTATTTAAAGCTCTATACAAGGACAACACATTCTGTGTGAAAGTAGGAGTAGGATTGGTGACAAAAGAAGTAAACCAAAGGAAGGGGCTACGACAAGGATGTAAATTAAGTCCAGTGCCTTTTAATCTGTACATTGATGATATCCTCACTGAGATAGGAAGGAATAATAATTGGTTGCCTATGATAAATATGGTATCAATCCCTGGGTTATTATTCGCTGATGATTTAGTGATAGGATCAGTTTCAATGATTGGTCTGAAGCAGTCCTTACAGCAAATGAATAAATACTGTGATGAGTGGAATTTGAAAGTAAATCAAGAGAAGACTCAAATTATAGTGTTTAAGAAAGGTGCCAAACTGAGCAAGTATGAAAAGTGGAAGAATGGAGAGAAGGAATATAAAGTGGTCAGAGACTGTATATATTTAGGGGTTAAAATGGATGGGGGTGGAAAATGGGAGAAACAGAAGAAACTGGTATTGACAAAGGGGAAAGGGGCAATGGCAGCGATTAGAGGGTGCAAATATAGAATACCAGATATAAATGTTAAATGGCTAGAGAAAATATATAACACAGTAGTTGAAGCAAAAATGTTATATGGTAGTGAAATATGGGGAGTAGAACGAGGCTGGGAAGAGATAGATATGGTACATAGGAGTTTCTGCAGAGAAGTTTTAGGCCTGCCAAATGCTACAGTTAAGGAATTTGCTCTAATTGAAATGCAGAGAGTGGAGGGAAAGGGGTAATAATGGAGAGAGCTCTCAAATATTGGTACAGACTATTAAATTTAGAAGAGAAGAACTTGTTGAGGCAGTGTTTGGAATTCCAAGAAAGGAGCTTAAAGAAGAATGGGTGGAGTTATAGTATACAAACTAATTTGGAAAATAGTGGTCTAGGGGAAATCTGGAGAAGGAGGGAAAATAATGCTAAGGGTTTTTGGAAAGAAGCTAGGCAGAGGTTTGAAGATATAGAGATACAAAATTTATTTAGCAACATTGGGAACAAAAGTTCCTTGGAATCATGTATATTAATAAAAAATGTATGGGCTAGAGAACAGTACGTGGATAACTCAAATAAGGAACAAAGAGAAAGTATTGCCTGGGCACGAGCAGGTGTATGGAAATTAATAGGAATGAGAAATGGGTTTCCACAGAACCAGTGTCCAATATGTGGGGAAAGAGAAGATTTAGAACATATCGTTTTTGACTGTAAAGGTACACAGCATTGGAGAAAGGTAGCTATAAATGGGAAATGGGTAAATCGGGACAGGAAAGTAGCTTTAAGCAAGATTTTTAACAAGGATAGTAAAAAGGTAGGAGAATACTTGTCCAAAGTTAAAAAGAAATGGTTATGGACAATAAAAAGATATGTCAATTAATTTCATCAAGTGATGTTAAGTTATGTAATTATATTATTATTATTATTATTATTATTATTATTATTATTATTATTATTAGTATATTATTATTATTATTATTATTATTATATATTATTACTATAAGATTATTATTTTGGTATCATTACTATTATTACTTTCTCTACTACGTATAGTAAGTAGGGGAAGTATTGTATTCCACCCAAAAATTCGATACCGAGATTTCACCGGAAATATATGTTTTGAGACCCCCTGAATCCAAAAAAAGCATTTTTGGAAACATGTCCGTGTGTGTGTCTGTGTGTCTGTGTGTGTGTCTGTCTGTGAACAACATAACTCAGAAACGAACAGTTGGATAAACACCAAACTTCGTATTTAGGTTCAGTATCTTCCAGAGATGCGACACGAAGGTTTTCAAGAAAATCCCCCCACCCCAGATTACCCTTTACATGGAACATTTTTCGAACATTTTAATTTTCTCAAAAATGGCTCTAACGATTTTGATTAAAATATCATATGTTTAAGATATTTTTATGACAAATAAAATGTATATCTCGAATTTTCTGGGAATGTCTCCAAAAGTATTCTTCATTGTGAACGACTTTTGCACAACTGGTAAACCATAACAGATAGACAAAATTTTACTACACAAAAACTGTAGACCGCATTACAATACACAATTTATGTCATATACATTTTTTTGTTGAGTGAACCATTTTCGAGATATTACTTGTTATTCCCTTAAATTTTTCAATACTTATTTTCTAAAATGGGAATTCGTTATTCATTTCTTTGTCTTGGATATGCAAAGAGTTATAATCTGTGGCAAAGAAAATGGTGCCGCACCTAACAACCAGCTATTAAGAGATATGTATGTGCTTAAAGGCTACTGTATTTCTATATTGCCCTTGTAAATATATATTCCCGTTACATCTACAAGAAAATTAGCAATAAGATAGAGTCTGCAAATGTTTATCTCAATTAACATGAAGGAGATGGAGAATAAGGTTTGTATAAATAGTTTGTACAAGAGTAGAGAAAGTCATGTGAGTGTAACACATCAGATTTGTTTTACTACTATTTGTATTACTATCATCATTTTTTATGTTATAATAAGAGTGTAATATGGGTAGAATATGGCAAGATGACAGCTTGGCCTGATGTATAGCCATATTCTAAGGAAGATTGCTAGCACAAATAAATAAATAAATATATACTGTAATAACTATTGTGATACTGGAACCAATAAAAGCTTAAATAAATAATCGAAAAATTAAATTCAATAAAAATTTGCAGTATTTACAGCAAAAATTATAAATAAGAATATTTATCAAGTGGTGTTATTTTATTGCATGGTATTTCAATGTCTCCTATTGTATCCATCTAAGTAGAGTGTATACAACTACATGCCTAGCTATAATGTTGTAGTTCCTTTTATTTTATCATTTGATATGCCACATTGTATGAATTATTGTATTTGGTGGGCATACAGCACATTCAGATTAGCAACACATTCAGATACCAATTACTCAACAGTTACAGTACTTGATTAAAAATTGCAAAAAATGTCTTTATATCACCTGCGTTAATTTATGCAATATTTTTTACTCCCCGAAATTCTGAATTCCCTCCAAAGTGTTTCTGATGGCACAACTTCACATGTGGGCGGCCCTGTCTCCTGACTTTCGACGAGTATCAAACTTCTCTACCCACTATGATTTACTTTCATATTCGTAAACAAGCCCATTATTCTACATCTGTTAATGCTGATAAATATTTTAATGCACATGTTAATTAAAGTGTGCAAGACAACACGCTTAAAAACAAACTTGCTCCATGTATGTTGTTGGACGGAATACTCTTTGCATGGCCTGATAAGAAACAAAAGAACAGGCATAATATTTCTAAAGTATATACCTTGAAATTCTGCAAGTTCTGACCAACAACAGCAAATATCTCTTCAACTGCTATAAAGGTTTTCCTGAAGTTGGTAAGCCTTATTCTATCATAGTTATACAAAGTTCAATGAGAAAGAAGTTCTTTATTCCTCATAACCATGTATCAAACATTTTGTTTAGGGTGGGGGACGATTTATTGAAAATCTCTTTGTCACATCCTTGGAAGATAATGGACTTAAATGCCATAGTTGGTCTCTCACACAAAACTTGTTATAAAAATCTGATGTGTTAAATTCACATGACTTTCTCTACCCTCTATAGCTTAGTAGTGGGTATAAAGTTTATTTTTCTATCTACTTCATTTTAATTGGTATAAAACTTTCCAGAAATAGTTGTAATACACATTTCATTATAGATACAAAAGGAATGTTTTAGAACTGGATGCTCTATGCTGATCTTAAAATACTATGCTCTTTCCATGACATTGTAGAAGCAACTAGAAATCGACAGGACTTTAAAAGAATGGCTAAGTATTTAAAAATTCAAACCATTAATGACAGATATCTCAGAAGTGGCTGATGCCACAAAAATGGTTATTCATAATAAATTGTGTGTTTTAAACAGATCTACATTTTTTGTGTAGTCATCTATCACTTAATGTTTACCAGTTATAAAATATTATACAAAATTCCTACCAAATAAAGAGGATTCCCAGAAAATTCAAGATATGCATTTTATTTGTCAAGTAAATATCTTTAATATATGCTAGGTATTTTAATCAACACTTTTTAGAAAATAAAAAAATTCAAAAAAGTGGTCCATGTAAAGGATAGTGGGTGGGACAATTTTCTTAAAAATGTTTGGAAGATTTTGAACTTAAATACCAACTTTTCATTTTTGAGTTATGCTGTTCACACACATGAACCTTTTTCTTAAAAGGCTCTTTTTTACTCAGGGAGTATCAAAACATGTATTTCTGGTGAAATCGTGGTATCAACATTTTTGGGTGGAATACAATACCTTCCCTACGTACTGTGTACATGGCAGAGAAAGTAAAAATGCTTGTTTTTAAATTCAAGGGATTTTGCTATAAAATGTTTGGGTGGAATACAATACCTTCCCTACGTACTGTGTACATGGCAGAGAAAGTAAAAATGCTTGTTTTTAAATTCAAGGGATTTTGCTATAAAATGTTTGGGTGGAATATAATACCTTCCCTACGTACTGGTACATGGCAGAGAAAGTAAAAATGCTTGTTTTTAAATTCAAGGGATTTTGCTATAAAATGTTTGGGTGGAATATAATACCTTCCCTACGTACTGTGTACATGGCAGAGAAAGTAAAAATGCTTGTTTTTAAATTCAAGGGATTTTGCTATAAAATGTTTGGGTGGAATACAATACCTTCCCTACGTACTGTGTACATGGCAGAGAAAGTAAAAATGCTTGTTTTTAAATTCAAGGGATTTTGCTATAAAATGTTTGGGTGGAATATAATACCTTCCCTACGTACTGGTACATGGCAGAGAAAGTAAAAATGCTTGTTTTTAAATTCAAGGGATTTTGCTATAAAATGTTTGGGTGGAATATAATACCTTCCCTACGTACTGTGTACATGGCAGAGAAAGTAAAAATGCTTGTTTTTAAATTCAAGGGATTTTGCTATAAAATGTTTGGGTGGAATATACATTTCTCCACTAGCATAGCAAGTTGGTGGAGAAAGGCAAAATAACTTAATGAGCTTGATTTTAATAATGCGTACTTGAGATGTTTTCATGGCAAATAAAACAGAACTATATAGTTCTCTTTATCACTGTTACGTTACTGTAGCAAAAATTATTGCAAGGGAAATGTAGAAACATTAAAATACACAATTTATGTAAAATAATATTTTTCATAGCATTAGTCATTTCTGGTTAAGTATTTACAAGTACTTTGATCACAACTTAATTTCACATAAACTCTGTACAAACACAACCCTGCTTGTGATATGAGGAGCTGAATGTTGTTTACACAAAGTCAATGCAACCTAAACTTTTGAAATAATCTCTAGACGAACATTTATTTATTAGCATAAAGCAAATGTAAGACTCACTTTTAACACTGTAGAGAAAGTTGTATGAATGTTACACTTCACATTTGTTTTTTATTATGCTAACTTTTATATTCTCTGTTCTATAATTCGTAGATGATTCGTTTTGATGCACCACTTGACATGTTTGGTAAAAGATAAATGGTTTTAGAAACACAAACAAATATACGTTTAAGGCAAAGCATTTACGAAAAACCAAAATGCACAATGTTATTTTGAATTAAGTTGAAAATGTTGTAATGTTTGAGGAATATAAACCAGAATTATAATCAGTTACATGAAACCACTTTTGAGATAGGTTATGTTTTTTGTTTATAATTAATTGCTCAAAACTTTGATTTTCAAGTTAAATAGCCAATATAAATAAAACTTTGTGCAGGCTTCTTAATATTTGTGTAGCAAAAACACTTCTTTTTATTTTCCCTACCACGTACGTAGTAGGGAGAGAAGGTATTGCATTCCACCTATAAATTTGATGCAGAGAATTAACCGGAAATACATGTTTTGAGGCCCCCTGAATCCAAACAAAGCATTTTTAATAAAATGTCCATGTGTGTGTCTGTGAACAGATAACTCAAAAACCAAATTTCCCCCCACCACAAACTATCCTTTACATGGAACATTCTTTGAATTTTTTGATTTTCTGAGAAATGCCTCTAATGATTTTGATTGAAATACCATATATTAAGGATATTTACATTACAAATAAAATGTATATCTTGAATTTTCTTGGAATAGCCTATGAAATCCTCTTCATTCGGAAGGAGTTTTATATAATCTTGCATAACTGGTAAATGTGAAGCGATAGATGAAAACGTACCACACAAGAAATATAGATCTCTTTGAAACACACAATTTATTTCAAATAACTTCTTTTGTAGCATCAGCCATTTCCGAGATATTGTTATTAATAGTTCGAATCGTTCAATATTTTTCATGTCCTGTTGATTTTCAGCTATTTGTCATGATGTCATGGAAACAGTATGGAATTTTAAGGCAGTATATAACGTCCAGTTGTTAAACATTTGACTATCGCTGTTCTCTTTGTATGTATAACGAAATGTGTAATGCAACTATTTCCAAAAATGTTTATCTTAATTAA
Source organism: Deroplatys truncata (assembly GCA_030765065.1). NCBI lineage: Eukaryota > Metazoa > Arthropoda > Insecta > Mantodea > Mantidae > Deroplatys > Deroplatys truncata. Next base: position 13,911,301 of record CM060975.1, read on the forward strand.
AATGAAATTGTTAGGAAAATAAACTTTCATAAGAATAATTTGTATACCCATTAGTAAGTGATATAGGGTAGAGAAAGTCATGTGAATGTAACACATAAGATTTTTTTTTATGCAAGTTTTATTCAATTATTCATTTTCACCTCTCTGAATTCTGGGAAATATTTAATCGTGAACAAAGTATGTAATATTTTCTAACAAATGCACAACCAGTTTTAATATCAAAGGTCACCATAAAGTTTCAAGCATTTAAATTAAAAACTGGGCTTGGGATCATTTGTAATAATGAAAACAGAGATAGGGGGGGTTAACATTAGACATCATTCAACTGATTTTGATAATTGTTTCATGGTTGAAAAGTGCTGTACTTTCTGATGGATGTAGGCTATAAGACAGCAACTAAATGACTAAAACGCGTTTAGAAAGTCTGGAATACAGACATATTGGAGTGATAAAGACAATGTTATTTTATTGGCCACAATAATGACTAGCCTCGCAGGAATGCTGTGCAAACAGAAGACAAGAAAATCCTCATTATAACAATCAAACAATCTCCTTATGAGGGGCTTCACAAAGTATTTGCATCGGATCTTATTTCTTGCCAACTTCATTCTATGTTTTCCCTTCTTTAACAATTTCTTCAATAACTGTTCCCTTCCTCTACTACCTTGGGGATTCCAGTCCAAAGCCTTCCTTTCCACTTTATCTTCTTTTCTTAGTGAGTATCCCATCCACTTGCACTTTTACTTTTTATTTCTTTTTGGTTTGCTATTTTCCATAATCCTAAATTTGAAATTGTATCTGGCCATCTTATTGTTATAATTCTTCTTAAACATCTAACGACAAATGTTTGTGGTTTGTTTTGAATGATTTTACTTGTTTTCCACGTTTCACAGCGATAAAATAAAACTGATTTCACATTACTATTGAACATTTTAATTTTAGTATATCTTGATATAATGTCCATACAAGAGGACAAAAACAGCATTTACACATGTTATGGTTGAAGATTGTGCTCTGAAAGTATATTACACCTTTGAACACTCACATCTAAATTATGGAATCATCCTATAGACAGCAGTAGTACTTAGATTACAGAAACGAGCAGTAACAATAATTTAAAAAATTCCAATAAGAAATTCATACAAAAGTAATTTCAAAAAACTCGGAATCCTCACACTGCCTTGTTTTTATATACATATAAATGCCTTAAGCATATAGTAAGAATGCATATGGCAGATAAATGTACACAAACATAACAAAACTGAACTATTTTAGGAACAGACTAAGAGACTCGTTAGGAACAAAATGTATTGAAAGAAATGCAAGAGATTTATACAATCATTTACCTCACCAGATTAAAGAAATAAATGCAGAGATGAAGAAAATTGAAGCAATAAAGACTTACCTGATTACCAATACTTTCTACTCAATTGGGGAATATAAAGTAGCTAACTTCAATAGTAGCTAGTTTGAGTATATATAAAAAACTGTAATTATTAATGCACGTAAAATGTATACATAAGCCTTGTATGGAAAACCTAAAGTAGCAAATGTCAATAGTAACTAGTTGGTATAATATAAAACATCTCTATTTGTATTAATGTACTTAAAATGTATACATAAACAGTTTTTACACTTCGTTCTGACCAAGTCTTGTAAACTTTTGCAAATGGTGAATAAAATCTGAATTGTTAACATCTTCAAAGGCTCCACCATTCTTATCAATTGTACTACCTAGATATCTGAACAGTAACAATAGTTTTATTATAATTTGTTTGGTTTTCTTACTATTAGTCTCATTTCTTTATATTAATTTTCATATGAGTCTTCTTTATTACTTGTAACACTTTACTTTGAATTATGTGAGCGCAGGCAAACGTCATCTGTGAAGTGTAAGTCTTCTAACACTCCATAACGTCATTCATAATAATAAGGGGGGGGAGAGTACAGCCCTGTTTCACTCCACATGTAGTTGCAATATTTTCTATCAACATATACGTTTGTGGATATCATTACAAGCACAATTCTCATACGTAAGTCTACAGTTTTCTGTGGTATACCAAATCTTGCTATCGCTGTCCAGTTAGTGAATCAAACACGATGAACAAAAGGTATAAAGTGCTCATTCTAACAGTACAAATGTATTTGTTTAATTAGTATTTTACCAAATGCTGCAAACCTTTACTCTAATTTTACAAGAATCATGTTTATAGGTTATTTTTACGTTCTCTACTTCACACCTGTAGAAGTATTGCATTCCAATCAAACATTTGATATACAGATTTCATGGAAAATACACATTTTATTAAAATACCATATGTTTAAGACATTTGCATGGAAATAAAATGTATATATTGAATTTTCTGGGAACAGCATGTAAATTCCTCTTTATTCTCAATGACTTTTATATAATTTGTAAATCATAAGAGATAGACAAAATCTTACTACACAAAAGATTTAGTTAAAACAACACACAATTTATGTAAAATAATATTTTTTGTGGCATTAACCATTTCTGAGATATTCTTTGTTTGGGTTTTCAAATACTTATACCTCTCTCAACTGCAAATCAGTATTCTTCCTCCACCCCTTTTTCATGTTTGTGTAAATAGAACAGAATTTCAAAGCCATCACAGATGACCGAAAGATTTGACTATCACCTTAGCCTACTGTATTCTTCTTATAGCTACAACGAAATGTGTAATGAGACTTTATCTGTGTTAACAACAAGTAGATAGAAGTATAAGCTTTTGTGAGAATAGTTTGTAGAAGACTGAGTAGAGAAAGTCATGCAAATACAATACATGAGATTTTTGCATTGAATGTTATAAACAAGTCTATTAGATTAGATTTGATCACATAATGTCACTTACGTAGTATATTACAAACAAACACACAGTCTCTAGGTATTCCTTTAATACCAACATATAAAGAGAAGAATCGTATCCAGTGTAATATAACAAATACTCAACTGAAAACATTATTTTTCTCCAGAGTTACAGACTGTATGCTATGTCTACTGATAGTTGGGGGATGATAGATTCTTCATACTGACAATATTTCACCCCATATTCATACCAAGGGATTGTAGTGAAAATTGTGTTGTTAAATAATTTTACATACTGAACTTATACTGGAATTGGTGATTACATACTGAAACATTGCATGAAATTTCCACATAACACTGATTTATTTCAGACTGAATTTTTAGATGATTGCTTCTTGGAACATCTTGTTAATCAAATAAGTATTTTTTGAATAAGTTATTTTTTTTGCATGATATCTCTTTTTCCATAATTTTTTATCTCATATAATAATAACTCAAACATTTGCTTAATCTTTACCCCTAAATGTTTTTACAACCTATATAACATTTCCAGGATTATGAAGAGGCTAACATTAGAAATAAAAGCTCTGCTGATATTTCATTCACATTTCTATGAAAAATCAGTGAATTTTTGGTCCATTATTATAACTGGCTGGGAGTTTTATAAAATGACGGTTCTAGGAAGTAAAGGGGAGAGTTCAGCATCTTGTAGATGATTTTATAAAGAGCACAGAGAGTAAATTGTCATCAGAGATTCAGAAAGCCACCAGTACAACATGAGGTATGTCAGCGAGTAATAAACAGAGCTTCATATTGTGACTGTGGAAACAGTAAAGATGTTAATCTAGTCGTAACACACATTTGAATGCTGCTCCAATAAGACTTGATGTAGTGCTGGTAAGTAGAACCAAAGTTAACAATTGTGTTTCTTAAACATCTGCATAATTTGTTCACTGTTAAATCATAACAAGAAGTTGAGGGGAGGTTAAGGAGGTGACATTGTCTTACTTCAGTTTCTATAAATACCAGGAGATTTTGGGGCCATTGTTACAAATATATTGAGGTACACAAAATTATGGTTATAAAGGAAGGATTCAGCATAAAAAAATATTCTAGTTATGTAATAATTACAGAAAGAGTATAGGGGAAGTGGGTTAAATTAAATTGTCTTTTCAGATTTAAAAAAACCACCTGTGCAATGCCAAATGATGAAAAATAAAACAGTTTTCATAATTTTTTTGCCAAGTTTCATGGATGAGATGGGGAAAACAAAATATTACATTCACATGACTTTCTCTATGCATTATTCTACAAACTATTCTTCTGAAAGCTTATATTTCAAACTAGTTCATGTTAATGAAGAGAAAAATCTGCAGAAATTGTTTCATTACATGTTTTTTGTAGAGATAGACCAAGCCAAATCAATAGTCAGATGTTTAAAAATATGCTGGCCTTGAAATTCCATGACAATACAAGAAACAGCTGAATACCAATGGTACTTTTAAAAAATTACAGATATTTGAAAAATTCCAACAAATAATAACAGATATCTCGGAAATGCTGATGTGATTAAAAAAAACGGTATTTGAAATAAATGTGTGTTTATAAGTTTTTGTGTAACACCTCTTGTGGTTTATGAGTTAAAAAAAATTCATTGCAAATGAAGAGAACTTCAAATGCTATTCCCAGGAAATTCAAGATATACATTTTATTTGTCATGTAAATATCTTTCATTTATGATATTTTAATCAAAATCATTAGACCATTTTACAGAAAATCAAAAAATTCTAACTTTCAGAACCTCACATAACCTACCCCTCACTTGAAACGTGAGTGCCAAATGTCTCTGGTTTCCGAAGTATCTTTCTTCTACAAGTGCTGATGGAGACCTCTCTTATTTAAAGTGGTAACCCTTACACTGACATGAAATCTTATCTAATTATTTTCTAACTAAATACATAATCATTGTGTTTAGATCTAGTACTACTTTCTCTACTGTGTATAGTAGCTATTTGACAGGAGGGACATACTGCCCACACTGAAACCTTATTAACTAGTGGAAGTACCAAGATATCACTAAAAATACATGTTTTGAGGCACCATGAATCTAAAAACAGTGTTTTTAGAAAAAGATTTGTGTGTGTGTGTGTGTGTGTGTGTGTGTGTGTGTGTGTGTGTGTGTGTGTGTGTGTGTGTGTGCGCGCCTGTGAACAGCAGAACTCAAAAATGAAAAGCCAGATAAATACCAAACTTGGTATTTAAGTTCAATACCTTCCAAAGATGTGACATGAAAATTTTCAAGAAAATAACCCCCCCCCCACAATAAACTACTACATGGAACATTTTTTGAACATTTTGATTTTCTAAAAAATGACTCTAACAATTTTGATTAAAATACCACGTATTAAAGATAGTTACATAACAAATAAAATTTACATCTTGAATTTTCTGGAAATAACCTGGGAATAGCCTCTTCATTTGAAAGGAATTTTGTATAAATAGTAAACTTTAAGCTATACACAAACGTATAGCACGCAAAAAATTTACATCGCTTTAAAACACACAATTTAATTCAAATAATGCTTCCATGGCATAAGACATTTCTGAGACATCCATCATTAATGGTTGTATTGTTCAGTATTTTATAAAGTTGTGCCAATATTCAGTTGTTTCTCGCGATGTCATGGAAACAGTAAGGCCAGCATATAGCGTCCAGTTGTTAAACATTTGACTATCACTGTTCTCTATAACGAAATGTGTAATGTAGCTGTTTCTGTAAAGATTTATCTAGATTAAAATGTAGTAGACAAAAAAATAAGCTTTAGTAAGAATAGTTTGTGTGCCTACTAATAAGCGACAGAGGGTAGAGAGAGTCATGTGAATGTAACACATCAGAATTTTCTAAAGTTTTATATACATAATTTGATTTTTATTTCATCTACATTTAGCATGAATTAGTGTGGGTGACATTGTCAGAAAATCTTCACTGATATATCTGATTAAGTTGTAGAGAGGATGTGACAGAAACTAGCGGATGTTTCACTTTCTTTTAGAAGACTTGATATGTGTACTGACGTGCATAATGTAACATTCCTAATGGGAAATGTAGCTCCTCCCTCTTGCAGTGTGAGCTTCCTTCCTTCAACATAATTTCTAGACATTGGATTGGCAGGGTACACTAACAGTACATGTTCTTTGTTCTCAGTAGAGGAGTACCATTAGATTCAGATATATTCACCAGTGTTCTATAAGAGAACATACAGTACATGTTCTTTGTTCTCAGTAGAGGAGTACCATTAGATTCAGATATATTCACCAGTGTTCTATAAGAGAACATATAGTACCTACATGTTCTTTGTTCTCAGTAGAGGAGTACCATTAGATTCAGATATATTCACCAGTGTTCTATAAGAGAACATATAGTACCAACATGCTCTTTGTTCTCAGTAGAGGAGTACCATTAGATTCAGATGTATTCACCAGTGTTCTATAAGAGAACATATAGTACATGTTCTTTGTTCGCAGTAGAGGAGTACCATTAGATTCAGATATATTCACCAGTGTTCTATAAGAGAACATATAGTACATGTTCTTTGTTCGCAGTAGAGGAGTACCATTAGATTCAGATATATTCACCAGTGTTCTATAAGAGAACATATAGTACATGTTCTTTGTTCGCAGTAGAGGAGTACCATTAGATTCAGATATATTCACCAGTGTTCTATAAGAGAACATACAGTACATGTTCTTTGTTCTTAGTAGAGGAGTACCATTAGATTCAGATATATTCACCAGTGTTCTATAAGAGAACATATAGTACATGTTCTTTGTTCTCAGTAGAGGAGTACCATTAGATTCAGATATATTCACCAGTGTTCTATAAGAGAATATATAGTACATGTTCTTTGTTCTTAGTAGAGGAGTACCATTAGATTCAGATATATTCACCAGTGTTCTATAAGAGAACATATAGTACATGTTCTTTGTTCTCAGTAGAGGAGTACCATTAGATTCAGATATATTCACCAGTGTTCTATAAGAGAACATATAGTACATGTTCTTTGTTCGCAGTAGAGGAGTACCATTAGATTCAGATATATTCACCAGTGTTCTATAAGAGAACATACAGTACATGTTCTTTCTTCTCAGTAGAGGAGTACCATTAGATTCAGATATATTCACCAGTGTTCTATAAGAGAACATACAGTACATGTTCTTTCTTCTCAGTAGAGGAGTACCATTAGATTCAGATATATTCACCAGTGTTCTGTAAGAGAACATACAGTACCTACATGTTCTTTCTTCTTAGTAGAGGAGTACCATTAGATTCAGATATATTCACCAGTGTTCTATAAGAGAACATATAGTACATGTTCTTTGTTCTCAGTAGAGGAGTACCATTAGATTCAGATATATTCACCAGTGTTCTATAAGAGAACATACAGTACATGTTCTTTCTTCTCAGTAGAGGAGTACCATTAGATTCAGATATATTCACCAGTGTTCTGTAAGAGAACATATAGTACATGTTCTTTGTTCTCAGTAGAGGAGTACCATTAGATTCAGATATATTCACCAGTGTTCTATAAGAGAACATACAGTACATGTTCTTTCTTCTCAGTAGAGGAGTACCATTAGATTCAGATATATTCACCAGTGTTCTGTAAGAGCACATACAGTACATGTTCTTTCTTCTCAGTAGAGGAGTACCATTAGATTCAGATATATTCACCAGTGTTCTATAAGAGAACATACAGTACATGTTCTTTGTTCTCAGTAGAGGAGTACCATTAGATTCAGATATATTCACCAGTGTTCTATAAGAGAACATACAGTACATGTTCTTTCTTCTCAGTAGAGGAGTACCATTAGATTCAGATATATTCACCAGTGTTCTGTAAGAGAACATATAGTACATGTTCTTTGTTCTCAGTAGAGGAGTACCATTAGATTCAGATATATTCACCAGTGTTCTATAAGAGAACATACAGTACATGTTCTTTGTTCTCAGTAGAGGAGTACCATTAGATTCAGATATATTCACTAGTGTTCTATAAGAGAACATACAGTACATGTTCTTTGTTCTCAGTAGAGGAGTACCATTAGATTCAGATATATTCACCAGTGTTCTATAAGAGAACATACAGTACATGTTCTTTGTTCTCAGTAGAGGAGTACCATTAGATTCAGATATATTCACCAGTGTTCTATAAGAGAACATACAGTACATGTTCTTCGTTCTCAGTAGAGGAGTACCATTAGATTCAGATATATTCACCAGTGTTCTATAAGAGAACATACAGTACATGTTCTTTCTTCTCAGTAGAGGAGTACCATTAGATTCAGATATATTCACCAGTGTTCTATAAGAGAACATACAGTACATGTTCTTCGTTCTCAGTAGAGGAGTACCATTAGATTCAGATATATTCACCAGTGTTCTATAAGAGAACATACAGTACATGTTCTTTCTTCTCAGTAGAGGAGTACCATTAGATTCAGATATATTCACCAGTGTTCTGTAAGAGAACATATAGTACCTACATGTTCTTTGTTCTCAGTAGAGGAGTACCATTAGATTCAGATATATTCACCAGTGTTCTATAAGAGAACATACAGTACCTACATGTTCTTTGTTCTCAGTAGAGGAGTACCATTAGATTCAGATATATTCACCAGTGTTCCATAAGAGAACATATAGTACATGTTCTTTCTTCTCAGTAGAGGAGTACCATTAGATTCAGATATATTCACCAGTGTTCTATAAGAGAACATACAGTACCTACATGTTCTTTGTTCTCAGTAGAGGAGTACCATTAGATTCAGATATATTCACCAGTGTTCTATAAGAGAACATACAGTACATGTTCTTTGTTCTCAGTAGAGGAGTACCATTAGATTCAGATATATTCACCAGTGTTCTATAAGAGAACATACAGTACATGTTCTTTGTTCTCAGTAGAGGAGTACCATTAGATTCAGATATATTCACCAGTGTTCTATAAGAGAACATACAGTACATGTTCTTTGTTCTCAGTAGAGGAGTACCATTAGATTCAGATATATTCACCAGTGTTCCATAAGAGAACATACAGTACATGTTGTTCTCAGTAGAGGAGTACCATTAGATTCAGATATATTCACCAGTGTTCTATAAGAGAACATACAGTACATGTTCTTTGTTCTCAGTAGAGGAGTACCATTAGATTCAGATATATTCACCAGTGTTCTATAAGAGAACATACAGTACATGTTCTTTGTTCTCAGTAGAGGAGTACCATTAGATTCAGATATATTCACCAGTGTTCTATAAGAGAACATACAGTACATGTTCTTTGTTCTCAGTAGAGGAGTACCATTAGATTCAGATATATTCACCAGTGTTCTATAAGAGAACATACAGTACATGTTCTTTGTTCTTAGTAGAGGAGTACCATTAGATTCAGATATATTCACCAGTGTTCTATAAGAGAACATACAGTACATGCTCTTTCTTCTTAGTAGAGGAGTACCATTAGATTCAGATATATTCACCAGTGTTCTGTAAGAGAACATATAGTACATGTTCTTTGTTCTCAGTAGAGGAGTACCATTAGATTCAGATATATTCACCAGTGTTCTATAAGAGAACATATAGTACATGTTCTTTGTTCTCAGTAGAGGAGTACCATTAGATTCAGATATATTCACCAGTGTTCTGTAAGAGAACATATAGTACATGTTCTTTGTTCTCAGTAGAGGAGTACCATTAGATTCAGATATATTCACCAGTGTTCTATAAGAGAACATACAGTACATGTTCTTTGTTCTCAGTAGAGGAGTACCATTAGATTCAGATATATTCACCAGTGTTCTATAAGAGAACATACAGTACATGTTCTTTCTTCTTAGTAGAGGAGTACCATTAGATTCAGATATATTCACCAGTGTTCTATAAGAGAACATACAGTACATGTTCTTTGTTCTTAGTAGAGGAGTACCATTAGATTCAGATATATTCACCAGTGTTCTATAAGAGAACATACAGTACATGTTCTTTGTTCTCAGTAGAGGAGTACCATTAGATTCAGATATATTCACCAGTGTTCTATAAGAGAACATACAGTACATGTTCTTTCTTCTTAGTAGAGGAGTACCATTAGATTCAGATATATTCACCAGTGTTCCATAAGAGAACATACAGTACATGTTCTTTGTTCTTAGTAGAGGAGTACCATTAGATTCAGATATATTCACCAGTGTTCTATAAGAGAACATACAGTACATGTTCTTTGTTCTTAGTAGAGGAGTACCATTAGATTCAGATATATTCACCAGTGTTCCATAAGAGAACATACAGTACATGTTCTTTGTTCTCAGTAGAGGAGTACCATTAGATTCAGATATATTCACCAGTGTTCTATAAGAGAACATACAGTACATGTTCTTTGTTCTCAGTAGAGGAGTACCATTAGATTCAGATATATTCACCAGTGTTCTATAAGAGAACATACAGTACATGTTCTTTGTTCTCAGTAGAGGAGTACCATTAGATTCAGATATATTCACCAGTGTTCTATAAGAGAACATACAGTACATGTTCTTCGTTCTCAGTAGAGGAGTACCATTAGATTCAGATATATTCACCAGTGTTCTATAAGAGAACATATAGTACATGTTCTTTCTTCTCAGTAGAGGAGTACCATTAGATTCAGATATATTCACCAGTGTTCTGTAAGAGAACATACAGTACATGTTCTTTGTTCGCAGTAGAGGAGTACCATTAGATTCAGATATATTCACCAGTGTTCTGTAAGAGAACATACAGTACATGTTCTTTGTTCTCAGTAGAGGAGTACCATTAGATTCAGATATATTCACCAGTGTTCTGTAAGAGAACATACAGTACATGTTCTTTGTTCGCAGTAGAGGAGTACCATTAGATTCAGATATATTCACCAGTGTTCTGTAAGAGAACATACAGTACATGTTCTTTGTTCGCAGTAGAGGAGTACCATTAGATTCAGATATATTCACCAGTGTTCTGTAAGAGAACATACAGTACCTACATGTTCTTTGTTCTCAGTAGAGGAGTACCATTAGATTCAGATATATTCACCAGTGTTCTATAAGAGAACATACAGTACATGTTCTTTGTTCTCAGTAGAGGAGTACCATTAGATTCAGATATATTCACCAGTGTTCTATAAGAGAACATACAGTACATGTTCTTTGTTCTCAGTAGAGGAGTACCATTAGATTCAGATATATTCACCAGTGTTCTATAAGAGAACATACAGTACATGTTCTTTGTTCTCAGTAGAGGAGTACCATTAGATTCAGATATATTCACCAGTGTTCTGTAAGAGAACATACAGTACATGTTTTTCTTCTCAGTAGAGGAGCACCATTAGATTCAGATATATTCACCAGTGTTCTGTAAGAGAACATACAGTACATGTTCTTTGTTCTCAGTAGAGGAGTACCATTAGATTCAGATATATTCACCAGTGTTCTATAAGAGAACATACAGTACATGTTTTTCTTCTCAGTAGAGGAGTACCATTAGATTCAGATATATTCACCAGTGTTCTGTAAGAGAACATATAGTACATGTTCTTTGTTCTCAGTAGAGGAGTACCATTAGATTCAGATATATTCACCAGTGTTCTATAAGAGAACATACAGTACATGTTCTTTGTTCGCAGTAGAGGAGTACCATTAGATTCAGATATATTCACCAGTGTTCTATAAGAGAACATACAGTACATGTTCTTTGTTCTCCGTAGAGGAGTACCATTAGATTCAGATATATTCACCAGTGTTCTCTAAGAGAACATACAGTACATGTTCTTTGTTCTCAGTAGAGGAGTACCATTAGATTCAGATATATTCACCAGTGTTCTCTAAGAGAACATACAGTACATGTTCTTTCTTCTTAGTAGAGGAGTACCATTAGATTCAGATATATTCACCAGTGTTCTATAAGAGAACATATAGTACATGTTCCTTGTTCTCAGTAGAGGAGTACCATTAGATTCAGATATATTCACCAGTGTTCTCTAAGAGAACATACAGTACATGTTCCTTGTTCTCAGTAGAGGAGTACCATTAGATTCAGATATATTCACCAGTGTTCTCTAAGAGAACATATAGTACATGTTCCTTGTTCTCAGTAGAGGAGTACCATTAGATTCAGATATATTCACCAGTGTTCTATAAGAGAACATATAGTACATGTTCCTTGTTCTCAGTAGAGGAGTACCATTAGATTCAGATATATTCACCAGTGTTCTCTAAGAGAACATACAGTACATGTTCTTTGTTCTCAGTAGAGGAGTACCATTAGATTCAGATATATTCACCAGTGTTCTCTAAGAGAACATACAGTACATGTTCTTTCTTCTTAGTAGAGGAGTACCATTAGATTCAGATATATTCACCAGTGTTCTATAAGAGAACATATAGTACATGTTCCTTGTTCTCAGTAGAGGAGTACCATTAGATTCAGATATATTCACCAGTGTTCTGTAACAGAACATACAGTACATGTTCTTTCTTCTCAGTAGAGGAGTACCATTAGATTCAGATATATTCACCAGTGTTCTATAACAGAACATACAGTACATGTTCTTTCTTCTCAGTAGAGGAGTACCATTAGATTCAGATATATTCACCAGTGTTCTATAAGAGAACATACAGTACATGCTCTTTCTTCTTAGTAGAGGAGTACCATTAGATTCAGATATATTCACCAGTGTTCTGTAAGAGAACATACAGTACCTACATGTTCTTTGTTCTCAGTAGAGGAGTACCATTAGATTCAGATATATTCACCAGTGTTCTATAAGAGAACATACAGTACATGTTCTTTGTTCTTAGTAGAGGAGTACCATTAGATTCAGATATATTCACCAGTGTTCTATAACAGAACATACAGTACATGTTCTTTGTTCTTAGTAGAGGAGTACCATTAGATTCAGATATATTCACCAGTGTTCTATAACAGAACATACAGTACATGTTCTTTGTTCTTAGTAGAGGAGTACCATTAGATTCAGATATATTCACCAGTGTTCTATAAGAGAACATATAGTACATGTTCTTTGTTCTTAGTAGAGGAGTACCATTAGATTCAGATGTATTCACCAGTGTTCTATAAGAGAACATATAGTACATGTTCTTTGTTCTTAGTAGAGGAGTACCATTAGATTCAGATATATTCACCAGTGTTCTATAAGAGAACATACAGTACATGTTCTTTCTTCTCAGTAGAGGAGTACCATTAGATTCAGATATATTCACCAGTGTTCTATAAGAGAACATACAGTACATGCTCTTTCTTCTCAGTAGAGGAGTACCATTAGATTCAGATATATTCACCAGTGTTCTATAAGAGAACATACAGTACATGCTCTTTCTTCTCAGTAGAGGAGTACCATTAGATTCAGATATATTCACGTGTGTTCTATAAGAGAACATACAGTACATGCTCTTTCTTCTCAGTAGAGGAGTACCATTAGATTCAGATATATTCACCAGTGTTCTATAAGAGAACATACAGTACATGCTCTTTCTTCTCAGTAGAGGAGTACCATTAGATTCAGATATATTCACCAGTGTTCTATAAGAGAACATACAGTACATGCTCTTTGTTCTCAGTAGAGGAGTACCATTAGATTCAGATATATTCACCAGTGTTCTATAAGAGAACATACAGTACATGCTCTTTCTTCTCAGTAGAGGAGTACCATTAGATTCAGATATATTCACCAGTGTTCTATAAGAGAACATACAGTACATGCTCTTTGTTCTCAGTAGAGGAGTACCATTAGATTCAGATATATTCACCAGTGTTCTATAAGAGAACATACAGTACATGCTCTTTCTTCTCAGTAGAGGAGTACCATTAGATTCAGATATATTCACCAGTGTTCTATAAGAGAACATACAGTACATGCTCTTTGTTCTCAGTAGAGGAGTACCATTAGATTCAGATATATTCACCAGTGTTCTATAAGAGAACATACAGTACATGCTCTTTCTTCTCAGTAGAGGAGTACCATTAGATTCAGATATATTCACCAGTGTTCTATAACAGAACATACAGTACATGTTCTTTCTTCTTAGTAGAGGAGTACCATTAGATTCAGATATATTCACCAGTGTTCTATAAGAGAACATACAGTACATGTTCTTTCTTCTCAGTAGAGGAGTACCATTAGATTCAGATATATTCACCAGTGTTCTATAAGAGAACATACAGTACATGTTCTTTCTTCTCAGTAGAGGAGTACCATTAGATTCAGATATATTCACCAGTGTTCTATAAGAGAACATACAGTACATGTTCTTTCTTCTCAGTAGAGGAGTACCATTAGATTCAGATATATTCACCAGTGTTCTATAAGAGAACATACAGTACATGTTCTTTCTTCTCAGTAGAGGAGTACCATTAGATTCAGATATATTCACCAGTGTTCTATAAGAGAACATACAGTACATGTTCTTTGTTCTCAGTAGAGGAGTACCATTAGATTCAGATATATTCACCAGTGTTCCATAAGAGAACATATAGTACATGTTCTTTCTTCTTAGTAGAGGAGTACCATTAGATTCAGATATATTCACCAGTGTTCTATAAGAGAACATACAGTACATGTTCTTTGTTCTCAGTAGAGGAGTACCATTAGATTCAGATATATTCACCAGTGTTCTATAAGAGAACATACAGTACATGCTCTTTCTTCTTAGTAGAGGAGTACCATTAGATTCAGATATATTCACCAGTGTTCTATAAGAGAACATACAGTACATGCTCTTTCTTCTTAGTAGAGGAGTACCATTAGATTCAGATATATTCACCAGTGTTCTATAAGAGAACATACAGTACATGTTCTTTGTTCTCAGTAGAGGAGTACCATTAGATTTAGATATATTCACGTGTGTTCTATAAGAGAACATACAGTACATGCTCTTTCTTCTTAGTAGAGGAGTACCATTAGATTCAGATATATTCACCAGTGTTCTATAAGAGAACATACAGTACATGTTCTTTGTTCTCAGTAGAGGAGTACCATTAGATTCAGATATATTCACCAGTGTTCTATAAGAGAACATACAGTACATGTTCTTTCTTCTCAGTAGAGGAGTACCATTAGATTCAGATATATTCACCAGTGTTCTATAAGAGAACATATAGTACATGTTCTTTGTTCTCAGTAGAGGAGTACCATTAGATTCAGATGTATTCACCAGTGTTCTATAAGAGAACATACAGTACATGTTCTTTCTTCTCAGTAGAGGAGTACCATTAGATTCAGATATATTCACCAGTGTTCTGTAAGAGAACATATAGTACATGTTCTTTGTTCTCAGTAGAGGAGTACCATTAGATTCAGATATATTCACCAGTGTTCTGTAAGAGAACATACAGTACATGTTCTTTGTTCTCAGTAGAGGAGTACCATTAGATTCAGATATATTCACGTGTGTTCTATAAGAGAACATACAGTACATGCTCTTTCTTCTTAGTAGAGGAGTACCATTAGATTCAGATATATTCACCAGTGTTCTATAAGAGAACATACAGTACATGTTCTTTCTTCTTAGTAGAGGAGTACCATTAGATTCAGATATATTCACCAGTGTTCTATAAGAGAACATACAGTACATGTTCTTTCTTCTCAGTAGAGGAGTACCATTAGATTCAGATATATTCACCAGTGTTCTGTAAGAGAACATACAGTACCTACATGTTCTTTCTTCTTAGTAGAGGAGTACCATTAGATTCAGATATATTCACCAGTGTTCTATAAGAGAACATATAGTACATGTTCTTTCTTCTCAGTAGAGGAGTACCATTAGATTCAGATATATTCACCAGTGTTCTATAAGAGAACATACAGTACATGTTCTTTCTTCTCAGTAGAGGAGTACCATTAGATTCAGATATATTCACCAGTGTTCTATAAGAGAACATACAGTACATGTTCTTTCTTCTCAGTAGAGGAGTACCATTAGATTCAGATATATTCACCAGTGTTCTATAAGAGAACATACAGTACATGTTCTTTGTTCTCAGTAGAGGAGTACCATTAGATTCAGATATATTCACCAGTGTTCTATAAGAGAACATACAGTACATGTTCTTTCTTCTTAGTAGAGGAGTACCATTAGATTCAGATATATTCACCAGTGTTCTATAAGAGAACATACAGTACATGTTCTTTGTTCTCAGTAGAGGAGTACCATTAGATTCAGATATATTCACCAGTGTTCTATAAGAGAACATACAGTACATGTTCTTTGTTCTTAGTAGAGGAGTACCATTAGATTCAGATATATTCACCAGTGTTCTATAAGAGAACATACAGTACATGTTCTTTGTTCTTAGTAGAGGAGTACCATTAGATTCAGATATATTCACCAGTGTTCTATAAGAGAACATACAGTACATACTCTTTCTTCTTAGTAGAGGAGTACCATTAGATTCAGATATATTCACCAGTGTTCTATAAGAGAACATATAGTACATGTTCTTTGTTCTTAGTAGAGGAGTACCATTAGATTCAGATATATTCACCAGTGTTCTCTAAGAGAACATACAGTACATGTTCTTTGTTCTCAGTAGAGGAGTACCATTAGATTCAGATATATTCACCAGTGTTCTATAAGAGAACATACAGTACATGTTCTTCTCAGTAGAGGAGTACCATTAGATTCAGATATATTCACCAGTGTTCTATAAGAGAACATACAGTACATGTTCTTTGTTCTGAGTAGAGGAGTACCATTAGATTCAGATATATTCACCAGTGTTCTATAAGAGAACATACAGTACATGTTCTTTGTTCTCAGTAGAGGAGTACCATTAGATTCAGATATATTCACCAGTGTTCTATAAGGGAACATATAGTACATGCTCTTTCTTCTTAGTAGAGGAGTACCATTAGATTCAGATATATTCACCAGTGTTCTATAAGAGAACATATAGTACATGTTCTTTCTTCTTAGTAGAGGAGTACCATTAGATTCAGATATATTCACCAGTGTTCTATAAGAGAACATACAGTACATGTTCTTTGTTCTCAGTAGAGGAGTACCATTAGATTCAGATATATTCACCAGTGTTCTATAAGAGAACATACAGTACATGTTCTTTGTTCTTAGTAGAGGAGTACCATTAGATTCAGATATATTCACCAGTGTTCTATAAGAGAACATACAGTACATGTTCTTTGTTCTCAGTAGAGGAGTACCATTAGATTCAGATATATTCACCAGTGTTCTATAAGAGAACATACAGTACATGTTCTTTCTTCGTAGTAGAGGAGTACCATTAGATTCAGATATATTCACCAGTGTTCTATAAGAGAACATATAGTACATGTTCTTTGTTCTCAGTAGAGGAGTACCATTAGATTCAGATATATTCACCAGTGTTCTATAAGAGAACATATAGTACATGTTCTTTGTTCTCAGTAGAGGAGTACCATTAGATTCAGATATATTCACCAGTGTTCTATAAGAGAACATACAGTACATGTTCTTTGTTCTCAGTAGAGGAGTACCATTAGATTCAGATATATTCACCAGTGTTCTATAAGAGAACATACAGTACATGTTCTTTCTTCGTAGTAGAGGAGTACCATTAGATTCAGATATATTCACCAGTGTTCTATAAGAGAACATACAGTACATGTTCTTTCTTCGTAGTAGAGGAGTACCATTAGATTCAGATATATTCACCAGTGTTCTGTAAGAGAACATACAGTACATGTTCTTTGTTCTCAGTAGAGGAGTACCATTAGATTCAGATATATTCACCAGTGTTCTATAAGAGAACATATAGTACATGCTCTTTCTTCTTAGTAGAGGAGTACCATTAGATTCAGATATATTCACCAGTGTTCTATAAGAGAACATACAGTACATGTTCTTTGTTCTCAGTAGAGGAGTACCATTAGATTCAGATATATTCACCAGTGTTCTATAAGAGAACATACAGTACATGTTCTTTGTTCTCAGTAGAGGAGTACCATTAGATTCAGATATATTCACCAGTGTTCTATAAGAGAACATATAGTACATGTTCTTTCTTCTTAGTAGAGGAGTACCATTAGATTCAGATATATTCACCAGTGTTCTATAAGAGAACATACAGTACATGTTCTTTCTTCTCAGTAGAGGAGTACCATTAGATTCAGATATATTCACCAGTGTTCTATAAGAGAACATATAGTACATGTTCTTTCTTCTTAGTAGAGGAGTACCATTAGATTCAGATATATTCACCAGTGTTCTATAAGAGAACATACAGTACATGCTCTTTCTTCTTAGTAGAGGAGTACCATTAGATTCAGATATATTCACCAGTGTTCTATAAGAGAACATACAGTACATGTTCTTTGTTCTCAGTAGAGGAGTACCATTAGATTCAGATATATTCACCAGTGTTCTATAAGAGAACATATAGTACATGCTCTTTCTTCTTAGTAGAGGAGTACCATTAGATTCAGATATATTCACCAGTGTTCTATAACAGAACATACAGTACATGTTCTTTCTTCTTAGTAGAGGAGTACCATTAGATTCAGATATATTCACCAGTGTTCTATAAGAGAACATACAGTACATGTTCTTTGTTCTCAGTAGAGGAGTACCATTAGTTTCAGATATATTCACCAGTGTTCTATAAGAGAACATACAGTACATGTTCTTTGTTCTCAGTAGAGGAGTACCATTAGATTCAGATATATTCACCAGTGTTCTATAAGAGAACATACAGTACATGTTCTTTCTTCTCAGTAGAGGAGTACCATTAGATTCAGATATATTCACCAGTGTTCTATAAGAGAACATACAGTACATGTTCTTTGTTCTCAGTAGAGGAGTACCATTAGATTCAGATATATTCACCAGTGTTCTATAAGAGAACATACAGTACATGTTCTTTGTTCTCAGTAGAGGAGTACCATTAGATTCAGATATATTCACCAGTGTTCTATAAGAGAACATACAGTACATGTTCTTTGTTCTCAGTAGAGGAGTACCATTAGATTCAGATATATTCACCAGTGTTCTATAAGAGAACATACAGTACATGTTCTTTGTTCTCAGTAGAGGAGTACCATTAGATTCAGATATATTCACCAGTGTTCTATAAGAGAACATACAGTACATGTTCTTTGTTCTCAGTAGAGGAGTACCATTAGATTCAGATATATTCACCAGTGTTCTATAAGAGAACATACAGTACATGTTCTTTGTTCTCAGTAGAGGAGTACCATTAGATTCAGATATATTCACCAGTGTTCTATAAGAGAACATACAGTACATGTTCCTTGTTCTCAGTAGAGGAGTACCATTAGATTCAGATATATTCACCAGTGTTCTATAAGAGAACATACAGTACATGTTCTTTCTTCTCAGTAGAGGAGTACCATTAGATTCAGATATATTCACCAGTGTTCTGTAAGAGAACATACAGTACATGCTCTTTCTTCTCAGTAGAGGAGTACCATTAGATTCAGATATATTCACCAGTGTTCTATAAGAGAACATACAGTACATGTTCTTTCTTCTCAGTAGAGGAGTACCATTAGATTCAGATATATTCACCAGTGTTCTATAAGAGAACATACAGTACATGCTCTTTCTTCTTAGTAGAGGAGTACCATTAGATTCAGATATATTCACCAGTGTTCTATAAGAGAACATATAGTACATGTTCTTTGTTCTTAGTAGAGGAGTACCATTAGATTCAGATATATTCACCAGTGTTCTCTAAGAGAACATACAGTACATGTTCTTTGTTCTCAGTAGAGGAGTACCATTAGATTCAGATATATTCACCAGTGTTCTGTAAGAGAACATACAGTACATGTTCTTTGTTCTCAGTAGAGGAGTACCATTAGATTCAGATATATTCACCAGTGTTCTATAAGAGAACATACAGTACATGTTCTTTGTTCTCAGTAGAGGAGTACCATTAGATTCAGATATATTCACCAGTGTTCTATAAGAGAACATACAGTACATGTTCTTTCTTCTCAGTAGAGGAGTACCATTAGATTCAGATATATTCACCAGTGTTCTATAAGAGAACATACAGTACATGCTCTTTCTTCTTAGTAGAGGAGTACCATTAGATTCAGATATATTCACCAGTGTTCTATAAGAGAACATATAGTACATGTTCTTTGTTCTTAGTAGAGGAGTACCATTAGATTCAGATATATTCACCAGTGTTCTCTAAGAGAACATACAGTACATGTTCTTTGTTCTCAGTAGAGGAGTACCATTAGATTCAGATATATTCACCAGTGTTCTATAAGAGAACATACAGTACATGTTCTTTGTTCTCAGTAGAGGAGTACCATTAGATTCAGATATATTCACCAGTGTTCTATAAGAGAACATACAGTACATGTTCTTTCTTCTTAGTAGAGGAGTACCATTAGATTCAGATATATTCACCAGTGTTCTATAAGAGAACATACAGTACATGTTCTTTGTTCTCAGTAGAGGAGTACCATTAGATTCAGATATATTCACCAGTGTTCTATAAGAGAACATACAGTACATGTTCTTTCTTCTTAGTAGAGGAGTACCATTAGATTCAGATATATTCACCAGTGTTCTATAAGAGAACATACAGTACATGTTCTTTGTTCTCAGTAGAGGAGTACCATTAGATTCAGATATATTCACCAGTGTTCTATAAGAGAACATACAGTACATGTTCTTTGTTCTTAGTAGAGGAGTACCATTAGATTCAGATATATTCACCAGTGTTCTATAAGAGAACATATAGTACATGTTCTTTGTTCTCAGTAGAGGAGTACCATTAGATTCAGATATATTCACCAGTGTTCTATAAGAGAACATACAGTACATGTTCTTTCTTCTTAGTAGAGGAGTACCATTAGATTCAGATATATTCACCAGTGTTCTATAAGAGAACATACAGTACATGTTCTTTGTTCTCAGTAGAGGAGTACCATTAGATTCAGATATATTCACCAGTGTTCTATAAGAGAACATATAGTACATTT
The DNA here is from genome assembly GCA_030765065.1 of Deroplatys truncata. NCBI lineage: Eukaryota > Metazoa > Arthropoda > Insecta > Mantodea > Mantidae > Deroplatys > Deroplatys truncata. Next base: position 13,932,166 of record CM060975.1, read on the forward strand.
TCTTTGTTCTTAGTAGAGGAGTACCATTAGATTCAGATATATTCACCAGTGTTCTATAAGAGAACATATAATACATGCTCTTTCTTCTCAGTAGAGGAGTACCATTAGATTCAGATATATTCACCAGTGTTCTATAAGAGAACATACAGTACATGTTCTTTGTTCTTAGTAGAGGAGTACCATTAGATTCAGATATATTCACCAGTGTTCTATAAGAGAACATACAGTACATGTTCTTTGTTCTTAGTAGAGGAGTACCATTAGATTCAGATATATTCACCAGTGTTCTATAAGAGAACATACAGTACATGTTCTTTGTTCTCAGTAGAGGAGTACCATTAGATTCAGATATATTCACCAGTGTTCTAAAGAGAACATATAGTACATGCTCTTTCTTCTTAGTAGAGGAGTACCATTAGATTCAGATATATTCACCAGTGTTCTATAAGAGAACATACAGTACATGTTCTTTGTTCTCAGTAGAGGAGTACCATTAGATTCAGATATATTCACCAGTGTTCTATAAGAGAACATACAGTACATGTTCTTTCTTCTCAGTAGAGGAGTACCATTAGATTCAGATATATTCACGTGTGTTCTATAAGAGAACATACAGTACATGCTCTTTCTTCTTAGTAGAGGAGTACCATTAGATTCAGATATATTCACGTGTGTTCTATAAGAGAACATACAGTACATGTTCTTTGTTCTTAGTAGAGGAGTACCATTAGATTCAGATATATTCACCAGTGTTCTATAAGAGAACATACAGTACATGTTCTTTGTTCTCAGTAGAGGAGTACCATTAGATTCAGATATATTCACCAGTGTTCTATAAGAGAACATATAGTACATGTTCCTTGTTCTCAGTAGAGGAGTACCATTAGATTCAGATATATTCACCAGTGTTCCATAAGAGAACATATAGTACATGTTCTTTCTTCTCAGTAGAGGAGTACCATTAGATTCAGATATATTCACCAGTGTTCTGTAAGAGAACATACAGTACATGTTCTTTGTTCTTAGTAGAGGAGTACCATTAGATTCAGATATATTCACCAGTGTTCTGTAAGAGAACATACAGTACATGTTCTTTGTTCTTAGTAGAGGAGTACCATTAGATTCAGATATATTCACCAGTGTTGTATAAGAGAACATACAGTACATGTTCTTTGTTCTCAGAAGAGGAGTACCATTAGATTCAGATATATTCACCAGTGTTCTGTAAGAGAACATACAGTACATGTTCTTTGTTCTCAGTAGAGGAGTACCATTAGATTCAGATATATTCACCAGTGTTCTATAAGAGAACATACAGTACATGTTCTTTGTTCTCAGTAGAGGAGTACCATTAGATTCAGATATATTCACCAGTGTTCTATAAGAGAACATACAGTACATGTTCTTTGTTCTCAGTAGAGGAGTACCATTAGATTCAGATATATTCACCAGTGTTCTATAAGAGAACATACAGTACATGTTCTTTGTTCTCAGTAGAGGAGTACCATTAGATTCAGATATATTCACCAGTGTTCTATAAGAGAACATACAGTACATGTTCTTTCTTCTTAGTAGAGGAGTACCATTAGATTCAGATATATTCACCAGTGTTCTATAAGAGAACATACAGTACCTACATGTTCTTTGTTCTCAGTAGAGGAGTACCATTAGATTCAGATATATTCACCAGTGTTCTATAAGAGAACATACAGTACATGTTCTTTGTTCTCAGTAGAGGAGTACCATTAGATTCAGATATATTCACCAGTGTTCTATAAGAGAACATACAGTACATGTTCTTTCTTCTTAGTAGAGGAGTACCATTAGATTCAGATATATTCACCAGTGTTCTATAAGAGAACATACAGTACATGTTCTTTGTTCTCAGTAGAGGAGTACCATTAGATTCAGATATATTCACCAGTGTTCTATAAGAGAACATACAGTACATGTTCTTTGTTCTTAGTAGAGGAGTACCATTAGATTCAGATATATTCACCAGTGTTCTATAAGAGAACATATAGTACATGTTCTTTGTTCTCAGTAGAGGAGTACCATTAGATTCAGATATATTCACCAGTGTTCTATAAGAGAACATACAGTACATGTTCTTTCTTCTTAGTAGAGGAGTACCATTAGATTCAGATATATTCACCAGTGTTCTATAAGAGAACATACAGTACATGTTCTTTGTTCTCAGTAGAGGAGTACCATTAGATTCAGATATATTCACCAGTGTTCTATAAGAGAACATATAGTACATTTTCTTTGTTCTTAGTAGAGGAGTACCATTAGATTCAGATATATTCACCAGTGTTCTATAAGAGAACATATAATACATGCTCTTTCTTCTCAGTAGAGGAGTACCATTAGATTCAGATATATTCACCAGTGTTCTATAAGAGAACATACAGTACATGTTCTTTGTTCTTAGTAGAGGAGTACCATTAGATTCAGATATATTCACCAGTGTTCTATAAGAGAACATACAGTACATGTTCTTTGTTCTTAGTAGAGGAGTACCATTAGATTCAGATATATTCACCAGTGTTCTATAAGAGAACATACAGTACATGTTCTTTGTTCTCAGTAGAGGAGTACCATTAGATTCAGATATATTCACCAGTGTTCTAAAGAGAACATATAGTACATGCTCTTTCTTCTTAGTAGAGGAGTACCATTAGATTCAGATATATTCACCAGTGTTCTATAAGAGAACATACAGTACATGTTCTTTGTTCTCAGTAGAGGAGTACCATTAGATTCAGATATATTCACCAGTGTTCTATAAGAGAACATACAGTACATGTTCTTTCTTCTCAGTAGAGGAGTACCATTAGATTCAGATATATTCACGTGTGTTCTATAAGAGAACATACAGTACATGCTCTTTCTTCTTAGTAGAGGAGTACCATTAGATTCAGATATATTCACGTGTGTTCTATAAGAGAACATACAGTACATGTTCTTTGTTCTTAGTAGAGGAGTACCATTAGATTCAGATATATTCACCAGTGTTCTATAAGAGAACATACAGTACATGTTCTTTGTTCTCAGTAGAGGAGTACCATTAGATTCAGATATATTCACCAGTGTTCTATAAGAGAACATATAGTACATGTTCCTTGTTCTCAGTAGAGGAGTACCATTAGATTCAGATATATTCACCAGTGTTCCATAAGAGAACATATAGTACATGTTCTTTCTTCTCAGTAGAGGAGTACCATTAGATTCAGATATATTCACCAGTGTTCTGTAAGAGAACATACAGTACATGTTCTTTGTTCTTAGTAGAGGAGTACCATTAGATTCAGATATATTCACCAGTGTTCTGTAAGAGAACATACAGTACATGTTCTTTGTTCTTAGTAGAGGAGTACCATTAGATTCAGATATATTCACCAGTGTTGTATAAGAGAACATACAGTACATGTTCTTTGTTCTCAGTAGAGGAGTACCATTAGATTCAGATATATTCACCAGTGTTCTGTAAGAGAACATACAGTACATGTTCTTTGTTCTCAGTAGAGGAGTACCATTAGATTCAGATATATTCACCAGTGTTCTATAAGAGAACATACAGTACATGTTCTTTGTTCTCAGTAGAGGAGTACCATTAGATTCAGATATATTCACCAGTGTTCTATAAGAGAACATACAGTACATGTTCTTTGTTCTCAGTAGAGGAGTACCATTAGATTCAGATATATTCACCAGTGTTCTATAAGAGAACATACAGTACATGTTCTTTGTTCTCAGTAGAGGAGTACCATTAGATTCAGATATATTCACCAGTGTTCTATAAGAGAACATACAGTACATGTTCTTTCTTCTTAGTAGAGGAGTACCATTAGATTCAGATATATTCACCAGTGTTCTATAAGAGAACATACAGTACCTACATGTTCTTTGTTCTCAGTAGAGGAGTACCATTAGATTCAGATATATTCACCAGTGTTCTATAAGAGAACATACAGTACATGTTCTTTGTTCGCAGTAGAGGAGTACCATTAGATTCAGATATATTCACCAGTGTTCTATAAGAGAACATATAGTACCTACATGTTCTTTGTTCTCAGTAGAGGAGTACCATTAGATTCAGATATATTCACCAGTGTTCTGTAAGAGAACATATAGTACATGTTCTTTGTTCTCAGTAGAGGAGTACCATTAGATTCAGATATATTCACCAGTGTTCTATAAGAGAACATACAGTACATGTTCTTTGTTCGCAGTAGAGGAGTACCATTAGATTCAGATATATTCACCAGTGTTCTATAAGAGAACATACAGTACATGTTCTTTGTTCTCAGTAGAGGAGTACCATTAGATTCAGATATATTCACCAGTGTTCTCTAAGAGAACATACAGTACATGTTCTTTGTTCTCAGTAGAGGAGTACCATTAGATTCAGATATATTCACCAGTGTTCTCTAAGAGAACATACAGTACATGTTCTTTGTTCTCAGTAGAGGACTACCATTAGATTCAGATATATTCACCAGTGTTCCATAAGAGAACATACAGTACATGTTCTTTCTTCTCAGTAGAGGAGTACCATTAGATTCAGATATATTCACCAGTGTTCTCTAAGAGAACATACAGTACATGTTCTTTCTTCTTAGTAGAGGAGTACCATTAGATTCAGATATATTCACCAGTGTTCTATAAGAGAACATACAGTACATGTTCTTTGTTCTGAGTAGAGGAGTACCATTAGATTCAGATATATTCACCAGTGTTCTATAAGAGAACATACAGTACATGTTCTTTCTTCTTAGTAGAGGAGTACCATTAGATTCAGATATATTCACCAGTGTTCTATAAGAGAACATATAGTACATGTTCTTTGTTCTCAGTAGAGGAGTACCATTAGATTCAGATATATTCACCAGTGTTCTATAAGAGAACATATAGTACATGTTCTTTGTTCTCAGTAGAGGAGTACCATTAGATTCAGATATATTCACCAGTGTTCTATAAGAGAACATATAGTACATGTTCTTTGTTCTCAGTAGAGGAGTACCATTAGATTCAGATATATTCACCAGTGTTCTGTAAGAGAACATACAGTACATGTTCTTTGTTCTCAGTAGAGGAGTACCATTAGATTCAGATATATTCACCAGTGTTCTATAAGAGAACATACAGTACATGCTCTTTCTTCTTAGTAGAGGAGTACCATTAGATTCAGATATATTCACCAGTGTTCTATAAGAGAACATATAGTACATGTTCTTTGTTCTTAGTAGAGGAGTACCATTAGATTCAGATATATTCACCAGTGTTCTATAAGAGAACATACAGTACATGTTCTTTGTTCTGAGTAGAGGAGTACCATTAGATTCAGATATATTCACCAGTGTTCTATAAGAGAACATACAGTACATGTTCTTTCTTCTCAGTAGAGGAGTACCATTAGATTCAGATATATTCACCAGTGTTCTATAAGAGAACATACAGTACATGTTCTTTGTTCTGAGTAGAGGAGTACCATTAGATTCAGATATATTCACCAGTGTTCTATAAGAGAACATACAGTACATGTTCTTTCTTCTCAGTAGAGGAGTACCATTAGATTCAGATATATTCACCAGTGTTCTATAAGAGAACATATAGTACATGTTCTTTGTTCTTAGTAGAGGAGTACCATTAGATTCAGATATATTCACCAGTGTTCTATAAGAGAACATACAGTACATGTTCTTTGTTCTGAGTAGAGGAGTACCATTAGATTCAGATATATTCACCAGTGTTCTATAAGAGAACATACAGTACATGTTCTTTCTTCTCAGTAGAGGAGTACCATTAGATGCAGATATATTCACCAGTGTTCTATAAGAGAACATACAGTACATGCTCTTTCTTCTCAGTAGAGGAGTACCATTAGATTCAGATATATTCACCAGTGTTCTATAAGAGAACATACAGTACATGTTCTTTGTTCTCAGTAGAGGAGTACCATTAGATTCAGATATATTCACCAGTGTTCTATAACAGAACATACAGTACATGCTCTTTCTTCTTAGTAGAGGAGTACCATTAGATTCAGATATATTCACCAGTGTTCTATAACAGAACATACAGTACATGTTCTTTCTTCTTAGTAGAGGAGTACCATTAGATTCAGATATATTCACCAGTGTTCTATAAGAGAACATACAGTACATGTTCTTTGTTCTCAGTAGAGGAGTACCATTAGATTCAGATATATTCACCAGTGTTCTATAAGAGAACATACAGTACATGCTCTTTCTTCTTAGTAGAGGAGTACCATTAGATTCAGATATATTCACCAGTGTTCTATAAGAGAACATATAGTACATGTTCTTTGTTCTTAGTAGAGGAGTACCATTAGATTCAGATATATTCACCAGTGTTCTATAAGAGAACATACAGTACATGCTCTTTCTTCTTAGTAGAGGAGTACCATTAGATTCAGATGTATTCACCAGTGTTCTATAAGAGAACATACAGTACATGTTCTTTGTTCTCAGTAGAGGAGTACCATTAGATTCAGATGTATTCACCAGTGTTCTATAAGAGAACATACAGTACATGTTCTTTGTTCTCAGTAGAGGAGTACCATTAGATTCAGATATATTCACCAGTGTTCTATAAGAGAACATACAGTACATGTTCTTTGTTCTCAGTAGAGGAGTACCATTAGATTCAGATATATTCACCAGTGTTCTATAAGAGAACATACAGTACATGCTCTTTCTTCTTAGTAGAGGAGTACCATTAGATTCAGATATATTCACCAGTGTTCTATAAGAGAACATACAGTACATGTTCTTTGTTCTTAGTAGAGGAGTACCATTAGATTCAGATATATTCACCAGTGTTCTATAAGAGAACATACAGTACATGTTCTTTGTTCTCAGTAGAGGAGTACCATTAGATTCAGATATATTCACCAGTGTTCTATAAGAGAACATACAGTACATGTTCTTTGTTCTTAGTAGAGGAGTACCATTAGATTCAGATATATTCACCAGTGTTCTGTAAGAGAACATACAGTACATGTTCTTTGTTCTCAGTAGAGGAGTACCATTAGATTCAGATATATTCACCAGTGTTCTATAAGAGAACATACAGTACATGTTCTTTGTTCTCAGTAGAGGAGTACCATTAGATTCAGATATATTCACCAGTGTTCTATAAGAGAACATACAGTACATGCTCTTTGTTCTCAGTAGAGGAGTACCATTAGATTCAGATATATTCACCAGTGTTCTCTAAGAGAACATACAGTACATGTTCTTTGTTCTCAGTAGAGGAGTACCATTAGATTCAGATATATTCACCAGTGTTCTGTAAGAGAACATATAGTACATGTTCTTTGTTCTCAGTAGAGGAGTACCATTAGATTCAGATATATTCACCAGTGTTCTATAAGAGAACATACAGTACATGTTCTTTGTTCTTAGTAGAGGAGTACCATTAGATTCAGATATATTCACCAGTGTTCTATAAGAGAACATACAGTACATGTTCTTTGTTCTTAGTAGAGGAGTACCATTAGATTCAGATATATTCACCAGTGTTCTATAAGAGAACATACAGTACATGTTCTTTGTTCTTAGTAGAGGAGTACCATTAGATTCAGATATATTCACCAGTGTTCTATAAGAGAACATACAGTACATGTTCTTTGTTCTTAGTAGAGGAGTACCATTAGATTCAGATATATTCACCAGTGTTCTATAAGAGAACATATAGTACATGTTCTTTGTTCTCAGTAGAGGAGTACCATTAGATTCAGATATATTCACCAGTGTTCTATAAGAGAACATACAGTACATGCTCTTTCTTCTTAGTAGAGGAGTACCATTAGATTCAGATATATTCACCAGTGTTCTTTAAGAGAACATATAGTACATGTTCTTTAAGAGAACATATAGTACATGTTCTTTGTTCTCAGTAGAGGAGTACCATTAGATTCAGATATATTCACCAGTGTTCTATAAGAGAACATACAGTACATGTTCTTTGTTCTCAGTAGAGGAGTACCATTAGATTCAGATATATTCACCAGTGTTCTATAACAGAACATACAGTACATGTTCTTTGTTCTTAGTAGAGGAGTACCATTAGATTCAGATATATTCACCAGTGTTCTATAAGAGAACATACAGTACATGTTCTTTGTTCTTAGTAGAGGAGTACCATTAGATTCAGATATATTCACCAGTGTTCTATAAGAGAACATACAGTACATGTTCTTTGTTCTTAGTAGAGGAGTACCATTAGATTAAGATATATTCACCAGTGTTCCATAAGAGAACATACAGTACATGTTCTTTGTTCTCAGTAGAGGAGTACCATTAGATTCAGATATATTCACCAGTGTTCTATAAGAGAACATACAGTACATGTTCTTTGTTCTCAGTAGAGGAGTACCATTAGATTCAGATATATTCACCAGTGTTCTATAACAGAACATACAGTACATGTTCTTTGTTCTCAGTAGAGGAGTACCATTAGATTCAGATATATTCACCAGTGTTCTATAAGAGAACATACAGTACATGTTCTTTCTTCTTAGTAGAGGAGTACCATTAGATTCAGATATATTCACCAGTGTTCTATAAGAGAACATACAGTACCTACATGTTCTTTGTTCTCAGTAGAGGAGTACCATTAGATTCAGATATATTCACCAGTGTTCTATAAGAGAACATACAGTAAATGTTCTTTGTTCGCAGTAGAGGAGTACCATTAGATTCAGATATATTCACCAGTGTTCTATAAGAGAACATACAGTACATGTTCTTTCTTCTTAGTAGAGGAGTACCATTAGATTCAGATATATTCACCAGTGTTCTATAAGAGAACATATAGTACCTACATGTTCTTTGTTCTCAGTAGAGGAGTACCATTAGATTCAGATATATTCACCAGTGTTCTATAAGAGAACATATAGTACCTACATGTTCTTTGTTCTCAGTAGAGGAGTACCATTAGATTCAGATATATTCACCAGTGTTCTATAAGAGAACATACAGTACATGTTCTTTGTTCGCAGTAGAGGAGTACCATTAGATTCAGATATATTCACCAGTGTTCTATAAGAGAACATATAGTACCTACATGTTCTTTGTTCGCAGTAGAGGAGTACAATTAGATTCAGATATATTCACCAGTGTTCTATAAGAGAACATACAGTACATGTTCTTTGTTCTCAGTAGAGGAGTACCATTAGATTCAGATATATTCACCAGTGTTCTATAAGAGAACATACAGTACATGTTCTTTGTTCTCAGTAGAGGAGTACCATTAGATTCAGATATATTCACCAGTGTTCCATAAGAGAACATATAGTACATGTTCTTTGTTCTCAGTAGAGGAGTACCATTAGATTCAGATATATTCACCAGTGTTCTATAAGAGAACATACAGTACCTACATGTTCTTTGTTCTGAGTAGAGGAGTACCATTAGATTCAGATATATTCACCAGTGTTCTATAAGAGAACATACAGTACCTACATGTTCTTTGTTCTCAGTAGAGGAGTACCATTAGATTCAGATATATTCACCAGTGTTCTATAAGAGAACATACAGTACCTACATGTTCTTTGTTCTCAGTAGAGGAGTACCATTAGATTCAGATATATTCACCAGTGTTCTATAAGAGAACATACAGTACCTACATGTTCTTTGTTCTCAGTAGAGGAGTACCATTAGATTCAGATATATTCACCAGTGTTCTATAAGAGAACATACAGTACATGTTCTTTGTTCTCAGTAGAGGAGTACCATTAGATTCAGATATATTCACCAGTGTTCTATAAGAGAACATACAGTACATGTTCTTTGTTCTTAGTAGAGGAGTACCATTAGATTCAGATATATTCACCAGTGTTCTATAAGAGAACATACAGTACATGTTCTTTGTTCTCAGTAGAGGAGTACCATTAGATTCAGATATATTCACCAGTGTTCTGTAAGAGAACATACAGTACATGTTCTTTGTTCTCAGTAGAGGAGTACCATTAGATTCAGATATATTCACCAGTGTTCTATAAGAGAACATACAGTACATGTTCTTTCTTCTTAGTAGAGGAGTACCATTAGATTCAGATATATTCACCAGTGTTCTGTAAGAGAACATACAGTACATGCTCTTTGTTCTTAGTAGAGGAGTACCATTAGATTCAGATATATTCACCAGTGTTCTATAAGAGAACATACAGTACCTACATGTTCTTTGTTCTTAGTAGAGGAGTACCATTAGATTCAGATATATTCACCAGTGTTTTATAAGAGAACATACAGTACATGTTCTTTGTTCTCAGTAGAGGAGTACCATTAGATTCAGATATATTCACCAGTGTTCTATAAGAGAACATACAGTACATGTTCTTTGTTCTTAGTAGAGGAGTACCATTAGATTCAGATATATTCACCAGTGTTCTGTAAGAGAACATACAGTACATGCTCTTTGTTCTTAGTAGAGGAGTACCATTAGATTCAGATATATTCACCAGTGTTCTATAAGAGAACATACAGTACCTACATGTTCTTTGTTCTTAGTAGAGGAGTACCATTAGATTCAGATATATTCACCAGTGTTCTGTAAGAGAACATATAGTACATGTTCTTTGTTCTCAGTAGAGGAGTACCATTAGATTCAGATATATTCACCAGTGTTCTATAAGAGAACATACAGTACCTACATGTTCTTTGTTCTGAGTAGAGGAGTACCATTAGATTCAGATATATTCACCAGTGTTCTATAAGAGAACATATAGTACATGTTCTTTGTTCTCAGTAGAGGAGTACCATTAGATTCAGATATATTCACCAGTGTTCTATAAGAGAACATATAGTACATGTTCTTTGTTCTTAGTAGAGGAGTACCATTAGATTCAGATATATTCACCAGTGTTCCATAAGAGAACATATAGTACATGTTCTTTGTTCTCAGTAGAGGAGTACCATTAGATTCAGATATATTCACCAGTGTTCTATAAGAGAACATATAGTACATGTTCTTTGTTCTTAGTAGAGGAGTACCATTAGATTCAGATATATTCACCAGTGTTCTATAAGAGAACATACAGTACATGTTCTTTGTTCTCAGTAGAGGAGTACCATTAGATTCAGATATATTCACCAGTGTTCCATAAGAGAACATACAGTACATGTTCTTTGTTCGCAGTAGAGGAGTACCATTACATTCAGATATATTCACCAGTGTTCCATAAGAGAACATACAGTACATGTTCTTTCTTCTCAGTAGAGGAGTACCATTAGATTCAGATATATTCACCAGTGTTCTATAAGAGAACATACAGTACATGTTCTTTGTTCTCAGTAGAGGAGTACCATTAGATTCAGATATATTCACCAGTGTTCTATAAGAGAACATATAGTACCTACATGTTCTTTGTTCTCAGTAGAGGAGTACCATTACATTCAGATATATTCACCAGTGTTCTATAAGAGAACATATAGTACATGTTCTTTGTTCGCAGTAGAGGAGTACCATTACATTCAGATATATTCACCAGTGTTCCATAAGAGAACATACAGTACATGTTCTTTGTTCGCAGTAGAGGAGTACCATTACATTCAGATATATTCACCAGTGTTCCATAAGAGAACATATAGTACATGTTCTTTGTTCTCAGTAGAGGAGTACCATTAGATTCAGATATATTCACCAGTGTTCCATAAGAGAACATACAGTACATGTTCTTTGTTCGCAGTAGAGGAGTACCATTACATTCAGATATATTCACCAGTGTTCCATAAGAGAACATATAGTACATGTTCTTTGTTCTCAGTAGAGGAGTACCATTAGATTCAGATATATTCACCAGTGTTCCATAAGAGAACATACAGTACATGTTCTTTGTTCGCAGTAGAGGAGTACCATTAGATTCAGATATATTCACCAGTGTTCTATAAGAGAACATACAGTACATGTTCTTTCTTCTCAGTAGAGGAGTACCATTAGATTCAGATATATTCACCAGTGTTCTATAAGAGAACATACAGTACATGTTCTTTCTTCTTAGTAGAGGAGTACCATTAGATTCAGATATATTCACCAGTGTTCTATAAGAGAACATACAGTACATGTTCTTTGTTCGCAGTAGAGGAGTACCATTAGATTCAGATATATTCACCAGTGTTCTATAAGAGAACATACAGTACATGTTCTTTGTTCTCAGTAGAGGAGTACCATTAGATTCAGATATATTCACCAGTGTTCTATAAGAGAACATACAGTACATGTTCTTTGTTCGCAGTAGAGGAGTACCATTAGATTCAGATATATTCACCAGTGTTCCATAAGAGAACATACAGTACATGTTCTTTGTTCGCAGTAGAGGAGTACCATTAGATTCAGATATATTCACCAGTGTTCTATAAGAGAACATATAGTACCTACATGTTCTTTGTTCTCAGTAGAGGAGTACCATTAGATTCAGATGTATTCACCAGTGTTCTATAAGAGAACATACAGTACATGTTCTTTGTTCTCAGTAGAGGAGTACCATTAGATTCAGATATATTCACCAGTGTTCCATAAGAGAACATACAGTACATGTTCTTTGTTCGCAGTAGAGGAGTACCATTAGATTCAGATATATTCACCAGTGTTCCATAAGAGAACATACAGTACATGTTCTTTGTTCGCAGTAGAGGAGTACCATTAGATTCAGATATATTCACCAGTGTTCTATAAGAGAACATACAGTACATGTTCTTTGTTCGCAGTAGAGGAGTACCATTAGATTCAGATATATTCACCAGTGTTCCATAAGAGAACATACAGTACATGTTCTTTGTTCGCAGTAGAGGAGTACCATTAGATTCAGATATATTCACCAGTGTTCTATAAGAGAACATACAGTACATGTTCTTTCTTCTTAGTAGAGGAGTACCATTAGATTCAGATATATAAACCAGTGTTCCATAAGAGAACATACAGTACATGTTCTTTGTTCTCAGTAGAGGAGTACCATTAGATTCAGATATATTCATCAGTGTGCTATAAGAGAACATACAGTACATGTTCTTTGTTCGCAGTAGAGGAGTACCATTAGATTCAGATATATAAACCAGTGTTCCATAAGAGAACATACAGTACATGTTCTTTGTTCGCAGTAGAGGAGTACCATTAGATTCAGATATATAAACCAGTGTTCCATAAGAGAACATACAGTACATGTTCTTTGTTCGCAGTAGAGGAGTACCATTAGATTCAGATATATTCACCAGTGTTCTATAAGAGAACATACAGTACATGTTCTTTGTTCTCAGTAGAGGAGTACCATTAGATTCAGATATATTCACCAGTGTTCTATAAGAGAACATACAGTACATGTTCTTTGTTCTTAGTAGAGGAGTACCATTAGATTCAGATATATTCACCAGTGTTCTATAAGAGAACATATAGTACCTACATGTTCTTTGTTCTCAGTAGAGGAGTACCATTAGATTCAGATATATTCACCAGTGTTCTATAAGAGAACATACAGTACATGTTCTTTGTTCGCAGTAGAGGAGTACCATTAGATTCAGATATATTCACCAGTGTTCTATAAGAGAACATACAGTACATGTTCTTTGTTCTCAGTAGAGGAGTACCATTAGATTCAGATATATTCACCAGTGTTCCATAAGAGAACATACAGTACATGTTCTTTGTTCTCAGTAGAGGAGTACCATTAGATTCAGATATATTCACCAGTGTTCCATAAGAGAACATACAGTACATGTTCTTTGTTCTCAGTAGAGGAGTACCATTAGATTCAGATATATAAACCAGTGTTCCATAAGAGAACATACAGTACATGTTCTTTGTTCGCAGTAGAGGAGTACCATTAGATTCAGATATATAAACCAGTGTTCCATAAGAGAACATACAGTACATGTTCTTTGTTCGCAGTAGAGGAGTACCATTAGATTCAGATATATTCACCAGTGTTCTATAAGAGAACATACAGTACATGTTCTTTGTTCTCAGTAGAGGAGTACCATTAGATTCAGATATATTCACCAGTGTTCTATAAGAGAACATACAGTACATGTTCTTTGTTCTTAGTAGAGGAGTACCATTAGATTCAGATATATTCACCAGTGTTCTATAAGAGAACATACAGTACATGTTCTTTGTTCTCAGTAGAGGAGTACCATTAGATTCAGATATATTCACCAGTGTTCCATAAGAGAACATATAGTACATGTTCTTTGTTCTCAGAAGAGGAGTACCATTAGATTCAGATATATTCACCAGTGTTCTATAAGAGAACATACAGTACCTACATGTTCTTTGTTCTGAGTAGAGGAGTACCATTAGATTCAGATATATTCACCAGTGTTCCATAAGAGAACATACAGTACATGTTCTTTCTTCTCAGTAGAGGAGTACCATTAGATTCAGATATATTCACCAGTGTTCTATAAGAGAACATACAGTACATGTTCTTTCTTCTCAGTAGAGGAGTACCATTAGATTCAGATATATTCACCAGTGTTCTGTAAGAGAACATATAGTACCTACATGTTCTTTGTTCTCAGTAGAGGAGTACCATTAGATTCAGATATATTCACCAGTGTTCTATAAGAGAACATACAGTACATGTTCTTCGTTCTCAGTAGAGGAGTACCATTAGATTCAGATATATTCACCAGTGTTCTATAAGAGAACATACAGTACATGTTCTTTCTTCTCAGTAGAGGAGTACCATTAGATTCAGATATATTCACCAGTGTTCTGTAAGAGAACATATAGTACCTACATGTTCTTTGTTCTCAGTAGAGGAGTACCATTAGATTCAGATATATTCACCAGTGTTCTATAAGAGAACACACAGTACATGTTCTTTGTTCTCAGTAGAGGAGTACCATTAGATTCAGATATATAAACCAGTGTTCTATAAGAGAACATACAGTACATGTTCTTTGTTCTCAGTAGAGGAGTACCATTAGATTCAGATATATTCACCAGTGTTCTATAAGAGAACATACAGTACATGTTCTTTGTTCTGAGTAGAGGAGTACCATTAGATTCAGATATATTCACCAGTGTTCTATAAGAGAACATACAGTACATGTTCTTTGTTCTCAGTAGAGGAGTACCATTAGATTCAGATATATTCACCAGTGTTCTGTAAGAGAACATACAGTACATGTTCTTTGTTCTCAGTAGAGGAGTACCATTAGATTCAGATATATTCACCAGTGTTCTGTAAGAGAACATACAGTACATGTTCTTTGTTCTCAGTAGAGGAGTACCATTAGATTCAGATATATTCATCAGTGTGCTGTAAGAGAACATACAGTACATGTTCTTTGTTCTCAGTAGAGGAGTACCATTAGATTCAGATATATTCACCAGTGTTCTGTAAGAGAACATACAGTACATGTTCTTTGTTCTCAGTAGAGGAGTACCATTAGATTCAGATATATTCACCAGTGTTCTGTAAGAGAACATACAGTACATGTTCTTTGTTCTCAGTAGAGGAGTACCATTAGATTCAGATATATTCATCAGTGTGCTGTAAGAGAACATACAGTACATGTTCTTTGTTCTCAGTAGAGGAGTACCATTAGATTCAGATATATTCACCAGTGTTCTCTAAGAGAACATATAGTACATGTTCTTTGTTCTCAGTAGAGGAGTACCATTAGATTCAGATATATTCATCAGTGTGCTGTAAGAGAACATACAGTACATGTTCTTTGTTCTCAGTAGAGGAGTACCATTAGATTCAGATATATTCACCAGTGTTCTATAAGAGAACATAAAGTACATGTTCTTTGTTCTCAGTAGAGGAGTACCATTAGATTCAGATATAGTCACCAGTGTTCTGTAAGAGAACATATAGTACCTACATGTTCTTTGTTCTCAGTAGAGGAGTACCATTAGATTCAGATATATTCACCAGTGTTCTGTAAGAGAACATATAGTACCTACATGTTCTTTGTTCTCAGTAGAGGAGTACCATTAGATTCAGATATATTCACCAGTGTTCTATAAGAGAACATATAGTACCTACATGTTCTTTGTTCTCAGTAGAGGAGTACCATTAGATTCAGATATATTCACCAGTGTTCTATAAGAGAACATATAGTACCTACATGTTCTTTGTTCTCAGTAGAGGAGTACCATTAGATTCAGATATATTCACCAGTGTTCTGTAAGAGAACATATAGTACCTACATGTTCTTTGTTCTCAGTAGAGGAGTACCATTAGATTCAGATATATTCACCAGTGTTCTATAAGAGAACACACAGTACATGTTCTTTGTACTCAATAGAGGAGTACCATTAGATTCAGATATATTCACCAGTGTTCTGTAAGAGAACATATAGTACCTACATGTTCTTTGTTCTCAGTAGAGGAGTACCATTAGATTCAGATATATTCACCAGTGTTCTATAAGAGAACATATAGTACCTACATGTTCCTTGTTCTCAGTAGAGGAGTACCATTAGATTCAGATATATTCACCAGTGTTCTGTAAGAGAACATACAGTACCTACATGTTCTTTGTTCTCAGTAGAGGAGTACCATTACATTCAGATATATTCACCAGTGTTCTGTAAGGGAACATACAGTACATGTTCTTTGTTCTCAGTAGAGGAGTACCATTACATTCAGATATATTCACCAGTGTTCTATAAGAGAACACACAGTACATGTTCTTTGTTCTCAATAGAGGAGTACCATTAGATTCAGATATATTCACCAGTGTTCTGTAAGAGAACATATAGTACCTACATGTTCTTTGTTCTCAGTAGAGGAGTACCATTAGATTCAGATATATTCACCAGTGTTCTATAAGAGAACATATAGTACCTACATGTTCTTTGTTCTCAGTAGAGGAGTACCATTAGATTCAGATATATTCACCAGTGTTATATAAGAGAACATATAGTACCTACATGTTCTTTGTTCTCAGTAGAGGAGTACCATTAGATTCAGATATATTCACCAGTGTTCTGTAAGAGAACATATAGTACCTACATGTTCTTTGTTCTCAGTAGAGGAGTACCATTAGATTCAGATATATTCACCAGTGTTCTGTAAGAGAACATATAGTACCTACATGTTCTTTGTTCTCAGTAGAGGAGTACCATTAGATTCAGATATATTCACCAGTGTTCTATAAGAGAACACACAGTACATGTTCTTTGTTCTCAATAGAGGAGTACCATTAGATTCAGATATATTCACCAGTGTTCTGTAAGAGAACATATAGTACCTACATGTTCTTTGTTCTCAGTAGAGGAGTACCATTAGATTCAGATATATTCACCAGTGTTCTATAAGAGAACATATAGTACCTACATGTTCTTTGTTCTCAGTAGAGGAGTACCATTAGATTCAGATATATTCACCAGTGTTCTGTAAGAGAACATACAGTACCTACATGTTCTTTGTTCTCAGTAGAGGAGTACCATTACATTCAGATATATTCACCAGTGTTCTGTAAGGGAACATACAGTACATGTTCTTTGTTCTCAGTAGAGGAGTACCATTACATTCAGATATATTCACCAGTGTTCTATAAGAGAACACACAGTACATGTTCTTTGTTCTCAATAGAGGAGTACCATTAGATTCAGATATATTCACCAGTGTTCTGTAAGAGAACATATAGTACCTACATTTTCTTTGTTCTCAGTAGAGGAGTACCATTAGATTCAGATATATTCACCAGTGTTCTATAAGAGAACATATAGTACCTACATGTTCTTTGTTCTCAGTAGAGGAGTACCATTAGATTCAGATATATTCACCAGTGTTCTGTAAGAGAACATACAGTACCTACATGTTCTTTGTTCTCAGTAGAGGAGTACCATTACATTCAGATATATTCACCAGTGTTCTGTAAGGGAACATACAGTACATGTTCTTTGTTCTCAGTAGAGGAGTACCATTAGATTCAGATATATTCACCAGTGTTCTGTAAGAGAACATACAGTACATGTTCTTTGTTCTCAGTAGAGGAGTACCATTAGATTCAGATATATTCATCAGTGTTCTGTAAGAGAACATACAGTACATGTTCTTTGTTCTCAGTAGAGGAGTACCATTAGATTCAGATATATTCACCAGTGTTCTATAAGAGAACATACAGTACATGTTCTTTGTTCTCAGTAGAGGAGTACCATTAGATTCAGATATATTCACCAGTTTTCTGTAAGAGAACATATAGTACCTACATGTTCTTTGTTCTCAGTAGAGGAGTACCATTAGATTCAGATATATTCACCAGTGTTCTATAAGAGAACATATAGTACCTACATGTTCTTTGTTCTCAGTAGAGGAGTACCATTAGATTCAGATATATTCACCAGTGTTATATAAGAGAACATATAGTACCTACATGTTCTTTGTTCTCAGTAGAGGAGTACCATTAGATTCAGATATATTCACCAGTGTTCTGTAAGAGAACATATAGTACCTACATGTTCTTTGTTCTCAGTAGAGGAGTACCATTACATTCAGATATATTCACCAGTGTTCTATAAGAGAACACACAGTACATGTTCTTTGTTCTCAATAGAGGAGTACCATTAGATTCAGATATATTCACCAGTGTTCTGTAAGAGAACATACAGTACATGTTCTTTGTTCTCAATAGAGGAGTACCATTAGATTCAGATATATTCACCAGTGTTCTATAAGAGAACACACAGTACATGTTCTTTGTTTTCAATAGAGGAGTACCATTAGATTCAGATATATTCACCAGTGTTCTATAAGAGAACACACAGTACATGTTCTTTGTTCTCAATAGAGGAGTACCATTAGATTCAGATATATTCACCAGTGTTCTATAAGAGAACACACAGTACATGTTCTTTGTTCTCAATAGAGGAGTACCATTAGATTCAGATATATTCACCAGTGTTCTATAAGAGAACACACAGTACATGTTCTTTGTTCTCAGTAGAGGAGTACCATTAGATTCAGATATATTCACCAGTGTTCTGTAAGAGAACATATAGTACATGTTCTTTGTTCTCAGTAGAGGAGTACCATTAGATTCAGATATATTCACCAGTGTTCTGTAAGAGAACATATAGTACATGTTCTTTGTTCTCAGTAGAGGAGTACCATTAGATTCAGATATATTCACCAGTGTTCTATAAGAGAACATATAGTACATGTTCTTTGTTCTCAGTAGAGGAGTACCATTAGATTCAGATATATTCACCAGTGTTCTGTAAGAGAACATACAGTACATGTTCTTTGTTCTCAGTAGAGGAGTACCATTAGATTCAGATATATTCACCAGTGTTCTGTAAGAGAACATACAGTACATGTTCTTTGTTCTCAGTAGAGGAGTACCATTAGATTCAGTTATATTCACCAGTGTTCTATAAGAGAACATACAGTACATGTTCTTTGTTCTCAGTAGAGGAGTACCATTAGATTCAGATATATTCACCAGTGTTCTGTAAGAGAACATATAGTACCTACATGTTCTTTGTTCTCAGTAGAGGAGTACCATTAGATTCAGATATATTCACCAGTGTTCTATAAGAGAACATATAGTACCTACATGTTCTTTGTTCTCAGTAGAGGAGTACCATTAGATTCAGATATATTCACCAGTGTTCTGTAAGAGAACATACAGTACATGTTCTTTGTTCTCAGTAGAGGAGTACCATTAGATTCAGATATAATCACCAGTGTTCTGTAAGAGAACATACAGTACATGTTCTTTGTTCTCAGTAGAGGAGTACCATTAGATTCAGATATATTCACCAGTGTTCTATAAGAGAACATACAGTACATGTTCTTTGTTCTGAGTAGAGGAGTACCATTAGATTCAGATATATTCACCAGTGTTCTGTAAGAGAACATACAGTACATTTTCTTTGTTCTCAGTAGAGGAGTACCATTAGATTCAGATATATTCACCAGTGTTCTATAAGAGAACATACAGTACATGTTCTTTGTTCTCAGTAGAGGAGTACCATTAGATTCAGATATATTCACCAGTGTTCTATAAGAGAACATACAGTACATGTTCTTCGTTCTGAGTAGAGGAGTACCATTAGATTCAGATATATTCACCAGTGTTCTGTAAGAGAACATACAGTACATGTTCTTTGTTCTCAGTAGAGGAGTACCATTAGATTCAGATATATTCACCAGTGTTCTATAAGAGAACATACAGTACATGTTCTTTGTTCTCAGTAGAGGAGTACCATTAGATTCAGATATATTCACCAGTGTTCTATAAGAGAACATACAGTACATGTTCTTTCTTCTCAGTAGAGGAGTACCATTAGATTCAGATATATTCACCAGTGTTCTATAAGAGAACATACAGTACATGTTCTTTGTTCTCAGTAGAGGAGTACCATTAGATTCAGATATATTCACCAGTGTTCTATAAGAGAACATACAGTACATCAAATATATATTTTCAAAGATTTAACAAATTTTATTTACAGGGGAGGTATGACTAAACATCTGCACTAACTCCTGTTTTAGTCTCTTCTACTGAATGGAAGACAATATACGTTTTGATTTCCTCTAGGCTTTTCTGCTCTTCATTTATTGCTTTAATTGCACAAGGTAAATGCTTTGTATTGCTCTCTATACATTTATTTCTGAGAGAACCTTCCAATAATATTGTTTATTTCTAGTGTACATTCACACTTTTGTGGTTGTGAGTATATATTTAAGACATTCATGTATGTACAAACAAGGGAAAGTTAATCAATTATTTTAAATGCATTTCTACAGGAACTTCTTCTTTGTACTTTTTTTTATGATTTTTATCGCTCTTTTCTGCAATCTAAATATTTTGAGTATATATTTCATTTTTGCTGATCCACATAAAATAAGCCCATAATTTAAGTGTGAATGTATAAATATATAGTAGGTATACTTGTATTACACTACCCTTGCCCATGACTTATAACACTTGTTTTAGTATGTATATCTCCTTCTTTACTTTCTTTGAGATCTTTTCAATGTGTTTGTTCGGTTTTAAATTTTTGTCTATAATTGATTCTAAAAAGTCAGTTTGCGTTACCTGTTTGCCTTGTTTATTTTCTATTGCCAAGGTGATATTGGGTTGTGTTTTATTGTTTAAACTAGCCTGCAACCACTCTGTTTTGTTTATGTTTAATGTTATTCTTAGTTATGCTTAATGTATGTTTATCATCCCTAATACTCTGTTTGCTTTGGCAATGCTTTGTTGAATTTCAGTGCAAAAATAAAATATAATATCTGTAGAAGTAAACACGAAAAACCTTTTATCTTCATCTCCAGGTCTCTGATGAAAGCTCGCATATAAATGGCATAGCTGTCATTCAGTCTAATGACTCATGCAAATAATTGTTATGCTAGAAGGCTGAATTATGTTTAGCATTTCCTTTTGTATAATCATGGCAAAACACTTTCATAGAGGTGGTATCTGAACCACCCCTTCATTGCACATTGGTTTGTTCTTGTGTGTCTGGATTGGCCAGCCTCACAGAGAACTGATACAGGTTGGGTGGAGTCAAAGGTTGGTTACTTGAAGGTGCAAACCTTATGGAGAGTAAACCAGTATTGTGATCTACAGGAGTTGGCCACCTTTTATGTTTGTTAGCATACATTGTACAGAGAGAGAGAGATGGAGAGGGAGAAAAAGACAAGTGGATAGAGAGAGGAACCAACACAATAGCGTTAGCAGCCACTAAATTCTTTAAAGATAAGAATTGGAGGATGAGTTTCAACCTATGGGATTTATTTGTAATTTAAACACAAATGCAAATGATCTTTCTATGGCAGCTCAAAGCATTTTGATGTAAATGTAATATTTTAAAAACCAGCAATAAAACTCTTCATTGTAGACACTGAATAATGATTAAAACAGCAGTTAAGGATGAGTATTAACACAAATTAAAAACACATGAACTCTACATACTTCAACCAGTTAAAAACAGATTTTGAGAAGCATATTCCTATAAATAAATTTATATAATTTTATAAAATTTAATCAACACAATCCAAAACCTCATCAGTATACCATTTTTCACAGTTTAATTCATATATACCTCTAATAAAAGTTGAATATAAAAATGAATATGACTGTGTACATGAAATAGCTACACAGAATGGATTCAAAACCCATTTAATAGATAAGATGATTGTAAAACATAACCAACAAAAAATATTGAAAGAAACTACTACTTCATCCACTTTTAAGAAATCTCCTAGCTATAGTAAATTTACCTTTCATCCTAAATTGTTTTACAAATTTGAAAAGATATTTAAAGAATTCAGTATAAAGTTGGTACCACAAAATAGATATAATTTAAGAAATCTATTGAATCATCCTTTAAAAAACAGTTTACGTAATATTAAGATGGCTGGACTATATAAAATGGAATGTTTAGAGTGTGACAAAATTAATATTGGAAAAGCAAAACATTTCTGGAAATTAGAATGAAGGAGCATAAAATTTAAACAAGTGAACAAGTTCTGCAGTTTCATCCCAGTTTTGGAACTTCAACCATGAAATAAAATGTGAAATAACATTGCTCAAACACATCAAAACACCTTTAGCACTTGATACATGAGAAAGAATTTTAATTACCAAGAACGAGCCTCATCTTATGAATTTTGATACCCCGCCAGTTGATGATGGCCATAGGACACAGAGGGCAGCACAGGCACAAGTTGGTCGAGGATTTTCTGGCTGCAAGCTCCAGTCGACGAACTATGATGTGGAGCATGCTTCTCGAAACGTGTTTTTAAGTACTTGACGTATGGGAGTTGATGTGTTTTTATTTGTGTGGGGGCGGCGCCGTGGCTGAGTGGTTAGACCGCTCGCCTCTCACCGAGGCAGCCCGGGTTCAACCCGCATGTGGGATTTGTGGTGGACGAAACGGCGTCTGGGCGGGTTTTCTCCGGGTTCTCCGGTTTCCCTCGCCATTCATTCCATCAACTGCTCCATCATCACCTTTCCTTTCATCCATTTCGTTTCATCTACTTCCTTCCTCCCATACCAGGCATCGGGCTGATCACCCATCCTGGACACTCTGTCTGCTCCCCGACGGGCCTCTGACCCCAGGCACCCGCCTGTAAGTCCTACATAAGGTGAGGGTAAACAGCGAATGAATGAATAATTTGTGTGGATACTCATCAAATAAGTGCACTGTTAATAATGACTTCATTTTAATTTGATGAACAGTTAAAGGTTTAACAGTATACAAACTTGCGTCTCTTGTTATGTAATTGGAACCATATTGTTTCCTGTGGTAACAACAATAATAATACTAAACAAGACTTGTTATAATTTCTAAAATATTCATCCTATAAACATTTTGTAACTAATAAAAGCTTATCAAAGACATAAGGTTCATTAAAGTTTTGTTATATAAAATTGTTTGCTAAGAGAAATACTTGAATGTTTACCTTCTCAACCAGGCAGGGGAAGTACTGCACTCATGTGTGTAACTGTAAACAGCATAACTCAAAAACAAAATGACAGATAAATACCAAACTTTATGTCAGCAATTTTCAAAGATGCAAAACAAAGATTTTAAGAAAATTCTCCCACCACAAATCACCCTTTAGGTGGTGGAACATGTTGAAAAAATACCACACACATATTAAAGATATTTACATGACAAATAAAATGTATATCTAAAATTTTCTAGGAGTAGTTCTTGAATTCCTCTTCATTCAAGAAGAATTTTATATAATTTCATATAGTGCTTTAACCATAAGATGTACATCTCTTTAAAAGATACAATTTATTTTTTGGCATCCGAGATATGCGTTATTAGTAGTTTGAATTGCTCAATACTTAGCCATTCTTTTAAAATGCTGTCAACATTCAGTCGTTTCTCGCAATGCCATGGATTTCTAATGGCAGTGTATAGCGACATATGAATATCGATTCTGCTTTTTGTATCCCTGTTGTATTACAGACCTTGTAATGACATTATTTCTGCAAAGTTTTAGTTCAATTAACACGAATTAAACAGAAAAGTAAGCTTTTGTAGCATTGTTACATGATAATAGGTAGAGAAAATAATGTGAATGTTACACATCAGATTTTGTTTGTTGTAGTGAACCTTCAATACTAAAATGGCTTTTCTATCTTATTGTTAAATAGCTTACTAGTTTAGGCTTAGTTATCATTTAGAATATTTCATTTCAAAATATTGAGCACATTTTCTTACGAGAGAGAGGCAAAACACTCTTGCTGTTTTCACAACTAGAGATGCTTACAAGCTACATAGTTTGTTGGGGGAGGTTAAGAATACAACGTCTGCTTATATTTCATCACCTACAGTTCGCTGCATTATTATCAATATCAAAATAAAAATCCAATGTGTTACATTCTCTACCCTCTATTGCTTATTAGTGAATATACAAATTATTCTTATAAAGTTTAGTTTCCTATATACTTCATTTTAGTTGAGATAAACCTTTCCAGAAACAGCTACATCACTCATTTCATTATAGATAAAAAGGGAACAGTGATAGTCAAATGTTTCAAAATGGGCGCTCTATGTTGACCTTAGCATTCCATATTGTTTCCATGACATCGTGAGAAACAGCTGAAAATCGACAGGGCTTTAAAAGAATGACAAAGTATTGAACAATTCGAACCATAATAGAAACATCTCAGAAATGGCTGTGCTACAAAAAAAGTTATATCAAATCAAATGTGTGTTTTAACGAGATCTGCATTTTTGTTTTTATGAGCCAAATACAGATAAAAGTTTCCAACTTTTTATTAATACATTGTCTTATTACTTCAGTACACCGTTTCCAATAAAAACTGTGACTCTTAATACTAAAAAGAGAAAAGAGTTGGATTGGATCACAAAACAAAGGAAGAAGATACTACACTCCATATATTATAAAACCTCTAATGCTCCTCAGTTTGACTCCTATTATAAGCAATAGGAAAGCAATTTTCAAATAATAATAGACATATATTAAATGCTCAAAATAAAAACAAAGCAATCTGGGATGTTGTTCAAAAAGAAAGTAATTCCATCAAAACTGGAATTAGCATAAAATATCAGGGACAGGCTATAAATTAACCAGCATCCTTAATGATTGTTCTACAAATATAGCGGACCAACAGCCACAACCTCATTCACATCTTGCAGGCACTTTATTTTTTGCTCCTGTTACTGAAAGCGAAATTATAATGGTCTTAAAAACTTTTTAAAATAAATTCCTGTGTGGACTTGATGTTCTTAATATACATTAATGAAATATATGAATTAATAGAATCTAAGGGAGAAATAGCAATTGGATATGCGGATGACATGACGGTTATAATTAGGGGACAGAAAATACAAGATGTAGAAAATAGGGCAAACTCAATTCTAAAATTCATAAAAGAATATTGTTCTAGTCTAGATATGGTAATAAATGTAAAAAAGACAGCATGCATACATTTCGAATTAACGAATCGAAACCTCAAAAATGTAAATCTAACAATAGATGGTGTAAATATAGATCAAATAAATAGTACAAACTTCCTTGGAATGATAATTGACAAAAATTTAAACTGGAAAGCACATGTAGACCATATTACCAAAAAAATAAATAAAGGTATATATGTAATGAGACAGATTAGTAAGACAATGGATAGCAAAACGATGATACAGGTTTACTATGCATTAATATATTCGCATATTAGTTATGGTATTACACAGTGGGGGAATATTACTTATAGAGAAATGGAAAAAGTGCTAAAATTGCAGAAAAAAAGCTATCAGAATAATTGGTAGGATGAAAAATAAAGAAACATGCAGAAGTTTGTTTAAGAGCCTAAAAATATTAACTGCTCCATGCATATATATTTATCAAAGCATAAAAGTTATTGTACATAAAAGACATGACAAAAATTGTAATATACATTCCTATGGATTAAGAAATAATATGGATTATTTCAGAATGACCCTAAGGGGGACCTTGAATAATCGTTCAACAGAAACCATAGGAAGTGAATTGTTCAATAAACTACCAAATGAAATAAAGAATATAAATCAAACAATAAAAAGGGTGAAAGCCATAAAAACATATTTAATTGAAAATGCATTTTACAGTATAGAGGAGTTCAAATATGGAAAAATAATGTAAAACTTTGTATATAATGTAAATAGATTATACTGACGTGTCCTTTAAACATATGTAAAAGGATGAAAATAAATGAATGAATGAATACTAAAAGCGAGTGCACAATTAGTTCCTAAACCCCTTGCAATGCATCATTCTCAAATGGCTATTTTCCTGAAAATTTAAAAGTAGCTAAAGTCAAGCCATTATTTAAAAAGGGGGAAAAGGAAAGGATTGAAAATTATAGATCAATATCTGTGTTATCAAAGATCACTGAGAAGTAAATTAGTGGCTTCTTAGAATGAAATTTCCAGTTCAGTATGGTTTAAAAAAAAAAAAAAACATTAATAGTGCTTTATTTTCATTTCTTGCTCGTGTCTTGACAGCAAAAAACCTTAAAAATCACTCATTGGGTTTATTCTTAGATCTGTGCAAAGCTTCTGACGGGTTACTACTTGAAAAACTTAATTCATTTTATGGCATCAGAGGAATCCTATCTAAAGAATAGGAACCAGTTTGTGGAAATAGACTCACACAGGCCTATTGATCATGGCGTGCTGCAAGGTTCAACTTTAAGGCCTATACAGCAGCAGAGATTAGTATAAAGGCAGGCACTGCGTTTCCTACTGAAAGGTAGTAGGCATATGATCTAATTTATTATGAAAGTACTAGATGTGAGCAAATAAAAGTCGGAATTAGTTTTTGTCATAAAATGAGTAACAAAATAAGACATCTGCATTTCTTGGATGGAAATTGGTATAATGGCACCCTCTATTCTATTGGTTATTGCATTGCTAGTACTTTGTCAAACCACCTTTATTCTTACATACATCAAGAAGTATCTTAGGCCCTTTTTGGTGGGGTTTTTATTTCTTGCATTGAAATGCTGGCCTGAAGTTGCCCTCCATTGCAAAAAAGATGGCTTGCAAGTATTGAAAACTGGGCTACATACTGGCCAGGGCAAGACAACATCTGTTTCTTTAAACCACATTTTGGCTGTAGCAGAAGAATGCACAGATGTAATATCTTGTTGAAAGTTCTGTCTCTAGCATCTTAGCGTACATGTTTGTTCAGCCAAGCAATGCATGATTTACCTTTAGCGCAGGAGGATTCACAAATAAACACCTCTGCCACCAAAATTTCTCCTCATTCTTATTGGCTGCTCTGTTCTAAGATGATAATATTGAAATATAAATTACACTTCTTCTCATCACTTTCTACCATTCTCAAGTCCATGACACACTTTTTCACAAAATGCAATGAAGCCTTGTTATAAGGGAGTGTTGGAGCTGGATTATGCGATTGTTTCTTGAATTGAGGATGTTTCTCATTTGACAAAATTTGTCTTGCAATCTGGCAACTGTAAATCAGCAACAGGTTGGAAACAATTAAGAATTTTGGACTCAAAAGTAACCGTTTAGATACCTCAGATAATTTCCTACTTTACACATAGGTAGCATATCTTCTTTCCATATTGTGTATCCAATGTAACAAGACTACCAACCATTGAATGACAAGGATTCAACTTCTTGGCATCGGATAACTAAACTGCACCATTTTCTTGTACACACTGATTTTTTCTTTTTCATCACATGATAACCATTTCCCACATTAATGGTTTATGCAATACATGTCAAGCAGTCAGCAGTGGTGTCTTTTTACTGACTACAGTAGAGGTACATAACACCACACAGCTCTGACTGCACACCACCTGAATCGTTGATTGCTTGTCATACTGACATGAAGTAAGATACCATTTGTCAGCGTACTATAGATACATTAACAATCTTTTACCAGCAATAAATAATATACACATACCTGGTCTCCTCTTAGTAGTGGCATCCATCACAGTAAATGGATAAATACTGTATAGAATGGGGATTAAAGTAAATGAAAAGAAAACACAAATTGCAGTGTTTAAAAAAGGAGGGAAATTGCGTAAACAAGAGAGATGGAGTAAAGGGAGAAATGAATATAAAGTGGTGCGAGACTGTACCTACTTAGGGATAAATATAGATGCAGGAGGTAAATGGGAGAAACAGAAGAGATCAGCTCTGGCAAAGGGGAGAGCAGCAATGACAGCTGTTAGACAATGTTTATTTAAAATGCCAGAGTTGGAGATGAAATGGTTGGAAAGATTATATAATTCAGTGGTTGAGGCACGAATGTTATATGGGATTGAAATATGGGGGCTGGAAAACAGATGGGAAGCGGTGGACATGGTCCACAGAATATTTTGTAAGGAAGTACTAGGGTTGCCAACAGCTACAGCAAATGAAATGGCTCAAATTGAAATGGGACGATTAACAAGAAAAGGAATGGTTATGGAGAGAGCCTTAAAATATTGGCACAGGATCTTGAATTCTGATGACGATAATTTATTACAACAATGTCTAAAATAGCAAGAAACTAGTTTAACAAATACGGGCTGGGTAAACAAACTAAGAAATAACCTTGAGAATAATGGCATGGGAGATGTTTGGAGTAAAAGAGAGGCAAACCACAAAGATTTTTGGAAGAGTATTAGAAGAAGATTTGAGGACATCGAGATACAACAATTATTTAGTCAGATAACTGAGAAGAGATTGTTGATTTTTTATGTTAATATAAAAAACATTGGGAAAGAGAGAAACATGTAACAACACAAGTAAAGAAGAAAGAGGAGGTATAGCATGGTTAAGGGCAGGAATATGGAGGCTAAAAGGGAAGCAAAATGGCTATGCACAAGGTGAATGTCTATTATGCGGGGGAAGGGAAGATATACAACATATTATATTTGAATGCAAAGAAACAGAGATTTGGAGAAAAGAAAGTCTATGGTATGGAATGAATAGGAATAAAGATATATATACAATTTTAGATAAAAACTGTAAAAATATGGGTAAATACTTAGCGAAAGTAAAAAATAAATGGATATGGATGGTTAAAAGAGGAAAAATAGTGTAAATAAAAATAAAAATAAGAACTACTAAATGTACTAACATGTAATTGTAATTTGCATGACTGCCCATCTTAGTGGCCAGGGCCAAATACAGAAGGCGGTCTAAACGTGTAATAAATTAGTGCTCAATAAACTATTACTATTACTATTGTAGATATGCTGTATGCAACAATATTCCTACAGAACATGTTCATTTTACTACACATATCTGTGCCTTTATACTAATTTGCACTACTGTATATTCATACTTTATATCAATGACCTACCAAGTGAATTATCTGTTCTGTTTGCTGATGACGCAAATTTTACATTCAGTAGTAAAGACCTAAATATTCTCCAAGATGGCAGCAACAGGGAAAGTTAAATACATGGCTAAACACTCGTCTTAAATGTTGAAAAAATTGCCCCCAACCATCAGTCTGATGTGAATATTAGCATTGCAAATTCAAAAATTAAGCAAACTGACACCACAAAGTTTCTAGGATTGACGCTGACCTAACATGGAACATTCACATACATTTTAACCGAGCAGGATGGCCCAGGCAGTTGCATCTGTGGCTCGCATTCACGAGGTCCCGGGATGAACCCATTCTGGCCCATGGATTTTTTGAGGTTTCCCTGGATCGCCAGGCAAATGTGGTTCATCTTCTAGCACGACTCTTCTGTACGCATCTTCCTTGTCATCTGTTTCAGGGTTGCAGGACCAGGCGACAGTGCTCGGCGAGTTGTGGTTGGGTGGTGGTTTGTGCTCTGTAAACGTTTCTTCCCTGGCGTCACTTGCTACCACTCAGACCCCTCCTCAGCGTGGGGCTCTGCTCCAGGACCCTGGAGGTTGATGACTTGTGGGTAGGAGCCATGCGGCATTGGATGCATTCTATCTGCAAATGTTAGGGACCCCATCCAGGCTTGTGCCCATCGATACGCCTCATCCTTCCCTGCCAGAGGTCACAGTGGAAGTAGAAAGGGCTGACTTGCAATGCTCTGCCCCAGTTCCAGGGGTCCCCCTGTGATACATACCTTTACCACATTACAAAGCTCAGAAAGTCCTCAGTTACAGATCATCTTCAACTAAATCAATAGCACAAAAATGCATTGTAAAAATCATGAAACGTGTTCCTATAGATTCACCAACTAAACCAGTGTTCAGAGAATTCTGTATATTAGCATTAACTGCATTTTTGAGACTGTTGTTTTTATTCATAAGAATCTATATCATATTCTGACTACCATTCCTATAATACAAGGATTCACATAACTTGCATCTCAATCACCTAAGCAATAAAATCTTTCTTCAAAGTACATCACAGCAAGAAGCTACCTGGAAACTCTTACATTTCAAAATCTTCTCTTAACTCACCTGTTCTACAGCATTAATGTATTCATGACTAATCCATTTTACTAAACTAATGTAAATAACTTGTAATATTGTTTAAGTTTCTGTTAAACTGCAATAACTTATATACTAAGAGAAATGTAATCTGTTATTTGGCAAGCCTTTGAGTTTTTGTACTTCTTTTGGGGAATAAATCTTATCTCATCTGTCGCTTAAGATTTACCAGTTATGCAAGATTATAATATAGATTTCCTTCCTTA
The DNA here is from genome assembly GCA_030765065.1 of Deroplatys truncata. Taxonomy (NCBI): domain Eukaryota; kingdom Metazoa; phylum Arthropoda; class Insecta; order Mantodea; family Mantidae; genus Deroplatys; species Deroplatys truncata. The sequence goes on from CM060975.1 coordinate 13,962,777, forward strand.
ACAGGATATTCCCAGAAAATTCAAGATATATATTTTATTTGTCACATAAATATCTTTAATATACAGCATTTTAATTAAAATTGTTAGAACATATTTCAGAAAATTAAAAAATTTGAAAAACTTTGATGTAAAGGGTAGATTGGGATGGGAACATGTCGCATCTCTGGAAGGTGCTGAACTTAAATACCAACTTTGGTACTTGTCAGAAATTTAATTTTTGAGTTATGCTGTTACATACACACACACACATGGACATTTTCCTAAAAATGCCTTTCTTATTCAGGGGGCCTCAAAACATGTATTTCCAGTGAAATCTCAATGTTGGTTTTTTGGGTGGAATACAACATTTTGTTTACCTACTACGTATGTGATAGAGAAAGTCAAATGGAATTTCTTCATCGGTGTACAACATAGCATGCTGATGCTCAAAATGCCAGCCGTGAGGCAGCTCTTGCTACCTTGTCTCAGAACTATTCCTGCTTTGTGTGAGTTTACAGTTTTGATTTAACAAAGTCCTACTCACAAGTTCTAATACTAATACTCAAGTTCATCTAAAGGTGTGACTGTTTGATGTGCAGGTTCTAGAGACGGTCGGTGATGGAGAGGGTTGCAAACGCCGGGAGACGGTCGGCAGTAGGAAGTAGTGACGTAGGGGACGGGCAACAACACGACATGGGCTCGTCGTCCAGCACCGAGCAACACAACGACGAGGCCACTCCCACAACGCCAGACAACTTCACCACATCTGTAGACTTCTGGAGCAGCGAGCTCTGGAACTCAACGACAGCTGCCGCAGTAGCAGCAGCGACTTCCTCTTCCACTCCCACTAGCCTTCTGGGTGCGAACCTCAACGACACCAATGTGACGGACGTGGATGGCAAGTCCTGCCTCGAGTGGGAGGCAGCTCAACACAGCCTTTTTCAAACTGCAAACTTGTTCTTTGCTGCTGCCTTCCTCGTGCCCCGCAGCTTCAAGCAGTCCTTACTTATGCTCAGGTATTAATCTCTCATATGTTTGCCCAGAGAATGGGGTTTTTACAGCTTTGTGAGCACATTACAGTTTCTTACAATTATATTGTCACTTAAGATTACAGATTAAATGGTATACAGTGCTATGATAGACTAGAGCTTATCTGTGTGTCTATCCATCATCATGATCATAGTCCACCTTCACTGGGATGCAACAAAAGTATAGCACCACTAGTGACCTCTATTAAATGGTATACAGTGCTATGATAGATCAGAGCTTATCTGTGTCTATCCTTCATCATGATCATGGTCCCTCTTTACTGGGCTGTAACAAAATGTATAGCACCACTAGTGACCTCTATTAAATGGTATACAGTGCTATGATAGACCAGAGTTTATCTGTGTGTCTATCCTTCATCATGATCATGGTCCCTCTTTACTGGGCTACAACAAAATGTATAGCACCACTAGTGACCTCTATTAAATGGTATACAGTGTTATGATAGATCAGAGCTTATCTGTGTGTCTATCCTTCATCATGATCATGGTCCCTCTTTACTGGGCTGTAACAAAATGTATAGCACCACTAGTGACCTCTAGTAAATGGTATACAGTGCTATGATAGATCAGAGCTTATCTGTGTGTCTATCCTTCATCATGATCATGGTCCCCCTACACTGGGCTGCAACAAAATGTATAGCACCACTAGTGACCTCTAGTAAATGGTATACAGTACTATGATAGACCAGAGCTTATCTGTGTGTCCATCCTTCATCATGATCATAGTCCCTCTTTACTGGGCTGTAACAAAATGTATAGCACCACTAGTGACCTCTAGTAAATGGTATACAGTACTATGATAGATCAGAGCTTATCTGTGTGTCTATCCTTCATCATGATCATGGTCCCTCTTTACTGGGCTGTAACAAAATGTATAGCACCACTAGTGACCTCTAGTAAATGGTATACAGTGTTATGATAGACCAGAGCTTATCTGTGTGTCTATCCTTCATCATGATCATGGTCCCCCTACACTGGGCTGCAACAAAATGTATAGCACCACTAGTGACCTCTAGTAAATGGTATAAAGTGTTATGATAGACCAGAGCTTATCTGTGTGTCTATCCTTCATCACGATCATGGTCCCCCTACACTGGGCTGTAACAAAATGTATAGCTCCACTAGTGACCTCTAGTAAATGGTATACAGTACTATGATAGACCAGAGCTTATCTGTGTGTCTATCCTTCATCATGATCATAGTCCACCTTCACTGGACTGTAACAAAATGTATAGCACCACTAGTGACCTCTAGTAAATGGTATACAGTGTTATGATAGACCAGAGCTTATCTGTGCGTCCATCCTTCATCATGATCATAGTCCCTCTTCACTGGGCTGCAACAAAATGTATAGCACCACTAGTAACCTCTAGTAAATGGTATACAGTGTTATGATAGACCAGAGCTTATCTGTGTGTCCATCCTTCATCATGATCATAGTCCCTCTTCACTGGGCTGCAACAAAATGTATAGCACCACTAGTGACCTCTAGTAAATGGTATACAGTACTATGATAGCCAGAGCTTATCTGTGTGTCCATCCTTCATCATGATCATGGTCCCTCTTCACTGGGCTACAACAAAATGTATAGTGTGCAGAGTTGAACTTGTTTATCTTAGTTGTGTGCTTTGACTGCAAGATATATTTCCCATTTTATGTTTATAGTAGATGTAATAAAGTGTAAAATAGAAATGTGTGTATGGTCTAGGAAGTGGTGTTCTTGGCTAGAGCATGTGTTTATTGCTGTAGCAGGAGGAATGTCAGCACGTGTGACTGAAAGAGGATGTTTTGCTGGATGAGGAGAGCTTTATGTGTTTCAGTTTGAGGAAGCTGGCGAGTATGTGGTCTGCACCGGGGATGAATGACAATTTATGCTCCACTTAGTTATTTATCAAGGTTGTGTGAATTATTAAAATGAGTTATATAGTGTATTTGTCGGCGTATAACGCACTCGTTTTTTTCTCAAAAAATACATCTAAAAACGGGATGCGTGTTTTACGCCCAATAGTAAATTATTATTATTATTACTACCTCTATTTCTTCAAAATTGCCATGTTTTAATTTGAAGCACTTAGTAGCTTGTGGAGGTGTGAGAGCATTCCAGTTGTATAGACTTCTGTGCACATGCACTACCATTAAGATTTTTCATATTGTTTGTTCAAGTTCAAATTGTTGTGATTAGTGTGAAGATGCACTTGTGTCTTTAGTTACAATAATTTACAAACTATGGTTGGAAAATGACATTGGTGTACAATTGATTTTAAGCTGCAAGTGCTAAAAGAACAGGGTGCAGGGGTCACAGAATTATAACAGCTTCAAGAAGAGGTTTTAAAGAGAGCAAGTTGCAGTAGACGTAATCTAAGTACAGGGGCTGTAAGTGGGATTTTCAGTTTCTACACATATTTGTTACACTTATTTCTATTAGAGTAGATAATTTTTCCCTAAAACATGACTTAAAAATGGGGTGTCTTATGTGTGGTGCATTGTATATGCCACAAATGTTTGTATAAATATCCCCTACATATTGCGAGAGTACATTGCAAATTTTGTGTTTACTTCACTTTAACTGCCCCACGTATGGGAGCCAATTTGGAGTAGCAAATATTGTTTTTACATCACGCGTATTTGCGAGAGAACTTGCTTTATGTAATGTCTTTTTGTTGTCGAGCCCCACGTTGTGGAGCCAATTTGAAGTGGTGTTAGTGTGTATTTGTGTCCCCACGTGGTGGATAATGTTTCTCACGTAATGTTGCTTACCTCACGCGTGGAACCATCTTGTGTGACGTCATTCGTCGGTCGCCTGCTAACCCATCTGGCATAGCAATCTATATGAATTAGTTTTAAGGTTATGTATATTTTCTTCCGGCCAGCTATTTAGGTAGGCATTTAATTCTTGCAGGGTGTGAAGCGGAAAAGGAATCTTTTATCCAAAAATTACTAGTGAAGAAATGTGTTTTATACTGTTTTATTGTCGAACACGTGCACTAACACTTTCACAGATTTGTCTAGATAATCGCCATACTGAAACTGTTTATAATAACTTCTCACTTTTAACTCACGTACTTCAATTTTTGTATATAAGTGACTTTGTAATATTTTAGATCTTTAATGATTTTCACTCCGCGTAACTTGGTGAACTAAGCGGCCAACGTATAATGTACGGAGAATTTTGTATAACTGCAGGAGACGATGTGTAGTGCTTCGTGAATCTTGCCGAACTGGAGGACGATGTGAATGCTTCGAGAATCTTGCTGAACTGGAGGACGATGTGTAATGTATCGGGAATCTTGTTGCACACTGGGGGGACGCTTACCTCAGACATGGCTTATTTATAGACTTGCCTTAAGATACGCCTAAAGATTATAAATGAAATGCTATTGGCTTATAAAACGCGCCAACATTAGCGTCTATTTTACTATCCAATGAAAACCACTAATACATATTACTTTTATAGAACATTCTGGAAGCTTTTTTACTGAAAAGGCGCGAAACATGACGTAACTTCCTGGTTCCCGGTAACGATAAACAACTCACCCCCTTGCTAAAGTATTGTGTTATTGTTAACAGTTTCAGTAGAGCCGAAAATTATTATTTACCATTAATAATTACAATTATTAAACCTCTGAAATCAATGTTACATAAAAATACATATTCATATTATTATCGTTAACCACATCTGAGTAATTTGTGATACAAATTACCGTCACATATGCCCCACTAGAAACATAATTATAAATATTTATAACCTGTTTGGAAATTTTATAATTTTGTTTTTAGTCTCCTAAATCTTGTAACACACGCTATTCACTTTCACTTAACACTTCACACGCGTTTAACACACGACATATGTTTTATCTCGCCACTACTTACTGGCTTTGGTTTAATTAATTTAGATATTAATCTGACACAAATTTTTTTTTTTATAGCAAATATTTTACCCTAAATTATTTAACTAGTGTTACAAAAAATGGTTTACTTTCTTATATTGTTACCAAAAATTTATCAATTCAAGAATTTTTTTGTAATTACCATACATATTTACCAAAATATTCATCCTCTACACAGATATTTACATTTTCTGTTTGCTACATAAATGTCTGTTTTTAATTATTTTTACCCATTTTTGTTATTTTGAATTTTATTTTAACAATACTCTTTGAATTGTATTTACGTACTTTTAATTTAATATCATCTTAAGTTTCAATCTTTGCATTCTTAATTTTTAAATCTTGGAATTGTATTTACGTACTTTTACTTTAATATCATATTAAGTTTCAATCTTTACTTTCTTAATTTCAAATACTGTTACAATTACTAAAATTCTTTTTTTTTTTTTTTTTTTTTTATAATTTATTTCTCTTTTCTCATGACATATATATATATATATTTAGTTAACCCTCTTACGTTCCAATACATTTCTCTGCAAGTCGTCTTTAACTATCCAGCATTTACTTTACATCTCATCGCTATTTACCCTCCTGGATCAAATTGTGTGTGGCTAAACATTACTTGTAGCCGTATCCTAACCTTCAAATTTTTGTTCATGAATAACCTCTTGTATTCATCTGATATTTCGTTCCCTGATAACATTTGAAAACAATCTACAGTTTCTCGAACAACACATCTTTTACCAACTTTCATTTTCAATTCTTCTGCTATCTTTTTAATTTGAGAATACTCTGACAAATCTGTACTAAATTGTACTGGACTGGAGTTTTCATTTTGAACATCTTGGTACAATTTCTTTCTTTGCATTATTGACTCATTCTGTATTTCTGATATTTCCCCTCTGAAATTAACTTGAGCCTGATTTACATCTATATTCCTAACCTCTTTTATCTCTCTTAACTCACTTGAAATATTACTCATTTGACTTGCTAACTCTGTACATTCTACATTAACCTCACTTTTAGTATTAACCTCACTTTCTTTGTTACTTATTTCCATGCTCATGTCTAGCATTTTCTTTGAAATTTCTCCTATCTCACTTACTATTACTTCCTGATTTTCATCTCTCATTTTTGGCATACTACTATCTAGCTTAGTAACTTTCTTTTCAATTTCTTCACTGCTTTGATCTACTGTTTGCTCTAATATCTCATTACTCCTACCAATATCTTCCCTTAATTTCCTATTATTCCTGTCCATAGCTTCCCCTAATTTCTCAAAACTCTTTTGCATATCCTCCCTGTTTTGATCTATTTTCTTACTAATATTTCTCAGCAATTTCATCATTTCCTTCATCATACCAGCATCAATAGTAATATTTCCTGCTATTCTATTCTTACTTTCTGCACTAACATTTCCTCCCTCCAATATTACATTGTTTGAGCCTTTTTTTGTAACCTGTATTGAATTACGGCTAACTGTTACACTATCTCCCTCCATCATTGTTTTTTTTATGTTATTAGTGGCCATTGTTTTTGTTTTCTAAAAAAAAAATACAATCACCTGACTTTGTGATGCTGTCTGTTGATGTATCCTTGATGTCCAGCGTTCTGCCCCATTCTCCTAGATTTGTATGTCGCTTCTGCGCTGTATCGTGATGAATCTACGTCGTTTCGATATTTTTTTGTATCCACTTGTCCGCGCCGTTTGTCGCTCCTCTTGTTCCTGGAATCTGTGTCTTGTAGGTCATTTTACTGCTGCTTTCGCCTCTCTGGTTATTCTTGTTCCTTTCCTAGTCGTCTAGCCTTCCTTTCCTAGTTGTCGCTCCACGTTGATGCGCCAATTTGCGAGAGTACATTGCAAATTTTGTGTTTACTTCACTTTAACTGCCCCACGTATGGGAGCCAATTTGGAGTAGCAAATATTGTTTTTACATCACGCGTATTTGCGAGAGAACTTGCTTTATGTAATGTCTTTTTGTTGTCGAGCCCCACGTTGTGGAGCCAATTTGAAGTGGTGTTAGTGTGTATTTGTGTCCCCACGTGGTGGATAATGTTTCTCACGTAATGTTGCTTACCTCACGCGTGGAACCATCTTGTGTGACGTCATTCGTCGGTCGCCTGCTAACCCATCTGGCATAGCAATCTATATGAATTAGTTTTAAGGTTATGTATATTTTCTTCCGGCCAGCTATTTAGGTAGGCATTTAATTCTTGCAGGGTGTGAAGCGGAAAAGGAATCTTTTATCCAAAAATTACTAGTGAAGAAATGTGTTTTATACTGTTTTATTGTCGAACACGTGCACTAACACTTTCACAGATTTGTCTAGATAATCGCCATACTGAAACTGTTTATAATAACTTCTCACTTTTAACTCACGTACTTCAATTTTTGTATATAAGTGACTTTGTAATATTTTAGATCTTTAATGATTTTCACTCCGCGTAACTTGGTGAACTAAGCGGCCAACGTATAATGTACGGAGAATTTTGTATAACTGCAGGAGACGATGTGTAGTGCTTCGTGAATCTTGCCGAACTGGAGGACGATGTGAATGCTTCGAGAATCTTGCTGAACTGGAGGACGATGTGTAATGTATCGGGAATCTTGTTGCACACTGGGGGGACGTAGTGATGGGTCGAAGGAGTCGGAGTCGTTTCAAAGGAACGGTTCCTCCTTTGGAAGTGTGAAGTAACCATTCCACTATTCGGAACTGGCACTTCCTTACTTCCAATCACTTCCAACTCCGTCGGAGTTACTTCCAGAACAGTTTTACTTCCACTCCGCCAGAGTACTTCCAAGGCATTTACTTCCATCTCCGTCGGAGTTACTTCCACAACAGTTTTACTTCCATTCCGCCGGAGTACTTCCAAGACATTTACTTCCAACTCCGTCGGAGTTACTTCCACTTCCAATTGCATCATTCCATCAATTCCATTGGCAGTACAATACCTAACCAGTATTGCGTTATGCGTAGGTATTATTTAGAAGTCGCCATGACATTGGATATCATTTCCTTTATGGTAAATGAGATGGTATTAATGCAGCCTGCGTCACGTTGCAATTTGAGAAAAAATGTTTAAGTAAATTAAGTCAATTCTGACTCAAGTATTGATGAATTCGGGTTTGTGTCATTTATGCAAAATTGATGTTAAATGCCCTATTGAATATGACAAATGCAATGAACCTCTTTAGTTGAACGTAAATACAGACTTCTATAAAATACGCATAAACTTTCTCCCCTCCCCCGATGTATGGTTCAATACCAATAATGCTTCCACGAGAAAAAACATTTTTTTTAGTTATATTTCATCTGCTCGTACTTTCCACGTCATGTAGTCGTGATTTTAATAAGGGAATATTGCAGTAAGTTGAACGTTATGTACAGAATTTCAAAAGCACGCAGAAGCCTGTTTTTTTTTCTGGTGTAATCATTTAATTCCGATTATGCTTCTATGAGAGAATTCCAATTTCTAGTTACATGTGCGCTTACTACTTCGCACGTATGTAGCAGTTATAATAATATAATTTTGCAGTATGTCTGTAGTCAAATATTGCATTTTAACTCCCTAAAGCAACATTTTATGTTGATTGCTAGTTTTAGCCTTAAAATTAATAGTGAGCCCTTTACGTGAACAGCACGAATTATGCTTAATTAGCCATTTAAAACATATTTTTCATTTGTTACATTGTCGCTGTGAGCAAAATAACTTTTTGAAACAAGAAAAAACTTGAAAGCACCATAATTAGGACAAAGCTACAATAGTATTTACTTATGAATTGCCATACGTCACATAACCTCATTTTAAATCAGCTGATAAATTACTTCCAGTTTCGCCAACCTCATTTCTGTTGAAAATGTTGGTACTCTACATTGCGCATTTTCCTTATCCGCTTCGTTGTTGGCTGTGTGCCATGACGTAGTTAGTAGTCGCTAACAGCAAAATAGCTGATAATTCTGCATATACAGCTGTAGCTAAGACGAACAATTTTTTTTAATTTAACCGGACGGAGACCGGGAGATCCGTGGTTCAAATCCCAGCTTGGCATTGAATGTTTCAGTCATCTGATTCTACCTTTCCAACCCTGTCCAACACACGGCTTGTGTGAAAGAACAATTAATTCCAATTTGTAATTTGCATTATTCTGTATTTGATAACCTAGTTTTTTTCATCACAAAGTTAGAGTAATACCTTAAGAATTTAAACTACTAAACTGCCTTAAGGCAGTAAACTTTGTCCCGCAGACTTACGGTTCAGAAGGATAAATAAAATAAATGTAAATCGGAGCATACCACTTTTTATTAAATTCTCAAAATGTTCCGCTTCACAATAACATAAAAAGCAGCCCCTAAAGATTATGAGTATATTTAAATTAATTTCCCAAAAGTAATGTTTTATATTTGCTGAAACTACATTTATTGCAAAAGAATTTACCTCCACACTGTTCATAACCTAAATGTTTAACACGCAATACAACAATATTTTACTAAGTATCTAGGCATAAGTTTCAGTCTTAAAGCCAGTGTAGCGTTCCGTTAATTATATTTGCTTTACAGCAAATGGAATTACAAATTATTCAAGTACGTTGGGTCTACATCACTACATATGATATTACCAATATTACTTTGTAGTTCATTATACAACGGGGATAAAAACACAACATACTAGCGTAGAACTACAAGCCATTAAATCACAAACAATTGCTCATGTGACAGGAGACATTAATTGTTAAAGACGTGTGGTATCCCGTTGAATATATTTGAAAAGTTTCCTCTTCATAGACTAGGGGAAGTCATTCCGGAGTAAAACAGTGGAAGTATTTTCACCAATACTCCGGAATGAGGAAGTGGAAGTACTTCCAATGGAACTAGTTCCACCAGAGGCCGGAACTACTTCCTCGGAGAGGAACTGGAACTACTTCCTTGAAACGACTCCGACTGCGGAGTGGAAGTGTTGGAAGTAGTTCCGGTAAAGTAACGCACTCGACCCATCACTAGGGGGACGCTTACCTCAGACATGGCTTATTTATAGACTTGCCTTAAGATACGCCTAAAGATTATAAATGAAATGCTATTGGCTTATAAAACGCGCCAACATTAGCGTCTATTTTACTATCCAATGAAAACCACTAATACATATTACTTTTATAGAACATTCTGGAAGCTTTTTTACTGAAAAGGCGCGAAACATGACGTAACTTCCTGGTTCCCGGTAACGATAAACAACTCACCCCCTTGCTAAAGTATTGTGTTATTGTTAACAGTTTCAGTAGAGCCGAAAATTATTATTTACCATTAATAATTACAATTATTAAACCTCTGAAATCAATGTTACATAAAAATACATATTCATATTATTATCGTTAACCACATCTGAGTAATTTGTGATACAAATTACCGTCACAATATTTACGTACATGTTAAGATAAAGGGTTGTGACACCACTACATTACCACAGGTTTGTGACTCTCTATGTTATCTTTGCCCAAAATCATAGTTCTTATGTAAGTAGGCATTGGAAATGAATCATCTGTGTTAAATTCTTAAAGGTACACTGCCCTCTCATTTTCTCTAGAGCAATAATATTTCTACGGTTTATGTGCATAATGGAAATTTACCAACATTAAACTTTTAAGATTTTTGTTAACTTGCACAATTATACACAAACATTTGTATTTCAATAATATGCATATTTGATCAAAATAGGAGTTAATTTCTGTGGCACTAAGTGTTGCAATGCAAGCAAAACTGCGATGTGGAGATTTCCCCTGAACCTGAAACGAAATGTCTGATAAATAGCAAACTTCAGCCAACCTACTGTTTATATACAATCATTTTTATTCTTTCAAAACTGGCTTAACATCACAAATTATGTGTATATCTACAATATTTTGGAAATAACCTCTGAAGACCCCTGCATTCTGAATGAATTTTCTATACTTTTTTTTAACTGGTAAATGTTAAGAGATGGTCAAAAAGTGTAGATCTCTTTAAAACACATAATTTACGTCCATATTAAACTTTTTGTGGCATTAATCAGGTCCAAGGTGTTTATTATTACTGGTTTGAATTGTCAAATATGTTTTACCTTTTTGAAATGCTGAGTCAGCATTGCTTTTTTGCTTGTGGTCATGCAAAGGGTGGTAGAGTTTGAAAGCCACCTATAGCGACCAGCTTTTCAAACATTCGACTATTATTTGAGTTTCCTGTATCCCACTTGACCTATAACAAAATGTGCAAGGAACTATTTCTGCAAAGGTTTATCTTACTTAACATGAAGCAGATAGAAAAAAAACCTGATGTGTTACATTCACATGACCCTCTATCACTTATTAATGTCTATTCAAATTATTCTTCCAAAAGTTAATTTTCCTATCTACTTCATTTTAATCAGTATAAACCTTTACAGAAACAGCTACATTACACATTTCATTATAGATACAAAGAGAACAGCGATAGTCAAATGTTTAACAACTGGACGTTATATGCTGGCCTTAAAATTCCATACTGTTTCCATGGCATTACGACAAACAAGTGAAAATCGAAAAGACTTAAAAAGAATGGCTAAGTAGTAATAGATATCCTGGAAATGGCTGATGGCACAGAAACTTATTTGAAATGAATTATGTGTTTTAAAGAGAGCCACATTTTTTGTAAAGTACATTTTCATCTATCACTTAACATTTACCAGTTTGCAAGATTATACAAAATTTCACAGGATATTCTCAGAAAATTCAAGATGTGCATTTGTTTGTCATATAAATATGTTTAATATATGGTATTTTAATCAAAATTGTTTCAACCATCTTTCAAATAGTAAAATCTTCCATGTAAAAGGTATTTAGTGTAGGGGGATGTTTGGTATTTATTCAACATTTTGTTTGTGAGTTATACTGTTCACAGATGCGGGGACATTTTTCTAAAAATGCTTTTTTTTTATTTATGAGGACTATAAAACGTGATATTTCTTGTGAAATCTTGAGTGGAATGCAATACCTTCTCTATCTACTAGGCATGTGGTAGAGAAAGTCATGTGAGTGTAACACATCAGATTTTTGTTATTTATGGAGGCTATAAAACGTGATATTTCTTGTGAAATCTTGAGTGGAATGCAATACCTTTTCTATCTACTAGGTATGTGGTAGAGAAAGTCATGTGAGTGTAACACATCAGATTTTTGTTATTTATGGAGGCTATAAAACGTGATATTTCTGGTGAAATCTTGAGTGGAATTCAATACCTTCTCTATCTACTAGGTATGTGGTTGAGAAAGTCATGTGAGTGTAACACATCAGGCAAGAGTATGAAATAGTTTTACTGAGATGTAACATTGTCTGTTGCAGAGCGTTTCTGTGTGTTGGTTTCCTGTTGTCAGCACTGTGGGCTGGTATCCACGTGTGCGCTCCAGATGCATTTGCCTGGAACGTCGTGTTGGTAGTGCTGAATGTGGTACACACCATGTTGCTCACGGTCAGGTTTCTTCCTCCGAGATTGTCCCTCGAACTTGCAGAGCTGTACCTCAAGATATTCAAGCCGTTGCGAGTCAGCAAGAAGCACTTCAAGGAGCTGACACGAGAGGGACAACTAATGCACCTGGAGCCCGGCGAGACTTACGCTGTAGAAGATGTCACGTCTGCAGACGAGCGCCTCTCAGTGCTCCTGCGCGGAAAGTTAGTGCCATTCACACATTTCACTGCAAGTAATACATTTATTTCAGACTCCCTGTCTATGCCTGTAAATATATGTCTTTGAACAGCATAAGTCACTTAAATACTAAACTTGGAATTTAAATTCAGCATCTTTCAAGGAGGGAACACAAAGATTTTCAACAAAGTCCCCCCAATCCAAAACTATCCTTTACATGGAAATTTTTGAAAATTTTGATTAAAATGAAATATGTGTTTAATATATTTACACAACAAATAAAATGCATATTTTATATGACATTCTGAATGACTTTTGTATAACTGGTACACCATAAGAGATAGACAAAATCTTACTATACAAAAAAATGTAGATCTTGTTAAAGCACACAGTTTATGATACATAATTTTTTTTTTTTTTTTGTGGAGTTGGCATTTCTGAGATTCTTGTTATTTGTTTGAATTTTCAAATATTTATACTTTTCTCAAGAGAAAAATTGCTGTTCTCTTGGTCATGCAAAGAGAATGAAATTTGAAAGCCATCACATAGCGACCAGCTCCTAAAAGATTTGACTGTCCCTTTAGTCCTATTGTAGCTACAAGGAAATATGTAATAAAACCACATCTACAATATTTATATAAAGTAGATACAACAATAAGCTTTTATAGGTTTACTGGTTAACTTTATTGCCTATAGACTCAATTACAGGTTTCAAGCATTATCAAGAGATAAAAACTTAAATTACAGTTTAAAAAATATACGTGTTTGTTTACACTTTGTTGAAATTATGAATATTGTAATATTGTATACACGCTCTTTTAAGCATTGTTAAGTACAAAGAAGAAAATCATTAATATTATATACAGGATTGTTTAAAAGATATTTTTTTATACTCTGTTTGTGACGGTAAAAATTTTTAGGTTTGTTAGCTCCACGTTTGGGAGCCAAATATGCGACATTATTCTTTGTTAAGTTCCACGTTGTGGTAGCCAATTTGCGATGGTATTAGTGTTTATTTATTTATTGAGCCCCACGCTTGGGAGCCAATTTGTGACGGTATTAGTGTTTGTTTGAAAGAATGCTACTGTTTATCTGCGGCACGTATAAAAGACAATTTGTCGCGGTCACTTCGTGTTATCTTTTACTGAGCGCCTGTTATTTTATTTAATTTTGGGTTCACTGTCCTCCGGCTAGCTATGATCTTTTTGGTCGAGCACTTATCTTATACAAGGTGTGTAAACGGAAAGGAGTTTTTTATCCAAAGATAACACTGATGAAGAATTTGTTTCACACTTTTATTGTCATAACATATTTTGCACTTTCACATATTAATCTTGACACTCGCCAAACTGAAACTGTTATAATAACTTATTTACTGCTCATTCTTAATTCGCGTACTTCAACTTTTTGTGTAATTAACTTTACAACACTTGAGATTTTTCATAACTCTGCTACGCGTAACCTGCGAAGCGATAAACTGTGTGATGTATTCAGCGACATGTAATGCACAAATATTTCTGATGGACTGGACGAATTTGACTCTGACCTAGCCCTTTTTATACTCCTACACCCCGATATGCCTAAAGATTATAACCGAGCTGCTATTGGTTAATAAAACGCGCCAACATTAGCGTCTATTTTTATATCCAATGAAAATTATGAAAACATATGCTCTAGGGAAAAATGTTCCAGCAAATTCTAAGAAAAATGCGCCAATATTACGTCATTTGGTCGTCTCTAATAATGATAAACAGCTCACCCCCTCGCTACATTATTGCACGCTATTATTGTCAGTTTCAGTAAGGCCGTATAAACCCACTTCTCAACAATGCTTACAATCATCAAACACCTCAAATCAATGTCACACAATAATGCATATTCACACTATAATCACTCTTGACATTTACATAATTTGTGATACAAATTACTGCATCATGTTTGAATCTAAATCTGTTGCTTTCACATTTGGAGATCTACAAGAATAGTTTGTTGAAGAATGAGTACAAAAGTCATGTCAATGTAACACATCAGATTGTTAAATATACACCCTTTTGATAAAAATCTAATGTGTTAAATTCACATGACTTTCTCTACCTCAGTTGCTTATTAGTGAGTACACAAATTATTCTTATGATAGTTTATTTTTCTATCTACTTCATTTTAATTGATATAAACCTTTACAGAAACAGCTGTATTACACATTTCATTATAGATACAAAGAGAACAGTGATAGTCAAATGTTTAACAACTGGACACTATATGCTGGTTTTAAAATTCCATACTGTTTCCATGACATCACGAGAAACAACTGAATGTGGACAGGACTTTAAAAGAATGACCAAGTAAAGAGCAATTCAAACCATTAATAACAGATATCTTGGAAATAGCTAATGCCACAGAAAAAGTTATTTGAAATAAATTGTGTAAAGAGAAATCTATGATTTTTGTGAAGTATGTTTTTGTCTATCACTTAATGTTTACCAGTTATACAAGATTATACAAACATCATTCCAAATGAAGAGGACTTCATAAGCTGTTCCCAGAATATTCAAAATATACGTTTTATTTGTCATGTAAATATCTTTAATATATGGTATTTTAATCAAAATCGTTATGGCTATTTTTTAGAAATTAAAAAATTTTGAAAAATGTTCCATGTAAAGGGTAGTTTGGGGTGGGGGGGATTTTCATAAAATCTGTGTCACATCTTTGGAAGATAACTGAACTTAAATGCCAAGTTTCGTGTTTATCCAATTTTTCATTTTTGAGCTATGTTGTTCTCTCTCTCTCTCTCACACACAGATGTTTTTCTAAAAATGCCTTTTTTTATTCACAGGACCTCAAAACATGTATTCCCATGGAAATGTTGGTTTACAATTTTTGGGTGGAATGCAATACCTTGTCACCTACTAGGTAATACTAATAAACTGAGAGAAGCAGAAACAAACAGACGGTGTTGTGAATCCCCAGGTGGTGTTTCATTTTAAGTTTATCAAAACTTTGACACTCAGTACAGCAATGTTTTCTTTTAAATGACCCCTGATAGCAATATACACTATGTGAGCAAAAGTATCCGGACACCTGGCTGAAAATGATGTACAAGTTCGTGGCACCCTCCATCGGTAATGCTAGAAGTCAATATGGTGTTGGCCCACCCTTAGCCTTGATGACAGCATTCACTCTCGCAGGCATACTTTCAATCAGGTGCTGGAAGGTTTCTTGGGGAATGGCAGCACATTCTTCACGGAGTGCGGAACTGAGAGAGGTATCGATGTAGGTCGGTGAGGCCTGGCACGAAGTCGGTGTTCCAAAACGTCCCAAAGGTGTTCTGTAGGATTCAAGTCAGGACTCTGTGCAGGCCAGTCCATTACAGGGATGTTATTGTTGTGTAACCACTCCGCCACAGCCCGTGCAGTATGAACAGGTGCTCGATTGTGTTGAAAGATGTAATCGCCATCCGTGAATTGTTCTTCAACAGTGGAAAGCAAGAAGGTGCTTAAAATATCAATGTAGGTCTGCGCTGTGATTGTGCCACGCAAAACAACAAGGGGTGCAAGCCCCCTCCAGGAAAAAAACGACCACACCATAACACCACCACCTCCGAATTTCACTGTTGGCACTACACACGCTGGCAGATGACGTTCACCGGGCATTCGCCACACACACACCCTGCCATCAGATCACCACGTTGTGTACCATGATTTGTCACTCCACACGTTTTGCCACTGTTCAATTCTGTAATGTTGATGCTCCTTTCACCAAGCGAGGCGTCGTTTGGCATTTTCCTGCGTGATGTGTGGCTTATGAGCAGCTGCTCGACCATGGAATCCAAGGTTTCTCACCTCACGCCTAACAGTCATAGTACCTGAAGTGGATCCTGATGCAGTTTGGAATTCCTGTGTGATGGTCTGGATAGATGTCTGCCTACTACGCTTTACAACCCTCTTCAAATGACGGCGGTCTCTGTCAGTCAACAGACGAGGTCGGCCTGTACACTTTTGTGCTGTACATGTCCCTTCACGTTTCCACTTCACTATCACATCAGAAACAGTGGACCTAGGGATGTTTAGACTGTGGAAATCTCACGTACAGACTTCTGACACAAGTGACACCCAATCATCTGACCATGTTCGAAGTCTGTGAGTTCCACGGAGCATCCCATTCTGCTGTGTCACGATGTCTAATGACTACTGAGGTCACGGATAATGAGTACTAGGCAGTAGGTGGCAGCACAATGCACCAAAGATGAAAAACGTATGTTTGTGGGGGTGTCCGGATACTTTTGATCATATAGTGTATTAACACATGTGCTTCTTAAAAA
Source organism: Deroplatys truncata (assembly GCA_030765065.1). Lineage (NCBI taxonomy): Eukaryota > Metazoa > Arthropoda > Insecta > Mantodea > Mantidae > Deroplatys > Deroplatys truncata. The sequence continues at coordinate 13,979,659 of CM060975.1, forward strand.
TGAAGACATGTGTTTATATTATGAACACAGAACTCACCCTGTTACTACTGCCAGGATAAGTTGTGAACTAAACCGCTTATTTCCACATAAATTAAATTGAGTTATTCATTGTTTCGGTAGCTTTAGATAGGCAGCCATCAGAATTTGTAACTGTGAATCAGTCACTTAATGAGAAAAAGTAATATTTTCAACCAAAACCATACAGAAACAGTTATTTCCTTGTGCTTGTAAAATGTACTGCAATTGCTACTGTGTAGACACCTAAATATTTTCTTACTGCTGCAACAATAGACTCAATAAACAAACAAACACAATGACTCAATGGTTAATTGTATCTCAGCATCCAAGTGTGACATCACACCACTTATTTTACTTGGGCCCTGCCCATCCTCAATCATAGATTTAGGAATACCGAATATGTTCTACAGGTGTAAATTGATATTTATGTAAAAAATGAATAAATAATAGAAGGTTGTGCAAACATTATCACCATTTCTTATGCCAGGTTCTGCTTTATCAGCACACTTTTAACATCTACAACACATTTAACCCTTTGTAGCCTGGTGTATTGTATTTGATACAAAGGTTTTTTTTTTAGGTTTTTTAATGGCACTTTTTTTCTAATTTCATATTATACTAACTTTAAGAATATAAGACAGGTATTTATAGCTGCTTTTTGTTGTAAAAATGTTAATATTTTTAAAAAGAAGAAATAAAATTTGCGCAACTGTATCAAATGTCAGACATTTCCAACTCTGTGAAACAAAACCGGACATTTCCAAATTTTTGCTTGTAAGTTGTAAACAAAAAGTATAAAAAAATGATTATTGATACCATGACATTTAACACGCGTTAAGCATCAAAATATCTGTGAGTGTCAAGTAAAGGAAAGCCTCATTATAGTTTTTTTCTATTTCCTGGAAAAAACGCTATTTTGGAAATGAGTGATTTTGTTGGCAAGCTGCTCAATTATGAGCCAAGGTTATTTGGTCGTGTGAAGATGGCACTGCTTGTGTTGCAGGTTGCGTGTGACTTGTGATGATATACACCTCCATTACATCCTCCCGCACCAGTTTATAGACTCGCCAGAATGGGAAGCCAACCACGAGAACAGCGATGACGTATTTCAGGTCAGTTCATGTATCGCACGTCTCCCAAACGTGTGTCACGTAATTAAATGGCTGTTGTTAACCAACGCAACCGTTTTTGTCAAGGTCCAACAGAATGCATTGTATGTAGATAGAGGCAGATGTGGTGTAATTAGTTAAAATACTAAAACAGAGATGGCGCCACCGTGCAGCAGATTAATGAGCTATGGGCTCAGGTATAAAAGAGAGAGGGAATCAGTCGGCCGGCAGTCACTGCGTAGCTATTTAATGGGGCAGTACCTCTCCTAACTCAGGACGCAGTCACGCCTCTCAAGGTTAACTGTACAATCTTGCTTCCTCCTTCCTGGAGCATACAGTGCTCCAGCTCTTAGTTGATGATCCCATTCAGCAGGGTAACTCCTGACAGCGCCTCTCGATGCAGTTCTCTGGAACCAACTAAGGCTGAACTCCTCTAAGTTTCTTGGAGAACCAGCCACGCAGCTGGGACATCCATGAGGACCACAACACTTGCAAAAATGGGATAACCATTAATTTTTAAAAAATAAGTTACATACTTTGATCCTCCCTGAGTTAAGGAAATGTGTGATGTCAGTTTGTTTTGTTATCAAAGTTGACGGCTGTATTGTTATGTGTGATCTGGCATTTGCAAGGGTAAACTTTTATCTGTTCCGATGGTTAGCACATTTTTGTGATTCATATTGTTGTATGAGTGTTCAGGCCTTTGTTGAACACTTTTATCATCTCAAAGTGAGTCATCAGCTGTAACTCACACTAGTTATTTACATTTTATAAAAATTCAGCTTTTAAAACACATTTTGGAAATTTATTTCTTTAACACACACACACACAGGACAAAGAGATGCTGGAACTCTCAAGAAAGAAGCAAATATATACAAAACTGCCTCTGAGAAATGACAAAATAACTATTTATTATAACAGAAGAGATTACAAACCAAACTGGCGATTCTCAACATAATGAAGGGATATGCACTATTGCCAACTTAAAACAATTGCAATCAAAAATATTTTAACACGAGCATCTCAAACAATAATTCAATATAGGTAATTTTATTTATGAACTTTTGATTCTAAACGTCCAGAAAGAAGCTGCAAAAACAGGTTCTGGTGATAGTCTGCCAGAAAAAAGGCTTGTATATATTAATATTCACTTGGATAACTTTGTGTCACATCAGATTAAATAAAGCAACCATAATGTCACCCATTCTTTCAAGCAACAATTGGTCCTGGTAAGTTTTAACACTCTGGTTACCTCACTGTCAATCTACTTTGTCTTCATTTAATTTTTCTATCCATTTTTTTTTACTTTTCCTAAATAACTATCAATCTCTTTAAAATCCTTTCTGGGTTTAACTTTAGCAACTTTTCCCCTTGTATCTATTGGTAAGTTAGCCCGTTTATCCAACATTAATTTTCCTCTCACTATTTTAGTTTCTTGACATTCATCTAAATCTCTTCTCCCTCTTGAACAATTAAATTTTACTATGCCTGTTCTAACCCTGACAGCTCTATCTCCCTTTCCCATGCTAACGTTTATTCTCTGTGAATGTTCAGTGACATTTTGTTTTATTTGTCATGCCCTCACCAAAACAATTGTAATTGTGTTAATGCAACTGCTACAGCTGGTAAAGTTCTCCTGGGAAATCCTTCTTTGAAAATACTTTGTTCATATAAACTCTGTAACCTAAAGCATTGTTTTTTGTTCTGTTCAGAAGTTTTTGTACCCCACGAGGCAGTATTTTTAACACTTAAATGATATCAGTCTAATTATATAATATAAAATATAATAACAGCCTGCCTTAAAGCAATATGTGTATATAATAATATATAAAGTGCATGTAACAGTCACTGTATTATGTTTATATTATTATGTAAATGCATAATAATGTTATGTGAATGTATTATGTAGTTTAACAATGTAAGAGCTGTGAGAATAGAAGCAAGCTGCTTTCCGTAGCAAACAGAATTATAAAGTAAAAGCCGAAAGTTGCTAACAATGAGGTAACCTTGAGACAACAATAAATTAGAAAGTTTAATAAAGGCTACTAATAATTCTTGGAACAATAATGTAATATTTAAAACAGTTAATAAATAGCCAATTAAAAACTAGAAAAAGCTTAAGTTAAATAAAAGTATTCTATTGGAGCAGGCTTAGCTAATCAGAGACTTGAAATAGAGGAAATGTTCAAATTCAGGTGGGAGACGCTACAAGATAGCGTAACGAAGCAGTTCATTTACAGTATGATACGTGTTCAGTGTGAGACATAAAACTTCATTACAGTGAGAATAATATAAAGTTTACATGTTAAAAAGTGCAAATAACAATAATCTCACAGCTCTACAGTAGGATACATCAGCGAAGTGTTATTTAATCATGCGAAAGATTAATAATAAAAAAAAATACAATACAAAATTATAATTTGTTCTTTAGCCACACCAGTCCTGCTAAGAGATACATGCTCTGCAAATTAGTACTGACGCAGCCGAGGCATACAGATATAATATATAAATAAACATTAAAATAAAAACGTGATTCTAAAACGTGGGGCGAAGGCCACCAGAAAGTTTGTATCGTACGTGGGGCGAACACCCCAAGAAACATCTCTCCCGCAATATGTGGTGCAAACAGCAACAATAAACAAGTTCAAGTTTGGCCTCCCATACGTGGGGCTGCAACACCTTCAAGTGTGGTGCTAATAACGTAAAGATACACTACTCTCACCTGCAGCATCTTCTATACTTATCTGGACACTATTAAGCTTATCTAGCTATTCTCAGTGTAACATATACATGCACTACATTCCCCAAGGGTATATTAGTTGTTAAGGCCTTATTGAAACAAACTAGATGATTGGTAAAGTGAGTATGTGCTCTTCTGCAACAAATTTCAAATTTATACTACAAATACAAACTTATACATGCACTACATTCCCCAAGGGTATATTAGTTGTTAAGGCCTTATTGAAACAAACTAGATGATTGGTAAAGTGAGTATGTGCTCTTCTGCAACAAATTTCAAATTTATACTACAAATACAAACTTAACACTGGAGTATATACTTGAGAGGGAGAATGAATAAAGGAGAGCTTGGTCAGTAGCAGTTGCTTACAAGTGTTACACATAACGGCTGAGTTTACGTACTAGAAAAGTTTATTGAGCGTGTTTCAATAGAAATGGTACAAGAGTTTGTACAGATCTGAAAGAGAGAACGTTAGATGGTTGGGTGAAAGCAGGGAAACCTAGGGAGGAATCCTTTCATCTGAAAAAAGCCTACGCACTTTTCCGAGGTATGTGGTTGACCCAGAAGTTCACATGATTGGTGTTGGAGGCATACACCAATCTACAAAACCATTTCTTGGTAACGGACAGTATCATTGCCAGAGGAAATATTAATTAGGTGCCGTGGACTGCATGTACTTTTCTACCAGAAAGCCATGGGGATGAATGCACCAATGTGATGGCTACTTGTAATAGTAAAGGAGAGGTTTGCATGATTCTCAAATTTGGAAGACTTCAAATGTGTATGTGCTCTTCTTGTGGGTGATCAAACATTTCGTTTAGCTCCATGGCTAATGATGCAATGCTGCAAAACATCTAAACGACATATTTTCATGTTGTTAATTTTTTTCATCATCCGATTTACTGCACAGCAATTGGCATTCAATATTGCTTAGTGCAATTGTCTTTTGTTTGGGTTTTGCGGTTTGGAAAATAGCACGGATATTTCTTAAGCACCCTATGAAAACGTTATTTTACTGACATCCTCAATACTTGATGTATCTGACATTTTACACCATTGCACGTTTACACAAATCCAATGCAAGCATAAACAAGAATACGAGGGCAACACTGAAAAGTTTTGGAATGCCATGTTTTTAAAAACAAATGAAATTTCTTTGTATTTGACAGCTACTTTCTAATGTTTTGCGATGTAGTTTCTTTGATTGTTTGTTAATTATATCATTTAAAGATTTTATGTTTACCCAAAAATGACTAGAGAACATTTCCGGACTATGATTTTTTACAATTTTAAATCATCAAATACATGTGAAGATTGGCTTTGGCAAGAAGCTCCATCTAATGCAATAATTGATACAGGAAATTGAAAAGTGATTGGTCTTTTCTTAGTGATGAATTTTGTGAACGATGCTGAAGAACTACTGTCAAGCAATGCTAAAGAAGATCAACAGAAATCTTATGAATTTATTGGGCATTGCTGTGAAACAAATACATGAGAAAACTCTTGTCAATGGATTCCACATAAAGTGATCAAAAACAACAACACATTGAACTGAAAAAATTACAAGGCAGCACTTCAAATTTCGTTTGCAATATCATTGCTGGTGAATGTATTGTTATCATCCTAAAAAGTTAGTTGGCTCAATTGGTCTTTTGAACAGAACTTAAGCCTACAAAAGTCTGACAGATTCACAGTGCTGGTAAGAGGATATTGCTATGTTTTTTTCTAAAACGGGCCACATTGCTAGTATAGCATTAAAAGATAGATGTACCATTACTGCCAATTGGTACACAAATGTCTGTTTACCGCAAATGTTTGAAAAAGTTCGTGAAAAATGACCTAAAGGAAAAATAATCTTACATCACGACAATGCATCGTTGCATACAGCGAAATTAACAACTGAGTATCTGTATGCCCTCCACCATACAGCCCTGACTTAGCACCTTGTGATTTCTTTTTGTTTCCAAAACTTAAAGATAAAATGCATGAAATAACTTTTTGTTATCAGATGAAGCACTGGAAGTTATAAAAACCTGCTGCCTCAGGAAGAGTGGTATCACTGGGTTCAATGAATGCATGTTAAGGGGGAATATTTTGAAAAACAATAAAATCATTTAAACTAATCCTTGTTTAATTTTGTAAAACTTTTCAGTGTGGCCCTTGTAAACCACCAGCAGATGCATGACAATGTAAGTTTGAACCCTGTTAATTAAGAAGCATAAACTTCAAGTATGAAATATATACTCAAATAACTTACATTTCTGAGTTTAAACTTAAACAAAACGTTTACACTTATAATTTATGCTCCCTAGTATAAACTCATTTTTGTTCATGCCACCCACTAAATAAACCAGCACATTTTGCCACTGATATTATCAATGTGTTTTTCCCAAATTGGGTTTTTATCTAATATTATCCCAAGTTGCTTTGGCTTATTTTCTATATAATGAATAATTAATTTTGATTTGTGCCAGGCTGCATTATAAAAGTTACTTATAGGCTTGTGAAAATGTATACTGCAAAGCAAAGCCAGCTTGGGCTTAACCCCTCCCCAAATGTTTGTTGGTTTCAATTCATGTACAACTTTCCTAATAAATGCTAACTATAGCAGTTCGTTTTGATTCCCTCTATGACTTACCTGCTGCAGCAGGAGGCCCTGCGTGGCCATGGTAGTTGGAGCATTTGACTCCAGCAAAGGGTTGCGGACTCGAATCCCACCATGGGCATAAGTATGTGTGTCCATGAGTTCCCATACTGGATATAAGGACAGCACATAAGATCTCTAATGATCGAGGCTCTCCAACATCCCTCAAACCACATTGCTCATCTAAAGCAAGTATTGCATCCCACCCAAAAAACTCAGTATCGACATTTCACCAGAAATACTCATTTTCAAGTTCCCTGTGTGTGCGTGTGACCAGCATAAGTCAAAACAAAAATGTTAGTTAAAATACCAAACTTGGTATCAAGTTCAGTTCCTCCTGGGGAAGGGACACAAAGATTTTCAAGAAAATCCCCCCTCATCGCAAACTATCCTTTACATGGGACATTTTTCATTAGTGTTTTATTTTCTCAAAATTCATCATTAGGGCAGCATGTTGTTAACACCCAATAGGTGCATGTGGATTAAGGAAATACATCCTCTAGGCCACCAGGGCTCAATGAAGATGTAAGGACATGGTCCACCATGGGAATGGAACATTGGGTCCTATAAATTTTCATAGGACTCTCCCCTATTAGGTAACAGTTACATTTATTACAGTGTTCATCTCAACTGACGTGGTTTCAATATCAAAATGATATGGGGAAGCAAGAACAGCGTGTCTAATCTTAGGGAGAATGGCAATTAAAGGAAAAATTGTGGAAAGAGCGCTAAAATATTGGATTAGAATTAGAAATGTTTGATAGTGCAGGAAAGACTTAATCATAAAGAGTCTTGGCTAGGTAAGATAAAGGAAACCTTGATGAAGATAGGTTTTGGGGAGATTTAGAGAGCTAAAGAATTACTACAAATAGGTTTCTGGAATAAAATTAGGACAAGAATAGAGGATATGGAAAAATAACATTTATTAGTGAGTTTTACTTTTAAGAGCTGACTGAGATTATACAGAGAAATGAAAGTAGTATGGAGCAGGGAACAGTATGTTGATAAAACAGGATTTGCATGGGCTAGGACACGGATGGTGAATTTGAAAGGTTTGAGAAAAGAGACTGATTTGGAGAAATGCCCACTATGCCACCGGGAAGTTAAACACTGGCATATAGTTTTAGAGTGTGAAGAAACGAAGTTGCTTAGAAAGAGGATAGAGAAGAGAGAATGGTTAAATTTACCAATAGAAATTCAAGCTAAAATGTTAGTAAATGTAAAATATAGGAAAAATATAATAGAAGTAGAAAACTTTTTGGGCAGAGTGAGAGCAAAATGGGTGAGGAAAATTAGCAAGGAAGAGGTAAATGAGTATTAAATTACAGTAGTTTTTATTTGATATGTTGCAAGTAGGACCCAAACAACTCGACAACCTCAAGGTTTGAGTTTGTTGGGGTCCAAGGAAAGCTACTCAAGATAGAGTTAGTATTGGAGATTAAATAAATTGATAATTGTACTTTAGATTAGGAGGAATGCTGGCTACCAGTAGTTAAGAGGTTACTTTTTTATATTTTATTGTTATTTTTAGAAACTGCGCTAAGAGTAAATTTGTAAAATTGTTGTTGTAAATCTGTACAATTAACTCGGTTAATAATAAAATTACTTACTTACTGATATATCCTGGAATTAGTGGTTACATGTGGATGAAGCACCTATATAACATTGATTCATTTCAGAAAATCAAATAAGTATTTTTTTTAATATTATTGTTTTACATCATGCTTTTTTTTTCATAATTTTCTATCTTGTGTGCATTTGGATAATCACCCCTAAAATTATTTACAGGCTATACAAACGTTTCCAGAATGTTGAAGATTGTTGTAGGGAGGGAATGCGGGAGGCTAAGATTATAAATACAAAATCTTCTGATATTTTTGTGAATATTAGTGAATGTTTGGTCCATTATTATGAAATTACAGTTCTAAGAGGTAAAGGGGAGAATTTAGAATAAAACATCTTCTACACGATTGTACAATAATTTCATAGAGAGTACAGAGAATAAATTGTCATTAGACATTTAAAAAGCAACATGGGATATTGCAACTAATAATAAACACAGTTTCTGCAAACAACCAGTAAATATGTTAAGCTAGCCCAACGCACATTTGAATACTGCTACATTTTTATTTGATACCGATTCAGTGCTTGAATTTTGTCAAAACCTAATAATAATAATAATAATAATAATAATAATAATAATAATAATAAATAATAATAATAATAATAATAATAATAATAATAATAACAACAACAATAATTTTATTCACCATTTAGTAATTACAATAGGTTTCGTCAGATAAAAGAACAGCATAAATCTATACAGTATTTGTTACATTATAAAGAATACAATTTTACATTTCACTTTTATTTGCTGTTTCAAATTCCTGTACACTATACAAAGGATGTTGTATTAGCCATTTGTACACTTTATCTTTGAAGACTAGAATATTCGCATTTGCTATTTTTGGGGGAAGTAAATTGAAAAATGTTATGCCTATTACTTTGTGATGCTTTGAGGTCTTCTTTAGTCTATGGTACGGCATATCTACCTTATTCCTACTACATGTATTGTACTGAAAACATAATGAAATTTTAAACCTTCAAGATAACAGACACCGTTTAGAAAACAAAGAGAGATCATCCAAGTGTTTGGGCATTAGATACCACTCCTTATTTTCTCAAAAATAGCAATAACAATTTTCATTAGAGTACCATATGTTTAAGATATTTTGATGACAAATGACATGTATATCTTGAATTTTCTGGGAGTAGACTCTGAAGCCTTGTTCATTCTGAATGACTGTAACAGACTCACAAAATCTTATTTCATAAAAATGTACATCTCATCAAAGCACACAAATGTATGAAGCAAAACTGTTTCTGCTGTTCCCTTTCTGAGGCATTCCTTTGTTATTGGTTTGAATTTTGTAGTGCTTATAATTTATTTTCAAGTGGTGAGTCGCTATTGCTTTTTCCTCTAAGGTAGATGATATTCGCCATTCAAAAATGCAAGCAAATAACATTTTCAACATAAACTTATGCTTTTTAAATAGAAATACTAACAGAACTGAAAAATAACAATAAGAAAGTGCAATGTGAAGTTGAAGCTTGAGATACAATGAAAAAAAGGTGAAACCTTATTTTTGTGACTAGAAACTGTAACAGGTGTGTGTAGCGGCTTGCTGAGCAGTCTTAAAATTGTTTAATTTGAATTTTCCATGCCTGTGTAGCAACACTGTGGTTATACGAGAAGTCATTGTTGAAGTTTCTCAAGCATGTGCAGGCAGTATAACACGACCATTGCTTTCTAACATTCTCTTAGAATCCTGCTACCCAATATGAGATATTCGCAAAGGTAACAATTGTTTTGTAAATAGATAAACTTTCAAAACTCTGTACCTTATTCACGCTGTTCAGCAATGTACTCATGACACTTAACAAACAGCAATGCAATGAACACGAAGATATAGTAACAATTATAACTTGTGCATACATAGCTTTCACCATCTTAATAATAATAATAATAAATTGCTTTTTCACATCAAAATTTACAATACTTTCATGTGGCAGTCTTCAGTTGCCTCGATTGCTTCTCTCTGCTAAGCGTCCGTACCACAAAGAAGAAGAAAGTTTTATTAATACAAAAACTTTGAATCTCATTTATCATGTTGTTGCTAGCAGTTGTAAAACAAGTGCTCACATTTCTTAAAATAACACATATATAAACCACACTTCTTCTTACTTATTTCTATTCTGTGTTGTGAGAGTCTTTCTTTGCAGATTATTTCATTTAAATCAAATTCTCAACATTATTCATTTTTCAACATTTTGTGTCATAATTTAAATATTTCAGTGCTTAGAGTAATGTTAATTACATAAATAACAGGTTTTGTGACATCACGTCAGTTGAACCTCAACTGTTGTACATAACTCAAGCAACAACTTCACGGGATGTAATTGTGATGATACAAACACTAATGTTAATGTTGTTTATCATCCCTTCCCTGTGAAACTTGTTTTGTTTCAGAGATATTTGATGGAAGTTTTAGGGAGTGACCCCCCAATTTGTTGCAGGTAACAATCACAGCCGAGCAGGAATGTGTGTACATGTGCTGGCAACGCATGAAGTTGGAGCGAGTGCTGAGACATCGACCTCTACTCAAAGTGGTGCTGTCCAATATCATCGGTGAGTGTCACAGTTCTGTCTCTACGACTGGCAAGTGCCACGCGACTAATGCCGTCTTGTGTTTCAGGTAAAGACATTACTCACAAGTTATACTCCCTCAACGAGCACCTCAACGCAACTCAGATACAGGAGACATCTACAGGACGATCTTCTGATCACTGGCATGCCATGAGTCGCAGCCTTAGTATGGACGCCGTTCATACAGGCACTAGAGGTCATGTTCGTTCTGTGGCATGGCGCGCACAGCAACAGCGCAGGGCATCTGCAACGTATTCTGACAGTAAGTATACACAGTTAGTTGAGGATCTCATTCCTTTGTAGGTAGTTGTTGTACATTCTTGGGATTTGATTGACTGCTCGCCACTTCCACAGCAGGTTGAGCAACTGCAGTGTTACGTTAACCGTTTCCCTGTCACTCCTCTTATTGTCCCACAGAATCAAACTCCCGACACGATCACAGCAACACCATTGTTGTGGTTAACCATTTCCCTAACCATTTCCAGCCACTCCTCCTGTAGAGTGCTGGTTATTGAACTTTCTTATTGCCCCACAGGATCAAACTCCCCGACGAGACCACAGCAGCACCAATGTTGGGTTCCAGTTGTGGTTAACCATTTCCTGTCACTCCTGTAGAGTGCTGGTTATTGAACTTTCTTATTGCCCCACAGGATCAAACTCCCCGACGAGACCACAGCAGCACCAATGTTGGGTTCCAGTTGTGGTTAACCATTTCCCTAACCATTTCCAGCCACTCCTCCTGTAGAGTGCTGGTTATTGAACTTTCTTATTGCCCCACAGGATCAAACTCCTGATGAGACCACAGCAACACCATTGTTGTGGTTAACCATTTCCCTAACCATTTCCAGCCACTCCTCCTGTAGAGTGCTGGTTATTGAACTTTCTTATTGCCCCACAGGATCAAACTCCCGATGAGACCACAGCAACACCATTGTTGTGGTTAACCATTTCGCTAACCATTTCCTGCCACTCCTCCTGTAGAGTGCTGGTTATTGAACTTTCTTATTGCCCCACAGGACCAAACTCCCGACAAGATCACAGCAACACCATTGTTGTGGTTAACCATTTCCTGCCACTCCTCCTGTAGAGTGCTGGTTATTGAACTTTCTTATTGCCCCACAGGATCAAACTCCCGACAAGATCACAGCAACACCATTGTTGTGGTTAACCATTTCCTGCCACTCCTCCTGTAGAGTGCTGGTTATTGAACTTTCTTATTGCTCCACAGGATCAAACTCCCCGACGAGACCACAGCAACACCAATGTTGGGTTCCAGTTGTGGCTAACCATTTCCCTGTCTCTTCGCCCTTTGCTGTGCTCCCTCAGGCTGCCGTAATAACCACTGCGGTGCCCAGCACAGTGACAGCGCCAACTGTGGTGACACCAGCAACAGTAGCGCTTCCTCAGATAACGACTCCCTCGCAGGTGGCACTGGTCCCTGTTATTGTACCAGTAATTGCCCCGCCACCACAGAACCAGGTGAGGACAAGGTCGCTGCGACGCCCGGGGGGCAGAGAGGTCAAGTTTGAGACGCCTGTCTGACAACAGCTTTTCGACGAGGGAAGCATTGTTAGGGGACTGCCATATCAGGAAGCAGTTCCCTATACAAGTACTAACTCTGTACAAACCGATGTTCAGCTCTTCACCTTCCCTCGTGTGCTGTAACAAGGATACCAACGCGATAATCAACCATATGTACAAGACATATATATTTTTTTTTCCATGAAAATCTGTGTACAAAATATTTTGCTTTCTCTTTTACAAAGACGGAAGAAAGACAAAACATTTTTATGGTGAAATCCATGAAAATGTTTCTGTAGTGATGTGCGATAAAGTGTTAAGAAATGTGTTCAAAAGCTTTGTTAACGAAACTAGTGGCTTTGCAAATGTTGATAAACAAAGTGTCGTTGTAGTGCTGCATTTTTTGGCTTTTTGTTTTCAATGTGGGAAATTTTTAATACCAGCAATTTGTCGTCAGAATTTTATACATTTTCATCAGCTTTGCATATTTGTTTTATAAATATGTGCTATGTAGTAGTAAAGAGTTTGATTTGTCACTTCCTAGCTGCTTTTGTATCGTGACAAAAACAATCATTTTGTACCAGAAGAAACTAACTCTCAAAGTTAAAATTTGCCTGTCTATTTTCATAATTTTGAGACTTTGATGAAGACGATAAATCTGTGTAGCGTCACCACTCTTCATTTGTTTCTTCCTACCTGTGGGAAAAAAAAAAAGTTTACACAGATGCCTTAAATTCATAAAGACTGCAAGTTAAAGTAATTAGGCATACAAATTACTAATGCACGGCATTAGATATCTAGGGTTGCACAAAACGGACAGTAAAAAGGACTGCCAACTTCTGTTACACATTTGTTTCGTTTCTGTAGTGTCAAAAACACGTTTAATTGTTATGTGTGTTTGTTTGTTACGTTGATGTCACATGGCTGTATTTGTTGTAAGAATAAGTGGTATGGGGAATGTCATTCTAACTACTGCTGCTGCTGCTGCTGCACTTGAACGTTTGAGTCAGCTCTGTTACATGAAGCACGCATACACTTACAAAATCTGATGTGATACAGTCACATGACTTTCTCTAACCTCTATCTTTACTAATCAAACTATTCTTACTAAAGCTTATTCTTCTATCTACTACATTTTAAACCAAACAAAGCTTTACAGAAACAGCTACATTACATATTTCGTTATAGATACAAAGAGAACAGCGATAGTCAAATGTTTAACAACTGGACGATATATACTGGCCTTAAAATTCCATACTGTTTCCATGACATCGCAAGAAACAACTGAATGTAGACAAGACTTGTTGACCTAGTAATGAACAATTATTGGAACCATTACAAATGGATATCTCAGAAATGGCATATGCCACAAAAAAGTTATTTCACATAAATTTTGTGTTTTAAAAGATCTACATTTTTTGTGTAGTACATTTTCATCTATTGCTTAATGTTTATCAGTTATACAAGATTACACAAAACTCCTTCTGAATGAAGAGGACTTCACAGGCTATTCCCAGAAAATTCAAGATTTACATTTTATTTGTCATGTAAATATCTTTAATATGTGGTATTGTAAACAAAATCATTAGAGCTATTTTTTAGAAAATCAAAACTTTTGAAAAATGTTATATGTAAAGCATATTTGGGGGTGGGGGGATTTTGTTGAAAATCATTGTGTCTCATGTTTGGAAGATATTGAACTTAAATACCAGATTTGGTATTTATCCAACTTTTCGTTTTTGAGTTACACTGTTTACAGACACACACATGGACATGCTTCTAAAAACGTTTTATTTGTATTAAGGGGATCTCAAAACATACATTTCTGGTCAAATGTCAGTAATGAATTTTTGGGTGGAATGCAATACCTTATCTACCTCTTATGTACATGGTAGAACAAGTAAACATTTAAAAACAGACATTTGCTGAAATATTACAGAATAAAGCAACAAACCAAAGGTCATCTGTCAGTGATTACCACAGTTGCCAGCTGTCCTGGTTTTCATAAACATTTCCCTCTTACCTCCTCATAGGCATGAAAGCCTAATTAATTAATTGTATTTGTGAATTTCGGCTAAAAGTTATAGTTACAAGTCAACAATCCACTATGGGAATATGTCAGGTTAACAGTTGGCAATACTTTTAGTTGCTTCTTGAGCATCAGGCAGCTGTTATGTGATGCCATAACGTCTATAAGTCAGCCTCATTAGCTTAGATGTTGTGTGTCAAATAAGTGAATGTTTTTATCCTAAATGCTCAATCATTACCAGTTAAACTATTTAAAATTACATAACATTTCTAAAGTTGGCAAAAACAATGGAGAAATATTCAATATTTTCTGATTTAACATTACTAGCACACAGAGTAATGTCAGATAGGTAAATTAATTAATTAAACACGGTAAACAGGGGAAAAAATGCAAATGTAACTTAGATTAATAAAACATTTCATATGCTTGTGATTAAATCTAATTTGTTTATTTTACTATGTATTTTCAGCATAAATTAATGTAACTTGAGGTAGGGGAAGCCATAAACGTTTGCCCAACAGCCATACAACAACAAAACCAAGAATATTAATAAAATTCTAGTGGCAACACACTCCAACTTCACTTTTTTAAGATAATTGCCTTGTCTTCATCATCAGCTAAGACCCACTTATGAGTCTGTCAGTTCCGGTGTAGAGGTCACCGTTGGGCTTCCTAACATTGATGTCATTATCGTTTCATGTATTTAAAGATGAGATCTTTTTCCGGAGGGAAATTGAAATTCATTAGATGGCTTTTGTTTTTTTGTATGATGAGTTTTCCCATATCGTCAATTCTATTGGATTTTGGATTGACTTGATTAGACTTATCTCATTATGGATGTTGTGATTTGAATTCCAAAAATGATATGTGATGGTAGATTTTTCAGTTTCTTTGTGTCTTACATTTCTAAAATGTTCTTTCAGTCTCACCCCTATGTTCCTTTTGTTTTGCCTATATATTTAAGTTCGCAATCACTACAATTTATCTGGTAAATGCCTGGCATTTTAGTTCCAGGAATTTTATCTTTTGTGTTTGTCCTTAAACTATGTTTATTGATGGTACTAGTTTGTGTTCCACTGCTTGAATATCTTTTGGAATTTTTTATGTGCCCAAGGATGAAATATGAACTTTTTAAAACTATTGTCTTCTGTTATTTTTTGTAGTGTGGTAATTTCCTTTCTTTCTTTATCTATTTTAAATTTTTGGATTTTCTTGTATACTAATTCTTTTGCAAAACCATTTTAGTAGGCTACTTCTATGATATTTTAGAGCTCTTTCTTATATTCCTCACCTTTCAAGCGTATCTATATCAATCTGAAGACCAAACTGTTGAAAATTGCATGTTTATGTCATCTTGGGTTATATCCTTTGTTCTTTATGTAATTACCCGTGTGTGCAGGTTTTCTAAAAATTCCAAATTCTAATTTATTGTTAGTTCTGATAACTATTATATCCAAGAAAGGGAGTTTGTTGTCTGATTCTATTTCCATTGTGAATTGTTATGTTAAAACCAAGAATGTCATGCATAAAACATTTCCCGCTATTTATTTTTCAAAAGTTGGCAATTCTAGTCATTACTTAACATGAATAGTCATCATAATATTTTGATAAAATATAAATCTCTGTTAATTCTCCATAAAATATACAAGAAGACCGCAAAGTGCTATCAGGAGGGCAAAAATATAAACAAATAACGTTGTAAATGTGCTTAGAGCGTTACATTCGCAACATTTTGTGTCTTGCATTCCGATACATTAGGTCTTAAAACTCCTGCAGTTTCATCATACCAAACTAATCACATTTATGGCAATTTGCTTAACATTTTTAGTTTCCCTACCATGTACATAGTAGGTAGAGAATGTATTGCATTCTACCCAAAAATTCCATAGCAGATTTCACAAGAAATTCATGTTTTGAGGCCCCTCAATCCAAAAACAAAAAACATTTTTAGAAAAAGGTCTGTATAGGTATCTGTGCTAGCATAGTTAAAAACAAAAACTCAGATAAACTTGGTATTTAAGTTCAGTACCTTCCTAAGATTTTAGAAAAACTTCCCCATCCCAAACTTTCCTTTAAATGAAAGATTTTTTGAAATATTTCTAAAATATAGGTCAAACAATTTTGATTAAAAAGCCACATATTCACATGACAAATAAAGTGTATATCTTGAATTTTCTACCAAAAGCCTATGGAGTTCCGTTCATTTGGAAGAAATTTTGTATAATCTTGTAAACATTAAGCGATATACAAAAATGTACTATGCAAGAAATATAAATGTCTTTAAAACATATAATTTATTTCCAATAACTTTTTTTGTGGAATCAGCCATTTCCGAGATATCTGTTATTAATGGTTTGAGTTGTTCAATACACATTCTTTTGGAGTCATGTTGATTTTTAATTGTATCTCGCAGTGTCACAGTATGGCAGCATCCAGTTGTTCACTATCGCTGTTCCCTTTGTATTTATAACAGCTATTTCTGGAAAGGCTTACCACGATTAAAATGAAGTAGATAGAAAAATAAACTTTCGTAAGAATAATTTCTATAGCCACTAATAAAATAGAAGGTAGAAAAACTCATGTGAATATAACACATAGAAATTTTGTAACATGTTAAGCATACATGAGTTTGCACCTTGTAAGTCTACATATGAATGGGGTTTTACCATCACACTGTCAGATTCTCCAAAGTTTTATTAACTTTTAATGGTAGGTTTTGTATTGTTTTAATTTTGGAAAACACTATAAGGGTTCTCCAGGAAAACAGGCATGTGTGGCCATATACTGATGCATATGAAATGTTTTTAAGGGTGGAAGTGGGTGAAGTTTGTGTTTGGGCATGCAAATGTTGCATAGCATTCTAATAAAGTTTTTGAGTTACAATGTTTGTTTGTTTGTTTGTTTGTTTAAAAGCAAATGTCTTTTCAGAATCTATCTCCTCCTATGAATTTTGATTTTTAAAAAATCCTGCAGTACCATTCACTTGTGTATGAAACTTCAAATTATTCAGATTTTTATCATTTGGTTCCTGAGAGAAATAAAAAGTTAATGAATGTAGTAAACATTAAAATTGTGAAGTTTTTGGGATCTACGATGGATATTTTATTTTAAGAATCACATAAAATGTGAAAACTGTGATTTTTAGTTTCATTTATCACCTTTAGTAGGATATCCAGTAAAAATTACAAGTTAATGATATACAATTTGTAGGAGGAGATAGGCAAACTGTGCAAAATGTAATTTAAACTCTGATTGGAGTTAATTACAATAGGGCACCCTTTCAAAGTTACATCATTTCTTAAGGTTCCGAGTATCCTAAGGCCTTGGAATTCCAGGATTCATAAAGTCATTTTTACCAAGAAACTGATTTTTCACAAAAATTTGGAACTTTTACCTTAAAAACAATACATTTAAAATAAAAAGCAAAGATATTTTCTTTAGCCAGTTAATAAGGTAGATAGCTCCAGTGAATGCCACTCTTCCGTGCAACACCACAAAGAGGTGAGGTGTGTATTTATTTCCGTGATGTATGTGTTAGAGTCGAGAGTATTCACACCGGTGATCAAGCACAGTTCCATGTTTACTTTGTATTACTTGGTGATGACGTATAGCATATATCTGATGAAGTCGTAGCTTCACCCTTGGTTTGGAAAATATTTGGCCACAAGTGTTCAGCTGTATAGTTGATAATCTCACAAATATTGCTGTTACTACACTACCTCTAATCTTGTACACATTCCATAGGGATGTTTTTAAAGTAGGGTCCGTTATGCAATAAAATAAGAACTATTAAATATTTTGGTATACCCTAAAGCTTCATTTCTACACAGTTTTCAGAATCACTTAAATTCTGACTGTAGTCAGCAACTCCTCACAGAAGTTGGCTGCCAGCCCATATAATCTTCGTCTATATGCAATCTTCATCACAATTGCTAATCTGATGCTCGTCTTCATTATTTATGTCCTTCAAGAAGCTTCCATACATATCCGCTAAGAGATTATCAAACCTTACTTTCAATACACAAAGCTTTAACTTCGGAAACAGCTGCACTGGTGGTCAAAGTCTGACAAGGTTCTAAACAACATGTGCTATGTTTGAAGAACATTGATAAGCGCTACAAATGTACTGTAACATTGAAGAATTTGTTAAAAATAAACTATTGACAAATGTTTAGTAGTTCGTACTTCATTGCAAAATGGACTTTACATTAAAAATATCGCCCCTCCAAAATTTCTTCAAACTTCCTATATATAAAATCTCCACTGCGTACTTGCAGAGGTTGGTGAGATGAACGCAAGGTAACAAATGCAAGAGATGAAGGTGAGCATTCCCTCAGAAGAGTAGTGTTGGTATAAACTGACTCAAATGTTCAAGTTTTGTAACCGTGGCAGCTGATGATGTGACTTAACCTATGCCCTGTGATATGTTTGACTCACTACAAGGATACATGACCTACATAATATTTAAAGGGTGCTACATCGACTGACATTCCCCACTTCAAATCTGTGCTATCAATAATAACAGTGGTAATAATTTGCCTAAGTCTCAATTGCATTTGTTGTTTGGTGAAGATAATAATTGTTTTATATGTTGTAACAGGCCTAAGTGCCCCGTGTAGCGCTGATCATTGTACTCTTGCTGGACGGTCGATTGTTTCATAATTTTTCTTAAAGGTTGATATTGATTGTTAAAATTATGAAGGATTTCCTATACAATTGTAATGTACTTGCACAAATGTGTATAAAGACTTGTTTCACCTCAAAAAGTATCTCAGTTACTGCCTTGTACTGCTGTACTTACATCTTCCTCAGTTACTGCCTTGTACTGGTATACCTACATCTTCCTCAGTTACTGTCACATTCCTGTCCTGTACTGGTGTACCTACATCTTCCTCAGTTACTGTCAGGTTCCTGTCCTGTACTGGTGTACCTACATCTTCCTCAGTTACTGTCAGGTTCCTGTCCTGTACTGGTGTACCTACATCTTCCTCAGTTACTGTCAGGTTCCTGTCCTGTACTGGTGTACCTACATCTTCCTCAGTTACTGTCAGGTTCCTGTCCTGTACTGGTGTACCTACATCTTCCTCAGTTACTGTCAGGTTCCTGTCCTGTACTGGTGTACCTACATCTTCCTCAGTTACTGTCAGGTTCCTGTCCTGTACTAGTGTACCTACATCTTCCTCAGTTACTGTCACGTTCCTGTCCTGTACCAGTGTACCTACATCTTACTCAGTTACTGTCACGTTCCTGTCCTGTACTAGTGTACCTACATCTTCCTCAGTGACTGTCACGTTCTTGTTCTGTACTAGTGTACCTACATCCTCCTCAGTTACTGTCAGGTTCCTGTCCTGTACTAGTGTACCTACATCTTCCTCAGTTACTGTCAGCTTCCTGTCCTGTACTAGTGTACCTACATCTTCCTCAGTTACTGTCACGTTCCTGTCCTGTACTAGTGTACCTACAACTTCCTCAGTTACTGTCAGGTTCCTGTCCTGTACTACTGTACCTACATCTTCCTCAGTTACTGTCAGGTTCCTGTCCTGTACTAGTGTACCTACATCTTCCTCAGTTACTGTCAGGTTCCTGTCCTGTACTAGTGTACCTACATCTTCCTCAGTTACTGTCACGTTCCTGTCCTGTACTAGTGTACCTACATCTTCCTCAGTTACTGTCACGTTCCTGTCCTGTACTAGTGTACCTACATCTTCCTCAGTTACTGTCACGTTCCTGTCCTGTACTAGTGTACCTACATCTTCCTCAGTTACTGTCAGGTTCCTGTCCTGTACTAGTGTACCTACATCTTCCTCAGTTACTGTCACGTTCCTGTCCTGTACTAGTTTACCTACATTTTCCTCAGTTACTGTCAGCTTCCTGTCCTGTACTAGTGTACCTACATCTTCCTCAGTTACTGTCAGCTTCCCGTCCTGTACTAGTGTACCTACATCTTCCTCAGTTACTGTCAGGTTCCTGTCCTGTACTAGTGTACCTACATCATCCTCAGTTACTGTCAGCTTCCCGTCCTGTACTAGTGTACCTACATCATCCTCAGTTACTGTCAAGTTCCTGTCCTGTACTAGTGTACCTACATCATCCTCAGTTACTGTCAGCTTCCCGTCCTGTACTAGTGTACCTACATCATCCTCAGTTACTGTCAAGTTCCTGTCCTGTACTAGTGTACCTACATCATCCTCAGTTACAGTCAAGTTCCTGTCCTGTACTAGTGTACCTACATCTTCCTCAGTTACTGTCAGCTTCCCGTCCTGTACTAGTGTACCTACATCTTCCTCAGTTACTGTCAGCTTCCTGTCCTGTACTAATGTACCTACATCTTCCTCAGTTACTGTCACGTTCCTGTCCTGTACTAGTGTACCTACAACTTCCTCAGTTACTGTCAGGTTCCTGTCCTGTACTACTGTACCTACATCTTCCTCAGTTACTGTCAGGTTCCTGTCCTGTACTAGTGTACCTACATCTTCCTCAGTTACTGTCAGGTTCCTGTCCTGTACTAGTGTACCTACATCTTCCTCAGTTACTGTCACGTTCCTGTCCTGTACTAGTGTACCTACATCTTCCTCAGTTACTGTCACGTTCCTGTCCTGTACTAGTGTACCTACATCTTCCTCAGTTACTGTCACGTTCCTGTCCTGTACTAGTGTACCTACATCTTCCTCAGTTACTGTCAGGTTCCTGTCCTGTACTAGTGTACCTATATCTTCCTCAGTTACTGTCACGTTCCTGTCCTGTACTAGTTTACCTACATTTTCCTCAGTTACTGTCAGCTTCCTGTCCTGTACTAGTGTACCTACATCTTCCTCAGTTACTGTCAGCTTCCCGTCCTGTACTAGTGTACCTACATCTTCCTCAGTTACTGTCAGGTTCCTGTCCTGTACTAGTGTACCTACATCATCCTCAGTTACTGTCAGCTTCCCGTCCTGTACTAGTGTACCTACATCATCCTCAGTTACTGTCAAGTTCCTGTCCTGTACTAGTGTACCTACATCATCCTCAGTTACTGTCAGCTTCCCGTCCTGTACTAGTGTACCTACATCATCCTCAGTTACTGTCAAGTTCCTGTCCTGTACTAGTGTACCTACATCATCCTCAGTTACTGTCAAGTTCCTGTCCTGTACTAGTGTACCTACATCTTCCTCAGTTACTGTCAGCTTCCCGTCCTGTACTAGTGTACCTACATCATCCTCAGTTACTGTCAAGTTCCTGTCCTGTACTAGTGTACCTACATCATCCTCAGTTACTGTCAGCTTCCCGTCCTGTACTAGTGTACCTACATCTTCCTCAGTTACTGTCAAGTTCCTGTCCTGTACTAGTGTACCTACATCTTCCTCAGTTACTGTCAAGTTCCTGTCCTGTACTAGTGTACCTACATCATCCTCAGTTACTGTCAAGTTCCTGTCCTGTACTAGTGTACCTACATCATCCTCAGTTACTGTCAGCTTCCCGTCCTGTACTAGTGTACCTACATCTTCCTCAGTTACTGTCAAGTTCCTGTCCTGTACTAGTGTACCTACATCTTCCTCAGTTACTGTCACGTTCCTGTTCTGTACTAGTGTACCTACATCTTCCTCAGTTACTGTCAGGTTCCTGTCCTGTACTGGTGTACCTACATCTTCCTCAGTTACTGTCAGGTTCCTGTCCTGTACTAGTGTACCTACATCATCCTCAGTTACTGTCAGCTTCCCGTCCTGTACTAGTGTACCTACATCTTCCTCAGTTACTGTCAGCTTCCCGTCCTGTACTAGTGTACCTACATCTTCCTCAGTTACTGTCAGCTTCCCGTCCTGTACTAGTGTACCTACATCATCCTCAGTTACTGTCAGCTTCCCGTCCTGTACTAGTGTACCTACATCATCCTCAGTTACTGTCAGGTTCCCGTCCTGTACTAGTGTACCTACATCATCCTCAGTTACTGTCAGCTTCCCGTCCTGTACTAGTGTACCTACATCATCCTCAGTTACTGTCAGCTTCCCGTCCTGTACTAGTGTACCTACATCATCCTCAGTTACTGTCAGCTTCCCGTCCTGTACTAGTGTACCTACATCTTCCTCAGTTACTGTCAGCTTCCCGTCCTGTACTAGTGTACCTACATCATCCTCAGTTACTGTCAGGTTCCTGTCCTGTACTAAGGTACCTACATCTTCCTCAGTTACTGTCAGCTTCCCGTCCTGTACTAGTGTACCTACATCATCCTCAGTTAGTAACGTTCCTGTCCTGTACTAGTGTACCTACATCTTACTCGGTTACTGTCAGCTTCCCGTCCTGTACTAGTGTACCTACATAATCCTCAGTTACTGTCAGGTTCCTGTCCTGTACTGGTGTACCTACATCTTCCTCAGTTACTGTCAGGTTCCTGTCCTGTACTGGTGTACCTACATCTTCCTCAGTTACTGTCAGCTTCCCGTCCTGTACTAGTGTACCTACATCATCCTCAGTTAGTAACGTTCCTGTCCTGTACTAGTGTACCTACATCTTACTCGGTTACTGTCAGCTTCCCGTCCTGTACTAGTGTACCTACATAATCCTCAGTTACTGTCAGGTTCCTGTCCTGTACTGGTGTACCTACATCTTCCTCAGTTACTGTCAGGTTCCTGTCCTGTACTTGTGTACCTACATCTTCCTCAGTTACTGTCAGCTTCCCGTCCTGTACTAGTGTATCTACATCTTCCTCAGTTACTGTCAGCTTCCCGTCCTGTACTGGTGTACCTACATCTTCCTCAGTTACTGTCAGCTTCCCGTCCTGTACTAGTGTACCTACATCTTCCTCAGTTACTGTCAGGTTGCCGTCCTGTACTGGTGTACCTACATCTTCCTCAGTTACTGTCAGCTTCCCGTCCTGTACTGGTGTACCTACAACTACCTCAGTTACTGTCAGGTTGCCGTCCTGTACTGGTGTACCTACATCTTCCTCAGTTACTGTCAGGTTGCTGTCCTGTACTGGTGTACCTACATCTTCCTCAGTTACTGTCAGGTTGCCGTCCTGTACTAGTGTACCTACATCTTCCTCAGTTACTGTCAGGTTGCCGTCCTGTACTGGTGTACCTACATCTTCCTCAGTTACTGTCAGCTTCCCGTCCTGTACTAGTGTACCTACATCTACCTCAGTTACTGTCAGGTTCCTGTCCTGTACTGGTGTACCTACATCTTCCTCCGTTACTGTCAGGTTGCCGTCCTGTACTAGTGTACCTATATCTTCCTCAGTTACTGTCACGTTCCTGTCCTGTACTGGTGTACCTACATCTTCCTCAGTTATGTCAGGTTCCTGTCCTGTACTAGTGTACCTATATCTTCCTCACTTACTGTCACGTTCCTGTCCTGTACTGGTGTACCTACATTGTCCTCAGTTATTGTCACGTTGCTGTCCTTTACTGGTGTAACTACATCTTCCTCAGTTACTGTCAAGTTCCTGTCCTGTACTGGTGTACCTACATCTTCCTCAGTTATTGTCAAGTTCCTGTACTAGTGTACCTACATCTTCCTTAGTTACTGTCACGTTCCTGTCCTGTACTAGTGTACCTACATCTTCCTCAGTTACTGTCAGGTTCCCATCCTGTACTAGTGTACCTACATCTTCCTCAGTTACTGTCACGTTCCTGTCCTGTACTAGTGTACCTACATCTTCCTCAGTTACTGTCAAGTTCCTGTCTTGTACTAGTGTACCTAAATTTTCCTCAGTTACTGTCAAGTTCCTGTCCTGTACTGGTGTACCTACATCTTCCTCAGTTACTGTCAGGTTCCTGTCCTGTACTGGTGTACCTACATCTTCCTCAGTTACTGTCAAGTTCCTGTCCTGTACTGGTGTACCTACATCTTCCTCAGTTACTGTCAGGTTCCTGTCCTGTACTGGTGTACCTACATCTTCCTCAGTTACTGTCAGGTTCCTGTCCTGTACTGGTGTACCTACATCTTCCTCAGTTACTGTCAGGTTCCTGTCCTGTACTGGTGTACCTACATCTTCCTCAGTTACTGTCAGGTTCCTGTCCTGTACTGGTGTACCTACATCTTCCTGAGTTACTGTCAGGTTCCTGTCCTGTACTAGTGTACCTACATCTTCCTCAGTTACTGTCATTTTCATGTCCTGTACTAGTGTACCTACATCTTCCTCAGTTACTGTCACGTTCCTGTCCTGTACTAGTGTACCTACATCTTCCTCAGTGACTGTCACGTTCCTGTTCTGTACTAGGGTACCTACATCTTCCTCAGTTACTGTCAGGTTCCCGTCCTGTACTAGTGTACCTTAATCATCCTCAGTTACTGTCAGGCTTCTTTCCTTTACTGGTGTACCTACATCATCCTCAGTTACTGTCAGGTTCCTGTCCCGTACTAGTGTACCTACATTATCCTCAGTTACTGTCAGGTTCCTGTCCTGTACTGGTGTACCTACATCTTCCTCAGTTACTGTCAGGTTCCTGTCCTGTACTAGTGTACCTACATCTTCCTCAGTTACTGTCAGCTTCCCGTCCTGCTGGTGTACCTACATCTTCCTCAGTTACTGTCAGGTTCCTGTTCTGTACTAGTGTACCTACATCTTCCTCAGTTACTGTCAGCTTCCTGTCCTGTACTGGTGTACCTACATCATCCTCAGTTACTGTCAGGTTCCTGTCCTGTACTAGTGTACCTACATCATCCTCAGTTACTGTCAGCTTCCCGTCCTGTACTAGTGTACCTACATCATCCTCAGTTACTGTCAGCTTCCCGTCCTGTACTGGTGTACCTACATCTTCCTCAGTTACTGTCAGCTTCCCGTCCTGTACTAGTGTACCTACATCTTCCTCAGTTACTGTCAGCTTCCCGTCCTGTACTAGTGTACCTACATCTTCCTCAGTTACTGTCAGGTTCCTGTCCTGTAGTAGTGTACCTACATCTTCCTCAGTTACTGTCAGGTTGCCGTCCTGTACTGGTGTACCTACATCTTCCTCAGTTACTGTCAGCTTCCCGTCCTGTACTGGTGTACCTACATCTACCTCAGTTACTGTCAGGTTGCCGTCCTGTACTGGTGTACCTACATCTTCCTCAGTTACTGTCAGGTTGCCGTCCTGTACTGGTGTACCTACATCTTCCTCAGTTACTGTCAGGTTGCCGTCCTGTACTAGTGTACCTACATCTTCCTCAGTTACTGTCAGGTTGCCGTCCTGTACTGGTGTACCTACATCTTCCTCAGTTACTGTCAGCTTCCCGTCCTGTACTAGTGTACCTACATCTACCTCAGTTACTGTCAGGTTCCCGTCCTGTACTGGTGTACCTACATCTTCCTCAGTTACTGTCAGGTTGCCGTCCTGTACTAGTGTACCTATATCTTCCTCAGTTACTGTCACGTTCCTGTCCTGTACTGATGTACCTACATCTTCCTCAGTTACTGTCACGTTCCTGTCCTGACTAGTGTACCTATATCTTCCTCAGTTACTGTCACGTTCCTGTCCTGTACTGGTGTACCTACATCGTCCTCAGTTATTGTCACGTTCCTGTCCTTTACTGGTGTACCTACATCTTCCTCAGTTATGTCAGGTTCCTGTCCTGTACTAGTGTACCTATATCTTCCTCAGTTACTGTCACGTTCCTGTCCTGTACTAGTGTACCTACATCGTCCTCAGTTATTGTCACGTTCCTGTCCTGTACTGGTGTACCTACATCTTCCTCAGTTATTGTCACGTTCCTGTCCTGTACTGGTGTACCTACATCTTCCTCAGTTATTGTCAAGTTCCTGTCCTGTACTAGTGTACCTACATCTTCCTCAGCTACTGTCACGTTCCTGTCCTGTACTAGTGTACCTACATCTTCCTCAGCTACAGTCAGGTTCCCATCCTGTACTAGTGTACCTACATCTTCCTCAGTTACTGTCACGTTACTGTCCTGTACTAGTGTACCTACATCTTCCTCAGTTACTGTCAAGTTCCTGTCCTGTACTAGTGTACCTACATCTTCCTCAGTTACTGTCAAGTTCCTGTCCTGTACTAGTGTACCTACATCTTCCTCAGTTACTGTCAAGTTCCTGTCCTGTACTAGTGTACCTACATCTTCCTCAGTTACTGTCAGGTTCCTGTCCTGTACTGGTGTACCTACATCTTCCTCAGTTATTGTCAAGTTCCTGTCCTGTACTAGTGTACCAACATCTTCCTCAGTTACTGTCAAGTTCCTGTCCTGTACTGGTGTACCTACATCTTCCTCACTTACTGTCAGGTTCCTGTCCTGTATTGGTGTACCTACATCTTCCTCAGTTATTGTCAGGTTCCTGTCCTGTACTGGTGTACCTACATCTTCCTCAGTTACTGTCAAGTTCCTGTCCTATACTGGTGTATCTACATCTTCCTCAATTATTGTCAAGTTCCTGTCCTGTACTGGTGTACCTACATCGTCCTCAGTTATTGTCAAGTTCCTGTCCTGTACTGGTGTACCTACATCGTCCTCAGTTATTGTCAAGTTCCTGTCCTGTACTGGTGTACCTACATCTTTCTCACTTACTGTCAAGTTCCTGTCCTATACTAGTGTATCTACATCTTCCTCACTTACTGTCAAGTTCCTGTCCTGTACTGGTGTACCTACATCGTCCTCAGTTATTGTCAAGTTCCTGTCCTGTACTGGTGCACCTACATCTTCCTCAGTTATTGTTAAGGTCCTGTCCTGTACTAGTGTACCTACAAGTTCCTCAGTTACTGTCAAGTTCCTGTTCTGTACTGGTGTACCTACATCTTCCTCAGTTACTGTCAAGTTCCTGTTCTGTACTAGTGTACCTACATCTTCCTCAGTTACTGTCACATTCCTGTTCTGTACTGGTGTATCACATCTTCCTCAGTTACTGTCACGTTCCTGTTCTGTACTGGTGTACCTACATCTTCCTCAGTTACTGTCACGTTCCTGCTCTGTACTGGTGTAACTACATCTTCCTCAGTTACTGTCAAGTTCCTGTTCTGTACTGGTGTACCTACATCTTCCTCAGTTACTGTCAAGTTCCTGTTCTGTACTGGTGTACCTACATCTTCCTCAGTTACTATCACATTCCTGTTCTGTACTGGTGTACCTACATCTTCCTCAGTTACTGTCAAGTTCCTGTTCTGTACTGGTGTACCTACATCTTCCTCAGTTACTATCACATTCCTGTTCTGTACTGGTGTACCTACATCTTACTCAGTTACTGTCAAGTTCCTGTTCTGTACTGGTGTACCTACATCTTCCTCAGTTACTATCACATTCCTGTTCTGTACTGGTGTACCTACATCTTCCTCAGTTACTATCACATTCCTGTTCTGTACTGGTGTACCTACATCTTCCTCAGTTACTGTCAAGTTCCTGTTCTGTACTGGTGTACCTACATCTTCCTCAGTTACTATCACATTCCTGTTCTGTACTGGTGTACCTACATCTTACTCAGTTACTGTCAAGTTCCTGTTCTGTACTGGTGTACCTACATCTTCCTCAGTTACTATCACATTCCTGTTCTGTACTGGTGTACCTACATCTTCCTCATTTACTGTCAAGTTCCTGTCCTGTACTGGTGTACCTACATCTTCCTCAGTTACTGTCAAGTTCCTGTTCTGTACTGGTGTACCTACATCTTACTCAGTTACTGTTACATTCCTGTTCTGTACTGGTGTACCTACATCTTACTCAGTTACTGTCACGTTCCTGTTCTGTACTGGTGTACCTACATCTTCCTCTTTTACTGTCAAGTTCCTGTTCTGTACTGGTGTACCTACATCTTCCTCAGTTACTGTCAAGTTCCTGTGCTGCACTAGTGTACCTACATCTTCCTCAGTTACTGTCAAGTTCCTGTCCTGTACTGGTGTACCTACATCTTCCTCAGTTAGTCATATTCCTGTTCTGTACTGGTGTACCTACATCTTCCTCAGTTACTGTCACATTGAAGTTCTGTACTGGTGTACCTACATCTTCCTCAGTTACTGTCACATTCCTGTTCTGTACTGGTGTACCTACATCTTCCTCAGTTACTATCACATTCCTGTTCTGTACTGGTGTACCTCCATCTTCCTCAGTTACTGTCACGTTCCTGTTCTGTACTGGTGTAACTACATCTTCCTCAGTTACTATCACATTCCTGTTCTGTACTGGTGTACCTACATCTTCCTCAGTTACTATCACATTCCTGTTCTGTACTGGTGTACCTACATCTTCCTCAGTTACTGTCACATTCATGTTCTGTACTGATGTACCTACATCTTCCTCAGTTACTGTCACATTCCTGTTCTGTACTGGTGTACCTACATCTTCCTCGGTTACTGTCACGTTCCTGTTCTGTACTGGTGTAACTACATCTTCCTCAGTTACTGTCACATTCCTGTCCTGTACTGGTGTACCTACATCTTCCTCAGTTACTATCACATTCCTGTTCTGTACTGGTGTACCTACATCTTCCTCAGTTACTGTCACGTTCCTGTTCTGTACTGGTGTAACTACATCTTCCTCAGTTACTGTCACATTCCTGTTCTGTACTGGTGTACCTACATCTTCCTCAGTTACTATCACATTCCTGTTCTGTACTGGTGTAACTACATCTTCCTCAGTTACTGTCACGTTCCTGTTCTGTACTGGTGTACCTACATCTTCCTCAGTTACTATCACATTCCTGTTCTGTACTGGTGTACCTACATCTTCCTCAGTTACTATCACATTCCTGTTCTGTACTGGTGTAACTACATCTTCCTCAGTTACTGTCACGTTCCTGTTCTGTACTGGTGTACCTACATCTTCCTCAGTTACTATCACATTCCTGTTCTGTACTGGTGTACCTACATCTTCCTCAGTTACTGTCACGTTCCTGTCCTGTACTGGTGTACCTACATCTTCCTCAGTTACTATCACATTCCTGTTCTGTACTGGTGTACCTACATCTTCCTCAGTTACTGTCACGTTCCTGTCCTGTACTGGTGTACCTACATCTTCCTCAGTTACTGTCAAGTTCCTGTTCTCTACTGGTGTAACTACATCTTCCTCAGTTACTGTCAAGTTCCTGTTCTGTACTGGTGTAACTACATCTTCCTCAGTTACTGTCACATTCCTGTTCTGTACTGGTGTAACTACATCTTCCTCAGCTAGTGTCACATTCCTGTTCTGTACTGGTGTACCTACATCTTCCTCAGCTAGTGTCACATTCCTGTTCTGTACTGGTGTAACTACATCTTCCTCAGTTACTATCACATTCCTGTTCTGTACTGGTTTACCTACATCTTCCTCAGCTAGTGTCACATTCCTGTTCTGTACTGGTGTAACTACATCTTCCTCAGTTACTATCACATTCCTGTCCTGTACTGGTGTACCTACATCTTCCTCAGTTACTGTCAAGTTCCTGTTCTGTACTAGTGTACCTACATCTTCCTCAGTTACTATCACATTCCTGTCCTGTACTGGTGTAACTACATCTTCCTCAGTTACTATCACATTCCTGTCCTGTACTGGTGTAACTACATCTTCCTCAGTTACTGTCACATTCCTGTTCTGTACTGGTGTACCTACATCTTCCTCAGTTACTGTCACATTCCTGTCCTGTACTAGTGTAACTACATCTTCCTCAGTTACTATCACATTCCTGTCCTGTACTAGTGTAACTACATCTTCCTCAGTTACTATCACATTCCTGTTCTGTACTAGTGTAACTACATCTTCCTCAGTTACTATCACATTCCTGCCTTTACTAGTGTAACTACATCTTCCTCAGTTACTATCACATTCCTGTTCTGTACTGGTGTAACTACATCTTCCTCAGTTACTGTCACATTCCTGTCCTGTACTAGTGTAACTACATCTTCCTCAGTTACTATCACATTCCTGTTCTGTACTAGTGTAACTACATCTTCCTCAGTTACTATCACATTCCTGTTCTGTACTAGTGTAACTACATCTTCCTCAGTTACAATCACATTCCTGTTCTGTACTAGTGTAACTACATCTTCCTCAGTTACTATCACATTCCTGTTCTGTACTAGTGTAACTACATCTTCCTCAGTTACTATCACATTCCTGTTCTGTACTAGTGTAACTACATCTTCCTCAGTTACTGTCACATTCCTGTTCTGTACTAGTGTAACTACATCTTCCTCAGTTACTATCACATTCCTGTTCTGTACTAGTGTAACTACATCTTCCTCAGTTACTATCACATTCCTGTTCTGTACTGGTGTACCTACATCTTCCTCAGTTACTATCACATTCCTGTCCTGTACTAGTGTAACTACATCTTCCTCAGTTACTATCACATTCCTGTTCTGTACTAGTGTAACTACATCTTCCTCAGTTACTATCACATTCCTGTCCTGTACTAGTGTACCTACATCTTCCTCAGTTACTATCACATTCCTGTTCTGTACTGGTGTAACTACATCTTCCTCAGTTACTGTCAAGTTCCTGTTCTGTACTAGTGTACCTACATCTTCCTCAGTTACTATCACATTCCTGTTCTGTACTGGTGTACCTACATCTTCCTCAGTTACTATCAAGTTCCTGTTCTGTACTGGTGTACCTACATCTTCCTCAGTTACTATCACATTCCTGTTCTGTACTGGTGTACCTACATCTTCCTCAGTTACTATCAAGTTCCTGTTCTGTACTGGTGTACCTACATCTTCCTCAGTTACTATCACATTCCTGTTCTGTACTGGTGTACCTACATCTTCCTCAGTTACTATCACATTCCTGTTCTGTACTGGTGTACCTACATCTTCCTCAGTTACTATCACATTCCTGTCCTGTACTGGTGTAACTACATCTTCCTCAGTTACTGTCAAGTTCCTGTTCTGTACTGGTGTAACTACATCTTCCTCAGTTACTGTCACGTTCCTGTTCTGTACTGGTGTAACTACATCTTCCTCAGTTACTGTCAAGTTCCTGTTCTGTACTGGTGTAACTACATCTTCCTCAGTTACTGTCAAGTTCCTGTTCTGTACTGGTGTAACTACATCTTCCTCAGTTACTGTCACGTTCCTGTTCTGTACTGGTGTACCTACATCTTCCTCAGTTACTGTCAAGTTCAAGTCCTGTATTGGTGTACCTACATCTTCCTCAGTTACTGTCAAGTTCCTGTCCTGTACTGGTGTACCTACATCTTCCTCAGTTACTGTCACATTCCTGTTCTGTACTGGTGTACCTACATCTTCCTCAGTTACTATCACATTCCTGTTCTGTACTGGTGTAACTACATCTTACTCAGTTACTGTCACATTCCTGTTCTGTACTGGTGTAACTACATCTTCCTCAGTTACTGTCACATTCCTGTTCTGTACTGGTGTACCTACATCTTCCTCAGTTACTGTCAAGTTCCTGTTCTGTACTGGTGTACCTACATCTTCCTCAGTTACTGTCAAGTTCCTGTTCTGTACTGGTGTACCTACATCTTCCTCAGTTACTGTCACATTCCTGTTCTGTACTGGTGTACCTACATCTTCCTCAGTTACTGTCAAGTTCCTGTTCTGTACTGGTGTACCTACATCTTCCTCAGTTACTATCACATTCCTGTTCTGTACTGGTGTAACTACATCTTACTCAGTTACTGTCACATTCCTGTTCTGTACTGGTGTAACTACATCTTCCTCAGTTACTGTCACATTCCTGTTCTGTACTGGTGTACCTACATCTTCCTCAGTTACTGTCACATTCCTGTTCTGTACTGGTGTACCTACATCTTCCTCAGTTACTATCACATTCCTGTTCTGTACTGGTGTAACTACATCTTACTCAGTTACTGTCACATTCCTGTTCTGTACTGGTGTAACTACATCTTCCTCAGTTACTGTCACATTCCTGTTCTGTACTGGTGTACCTACATCTTCCTCAGTTACTGTCAAGTTCCTGTTCTGTACTGGTGTAACTACATCTTCCTCAGTTACTGTCACATTCCTGTCCTGTACTGGTGTACCTACATCTTCCTCAGTTACTATCACATTCCTGTTCTGTACTGGTGTAACTACATCTTCCTCAGTTACTGTCACATTCCTGTTCTGTACTAGTGTAACTACATCTTCCTCAGTTACTGTCAAGTTCCTGTTCTGTACTGGTGTAACTACATCTTCCTCAGTTACTATCACATTCCTGTTTTTACTGGTGTAACTACATCTTCCTCAGTTACTATCACATTCCTGTTCTGTACTGGTGTAACTACATCTTCCTCAGTTACTGTCAAGTTCCTGTTCTGTACTGGTGTAACTACATCTTCCTCAGTTACTGCCAAGTTCCTGTTCTGTACTGGTGTAACTACATCTTCCTCAGTTACTGTCACATTCCTGTTCTGTACTGGTGTACCTACATCTTCCTCAGTTACTGTCAAGTTCCTGTTCTGTACTGGTGTAACTACATCTTACTCAGTTACTGTCACATTCCTGTTCTGTACTGGTGTACCTACATCTTACTCAGTTACTGTCACATTCCTGTTCTGTACTGGTGTACCTACATCTTACTCAGTTACTGTCACATTCCTGATCTGTACTGGTGTACCTACATCTTACTCAGTTACTGTCACATTCCTGTTCTGTACTGGTGTACCTACATCTTCCTCAGTTACTGTCACATTCCTGTTCTGTACTGGTGTACCTACATCTTACTCAGTTACTGTCACATTCCTGTTCTGTACTGGTGTAACTACATCTTCCTCAGTTACTGTCACGTTCCTGTTCTGTACTGGTGTAACTACATCTTCCTCTTTTACTGTCAAGTTCCTGTTCTGTACTGGTGTACCTACATCTTACTCAGTTACTGTCACATTCCTGTTCTGTACTGGTGTACCTCAATCTTCCTCAGTTACTGTCACATTCCTGTTCTGTACTGGTGTACCTACATCTTCCTCAGTTACTGTCACATTCCTGTTCTGTACTGGTGTACCTACATCTTCCTCAGTTACTGTCACATTCCTGTTCTGTACTGGTGTACCTCAATCTTCCTCAGTTACTGTCACATTCCTGTTCTGTACTGGTGTACCTACATCTTCCTCAGTTACTGTCAAGTTCCTGTTCTGTACTAGTGTACCTACATCTTCCTCAGTTACTATCACATTCCTGTCCTGTACTGGTGTACCTACATCTTCCTCAGTTACTGTCAAGTTCCTGTTCTGTACTGGTGTACCTACATCTTCCTCAGTTACTGTCAAGTTCCTGTTCTGTACTGGTGTACCTACATCTTCCTCAGTTACTGTCACATTCCTGTTCTGTACTGGTGTAACTACATCTTCCTCAGTTACTATCACATTCCTGTTCTGTACTGGTGTACCTACATCTTCCTCAGTTACTATCACATTCCTGTTCTGTACAGGTGTACCTCAATCTTCCTCAGTTACTGTCACATTCCTGTTCTGTACTGGTGTACCTCAATCTTCCTCAGTTACTATCACATTCCTGTTCTGTACTGGTGTACCTACATCTTCCTCAGTTACTGTCACATTCCTGTTCTGTACTAGTGTACCTACATCTTCCTCAGTTACTGTCACATTCCTGTTCTGTACTGGTGTACCTACATCTTCCTCAGTTACTGTCAAGTTCCTGTTCTGTACTGGTGTACCTACATCTTCCTCAGTTACTGTCAAGTTCCTGTCCTGTACTGGTGTACCTACATCTTCCTCAGTTACTGTCAAGTTCAAGTCCTGTATTGGTGTACCTACATCTTCCTCAGTTACTGTCAAGTTCCTGTCCTGTACTGGTGTACCTACATCTTCCTCAGTTACTGTCAAGTTCCTGTCCTATACTGGTGTACTTACATCTACCTCAGTTACTGTCAAGTTCCTGTTCTGTACTGGTGTACCTACATCTTCCTCAGTTACTGCCAGGTTCAAGTCCTGTATTGGTGTACCTACATCTTCCTCAGTTACTGTCAAGTTCTTGTTCTGTACTGGTGTACCTACATCTTCCTCAGTTACTGTCAAGTTCCTGTTCTGTACTGGTGTACCTACATCTTCCTCAGTTACTGTCACATTCCTGTTCTGTACTGGTGTACCTACATCTTCCTCAGTTACTGTCACATTCATGTTCTGTACTGGTGTACCTACATCTTCCTCAGTTACTGTCACATTCATGTTCTGTACTGGTGTACCTACATCTTACTCAGTTACTGTCACATTCATGTTCTGTACTGGTGTACCTACATCTTCCTCAGTTACTGTCACATTCATGTTCTGTACTGGTGTACCTACATGTTCCTCAGTTACTGTCAAGTTTCTGTCCTGTACTGGTGTACCTACATGTTCCTGAGTTACTGTCAAGTTCCTGTCCTGTACTGGTGTACCTACATGGTCCTCAGTTACTCTCAAGTTTCTGTCCTGTACTAGTGTACCTACATGTTCCTCAGTTACTGTCAAGTTTCTGTCCTGTACTGGTGTACCTACATGTTCCTGAGTTACCGTCAAGTTCCTGTCCTGTACTGGTGTACCTACATGTTCCTGAGTTACTGTCAAGTTTCTGTCCTGTACTAGTG
This sequence comes from Deroplatys truncata, assembly GCA_030765065.1. Classification (NCBI taxonomy): domain Eukaryota; kingdom Metazoa; phylum Arthropoda; class Insecta; order Mantodea; family Mantidae; genus Deroplatys; species Deroplatys truncata. The sequence continues at coordinate 14,014,339 of CM060975.1, forward strand.
TACCTACATCTTCCTCAGTTACTGTCACATTCCTGTTCTGTACTGGTGTACCTACATCTTCCTCAGTTACTGTCAAGTTCCTGTCCTGTACTGGTGTACCTACATCTTCCTCAGTTACTGTCACATTCCTGTCCTGTACTGGTGTACCTACATCTTCCTCAGTTACTGTCAAGTTCCTGTCCTGTACTGGTGTACCTACATCTTCCTTAGTTACTGTCAAGTTCCTGTCCTGTACTGGTGTACCTACATCTTCCTCAATTACTGTCAAGTTCCTGTCCTGTACTGGTGTACCTACATCTTCGTCAATTACTGTCAAGTTCCTGTCTTGTACTGGTGTACCTACATCTTCCTCACTTACTGTCAAGTTCCTGTCCTGGTGTACTTACATCTTCCTCAGTTACTGTCAAGTTCCTGTCCTGTACTGGTGTACCTACATCTTCCTCAGTTACTGTCAAGTTCCTGTCCTGTACTGGTGTACCTACATCTTCCTCAGTTACTGTCACATTCCTGTTCTGTACTGGTGTACCTACATCTTCCTCAATTACTGTCAAGTTCCTATCCTGTACTGGTGTACTTACATCTTCCTCAATTACTGTCAAGTTCCTGTCCTGTACTGGTGTACTTACATATTCCTCAGTTACTGTCAAGTTCCTGTCCTGTACTGGTGTACCTACATCTTCCTCAGTTACTGACAAGTTCCTGTCCTGATGTACCTACATCTTCCTCAGTTACTGTCACATTCCTGTTCTGTACTGGTGTACCTACATCTTCCTCAATTACTGTCAAGTTCCTGTCCTGTACTGGTGTACTTACATCTTCCTCAATTACTGTCAAGTTCCTGTCCTGTACTGGTGTACCTACATCTTCCTCAGTTACTGTCAAGTTCCTGTCCTGTACTGGTGTACCTACATCTTCCTCAGTTACTGTCAAGTTCCTGTTCTGTACTGGTGTACCTACATCTTCCTCAGTTACTGTCAAGTTCCTGTCCTGTACTGGTGTACTTACATCTTCCTCAATTACTGTCAAGTTCCCATCCTGTACTGGTGTACCTACATCTTCCTCAGTTACTGTCAAGTTCCTGTCCTGTACTGGTGTACCTACATCTTCCTCAGTTACTGTCAAGTTCCTGTTTTGTACTGGTGTACCTACATCTTCCTCAATTACTGTCACATTCCTGTTCTGTACTGGAGTACCTACATCTTCCTCAGTTACTGTTAAGTTCCTGTCCTTTACTGGTGTACCTACATGTTCCTCAGTTACTGTCAAGTTCCTGTCCTGTACTGGTGTACCTACATCTTCCTCAGTTACTGTCAAGTTCCTGTCCTGTACTGGTGTACCTACATCTTCCTCAATTACTGTCACATTCCTGTTCTGTACTGGAGTACCTACATCTTCCTCAGTTACTGTTAAGTTCCTGTCCTTTACTGGTGTACCTACATGTTCCTCAGTTACTGTCAAGTTCCTGTCCTGTACTGGTGTACCCACATCTTCCTGTCTCTCTTGTCGTAGTTACGCTACCTTTGAAAGGTAAGTCCTAAATAATGTAGTCAGTGACCTCATGGGGTAAGAGTTGTACATGGGAAAATTTGCAATCTCATTATTTACAATGCAGTTTGCGGAAAGCTCTAAAGTGTGCCCTTCTTGTATCCAATGAAGTTAGTCAGCAATATTAGAACAGAAGTTCAGGAATGAACATAAATGAAATAAACCTGAACCTCACTTATACATTATTCACCTATATATAATTTTTTTTTTTGTTACATATACATTAACGTTTTGGGCACTGAACTTTGGATATTAATATATTTAGCCTCATTTATACATTTTGTCATTAATACATCACATTTTTGTGATTGCCATGTACAAAAAATATTCATTTACTTACTGATTTATACATTACGTTCATACTTCATTGAGATGGTTTCTGTATACTGTGTGCTGGCTGTCAGAGCACAAAACACTAGGCATATTGGTCGAGGCATCAAGATTTTCAGAATGTATAATGTACTACATTCACATAACCTTCTCTACCCCCTATTGCTGGGTATACAAATTATTCTTACAAAGGTTTGTTTTTCTGTCTACTTCATTTTATTTGAGATATACCTTTGAAAAAATACCTATATGACACATTTCGTTACAGATACAAGGGGAACAGTGATAATCAAATGTTTAAGAATCAAACACTTTATGTTGGTCTTAAAATTCCATACTGTTTTCATGACATCACAAGAAACAACTGAAATCAACAGGACTATAAAGGAATGACAGAGTATTGAGCAATTCAAACCATTAATAATGGATATTTCAGAAATGACTGGTGCCACAAAAAAGTTATTTGAAATAAATTTTATGTTTTAAATAGGTTACGCTTTCTGTGCAATATGTTTTTGTCTATCCCATAACAGTTAAATGATAAGAGGGTAGAGAAAGGTATGTGAATCTAATGCATAAGATCTTTTTGGATTTAGAAGTTCTCAAAACATGTATTTGCGGTAAAATCTCAGTATTGAATGTTACAATACTCTCTGTAACTACTAGTGGTCTAGATTACCAAACTAGCCTCTACTTTTTAAGGTTGGTGGTTCAAACCTGCCGGAGGGCAATGGATTTTTTTTCCACCGTAAAGATCCTTAGCATGGCTTCTTTCAGAAGAGAAATATAGATGGTGGTTGTAGATTTATGGCACGTAAAAGAACCTCATGTCTGATAAAGAGACCTCAGAGCAAAATTACCGGTCTTTCACACCCAATATGGAATGGGACACTAAGGACCACAGTAGTTAAAGAACCTCAAGTCTGATAAAGAGACCTCAGAGCAAAATTACCGGTCTTTCACACCCAATATGGAATGGGACACTAAGGACCACAGTAGTTAAAGAACCTCAAGTCTGATAAAGAGACCTCTGAGTAAAATTACCGGTCTTTCACACCCAATATGGAATGGGACACTAAGGACCACAGTAGTTAAAGAGTGTCCATAAATAAAACTCAATTTAATTTTTTATCTACTAGCAGGGAGTTTTGCCACCCTCCTCACCTTCTTTTTACCACAATGTCAGTACTCTCACATAAAGTATATATTTGCAGGGATAATCAAAACTCGGGGAGAGATACATGTGGTCAAACAACGAGAAGTCACACAATAAAAATGTTCAATATTAGGAGGTTAAGGGAGTAGAAACACAACAAAATGAAAACACACTTGACTGCACTGATTAATAATGCAGAATATTCATGTATGAGTAACTTACCCTTCTCGAATAAAAGAGCAGTAGGTGGCATGAGATGTTCATGGAGCTTTCAATTCTGTCATCAGTCCAGCCAACAATACTATTTCCCTCAAATTCTTATTTTGTATTTATCTTAAAAATAATATTCTTGAGGCTTCAATAGCAGATCTTTCCACTATAATTTTTACTTTTTGGAAACATGTCCGTGTGTATGTCTGTGAACAGCATAACTCATAAACGAACAGTCGGATAAACACCAAACTTAGTATTTAGGTTCAGTATCTTCCAAGGATGCGACACGAAGGTTTTCAAGAAAATCCTCCCACCCCAGATTACCCTTTAATTGGAACATTTTTCGAAAATTTTAATTTTCTCAAAAATGGCTCTAACGATTTTAATTAAAATATCATATGTTTAAGATATTTTCATGACAAAATGTATATCTTGAATTTTCTGGGAATGTCTCCAAAAGTATTCTTCATTGTGAACGACTTTTGCATAACTGGTAAACCATAAGAGATAGACAAAATTTTACTACACAAAAAATGTAGATCGCATTAAAATACACAATTTATGTCATATACATTTTTGTTGTTGAGTGAACCATTTTCGAGATATTTCTTGTTATTCCCTTAAATTTTTCAATACTTATTTTCTCAAATGGGAATTCGTTATTCATTTTTTTGTCTTGTATATGCAAAGAGTATTAATCTGTGGGAAAGGGAATGGTGCTGCACCTAGCAACCGGCTATTAAGAGATATGCATGTACTTAAGTATTTCCAAATTGCCCTTGTAAATATATATTCCCCTTACATCTACAAGAAAATTAGCAATAAGACAGACTCTGCAAATGTTTATCTCGATTAACATGAAGTAGATGGAGAATAAGCGTTTGTATAAATAGTTTGTACAAGAGTAGAGAAAGTCATGTGAGTGTAACACATCAGATTTTTTTTTATTTATTGTGTTGAACTCACATTGTAGACCATGGATGACCTTGTTCAAAGAACTAAAGCTTTCCTTAAATAGCTGTGCTTGTTTAAGTGAGGTTTGCTCTCTTATTGCATGTAACTCCAAGTTGAGGTTCTCTGCAGCACTAAGAGCGACTGCCAGGGCCGAGAGCTTCATGAGACACCAATGTAAGCAAACACTGCATGTTTTCATGATCATCTTCAATAAGGTTGCATCCTTCATTTATCATCACTTTCGGAACAAAAAGTCTCCACAATGTCCCTACATTTTAAGCATGATTTCTAATTCTGTCATATCTTATTCATGTTTTAACATATTGCCGCCCAGGGCGGTGGCATGGCTCTACCTCCCTCCCCATTGAGCCCGCCCTGGGAGAAGCATACATTTCAGCTTCTGATGTGGACTTTATTTTGTAAATTTGAAATCTCAAAGGAAGGGGCATTAACAGCAAATAAACAAGAAGTAAGAAGAGTCAACGAGAACATGTGCTCAATTTTAATTGAAGATACAACATTACTCAGATAGGGCGATTCTATGTCACATTTTTACTTTCTCTGCTGTTTATCTCTAGTAAATACGTTAACTTTTATTCCAACAAAAAAGTTGAGCTTTTATCAGAAATACATATTTTGAAGTCCCCCGATTAAAAACAAGCAATATTACAAAAATGTGGTGTGTGTGTGTGCGTGCGTGCGTTCAGCAGATTCAAGAGATCCCTCTACCCAAAACTACCGTTTTCATTGAAAATGTTTTATTATTTTGTGTGTTCTCAAAAATGACTAACAATTTTCATTGAAATACCTACCTTAGAGTTAAGATATCTGCATGACAAATAAAATGTATATATGTGAGGTCCTCTTCATTCTGAAATAGGCAGATACATACACAAAAAATGTACATTTCTTCTTTTTTTCCTGGCACTATTTCTGAAATATTCGTTGCTATTTATTTCAATTTCGGGTACTATTCCCACATTTATTAACTAAGGTTTTGCAGCAAAAGTACTTACTAAATCCATTAAAAAGTGCATGTAGAATAAGTCATAATGTTAAAGGAAGTAAGGAGTGAAGCACTAGATGTTGCTCGAATGAAACGATCTGCCCATCAACGCCGACGGTATGTTGGCAGCCCAAACAGTGATGGGATGTGGGGAGTGCTCCTCAACAGTTGCCAGTCAGGGTGCAATGGCTCTTGGTGTTATTTCTTTATCCAAAACTTTTTGTTCATAATCCAAGCAACTGTTGAAGGGATTATATAGGAGCTCGGGAGGTGTTCCATTGTTACCGGATGTCATACAGGCAAGTGCTGGAAGCTCTACCAACATTTGTAAATGCTAACATGGAACATTGGCATTTCACTTCCCATATCATACGGCTATACTCTGTCGTTGCTCCACTCCTCTTGTTGTAAAGCACATTCCTTGCCTGCACTTTGTGGCATAGGCCGCAGAATGTTGACAGCCGAAATGGACCCATGTGATCCGTACATTAATTGTTTATAATGAACAGTTTTATAAAATTGTGATTTGTTATGTAGAATGTATGATATTTGTGTTCTGCAATAAAATACCAAGAGATATCTGAGTGTTATATGAATGTAGTAATTCAGAGCCAATGATAGATATACGAGTATTGCCAAATTTAATATTTTTTTGAAGTGCTGTAGTCATTCTTTTGTTTTTGTGATGTCACACAAAGCTGGCATATAGTGACCTTATATGTACCTTCAACATGAACCTGACAGACAGATAAACAGCAGTTTGCAGAGAAGTAACATGCATAGTAAGCAGGGGGACTATTGCATTTCGTCCAAAAACTTATGTCGACATTTCACTACAAATATATTTTTTGAGGCACCTGAACCCAGAGAAAAAAAAGCATTTTAAGAAAAAGGTTTGTATATGTGTGCTCTGTGAATAGCATAACTAAAAGACAAAAGGTCAGATAAATACAAAACTTGGTATTTAGATTCAGTATCTTCCAAAAAACCAACATGAAGATTTTCAAGAAAATCCCCTCACCCCAACTACCCTTCACATAGAACATTTTTTGGAATTTTTGTTTTTCTAAAAAAAAATAGCTCTAACGATTTTGATTAAAATACCATATATTAAAGTTACTTACATGGCAAATGAATTTCCTGGAATAGCGTGTGAAGTGCTCTTTATTCAAAAGGAATTGTGTGCAGCTGGTAAACCTTAAGTGATAGATGAAAAATCTGCATCTCTTTAGAACATGCACTTTATTTTAAATAACTTTTTGTTACATCAGCCATTTCTGAGATATCCACATTTCGATTGTTCAATACTTAACCATTCTTTTCAAGTCGTGTCAACATTCACTTGTTTCTCGTGATGTCATGGAAACAGTATGGAGCATATAGCGTCCAGTTGTTAAACATTTGACTATCGCTGTTCTCTATAACGAAATGTGTAATGTAGCTGTTTCTGTAAAGGTTTATCTCGATTAAAATGAAGTGGATAGGAAAACAAACTTTTGTAAGAATAATTAGGGACATGTGTGACTGTTACACCGAGCACTAGAGTTACCATACGGATTACTTTATTTATGAATCACATCAGATCTTTATACTGTGATGTGTTTAATAAGCTTAAGGCTGTAGACAGTTTGTAGTTGAAGTGGTGTTGTCCGCCTAGGTTTCCCTCTGCAATGTGGCAGTGTTTTAAGGGTCCAAGGAACACATTATTACAGCTCGTGTAATACGTCGTGACAGTCCATATGAGCAAGAGAGGAGAAGTGATATCAGAACTCGTAGGCAGTCGCATTGTAAACAACCTGCAATTCAACTCGGCATTAATCACCCTCATCCAAGGGCAATGGGGACACTCCAGAAACATCCGAGAATGATTTCCGTGTGTGTTGCACAGCTTGATCTTCGTAATCAGACTCGTCACCATCACCGCATTTTTCACTTTCACTTTCCTCACTATCACTTTCGTTACCCAAATGAATAATTATTTCTTGTCCTTAATCCAAAAGTCCCTCATTTTCCATATATTTCTGTTCAACATCTCTTACATGCCTGCAACAGTCTTGCCATTCTTCTGCAGTGATAATTGCGAATTTTTCATCGGTCAGTCCCACAACATCTTCCATTTTGAATGTTACGTTTTTGTTCGCAACCCAATTCTTTACGGCAGCCCAGATAAGCTCAATTGGATTGAGCTCTGGATGGTATGGGGGGAAGTTTTAATACACTGTGGTTGCACTCTTCCAACACACTATCTATCTTATATCTACGATGCTCGGGTTTTAGAAGTTTTATGAGGTTGTATATTTCAGGTTTGCGGAGGAAAGGGAAATCTGTGTTAAGGAATTCTTCTGGAAGGTGAGCCTGTAGCCAGGAAATCATAGTGTCTCTTTTTTAATTAGATGAAGGAGCCTTATTTAATTGCACGTTGTGGTAGGGAGCATTATCGATTACCAGAACTGAATTTAGAGGTAGATTGGGTATTAATCTCTCTTTTAGCCATTTCTCATAGTTAATGAAGTTCATTTCACTATGGTAGTCTCCTGTTCTTTGGTGGGACTTAACAGACATAAGCGTTAGGGATAAAACCCTGCTCTCCACCAGCATGGATTATTATTAGCCTTTGACCTCTTGGGACGGGGCAAAATAAACCTTCTAAGGAATCATCGCTCCAGGAATGTGGGGTGGTATGTGAGGAATGAATGTAGGTTTCATCCATGTATACAATGGGTCGGCCCTCGCTACGAAACTTAGTGATCTGCCTTAGATAATTTATACGCATGTCTCGTATGTCATGACGCTCGATCAAGATTTTGCGCTTGTTTTTTGTTTTACACCACCAAAATCCTAGTTTTATGAGGATTTTGTGCAATGTTGACATGGATCCTTTGAAATCGATTGAATTTCTCAACTTTGCAAGCACTTTTCTTAAAGAAGGCCTCTCCTTTTCTGTTACATAAAAGTCGTTTACGGTTCTGTAGACTACTGCCTCATTAAAGCTGTCCAAAACTGATATCAATGATCTTCTTGGCCTTTGTTTATGAGGGGTGGAAAATGAGGTGGACCCGCCGGAATCAATTGTTTTGTTTTCCCTGACAATTCGCCGTACACTACTTTCTGAAACACCTGTAGCTTCTGCTACTAGCTGCACTACATTACTGCCTGGTAGAACATTGGCATTACTTTGGGAATGTGGCACTTTGCCACTAAGTTTACTCAGAATGGGCAACATGTCTCACGCAATACAAGGAAAGAAAGGATATGCGCTAACAAACAGCGATCGGAATTGCTCTGGAAGTAATTATCACTCACAGCTGCTGGAACACTGACCCCCACCTCTCTTATTATGCAAGTGGGTGGTCAGTGGTATTGCGCATCTTTGTCTCAGGAGTGGGGGACTGTCACAACATTTTACACGAGCTGAATACCCAACAATACAGCAATTGTCTATCTTATTAATACTGTGACTTTGTCCAGTTTTTCCATTGTCACTGTTTTGATCTGGTTCAAGTTTCACTTAGCTCACACTGTCGCTTCACTTTCTTTGTGACATAGCCTCGCTGGCTGGGGAGTTGAACACAAGACTTCTACAATCTCTCCTGCAGCAGTAGGTCACAGCAGTCCTTGTAAACTTGCTCAGAGAATCACACTAATGTTGCACCAGAAACCACTCGCTCTCTCACGTGTTAGCTCACTTATATAGCCTCTAGAAAACATTCTAGCGGTATCTGGAGGCAAGAGGGCAGGGAGAAGAAAGTTACAGAAGATTCTGGTTAACTGCCGATAGTATTTCTGCTGCGAGTGCTACTTATTGTGTTTATCTCCGACAACCTGGACATAGCTGCTGCATCTTTGTGTGTGTGTGTGGCCATAACTTCTATTACAGAGTTTTAATAGGTAGTGTACCAGGTGTTGGGGCAATCAGATAACGTGCCTACTCCAAACTCTTTGTTCACTTCAACTGCAGCCACACTAGTTAAAGGTTTAGTTGTGGTTTTGGGGAGATTACAAAAATCACATTACAGTGATAGCTGTCCACACGTGACATTGCTCTGTGAGGACCATGGCAAGCAGCAACGTGAGATGAACATCTCCAGATTGCTCAGCAAGAGCCTGGGCTGGGCGTTGCACATTTCTCAACTACAGCAGCAGAGAGAGCAAACATGTACTTGAGTGTTACGCTAACAACAGGCACACAAAAATCCTTTTTACAGATGAAAAAAATTTTCCCAATTGTATAGATCTAAACTACCAGAATGACCAAGTATGCCAGAACTACATCTGAAGAAGCTCCCAAATATCCAGAGGGGCCACCATTCTGCCTCAGCGATGGTTTGGTGCTGTTACAAACAACCCTGGTTGTGGTGACAGACTTGAACACCAGTTTGTTCAACAATGGGATTCCACCAAGATCCACTCAATCTTGGCTTGAGGAGAATGTTGCAGATTTTATTGCTCCCCAAGACTGGGCCTCACCTCAACCCCTTGGATTACAAGCTGTGGTCAGTGCTTGCAAGAAAAGGCACCCTCAAGTGCATGCTGCTATTGATGAATGGTCCGATAGACTTAGGTCCTGGAGATCATTTTGAATAATAATAATGTGTTGTAAGTGAAAAAAACATTATAAAACCTACATTGTTGCTACTATGAAAAAACTTTTAATAGAACTTATGGCTAGACTAGATTAACATAGGAAACCACTGAAACAATTGTGATAGCTCCGCTCTTCCTGATAGGCATAAGCTATAACACAGCTCCTAAATGAGTAGACAGGATTTGCAAGGCCTAGGTATTGAACACAAACATATTGGAGTGATAACAGTGCATGGTTTTGTTGCTCCATTGAAATTGTGCAGTGTATCCTACTTTATGTGTGTCATACTTATATCAAAACCTTTTTATAACCCTTATGTAACAAAGTTTGGTTGTATTTCCTCTCTATGTTAAATCTAGAGAGAGAGAATATCTCAAAAACCATTTGACTGATTCTGATAATTATTCTTTCACCATTGAGAAGCCCTATACTCCCTGGCAGACATGGGCTTTAAAACACTTAATTTGAATTCATAAATTACTGAAAAATTAAACAAGATTTACACACCCTGTGTTGAGAATGCCATGGAGTACAAAACACTTGCCGTTCTCTACAGAAAATGCATTGTAAAAACAAATAAATACATTGAATCTCCTGTATCCCTTTTGAGGAGCATAGGGCATTCACAAAGTATTTCCTGTCAACTTCTTTACTTCATTCCACGTTTTCCCTTCTTTAGCAATGTTGTTCTCTTCCATGTGTTTCTTGGTCTTTGTCTTCCTCTACTCGGGATTCTAATCTAAAACCATTCCTTTATCTTTTCTTCTTTGCTCTTTCATTTTTACTTTCTCTACTACGTATAGTAAGTAGGGGAAGTATTGCATTCCACCCAAAAATTCGATACCGAGATTTCACCGTAAATACATGTTTTGAGACTCCCTGAATCCAAAAAAACCATTTTTGGAAACATGTCCGTGTGTGTGTCTGTGAACAGCATAACTCAGAAACGAAGAGTCGGATAAACACCAAACTTGGTATTTAGGTTCAGTATCTTCCAAGGATGCGACATGAAGGTTTTCAAGAAAATCCCCCCACCCCAGATTACCCTTTACATGGAAGTTTTTTCGAAAATTTTAATTTTCTCAAAAATGGCTCTAACGATTTTGATTAAAATAGCATATGTTTAAGATATTTTTATGACAAATAAAATGTATATCTTGAATTTTCTGGGAATGTCTCCAAAAGTATTCTTTATTGTGAATGACTTTTGCATAACTGGTAAACCATAAGAGATAGACAAAATTTTACTACACAAAAAATGTAGATCGCGTTAAAATAGACAATTTATGTCATATACATTTTTTTGTTGTTGAGTGAACCATTTTCGAGATATTACTTGTTATTCCCTTAAATTTTTCAATACTTATATTCTCAAATGGGAATTCGTTATTCATTTTTTTGTCTTGTATATGCAAAGAGTATTAATCTGTGGGAAAGGGAATGGCGCTGCACCTAGCAACCAGCTATTAAGAGATATATATGTACTTAAGTATTTCCAAATTGCCCTTGTAAATATATATTCCCCTTACATCTACAAGAAAATTAGCAATAAGACAGACTCTGCAAATGTTTATCTCGATTAACATGAAGTAGATGGAGAATAAGCGTTTGTATAAATAGTTTGTACAAGAGTAGAGAAAGTCATGTGAGTGTAACACATCAGATTTTTTTTATTTCTATTGCAACTTCTTTTTGATTTGCTACTTTCCATAACTGGCCATCTTATTCTTATAATTCTTGTTAAACTATTGCCAAATGTTTGTAGTTTGCTTTGAATGATTTTACTTGTTTTCCACAGCCATATAATAAAAGTGGTTTCACATTACTACTGAACATTTTAGTTTTACTACATATTGATACAATGTTAAGATTTCTGGACTGGATAAAATAGGACAAAAGCACCATTTACTTTCTTTATTCTATTTTTAACATCTTCAAGGGCTCCACCATGCTTTATCAGTTATACTACGTAGATATTTAAATTCCAGAACAGTAACAACAATTTTATTATCTATTGTAATTGTGCTTGTTTTGTTACTATTTAGTGTCATTATATTAATTTTCATATGAGTATTCTTTATTGCTTCTAACAGACTATTCACTTTACCTTACCTATCATCAAAATGATGGGAGAGCAGGCAGGGTGTCATTCAGTCCCCATCTTATGCCTCTTCTAACACTGCCTACCTTTCATAATAATCAAAAATATAATTGGGAAGAGAATAAAGCCCTGTTTCACTCCACATGTATTTCCATCAGCATAACACTACAAGTCTCATACATACTTAATTTTGAAGATTTAGAAGCTAGTAACAGTGATGTCATAATTTAAAATAAAGAGAGTTAAGGGTTGTTACACTACATCACTAAAATGTTCTTACTTGAACGCGTTTCGGGAGACGGCTTGTTCCCATCATCAGCATGTTTTCAACTGATTTTGCCGGTCATTGTCTGGGGAATGTGTGTGGCTAGTGGTGTTCTCTGGTGCTGGGCTGATGAACCTCCAAAGGCTGCTGGGTGGCGGCAGTTCGAAATTCATTAGGTGATTCCTGTGTTTGACGATATGTATTTTTTCCCAGATGTCCAATTCATTGCTGCTGTTGATCAGTTTTAAAGAGTTTTATGTTCGAAGTGATATCATGGTTTGAAGACCAGAAGTGATGTGCTACTGCTGATTTATCTGGTAAATGCATCTCATATGCTCTTTAAGTCTTATTTCAAGATTTCTTTTGGTTCTTCCTATGTATACCAGGTTACAGTCATTACAAACAATTTGATATATACCAGCTGATTTATTGTTGGGGATAGGATCTTTTGTTCTGTTGCATAGTAGTTTCTGTATATTGTGGTTATTCTGTGGAGACAGGGTGATGTATTTCTTGAAAATCCTTTCAAATTTATGATGTGTCCAAGGGTGATAAGTGAATTTCCTATATGCTTGTGGTTTTTGTTGTCTGAGTAAAGTAGTCGTTTGTTGTCTCTCAAACTTTTTAATCTTCTTATCTATTGTTTTTTCCTGGTATCCATTCTGGTGGCTATGTGGATAATGTGTTGGTATTCTTTCTGGTATTCCTCTTTCTCCAATGGCATATGTACTAACCTGTTTGTAATACTATTTAAAATTGCATGTTTGTGGCTTGTAGGATTGTAGCTATTGTTTTTAATATAATTTCCTGTGTGAGTTGGTTTTCTGTAAATGCCGAACGTTAGTTTGTTGTGTGCATTATTTCTGATGATCCTGATGTCTAGGTAAGGTAATTGGCCATTTTCTTCGTTTTCTATTGTGAATTTAATAGATCTTTTTTGTAAATTCAATAATTTCAAAACATCTTCTGAAAGTTTTTTTGGAACAATAGCAAAAATATCATCTACGTACCTATACCAGGTTTTGAATAGATGTGGGAAAGATTAAGTAATATGGCATTCAAAATGGCTCATATATAGTTGTGCTAAAAATAGCGAAAGGAGGTTTCCCATAGTTAGGCCTGTGGTTTGTTTAAAGATTTTGTAATGGAATGAAAAGAAATTCTGGTCCAGACATAATTTTGTTAGTTTTAAGTAATCTTCTGTTTGTGCTCTAGGTGTGCCATTGTTTAATATCCAAGTTTCTAGGAGTGGTAATAATTCTTCTTTTGGTATGCTTGGGAAGAGTGCAGTGACATCAAATGATACCATCATGTCTGTGGGTGATATATTTATATCTGAAAGGTGACTGGTTAATTGTAATGAATTTTTTATACTTAGACTTTTGAACACAGGCATGGAGTTGAAGGTATTTGAAAGCCATTTTGCTAGTTTATATGTGGGAGAGTTTATGTTATTCACTATGGGCCTCATTTTGTTGTCAAGTTTGTGTATTTTTGGTAGTGCATATAACCTAGGTATGGTGGGAAAATCTGGTTTAATTCTGATTTTTCGGCTTTTGTTAATGTTTTGGTTTCTATCAATGTGTTTTGGAGTGACTTGGTGCATTCTTTTAAAGGATTTTTGTTGATTTCCATGTACTCTGGGCTATGTAGTAATTGCATAACCCTGGATTCATAAGCTTCTTGGTCTAATATCACTAATGTGTTTCCTTTGTCTGCTTTGGTGTATACTACAGGCTTTGACTTCAGAGATTTGATAATTTTTTGATGTGGTATGTAGTCGTATTTTTGGGTTTGTATCTGGTCCAATGTTGCTTCAAACTGTGATTTTATTATTCTTTTATCATTGTTAGGTGATTGGAGGCTATTTCGATATCAGCAACAAAGTTTTCTGTATTTTTGGTGAAGTTTATACAGGTTTTTAGGCCATTGTTCAAGACAGATAACTCAGTGCTGGTGAATGATTCTTTTGAGAGGTTAACTACATATTGGCTTGTTGTAGGTTCATTGTTTTGGTTATGTTTATATGTTGCTTTCTGTTTTTTGTTATGTTTAAGGGATTTTTTCTGGTGTTCCAGGGAGTTTTTTTGTTTGAATATAAGGTTGTTTAGTTTCTTTTTCAGTTTCATTGTTTTGGCGCTCATTTTCTTGCTAAGTAGCATAAGGAAATTTGACCGTAAATTTTCCCATAAGGGTATTCCTAAAACTTTCGGTAACCATAAATGTAATTCATAGATTCTAAGGTCCAAGTCCTGTAAATGTGCATAATGTTTGTTCTTTTCAATTTCGATTACTTTCTTGTCTGCTATTGTTTGATGTTTTACATTGTGATTAAATTTTATGTATTTTCTAACGAAGTTTGGCGTAACTTTGTGTTTTAGGCATTTCCGGTGAAATCTCGATATCAAATTTTTGGATGGAATGCAATACCTTGTCTACCCATTATGTACGTGGTACAGAAAGTAATAAAAAGTTCAGATTTCATTATACACACACATTGGGTTGCAGAATCAAATAAACTGGAAGTACTGCACTACTGGTTTTTACAATCTCTGGAATCGAGCATACACACAAAACCTAACACTTCTTGACGATGGAGGAAAGGTGCTGCTTTAATCTTGTGTGAAGTATTGTGAGTGTGTCGACTCCAATATTTATGAAAAGCTTTAGTTCAAAGTTGTAATGCTACAGTTTTCAGCTGGGTGGCATGGCCATACCAAATTGTAGGACTAAGAAACAGTTAGCAAACCTTGGCTGTTAACTACTGTTTCGGGTAGCAGTAGAGGTGAATTTTCCCGGGCAATCACATTTAATTATGCTATTGAGGTGTTGTGAGATGCCGTTTTGGAACATATAACCATTAGCATCAGGACAATTACTAGAATGATGGACATGAATTCCTTCAATGTGACCTGATAAGTATTTGGATGTACACAGCATATGTATTGTCGTCAACAGTGTATTTTATTTATTAATGCTAAGGTATATACAGGTGAATATGTCTGGTGTTCAGCCCTGGCTCTTTACCGGTCATACTCATATTTTACAATAGTTTATTACTCCATTTGTCTATTTACTGTCCATATCCATTTATTTCTCACTTTGTATAAAAATTGTCCCATCTTCTTACTGCTACATTTCTATCTATTTTAAACCATTTCTTATTGATATACTCTTTTCTCCATACTTTGGTTCCCCTACATTCAAATAAAATGTGTTCCACATCCTCCTTTCTACCACATATAGGACATTGCTTTGGTGAAATACCTTTCCTTAAGCCTTTTAATCTCCATACACCTGCTTTCAACCATGCAATACCTTCCTGCTCCTCTTTATTTGTCACTTCTATATACTTTTCCCTTCCCCATGAGTCTTTCATTGGTATATAGAAGACTAAAGATCTCATATCAGTTATCTCACTGAATATTTTTTGTATTTCTATGTGCGCAAATCTTTTTCTTGCCAACTTCCAGAAATTATTCACATTATTTTCTCTTCTTATCCACATTTTCCCTAACCCACTGCTTTCCAAGTTATTTCTGAGACAATCTACTCATCCCTTATTCTTTAAACTCTTCTCTTGATGTACTAAACATAATTTTAACAAATTCCTTTCTTCCAATTTCAATGCTCTTTCCATAATCTTTCCCTTGCTTGGCACTCTACCCAGCTCTATTTGTGCTACCTGTCTAGCGGTTGCATTTGGTAGCCCAAGTATTTCTTTGCAAAATTTCCTATGCACCTCATCTATGCCTTCCCATCCTCCTTCTAATCCCCATATAGTATACTTTTTCTAACCATCTAATATTTACATTGGGTACTTTGTATTTGCACGTTCTAATAGCAGACAGAGCTCCTTTTCCTTTTGTCAGTACAAATTTCTTTTGTTTATCCCAATTGCCCCCACTGTCTATTTTAACTCCTAAATAAATACATTCTCTCACTACACCGTACTCTTTTTTGTTCTCATTCTTCCATCTTTCATACTTGCTCAATTTCCCCCCTCCCTTTTTTGAACACTACAATCTGTGTCTTTCCCTGGTTCACTTTTAAACTCCATTCTTTACAGTAATTATTTAATGCTTGCAAAGATTGTTTTAGGCCATTCACTGCAATTGCACTAGATCATCTGCAAACAGTAATCCTGGAATTTGAATATTATTAATTATTGGCATAGAGTTATTTCTCCCAATTTCCATTAATACATCATCTATATATAAATTAAATAGGACTGCATCCTTGTCTAAGACCTTTCTCTTGTTACAACCCCTTCCTCCACTCTTATACAAAGGGTATTTTCCTTATATAATGCTCTAAGGGTGTACACCATTTGTTTGCTCACTCCTTTAGTCAGCAACTTATGCCACAATTGAAGCTCTATCCGATCATAAGCTTTCTCTAGATCCACAAATGCCATGTATAACTTTCCTCTTTTGTCTTTCAAATATTTATCTACCAGTGTTTTAATAATAAATAAATTGTCAACTGTCCTCCTCCCTTTTCTAAAGCCCATCTGAAATTCCGAAAGAATGGTATACTCCTCAACCCATTTTTGATCCTGCTTGCCATAATGCCAGTAAACATTTTTCCTACATTTGATAGTAGTGCAGTGCCTCTAAAGTTGTTTGTTTTGTCCACACTACCCTTGCCTTTGTATATTGGATGTATGATTGCTTTCTTCCACTTTTCTGGTATATAACCCTTCACTTTAATTGTGTTAAATAAGTCTATTAGAACCTTAGTTCTATTTATTTCAGTGCACCATTCCTTAAGGAACTCTGTCAGTATCCCATCTATTCCAGTTGCTTTATTTCTCTTCATTAATTTCACCTGCTGAATTATTTCTTCACTTCTTATTATATCATCGAGTATATCTACGTAGTTATTACCTATCTCATTTTTATTCCTCCATACAATTTTTTAAAATATTCCATCCATTCTTCTGGTTGTATACTGGGTTTTGTTACATTAATTTCATAACCTTCCATACCTCATTTGGATTATTTTCATTTAGGACTCTTATCAAATTATTTTCATCCAGCTTATTTTCTTTTGTTCCAGTAGTGAATTATATAAATGCCTTTCTTTAATTCTATTCCTAATTCCCTCCACTTTATGAGCAGCTGTTTGACTTGTCTTTTAGCTACTCTACATTCTTCATCAAACCAGCCCTCATCTCTTTTGTAAACCTTCTTTCTCCTTTTCATTTCCTTCCCAATCCTTTGCATAATGATATTTAAAATATTCATAGCACTTTCAATTTCTTGTTCTTTTATCATAAAACTTATTCCACTGTGACATATCTGGCCATCTTCTATATTACACTTTTCCTCCCTTAAATTACAGACCGTGTGCTAATGTCCACTGTTGGAACTTAAATTACTTACCCCATAGTACATAATTGACCACACTTTGCCCATTATTACTAACATACGTATTATCTCCATATTTCCCATTCAAAATATCAGACATTTAATTCACAGAATTCTATAAATTTCATATACCCTTTATCAGCCATCTTATCCTTGCTATGTCTAATCTTCTCAGGTTTCTCCAATATTTCATTACTCATCCAGCTATTCCCTCCATTAAACATCATTTTCGCCAATCCTAATGTTAAAATCTCCCATTAATATTACCTCAGAATTAACATATCTCTCCTTTAACTTTTCTATTTCTAGGCGTTTATGAAAGAGGAGGATTGTATACTATACCTATAACATTTTCAACTATTTGTTTCTCCACTAATACATCCATAGTATTTCTTTTCCCCTTGACCACGTTTCTTTAACTCCTTTACTTAACGTCTTCCTTATAAAACAACCTATGCCTTCAGATGCCCTCCCCTTTCTTGCTACCCTATCTCCTTTTATCCAAGTCCTTTAGCCATGTTTCCACTACCGCAAAATAGTCAAGTTTCATCAATAATTGATTTACACTCCCCGCATATATTTTATTTTTGACTCCCTCACAATTCCAGATTCCAAGCCTCATTATATTCTCCCTTCCCTATTGTGAACCTGATCTAAATGTTTCTAGTACTTTTTTACTCCTTAATTGTATCCCATCTCTGGAAGAAGCCTGTTTATTTCTGTCTAGAACTAGAACACTGCCATGCTCAGATGATATAATGCTATCACTTCCCCTCTTCTCGGAGACACTATTTTCTTGGATGACGTTTCTCCACTGGCTCCTCCTCCTCTGTTGACGTCATTACTTCATCAGCTGTTGCTTCTCTCCTAGGGATGTTGGATGACATCCTGTCTGCATATGTTGTTCTCATCTCAGTGCTGACAGGTGAATTTCGGTTCAAACACACACTCTTTCTCCGTCTTCACCCATATCCATTCCTTTTTGCTTGGACTTTGGTCTTCCTGTCGTGCTTCCTGAAGTTGGCATTAACTTCTGAGTAGTTTCCTCTGTGCCTGTTTGGGGCTCTCTTGTCTCCTTCTTGTCCAGATACGGTGTTCTTTCTCCGTCGATCCACAACTGGAAATTTCTAATATAAGCTCTTCTTCCCTGGGCTCTTGCTTCTTTTATTTTTTGCACCAAATTTCTTTGCAGAGCTCTCTTCTTAGGTGATAAGTCTTTATTAATAAAGATATCTGTTCCTTTTAATTTCTTAGCTCTTTTAAGTACTTCATGTACTAATTGGGCTGCTGCAAATTTCACTATAACTGCTCTGTTACCAAGTTGTCTTCCAACACAATAGACTTCAATAATTTCCCACCTATACAATTCCAAATCCAGCTTTTCCTTCATTATTTCAAATATTTCTTCTGCTGCCCATTTATCCTTTCTTTCCTTAACCATTTCAAGTTCCCTTCTTGTTTCCTGCACCTCAACTCTGACATCTGTTGCCATCTTTTCCAATTGTTTACCTATTCGTTGTTCCATGCCTTCTATTTTGTTGATTTTCTCAGTTAGGTTTTCCAGCATTGTTATTATAGCAGCCGGGCCGGGGTTTACCTCAATTCCTCCAATCACTAACAGGAAAATTATAACACTTGCTAGAACCAGTATGTTTGTCATCTTCTCTCTAAAATTGTTTTTACTATTCTGAACCGTCCAATTCTTGCTCTATACACTGCGATGTCCACTCCCATTGTTACTTAGATCCTTCTTCCTTCACCTCTCAAACACAACCTTTCTCTACCACTGCTGGCTTAGCACTCCAACAGTATATTACAAATTTGTTTCTGCCTGGAGGGGAGCATTGTATCCGGGCAATAGTACCACCATTGTGAACAGAATGAAGAATCAAAACTCGATGTGAAAGTCAGTCAAGTACTTGCTGTTTGTTTTTTTGCTTGAATGAAACGATTCTCAAATGAGCCTAGGGTTCATAGAACTTAAAATTACTCGACATTCATCTTCTCAGGATAAGAGAAAACCCTATCCAGGTAACTCACCGTAACAAGATCGGAATTTGGGGCCTCTTGAATGTGAGGCATGCATGCACACCACCCCACAGATTGTTAGTTACATGTAAATGCTTGTGGACGTACTTTACTTATTTTGGAACTGGAAGATGCTAACTATCAAAGCAAGGTGTGGCATGCACTCAGCACAGAGCCTCAATGGTGCAGCATTCTGAATTGCAGATCATCCTTAGATCAACTTCATATCAAAACTTCAAGCGTATTTTGTTCGACAAGTTCCCTCATATGTATCCTTCCATCTGACAAGCATTATGTATTTGTATATTTTTTTCTGCTTTATCCAAACCAGCAGAAATGTGCTGACACACTTATAATCCTAAGCATATAATATGTAAAAATTTGAGATGTGTCTAATTTTGCAGCCTTTCTAAACAAATTCCCAAACAAAGGTGTTACAAAATAAATAATCACCATGTGGTATCACAATCTTGTATTTTTATTTAGTGGTACATGAAATCAGCAAGATGACAACGTAAGATCACATCTAAAATACACACATCAATGTTTTCAGTTCTGGCTGCATGTTTAGAAAATGCTTAAAGTTTTCACGCACGCATGCACACACACACATTCATACACTTTCCATACAAAATCTAAACTAAATGTTATGTACGGAAGAACACACCTTCATGTTCATTTTTGGTGCAGAGAAGATGATTGGCAACACTGCAATGGTCCCTTCTATGTGCAACATTGATCTGCGGAATGTGGTTCATGAAGTCAGTAGAGCTCCAGCGACTTTTTCCACTATTCATATTAAACCAGCCTGAAGCACGCCTACCACACTTGCATTAAGATAAGCTAAAATTTACAGCCAACATCAACAATGGGGAGGTTTCTGGCAAAGCTTCTCCTGTATTGTCGTCAAGCCGCTCACAATATCCTGGTGACAACAAGAGATGCATATCGATAGTAAAGGGGAAGGGCATCGTGACATCATTTGCTTGTAACCGACCAATGATATTTTTTCATATGCTTCGAATTCAGCCAACATTTAAAATTTGATCGAGTAAACATTTTCTAAATACAGATCCATTATTACTTCTGATTTCTCTAGTCATACCTTTATTAATAATGTTGTTTTCAATGCCTCCACCAACTGATGACTAGATCCACCTCTGAGATGGAGGCACCCAGCGGGTGGAATCCATTGCTTCTAATGGTAGGGTGATGGTGGTGGAATGGCAGGACCTTTAGCTTTTACCATGGACTGTGAACCACATTTGGCCTTGGGGATACTTCCTATGAACAAGTCAGAGGTGAAGGTTGACTTAAAATCACTATCCCAGAGCCAGGAATCAAAAGCCGGATACTCGGCACAAGAGCTGAAAACAAAACCCTAGTGTACGTTAAAGCTGCTTGTTCTTTAACTTCTACTGGTTTTTGATTACAGTCAATAGCACAGATGACGCTATTGCTAGAAGAACCAACCTGTGGGAGTGAAAACACATATTTGCTGCAATTTCTGGTTTTATTTTCCAGCTTGCGACTATACATATATCTAGTGGCTGTTCCATGTGATGGCCACACTGGATAATTTCTACAGAGAAGACTCTGATAAACACAATATGGATCTAATTTGCCAAGTCCAAAAACGAAAAAGAGGAAGTTAAAACTTAACGACTTCTTTCCTGTTTCGAGGACCGGGAAAGCTTCGTGTTAATTGTGAATGCTCATGTAATTTAACTTTGTCATTCTTGTTCTGGTTGCTGTACTCGGTTATTGCTGCAGGAGTTGGATGTTTCTGCATATAGTGTGTTACGGACTTCAGTAGGAGCACTGAAGCTGCACTTGGGGTTTATGTTTCTTGCATTTGATTAAACGCACTAGTGTTCCTAAAAGCAAGCTAGTTTACTTTTTCCTAAAAAGAATTCATGGCTGTCTTATGATAAAAACTTAGCAATGCTGAGAACAGTGCCAGAGTTATACAACAACATTGTTGGCTAACAACTTGCAAAATAAAAAAACCACCAATACAAAACTTTACTAGCTCACTGAATAAAAAGCAAGAATGAACATGGAATTTATAGCAAATGGTAACGTTGTCCCGCCAAGAGACGACCAGAATATTTTACCTTGGACACTAGTCCAACAAGCTGTGACACTCACCGAGTGCCCACCTTTACATTGATGAAGAAGGTAGTTTTTAGCAGTGTGTCCAACTGTCACAGTCTATATATCTCCTCGGCTTGCAACATTTGTATTATTGAGGAGCAACAACACACAAAACTTCTCTGTACCAAAACATGACTATTGCTTCGAGTTCACCAGGTTCTTGACTACACCAATCTATAACTCGTCCTTCAAAATGTCATCTAGTTCAACATCTGACAAGTCTATATCCTCTTCTGGTGGTAGTTCTCCGTCTTTACCATCCCAGGGTTCCGTGGGGTTGATCTTTGGTAGAGACGCTCCCTTAACTGGCGCCGTTGAGCCACGACCAAACGACAGGTCCCTACACAAACATAAACAAGATGTACTCAAGGTCTGCGGGCCATAACACTCCATGTAATAGTGCAGTGTTGTTTAAATGACTTACCTGAGGAACTCGTTGATGCCTTCCTGGGAGAATGCCCCTCTTAGTATGGAATATTTCATTTTCTTGGTGTTCATCACAGCCATGGCAGGGTAGCCAAACCCTCCAATTTCCAGCATCTTCTCCAGTTCAGACTGTGCACCTGCTTCTGCCCATATCCATCTGCAAACACAACATATGAAGGTTTCTTTAAGGTATATTAGTAATATTTGGCACAATGTCAGCTCCTTATTGTCTAAATATTCTTTTTTCTAATCTATCACTTCTGGTAGATCACACACATCCACATCCATATTGTGCAGAATGAATGTAGTTAAAGAAAAATACCCTGCCCCAGCTGGGAATCAAATCTGGAACCTTTGGGTTGCAAAGCAACGCAGTCTTCTATCAAAATTAATTAATTAGCAAAGAAAGGTGCAATACAACAAATAAAACCTGCAGGACAAATACAAATAAATAACATTAAACAACATTTCAAAAGACAACAGAGCCTTGATGAAGAAGATAAAGATAAGAATATTAAAGATAGAGTTGATATACAAAGAAGACTGCAGTGGCCTGATTTAGGATGGCAACTGGCCACGATTGCCTCGCAGAACATCTCTACAAGATAGGATGCCTACCTACACCCAAGTGCACTCTCTGTGAAGAAGATGTCATCCTGAACTAATGCAAAGGCCTTAAAAGTGATATCTTACAGACTTTATATTGGGAAGGCAGAGGGAAAATGATGCAGAACAATTAATCCCCAGTGCCGTTGGTCAACAACAAGTTCTATCAAAATTCAGTAGTTTGCTATAGCTCCTGTACTTTATGCAGGTAACTGGCAACTTTGTGACTTTGTACAGACAAACTTACAAACAACAATTAAAATTGGAAAAATGGAATGGACATTAAGCACTCTTATTGCTCCACTTTATTATGCGTGCTTAGCATTCATTCATTTTTCATAATTTAATTATTTGCTTCAGTGCGTTCCAATGATTTTAAATTTAAAAAGAATTAAAGTGTTAATCATTCTGGACAACACAACTAAATCTATGAGAATGGAAGTGAGAATCAAATGCACTATAGATGTGTAAGTGTTGTCCTCTATGAAGTAATGGTTACCATGCTAGGCTGTAATTCCCAAGGTTGCGGCGGAGGGTGATGCATTTTCTCAGGTCTAAAAATCCTTAGCATGGCTTCCTTCAGAACGGAAGTAAAGCGTTGTAGATTTGTGGCACGTAAAAGAACCTCAAACCTGAAAAAGAGGCCTGTGAGCAAATTTCCAGTCTTTCACACCCAATATAGAATGGGACGCTAAGGGCCACAGCAATTAAAGAGCGTCCATAAATAAAACTGAGTTTAATTTAACTATTGATGTGATTGTCTGGACTTGTAGCAGTCATTTATAATCTATGGGGAATTGCCTATTGATGTTTGGAATGGTGGTCTGCAGTTCACATGTCACCCTCCGTGGTCTAGTGGTATCATGCTAGCCTCCAGTTCCTGAAGTCACGGTTCAAATTCGACGCAGAGTGATAGATTTTTTCAGGTGTAAAAATCCTTAATAAGTCGAGGTTCCATGCCATAACCTGGTAAATCAGCCTCTGAGCAAAATTTCCAGTCTTTCACGCCCAAGAATGGGACACTAAGAACCATAGTAGTTAAGGAGCATCCATAAACAAAACTCAAATTAATTTTAATTTTCTGCTATCATGGCAATAACCAATACCTTATAAATCCATAAAACATGTGATGACAAGACGTTTGTAATGCATAAAATGTAGAAGAATCCATGTAAAATAAATGGGTTTTATGTTATATAAGAATCCTTGAAGACCTACTTTCTGTCATGCACATTGCAATTCTTCATGGTATCACAAGAAACACGCATTACCACCTGCTAGGCTATACAGTCCATAAGTTACACTTTATAACATCAGCTGTCACAAAAATGGGAAACACATCATGCAGTCATAGAACAAAAGATAAGTAATTCACACGAGGGAATTCACATTACAATTCATGTTGCCCATTTACTGCTGGTTTCTAGTGGTGCATGCTATGTTTTTGTTACAGCTCAGTGAAGAGGGACCATGATCATGATGAAGGATAGACACACAGATAAGCTCTGGTCTATCATAGTACTGTATACCATTTACTAGAGGTCACTAGTGGTGCTATACATTTTGTTGCAGCCCAGTGTAGGGGGACCATGATCATGATGAAGGATAGACACACAGATAAGCTCTGATCTATCATAGTACTGTATACCATTTACTAGAGGTCACTAGTGGTGCTATACATTTTGTTGCAGCCCAGTGTAGGGGGACCATGATCATGATGAAGGATAGACACACAAATAAGCTCTGGTCTATCATAGTACTGTATACCATTTACTAGAGGTCACTAGTGGTGCTATACATTTTGTTGCAGCCCAGTGTAGGGGGACCATGATCATGATGAAGGATAGACAC
The DNA here is from genome assembly GCA_030765065.1 of Deroplatys truncata. Lineage (NCBI taxonomy): Eukaryota > Metazoa > Arthropoda > Insecta > Mantodea > Mantidae > Deroplatys > Deroplatys truncata. Next base: position 14,038,934 of record CM060975.1, read on the forward strand.
ACAGATAAGCTCTGGTCTATCATAGTACTGTATACCATTTACTAGAGGTCACTAGTGGTGCTATACATTTTGTTACAGCCCAGTGAAGGTGGACCATGATCATGATGAAGGATAGACACACAGATAAGCTGTGGTCTATTATAACACTGTACACCATTTACTAGAGGTCACTAGTCGTGCTATACATTTTGTTGCAGCCAAGTGAAGGTGGACCATGATCATGATGAAGGATAGACACACAGATAAGTTCTGGTCTATCATAGCACTGTATACCATTTACTAGAGGACACTAGTTATGCTATACATTATGTTTAAGCCCAGTAAAGGGGGACCATGATCATGATAGGTAAACATGCAGATAAACTCCGGTTTATCATAGCACTGTTACCATTCAGTCTATAACCTTAAGTTACAATATAATGCAATAGAATGTAATGCTTTGCCATGTGCATGGTGAAAATCTGTCCACTAAGTCATAAAGTTCCTGTGCGTAAAGTTGTAAAAAGGTCTCTGCTATTGTACACTTTATAGTTGGCAACTATGCTGTTGTTAGGCCAGGATGTGAGCACTCCATCCCTTACTTCAATAACAAAAGTGTACCATTATGCTCACAATTTCAATTATGTAAGTTTTATGAAGATGAGAGGACGGGCATTTGAGTCCCTGACTTACCCCCACATCTTCTTCTTGTACTTGTCACCCATTTTAGCAAGGATGTCCAGGTAACTGTTTCTACATTCTGACTGGCAGTCAAGGATGTGTGGCAGAACGGAAACTACACACAACGGGTGTTGTTCACATGCCTCTTTCAGAGCTTCTTCGTTCACAATCTGCAACAGAAACCTTGCTCATATAGTCTCAACACGAGATAGCAGTAAGTGCAATAGGAGAGATGCACTTACCTGTTTTATTTCTGGAGGAGGAACATTCTCAGCAAGTTTCTCCAGAGCCCAACTGACAAGATCCCTTGCAGTTCTGCCCCCTGTGTAATCTACTGAGGAACTAGCATCCTTCTTTCCTGGGGGGAAGTACTTAATTGTGGGATAGCCCTGTACACCATACTGGTTCGACTTCATGGTGTGAACCGTTGCATCTAGAGCTCCCAATTTCACCTACAAACACACACATAAGCACAAATATTTTATATAATTGTTCTCCTACTATAATATATACACCGCTGCATTTTGTGAACATGTTTTAACTTTCTCTACATCTTGCATACTGCCTATTCCACATTGGGATTTCAGCCAAGATTTCCTCAACCCAAAAAAGCACTTCTAGAAATAGATGTGCATGTGTGCGCAGGATAACAACATTTTGTTTAACAAAGCCCTGTAATGAGAACGATAATGCATACCAATCATATAGATCGCAAAGTGGAAAGTCAATTTTGCACATTGGGATTTCACTTATTTTTAACCAAACAAGAATATTTTTTCCATCTGCTTCCAATTCAGCCAATATAATGGTTACCCAACGTCAAAATTTGATAGGTAAGCATTATCTGAATGCAGATCCATTACATATCTGATTGATCTAGTTGTATCAAGCTTTCATTCCTTTATTTAATGTATACATTAAAGTTTTTTTATTGTTCTTTGTTAATTTCTATCAGTTTTAAATTGCATGTAAACAAACTACAGATGACCCTTTCACTACAACACCCACGCTCAATGGATCTGACATTAGGAAGCACATATACTACTATTTCTTCCAGTTTCATTGTTTCCAGCTTGCAACTAGCAGCTGTTTCATGTCATGTCTTGGAACAAGAAAGTTAAAATTTGGCCAAGTCTTCTTTCCCAGGGCTCGGAAAAGTATCCCATTGATTGTGAAAGCTTTCATTAAAATATATGTATTTCAACTTTGTCCTTCTCGTTCTGGTTACTGTAGCCTGTTGTTGTGAATCAGATTTTAGAGATAAAACAAGAAAGTGTTCACAAAATTTTCCCCACCCCTATTTATCTTTACATGGAAATATTTCATTATTTTCTATTTTGTCATTAACAGCTGTAAAACTTTGGTGTATTTGAGATGCTGACATGATTTGTGAAATTAACTACTACTGAGGTATCACAAATGTGCAGCAGTAGCGTCCACTCATAAGAGATATTGCTTTGAACACTTTACATACATGTTTCATAGGCTCTCTTGTGTCACACAATTTCAAACTCGGCATATAGTGAGTCATCAAGCATTTCTATTAACATTTATATCACATAACAAACTGAATGTAAACTACCTTTCCTTTAAGTTCAGTGGCAGCGTCGGCCCAGTGAGGCGCCAGGTTCTTGCAGTGTCCACACCAAGGAGCGTAGAACTCTACGAGCCACATGTCCTCCGAGTTAAGTACAGTTGAGTCAAAGTTGGAGTCTGTAAGCTCCACCACGTCCTTGGGATCTCCCTGCATGGAAACAATACGGTCAGTACTTTTACGACAGTTTAAACAAGTTAGCAAAAACAAACAGCGTAGCTGGTTACCTTCTTCCCTCCTGATCCTGACCCACCATCGGACTTCTTCCCAGACAACTGAGCATCCACCTTGTTCCTCACGGCCTTCATCGCAGCATCCACCAATCCTTGTGCTGTCCTCATTCCACCGTAGTCCTCTGGCTTCTCTTTGTTGGCACCAAATATCTTAACCGTGGGGAAGCCCTGGACACTGAACTGGGCTCCCAGCGACTTGTGTTCATCTGCGTTCACTGCCCCCACCTTCACCACACCCTGCAAACATAGCTTGGTGAATTGTTGTTACACTACCCTTGCGATCAACTGCATTACAATAACATTAGTACCAAACAAGTTGAGGAACAGCACAACATTTTTCTTCAATGTTATAAATGTTGTGGGCATTGGTGCCACGACATTGCGTTCACTGCCCCCACCTTCACTACACCCTGCAAACATAGCTTGGTGAATTGTTACAATACCCTTGCGATCAACTGCATTACAATAACATTAGTACCAAACAAGTTGAGGAACAGCACAACATTTTTCTTCAATGTTATAAATGTTGTGGGCATTGGTGCCACGACATTGCGTTCACTGCCCCCACCTTCACTACACCCTGCAAACATAGCTTGGTGAATTGTTACACTACCCTTGCGATCAACTGCATTACAATAACATTAGTACCAAACAAGTTGAGGAACAGCACAACATTTTTCTTCAATGTTATAAATGTTGTGGGCATTGGTGCCACGACATTGCGCATATCCAAATGTATTTAATATTCAGAGGTTTCTAAAAAATAGTAAACAGCAACAAATTGTAAAAGTGCAGTTTTACTGAGTATGTTCAATAAAGACTTGAGACTGATGCTATAAAAACTTCATTATCAAGAATTCAATCAAAATCAATTTTGTCTCCTTCAATGTAATCTCCATTAAGTGCAACACACTTGTTCCACCTTCTCATCCACTTCTGGAACACATCCTGTGCTTCAAAATTGCCTCTAAAACCTTCACTGCTTCACTCTCGGAGCCAAACCATCATCCTCCAAGATCTTTTTTGGCAGCTGGAAACAAAAAAGTCACACAGTGCCAGATCGGCCTATAGGGTGGATGGTCAACTGTGGAGATGGCTATCTGGACCAGAAACATTGTAGCAGCTGTTGCCACGTAAGGATGTGCATTGTTGTGGTGAAGCAGATTGAGCTTTAATCAGTTGGTGAAGACCACTACGCTAATGTCTGATTTGTGTACACCAAGCTGCGTAATCAAACCAGTGATCAGTAATGCCTTATTCCCATGCTCTTTTCAGCCCACTCTGTGTTCTGGGTCATAGCAGTGATAGTGTTTTTCTTGCACACATCAACTGAATCTGCTTCTGAACAAGAATTAGCACTCTGGGAATCCAGCGAGCACATCTTTAAATGACCCCTTAAGATTGCGTCAATCCTTGTCACAGCATACTTGCAAGTTCATAACGATGGGAGTGGTGGGGGCTCCCTTCCAGTTTTGAATGCTTTATGCCGGCAGAAACACGCAGCATGAGACATTGTTGACTCTAAGAAGGCCTTCAAGCATTTCTGTAGCAGTCTTGTTTAACAAAACTTTAAGGTATAGCAATGTTCTCTTATTTCCGACACTTTACCAACTTTAAACTGCTACTGCTGGGTTCACAAAACTGCAGCTAAGGTAGATATTTGCTATGAGTCTCCCCCTTTATTGAACAACCCTCATATTTTACTACTCACAAAATAAAACTCCACTTGGGGTTGGTAAACTAACACGCTGTCATATGGCGAACAACGTATGCATGGAGGAAAGGCTTGTTGTGGCTGAATATTTCAAACTCTGCTAGCTAAAACAAATACTGCTGGGAGCAAATGAATATGCTCTACTACAGCACGTATTGTATTCCACTCAAAATTCAATACTGTGTTTTCATCAGAAATACTTGATTGAGATAAACCTTTACAGAAACAGCTACATTACACATTTGGTTATAGAGAACAGCGATAGTCAAATGTTTAACAACTGAATGCTATACGCTGCCATACTGTTCCCATGAAAATCGATGGTACTTTAAAAAACTGACAAGTATTTAACAACTCAAACCATTAATAATGGATATCTCAAAAATGGCTTACAAAAAAGTTATTTGAAATAAATTGTTTGTTTTAAAGAGATCTACATGCTTTTGTGTAGTACGTTTTCATCTATCGCTTAATGTTTACCACTTATACAAGATTATACAAAGTTCCCAGAAAATTCAACATATACATTATTTGTCTGTATAAATCTTTCATACACGGCAGTTTAATCAAAATTGTTAGTGCCACTTTTTACAAAAAATAAAAAAATTTCTTAAAACTGTTCCATGTAAAGGGTAGTTTGAGGGGAAGGTTTTTTTTAAATTTTTGTGTCACATCTTTGGAAGGTACTGAACCTAAATAGCAAGTTCAGTAATTATTCAAATTTTTTATTTTGAATTATGCTCGCTCCCCCCCCCCACATATACACACATTCAGGGGGCTCAAAATATGTTTATTTCCAGTGAAATCTCGGTGTCAAATTTTTGGATTGAATCATTTTCTTCCCTACCTACTGTGTACGTAGCAGAGAAAGTAAAAAGATCCGAGTGTGTGTCTGTGAACAGCATAATTCAAACATGAACTATTTGATACAGAGCAAAGTTGGTATTTACGTTCAGTATCTTCCAAAGATGCAATAAACATTTTCAACAAAATCCCCCCAAACATCCTTTATATGGAAGTTTTTTGTTGTAATTTTCAATTTTCTCAAAAAATGGCCAACAATTGTGATTAAAATATCATATATTTTACATGAATAAGATGTATATTTTGAATTTCCTCTGAATATGATTGTAGGTTTCCACGTAGTAACATATAACATCTTTTCTTGCTTCATGAACAAACAATAAAGTTATTAAAACTCTCCTCTGTGAAGTTTTCTTTATTCGAAAGGAATTTCGAATAATTTTTTTATAACTCTTAAATATAAGAGAGAGAAACTTACTACACAAAACATGTAGAGGTCTTTAAAACTAACTTATGTCAAATACATATAACTGTTTTTGGCAATTCTGAATTAAGTTGGTCTTCATTGAAAATGAATATAAAAGTAAAAGGAAAGAGTGAATTTAGAAGTAGATGTGATCTAGTGGCCACCTGTCTGGCCCCTTTTAGGTGTTTTACTTTAATAGGAAAACTGCGATATCAACACAACAAAAGTAAGCATCTTCCCACTAATACGTGCGCAATGGCAACTGCCAACCTAAATAACAATTGAAATCCCAAAATAAGCGATCTGTTGTTACTACTTCTTCATTTTGTATTCCTGCTGACAAAAATGCAACACATTCACAGTAACAGTGCATAATACAAAACAAAATGGTATGCACAGGATGCAAAAATACCGTCATTGTAAGAGACCACTTAGGTATTGAAAAGTTACAGTTCAAGCTTCCGTGAATTCAGAAACCTAATATATAGAAGTGATTGCAAATATACAATTTCACTAAAATAGGTTCAATACCTCAGAACTAGTTTCGAGCAATCACTGCATTGTCAGCTGATTTTCACTACGTCTTCCGATTCAAAAGTATTCAGAAACCTAAGCTTATATATAAAAAAAACCTAACCTGTGGCTAACCTTCCATAAATTCAGAAATTTAAGCTTAAAAAAAAGAAAAAAAAAAGCTAACCTAAGGCTAACCTTCCATGAAATAGAAACGTAAAAAATGAATAAATCTAAAATAAAAGGTAATTAAGAACGCACACCGAGAGAGTTGGCGGTATCTTACCAGCTTTGACAGCATTAGTTATTCATATGTTGCCAGCATTGTGTTAGAGCTAGAGGATGACAGAGTGACATCTGTAGGACATATAAGACATCACTTCCCTCGCTGTTGAAGACCAACTTAAACCAGAATGTCACCGTTTTCTATGGCATTAGCCATTTTTGAGATATCCAATATTATTGGTTTTTATTTTTCAATACTTTGCAAGTTTTTTAGAGTGCTATCACTATTGATTGTTTCTTACAATTTCATGGAATGAATATGGAATTTCTTGGTCAGCATATAGCAACTCACTTTTAAACATCTATCAATTGAGTTTCATCTATCCCTCTTGTACCTATAATGTACCTATAATGTAATGCAACCATTTCTGCAAAGGTTTATCTAGATTAACATGAAGTAGATAGAAATATAAGCTTTCATAAGAACAGTTTGCAAAAGCTATATAACAATAAATGATAGTGGATGGAGAACGTCACGTGAAGTAACATCAGATTTTTAGTATTGTTTCCTAAAATGTCTACCATGTACTAGAAGACAAGACACAAATTGTTGGAATTTCAACTGGAATATAACATTAATGAACTTGTCTTGCATGTAAAAAACCAAAGGCACAAGGTTAATATTTAACCAAAGCAACCAATAATTGCAGGGAAAGGAAGCACACAAGTTGGAAATGGTTGAGAGCTATAGATACAAACAATTAATGTTAAACATTAACAGTTAAATACGATGGCACATTTACATTGCCTGGAACTGTTAAGACCTGCACCAAGCTGTGTGCCTTATGTGTATGCTTTTCAACAGATAAATCCTGAAACATGCACAACTATTGTCTTTGTATGAGGCATGCAATATTCTTTCTGCTTGAGTATTTGGATTCGGCCAAAAAAATTATAACATTTTACTTTTCTCTCCGCTTTCAAGACTATATAAATATCATGGAAGTGTGCCCTAAAGCTTACGTGGCTAAAGTTTATACCTTGAGAGCTGTGGCAGCTTTGGAGTACTCCCCCACAAATTGCTGACAATGTCCACACCATGGCGCAAAATATTCTACTATCCAAACATTATCGCTCTGGGCAACTAGACGATCGAAATTAGCTGGTGTTAGCTCCACAACATCTGAACTTGATGGATAAAGGGCGTAGCATCTCGAAACCAGAAGTATCAGTGCAACTATAACATACATCATTTTGACATTACTTACACATCTTACAAATAACGCTGTATAAGGAGTTGTTGAGAAAACAACATACTTACAGAATATTCTGTTCATGGCAAGGCCGTGTGTTTATACAACTTAGTCACTCCCTATTTACACCGGCAAATCCCACAGTTTTCGCTTTGAAGGTTTTATAGTTGTGATGTCTGTGTGAATTTCGTGGTTAACGCTGATTGGCTGTTTCGATAATACGCGTATGAAAAATTCCCAAGCCAAAATGTACATGTGTGTCCAAAACTTACGGAACTTATTTTTGTTATAATTAACGATTTTATATATTTCAAGAGGCTCTTTTTCTTATTTGTAAAACATTTCGTAATTCTTTAGACATAATTTGAGAGTTATGTTTTAAATTTCTTACACGTAGGTGTTAACAAATATGTACTGCCAAATTTGGAAATTTAAGAAATTCAAGAGTAGTCACAATATAGCACATGTCACTCATTTTTCGCATAAAATTATATACGTGGGCGGAAATACACCGCAATATGAAGTTTGCAGGCGATTTGCAGACACCAGCAAATAGCTTAAAACTGTTCCAAAAAGGATATTACTGTTCTGTAATAAAATTTTATAATCTTCCATGTTACCTAAACCTATTAGGCAATCCTAATCAATATAAAATCTTCAAAAACGATATAAAGTCTTTCTTAAATACTCCCTATATACTATGGAGAAATTTTTTAATGTGTCGTGCAACAAGGCATTTAACTTATCAACATATCTAGTTTTGTGCTTCAGTTTATGTATGTATTTATCAACATCATTATTTTACTTTTACGTTTCAGATTTTCATCTCCACAATTTTTATACTGAATGATGTTCTCTAGTTTTCTCTGCGACGCATTGTAGATATTCGGATGTTTTATTTTTACATGTTGCTTTCCGTTTTAGTATACAGCAGCTGGTTGGCGGACATTTTGAATTTTGAAATTCTGGGTCTATTATTGTGATACCATAGGAACTTTTTGCTTCCAAGATGTTTACAGAAGTGTGCAGATATAACATACGTAGTTATAATGATAATTATTCGTAACGCTTTTACATAAGCAACTCCATCCGCAGTTCTCCAAATGTTGCACTGAGAGGTAAGTTTATCATTACCAAGCAAATGCTAGTATACTACGTAGTATCCAAAATCTAAAATTTATCCTTGGCACATTAAAAGATAAAATAATTATTTTTATATCCTTTAATCGGGCTCATCATTATTACTGGACGAAACCTATTGCCATTTTTTGTTCCGAAAGGAAAGCTGAACATACCGTGGGATGAAATGACGTTGTTAGGGTTTGTCCTGAAATGGAGAGAATGAAAAATATTGCCCAAATGAACAGGGAAGCGTTCTATGGCACAGAGGAACGCATTTCCTTCATGCCAATGTCGAGAGTATGTCACGAATGTTATACAACAGAGAGGGACACTTCGCGCACTGCCACTTTCACAGATCTATTACGGCTACCACCCCTAGGAGGAAGGCTACAGAGACGCGCGGAAGACCCGTCTCACTACTGGAGCTGCCCAGATAGGGGATGAGCGACCCGTCAACCATGCAGCACTCTACTATCCTGGGGAATACTCTTTCCTGGGAGCAAACATCCACGCCATCTGTCCAGCACCGCTGTAAGCCACGAAACCTAAAAGCAGGCTTCAAACATGGGACGGAAACGGAATGAAAGGGAAATGATATCGTGGTAGATGAGAGACCACCCCAGCATTCGCCTACCAACCAAGGAAAACCCAAGGTCAGAGTGGGCGATCAACGGGAATCAAACCCAGATGCAAGCTTCACACATTACTGCGAAGCCATCTCTCTCAGTAAGGTGCGAGTTTTGTTTTGTACATTAGTAGGTCTACATAATATTTTGTGCTGCATTGCTCCACTATTTGCTACTGATGATTTCTGTACATGGTGCATGCGATTTGGCTGTTCCAGCTTATGTGCTGGGTACACTATATTTTATTTTGTAACAGAAACACTGTACATTATTTACAATTTGCTTAACATACACAGATATAATTTCAAATTAAAGGTTGTGTGCACAGTAAAAGTTATGATCAATAAGCCTTGTACTATTTTCTCAACGTTAACCACTGCAAGCGTAATCTTACCTCATAGAGCATGTAACATTATATTAAGACATAATCGGGAATCAAATAGGTTTCCCAGAAAGTATTATTATTACTACAGTCTCCTCAGCTTGTGATGTTCCCACTACACAAAATATAAAATGTGATAAAAAGGTATGATAATTGTTTATTGGTCTCGCAAGAACATAGCAGCAGAGTTGAGCAAAATATCCTCTTTGGAGTGGAGAGAGTACAGAGCAATACACTATTCCCTTGCAGCAGTTTCACATATGCGTTTGTGAATTTTGCAGAAACTAACACACAAGATTGTGTATTTAGGGGCATTCTTCATTATAACAAGCATTTAGTGAATTATCAAAGTTCACTTACTGCTGCGTTGGTGTTTCATTTCATTTATCACATTTGACATTGACAAAAATAGTTGTTCACCAATGGCACTGGGGATTAACTGATCTGCATCATTTTCCCTCTGGCTTCCCAATATAAAGTCTGTAAGTTATCACTTTTAAAGCCTTTGCATTTGGCGAGATGCTGTTTGTTCAGGATGACATCTTCTTCACAGAGAGTGCACTTGGGTGTAGGTAGGCATCCTAACTTGTAGAGGTGTTCTGCGAGGCAATCGTGGCCAGTTGCCATCCTAAATAAGGCCACTGCAGTCTACCTTGGCATTTTTTGTATATCAACTCTATCTTTAATATTCTTATAATCTTTATCTTTTAATTTATCTTCATCAGGTCTCTGCTGTCTTTTAAAATGATGTTTAATGTTATTTAATTTTTTATTTATTTCTATTTGTCGTATTGCACCTTTTTTTGCTAATTGATCCGCATGTTCATTGCCCAAAAGTCCGACATGAGCTGGGATCCATTTTAGAGTGACATGATTACTAGTTTCAACTGCTTTAATTAGGCTTCTTATTTCTTTAATATTTCTTGTTGTTTTATTATTGTAATTTACTATCCCATCTATGGCTGATTTTGAGTCTGATAAGATGACTATTTTTTGTTTTATGTATGGTCTATATAAAATGTTGTATAATGCTGCTTTTATAGCTGTTACTTCTCCATCATAGTGGTTTGACGTTTCATCTAATGTTAGATACTGTACAAAATGTTTACAGTATACTCCTGCACCAACATTTTTATTATTGATGAGGTATCCATCTGTATATATTCGGAGCCATTCTTTTTCTGGGTATCTTTCATTTGCTATGGCTCTCATTTCATCTGGTATATTGTTTTGTCTGTGTATTGTATATATCAGGTCATTCTGATATTGTATATCAATATATTCTATTGGATTCGTTACCTCTGTTGTAATTATATTCTTGTATTTTAAGTTATTAATATATGTTCTGAAGCTTATATGAGTTTTTAAATTACTTATAGTATCTGCTGTGTGGTACCATTTGTATCTGTTTCTATTGACTTGCAGTTTTTGTGCTAGAGTAATTGCTTTCAACTCATGTTACAATTCTATAGCCATGTTTTTTGTGAAGCTTTGTAGTACTGTAATTGATGTTGTTTTTACAGCTCCTGTTATTATTCTTAGTGAATTATTTTGTGAAATTTCTAGTTTACTGTTGCTATTAGTTCTCCTGCATACAATAGGTTAGGTTTTATGTATTATTTGACAAAAATAGTGTATCTAATCATTTTGTTTACATTAGAAGGTCATTGTGTTGCACATTAAAGGGTAGCTGCAGACTGCTGACATTGTTAGTGTGTAGTTGCAAGTTGTTCAGTGACTTCAACAGAAACAGGCACATCAGTCAGTGGCATAGCTAGAAAAATATTAAGGGGGGGGTTATGTATAGAGATCCATTTGCACCAACTCAAATAATAAATATAAATTAATGCTGAGTTGAAATATTTAAATAAATGTTTTGCATATTCTAAGTGACAAATGTGTTGCTACATGATAATTAATGAAGTATTTTATATTACCGCTGCAGGCCATATTATTTCAGTACAAAACAGGGTTCCTAGCTGGGAGATACTGCACTCAATAGAAAACAGTTGATGTACCAACACCATCTAAGATACAGTTGCTGCGGTCATATTGTTCGAGACATGCACAGTAAATATAGCACTACCAGTGATACGATTAGCAACCAACCTAGAAAGGTGCTATATTTTAATGAAGCTATTTTTGCCATTAATTTTTATATTTATTACTGGGGGGGGGCTCCAACCCACAAAGCCCTCTCTAGCTACACGTCTGCTCAAAGTCAAGTTTAACTTGTTGATATTGTCAGTTCCCTTGAATCATTGTAAACTTGTGACAGTAAGTATCCAATCCAGTATTTACCTGCGACTGGGGGAACCAGCACCTGCACTTCCCAAGACACTACTGCCACCCAAATCAACAAATCTTTAGAGAAGTGTCTGTGAACAGCACAACTCAACAATCAAATGTCAGATAAATGCCAAACCTTGTATTTAAGTTCAGCACGGATAAGACAAAGATTTTTAACTAAATCCCTCCCTCGCCAAACTAGCCTTTACATGCAAACATTTTCATTGTTTTATCATTTAATATAAACATTTTATTTGCCATGCAAATCAAAATTGTTAGAGCCATTTTTGAGAAAATTAAAAATGTAGAAAACTTTGCCATGTAAAGGGTAGTTTGGGGGGTTTCTTGAAAATGTTTGTGTCACATCCTTAGAAATACTGAAATTAAATACCAAGATTGGTATTTAACGGAATTTGTTTTCCAGTTATGTTGTCCACAGACACAGAGAATTTTGCAATTTTTTTGTTTAATTCAAGGAGTCTCAAAACATGTATTTTCAGTGACCTCTTGATACTAAATTTTTGGAATGAATACAGTAGTTAGTATACATAAGTAGCAGAGAAAGTAAAAGGTGAAAGTGGCATAATGCGTAATAAGATTGAATGGCTAGCAATTATTCAGTATTTCATAGCGACTTGTGGGCAAGGGTTTAAATGTCATGTGACACTTAGAAACATGATTCACTTTGCTTAAATTATGAATTTCATTTATTTTCAAATCTTAACTTCAGTATAAAAAATAAAACTAGAACATCTGATGTGTTACACTCACATGACTTTCCCTCTAACACTTATTAGTGGATGTACAAATTATTCTTATGAAAGTTCATTTTCCTATCTACTTCATTTTAATTGAGATAAACCTTTCAGGAAATAACTGTATTACACATTTCGTTATAGATACAAACAGAATAGCAATAGTGAAGAAGTGGACGCTGACCTTAAAATTCCACTCTCTTTCCATGACATGATGAGAAACAACTGAACGTTGACAGAAGTTTAAAAGAATAACTAAGTAATGAATAATTCAAACCATTAACAACAGATATCTTGGAAATGGCTGATGCCACAAAAATGTTATTTGAAATAAATTGAGTGTTTTAGAGAGATATACATTGTCTATCACTTACGTTTACCAGTTATACAAGATTCCTTCTAAATGAAGAGGACTTAATAAGCTATTCCCAGAAAATTTAAGATATACATTTTATTTTTCATGTTAGTATGTTTAATATATGGTATTTTAATAAAAATTGTTACAGCCAGTTTCTAAAAATGTTCCATGTAAAGGGTAGTTTGTGGTGTTGCATCTTTGGAAGGTAGTGAACCTAAGTACCAACTTTGGTATTTATCTTACTTTTGTTTTTGATTTATGCTGTTAACAGACTCGCACAGGAAGCTTCTTCTAAAATTTTTTTGGATTCACGGGGCCTCAAAACATGTATTTCTGGTGAAATCTTGGTATGAAATTTTTTGGTGGAATGCTATGCCTTCTTTAACTACTATGTATGTGGTAGAAAAAGTAAAAGGAATGTAGCCAATAATTTTAATATATTACTGCAAAGAGCAGGAGAGGGGATGATTGGTACTGAAAACAGAATGGAGAGATGTAGGGGATAAAGAATCGAAGCAAAAGTTTTTGTAATTTACTGTTAGAAGATAAGAAATATGAGTGGAAAAATAAAAAGGAGTTACTTAAAAGAAAATAATGTTAGCAACGTATGGAAAACGTTAAAATGAAGCTTGTAACCAAACCCAATATCAATCACAAGAATGGATGAGAATTCTGTTTGGAATGAAGAGGTATAAAACAATGTGTACTAGTAAACTGGAACTGTGTGTCAACAACATAACTCTAAAACAAAAAGTTGGTTAAATACCAAACATGTGTGACAAGAACATTTCAAACAATTACATCCACCCTTAACTACCCTTTACGTAGAAACATTCTTGTTATTTTTGATCTTTGCAAAATGGCTCTAAACATACCCATGTTTAAGATATTTTGATGACAAATAAAATGTGTATGTTGAATTTTCTGGGAACAGTCTGTGAAGTGGTAACTTGTCTTGCAACGGACATGGTCATGATATAGCCAGTGACTATTGCTGTATCCTTCTTATACATACCACTGAAAATGTCTAATGAAAGTTCAACTCAATTAACAAGAATAGGCTTTTGTAAGAGAACCTTTTTGTTCTATTCCATGTGAACTTTCATTACACATTCCATTTGGTATTGGTCTTGAGTTAATGCCGTTCACACTAACAGCAGATGTGTTTTAAAGACGAGTCAGTCAGATAAGATGCTTTATTGTCACATAAGCTTACATACAGTGAGTAAAAACTCCGTAAACAGGTGACTCGTCAAGTGTACAAGAATTAAGTTGGCAATAATTATACTAAATATCAATAACAATAATAATATAATTACAAATTTACATATGTGATATAGTATATACAAGTATTGATATAATTATGGTAGTGCCTTTGTAATGTCACTTTTGGTTTATAGTTTAACTAATTACAGAATGACAAAACGTTATTATAATTCAATTTCACCATTCATATATTCAGTAACTGAGTAATAGGCTTTGTCCATTAATAGGTTTTTATTGCTTTATTAAAGTGTTTGAGAGTTTTCATTTCACAGAGTTTTATAGGGAGTTTGTTATAGATTTTTATTCCTGCATATAATGGACTTTTTTCATACAGTGCATGGGTGGTTTCAGATTATTTTTATTTCTCATTCCATGATTATGTTGCATTGTATCAAAGTTTGAGTGGATGTATTTATTTATTTCATACAGGAATTGGGATGGTAAAGTTAATATTTTCAGGTTTTTGAACAAATTTCTGCATGAAGCTTTTGGTCTGGAGTGCGTCATTATACGTAATACTTTTTTTTTACTTTTAAAAATTGCTTCCCATCCAGTATAGTTCCCCCACAGTATTATTCCATAAGTCATCAAAGAATGAAAGTAACTGAAGTAAACTATTTTCCTTATTTCAAGGTTTGTTATTTTGGCTATGCAGCTCATATTGAAACATGCACTATTTAATCTTTTAGCCAAGCAGCGGATGTGATCGTCCCATTTTAATAGTTGGTTTAAGTAAATACCCAACATTTTTGAGTTTTCTGTATCATTTATAGCATCAGTTGTGATAAATCTCTCACAATTCTTATCTTGAGTGCTGAGCTGCATAACAGATGTTTTGGAAGTGTTAAGTTTGATGCCATTACTAGTAAACCATTTCTGTAATTGGTTATAGTTTCGCTTAAGTTATATTTTAACTCCTCAATGTTTTGCCCATTTAATAAGATGGAAGTGTCATCAGCATACATAACGGTTTTCCATTTTATGGAGTTAGGTAGGTCATTTGTGTAGATTATATACAGTAGAGGTCCCAAGACACTTCCTTGTGGGACTCCTGTTTTTATTTGTTCCCAATTTGATTCCACTGTTTCCTTTTGATTCTTAATGATTGTTTTTTGTTTACGACAATTAAGATAATTTTCGAACCACCTTAAAGCAGTGCCCCTTATGCCATAGAAATCTTAATTTTTACTTTCTCTACTACGTATAGTAAGTAGGGGAAGTATTGTATTCCACCCAAAATTTCGATACCGAGATTTCACCGGAAATACATGTTTTGAGACTCACTGAATCCAAAAAAAGCATTTTTGGAAACATGTCCGTGTGTGTGTCTGTCTGTGTGTCTGTGAACAGCATAACTCAAAAACGAACAGTCGGATAAACACCAAACTTGGTATTTAGGTTCAGTATCTTCCAGAGATGCGACACGAAGGTTTTCAAGAAAATCCCCCCACCCCAGACTACCATTTACATGGAACATTTTTCGAAAATTTTAATTTTCTCAAAAACGGCTCTAACGATTTTGATTAAAATATCGTATCTTTAAGATATTGTCATGATAATTAAAATGTATATCTCGAATTTTCTGGGAATGTCTCCAAAAGTATTCTTCATTATGAACGACCTTTTCATAACTGGTAAACCATAAGAGATAGACAAAATTTTACTACACAAAAAATGTAGATCGCGTTAAAATACACAATTTATGTCAAATACATTTCTTTTGTTGAGTGAACCGTTTGCGAGATATTGCTTGTTATTCCCTTAAATTTTCCAATACTTATACTTTTTCTCAAATTCGTTATTCATTTTTTTATGTCCTGGACATGCAAAGAGAATGGAATGCGCCACATAGCAACCAGCGTTAAAATATTTGACTATCGCTTAAAACCTACCATATTCCCCTTGCATCTACAAGAAAATTATCAATAAGATTGACATCTCGATATCTCCATTAACATGAAGCATATGGAGAATAAGCGTTTGTAAAAATAGTTTGTACAAGAGTAGAGAAAGTCATGTGAGTGTAACACATCAGATTTTTTTTAGTAATATATCATGGCTGACACAATCAAATGCTTTAGAATTATCACATATCAGAACTGCTGTCTGTTGTTTCCTATCTATCATTTTAGAAGAATCATTTACCAAGGTTATTAGGGCTGATATTGTTGAGCACTTTTCACAGAATCCATGTTGAGAATTGTTTAACTTGGTAGACTGTTCAAAATAAGACATGGGTTGTGCATGCACAATCTTTTCAAGTATGGTGGAGAATGTAGGAAGGATAAAAATAGGTCAAATTTTTAAATTCTGTTTTCCCTCCTTTGTGTATAGGTTTAACTAGGGCATATTTTATTCTCTCTGGAACAGTACCCGCAGCTAGGGAATGATTAATTATCTGACTGAGTGGTCCACTTATTTCATGTTTTATTTTCTTAATTAGATATGGGGGCAGTTCATCCCAGCCATAGGAGGTTTTTGATTTAAGTTTACTGATAATTTCAATAACTTTTTGTGGTGTAACGCTTGAGAATTGAAATTGGGGGGTTAGCATTAGGCAATTGTTGTTATACAATTCCGTAATAGCATCTTGCATTGAAGGAGGAGTATCTCGAATTTGATTACCAATATTTACGAAGTAGTTATTTAATGTTTCCATTGTGTTAGTACTCATATTATTTAAATTATCTACATTGTTTGGATTGTTTATTTCTAATTCCACCTTTATTATTTTCCATGTTGCTTTGCTTTTATTATCCGTGTTTTTGATGAATTTTTCAACTGCCATTTGTTTTGCCTTCCTGATTGTACGTTTATAATTTTTGCAATACATTTTGTAATACTTAATGAAATTAGTATCTGTAGTGATCTTATATATTTTGTGGAGTAGCCTCTTACGTGTGCTGGATATCCTAATGCCCTTAGTACACCAATTTAATATATATTTTTTATCTACTTGCTGCCCATTGATTTTTGGAAAGGATTCGTTATAGCAGTTTAGAAGCTCGCTAAGAAAAGTGTTATTGTTTGAATCAACTTACTCCGCTCTGTCCCAGATCCAGGATAAATTTCCAACTTTATCTTTAAAAGTCAAAATGTTTTCTGAACTAAATATACGTCTGGCAGCTGTTCTTTTAGGTTTCATTTTCATTTTGTACATTGCTGGTAGCCTTGAGAGGACAGCTCTATGATCGGCTAGTCCCATATTCAAGACAGTGCATTCGTTTTCGCCATAAATTTTATTTGTTAGTATGTGGTCAATACAGGTTGTTGACGCTTTGGTGACATGAGTGGGGAGAGTATGTCTGAAAGCAAGACCATGGGAATCAACAATATCAATGAACTTGTTATTCAGTTTGTTAACAATTTGCGTCTCTTCGAAAACAATGTTTTTTAGGTTATTGTCTAGATTTAATTTAGTTTTATAAAGATCAATATTACAATCCATGGCTATTATTAGTTTTTTTCTTTTTGTCATTCTGTAATTTAGTGAGTAAGTATTCAAATTTATTTAGGAATGGCTTGAGTGTGTCATAGTAAGGTACCCTATAAATAGAGATCACAATTAAATTCAATTTATTAATTTCGATGGCAGATAATTCAAAACAGCTGTATGTACTTAACGCTTTAAGATCATGTCTTTGTTTTGCATGTTCAATTAGGTAGTCTCGAACTATAATGCAGGAACCACCCCTCTCAGAATGGCTCCTGGTATGAAAGTCAGCTACAGTATATCCTTTTAATTTATTTAACCGCCATATTGTATCTTGATTCAGCCAGTGTTCATTAAGGCAAATTATTTCTATTTTCACGTCCACCATTTCATCAATTAATAAGTTTAGGTCATCAATTTTTGTGAGTGAACCTTGTATATTTAAGTGGATTAACCAGTAATTGACCCCATCTATACATGGCGTTCCCTGTACAGACATAGTGTGAGTTTTATCGTTATTTCCCATTTTGGGAACACCTACTGACTCGGAATCAAGTTTCCCTGAGATTGGTGTCTGGTTATTAAACTGATAGCATTATTTATAACCTGACCAGTTATCCATCAGGATTTATATGAGAGTAACTAGGTTCAACCTGCAACTTGCCACCAACTTGAAGAAGGTATGTTGTTGAGTATTGTTTAACTTGAAGAAGGTTATGTTGTGCTGCTTTTGTTTTGTCTGGTTACATAATTTTAACTGCCCCACGTATGGGAGCCAACTTGAAGGAGATTTATGGTTATGTAAATAATTAGTTGCTTTAAGGAGTTTGCAACACTCTTTGTGCATTGGTTTATATTTGTTGATTACGTAATAATTACTGTTATTACACAATATGCTGCTACGTACAAGAAGCTGATTTTAAGATGTAATTTTATTGTTACACTCCAAGTTTTACACTATAATATTTAACTTTGTTATTAACACTGCTTCTATATATTATTTATGTTTGAATTTGCCTCAGCTGCGTCACTAATGTTTGTAGAGTCATGTGTCTTAGGCAGGGTGCGGTGTAACAAGAATGTAGACATCACAGAATTTAACTTTTTAAATTCACTTCTTTTATTAATTCTTGCACATTTTTATAAAGAACTACACTTTTTAAGAACTGTGAGAATCTTTAATACTTTCACTTAGCACGTATACATATTTTATGATTCACACGTGATATCTCTGTAGAGAACACATCTTCCATCTGTTCACTACCAAGGTTTGCCAGCAACTGAGCGGCTTTCAACGGTCAAAACCCGTAAGCTTCGGTATTTCAAGTCTCTGATTGGCTAATTCTAGTCCAATAGAATATCTGCATTTTACTTAAAACTTTTCTTTGCTGTTGATTGGCTAATTTTAAACTATGAGAGAAATTACATTATCGTTGCTTTAATCATGACTAGTAATTTTCAAACTCTAAAACTCATTATTGACATAAGGTTACCTCATTATTACCTCATTGTTAGCAACTTAAAACTTACTATTCTCACAGCTCTTGCATTATTAAAGTATGTAATGTATTCACTTAACATTAATAAACATGTTTACAATAAAAATAAGTATTTGCAATGACTGTTATATAAAATTTAAATAATTATTATATACATATTGTTTCAAGGTGGGCTGTTATTGAATTTACTTTTATAAAAGTACAATTGAAATTATTCAGGTATTAAAATACTGCCACCCACTTCCGACTCAAGTTAATATCTGCTATTTAAGTTGATCATCCAACGTAGGAATTAAGTAAACATGTAACACTGGCCGTACGGAGTACACTTGAGGTTGTTAAGGCAGTTCAAATCCTCACAGGAGGTACCTACCTGGTATGTTTCCTTCCCCTGCATGTCACCAATGTCCACCACCTGTGACTCCATACGCAGTAAAAATGGGCGTTAAATATATCATCAGGGGTGGGTTTTATTGGTAATAATTATTTTAAAAATACGAGTTTCATTTTTAAACCTTCACATTTTCTTCTTAATAATACAACAAAGTTTCATGATAATTTCATGCCAAAAATAAAAACAAAATATAGCATGGTTTGTACAGGGAGAGCCAAAAAACTACAAACCGGCTGTGCAGTGTTTTTCCTGTCCACGTCCTCGGCGCTCGTTGCCGTCTGCCGCTATCATAAAAAGGCGCGGATGAAATCATACAACATTTTTAAAACTACTTTTAAAGACTTTACTTACCAACTTCATGAAAGGAGATGCGGAAACTGGCCACCGTCGTTGTCCATACATTTTTGGCACCTCTTTAGGAAACTATCCGTCACTCGCGTAGTTCACATTGAGAAATGCTGGCAATTTCCTGGCAGATATTTTGTTTTAATTCTTCCAGGGTGTGTGGGTTTGTCTTGTACACTTTATGTTTTAAATTATCCCAGAGATAGAAATCGCAGGGGTTAGGTCAGATACCGAGGGGGCCACAAATCCCTACTAATAATTCTGTCCTCAAAAACACTTTCAATTGTTTTCATCAAAATATTGGCCATATGAGCTGTTGCAGAATCTTGTTGAAAAAAGGCAAAATCACGCTCCCTGTCCATTAATTCTCTAAAAACGGGGCAAAATTGTATTCACGTATGCGTGGGCTTGAACTCTCTCTGGCCACATTGATGGTGGCCAGTTTCAGCATCTCCTTTCATAAAGTTGGGAAGTAAGGCCTTTAAAAGTAGTTCCTTTCTATGCAGACGGCAATTAGCGCCAAGGATGCGGACAGGAAAAATGCAGTGCAGCCGGTTCGTAGTTTTTTGGCTCTCTCTGTATAATAAGGACTTAAAAATTCATTTGGATGAACAAGATTAACTTATGTTTCACAATAGAAAGTTATTGTATTATCTGCAAAACTGAATTATTAATACTACCAGTAGTTTATCAGATATGTAAGTTATTTTGAAAGGATATTGTTTGGTGTTTATTCCATGACAACCAGTTACAATGTTTTCAGGCCGTTGAAGAACTCGTCAGTGAGAAAAATATCTTTCACTGTTCGCATTTGATAATCAACAGAGCAAGCAGTAGTACATCACTTCCATTATTATCCCAGCACAAATTTACAACATGGTTGCAGTATTCAATATAAGATAAGAGAACATGTTATTTGTATTTCATAAGCTTTACAAATTGAGACTGATATTGATGGTTCAAAAACAAAATGGAGCACTTTGATTGCTCGTGAACATTTTTGTTCCTTTGTAATTCATTTTTAAAATATGTCAAATTTTGTGTTTATTGCACAAATAAAAACTTTTGCAGGAAAAGAAGAAATTTGCAAAAGTTAAAGGTTTAAACCATCTACATTTATTGTGAAACATATAGATACTTCTAGTCAAAGTTATAAAACATTTATTGCTAATAACAATAAACACAACTGTATATATGATGCAAAACTTGGGACATTGCCTGCCTGCAAGTTCTAATAGGCCCTAGAAATGTTGCAGCAAAAATATTTAATTATACTAGCGAGATGTTGCACTGGAAACTGACACAAGATGCTTATGATGAGTACTGCCACTTGGTACAAACAGTGTTATGTGCCAGCAGTCCTCCATCACTACTTATTCTCACACAAAGTAAGTTTATTTGTTTGCTTGCAAGGGTAACCAATAAATAATACATATATGTGTGTGGTGAAAGAACGACTTTGAGGATGATAGGTTTATGAGTCACCAATGTAAGCAAATAAACTAAAGCTAGTGGCTTGAAAGGAGATATTTATTGATAAAACAGTAAAATCTGGCAGGTAAAACTGTTTCCACCTGACGTTTTGGTCAACTGACTGTGCCTTCATGCATGATATTTATTGTTGAACACCTCATGTGCATGGGATGTTTAGATGAGATCATCAATGAGGATCACATCCAAATTACTGGAGCTACATTTGTCACCAGTTTCATAACAAAATCTTCAGATTTAAACAGATTGTAAATCCGTTGTATGTTCACATTTCTTGTTCATATTTTAAGACTTTGCTGCCCCTAAAACCTGCCACCCTGGGCAGTGGCACGGCTCGAACCCCCTTGAGCTGATCCTGATTGTCTGCAAACACTTGTGTTCCATTTTCCAAATGATTGCAGTGTCTAATTTTTACTTAACACTATAACAAGTGACAAGGCATGTGCACCACACAGTAAACACTGATTTCCTGTGTGTGCATTTTGTTTTGTAATCATCGTATGGTCTCAATCAAAACCTAATGACAACAGCTTTGAAATGCCATAATAATCTTATTACACAAGGCTAACACTTGAATAATTTCAATTGTATTATATAATATGTATAAATTCAATAACAGCCCGCCTTGAAGCAATATGTATGTAATAATTTTTAAAATGTATGTAACAGTCATTGCATATGCTTATATTATTGTATCCATGTTCAATAATGTTATGTGAATATATTTATGTAATTTAATAATGCAAGAGCTGTGAGAATAATAAGTTTAACGTTGACAACAATGACGTAACCTTGAGGTAATAATGAGTTTGAATACTACTAGTCATGATTAGGGCAGCAATAACGTAAATTTTGTGACAGTTTAAAATTAGCCAATCAACAGCCAGAAAAAGCTTTAGTAAAATGCAGGTATTCTATTGGACTAGGATTAGCTAATCAGAGACTTGAAATACAGAAGCTTACGGGTTTTAATGGTTGAAAATATGTTGAGTGCCTGTATACCTTGGTAGTGACCGGATGGAAGATGTGTTCTCTATAGAAATATTACATATTCGTGTGAATCGTAAAATAAGTATACGCGCCAACAAAGTGCAAGTATTAAATAAAAGAATCTCACAGCTCTTAATATCAGTGTAGTGCTATTTAATTTGTGTCAAGGATTAATAAAAAGAAGTGAATTTAAACTTAAAATCTGTGTAAGCATACATTCTTGTCGTACCACGCCCTGATTAAGAGAAACGTGTGTCCAAAGTAAGACTGACGCAGCCGAGGCAAACATAAACATAAATACTATCTATAGAAGCAGTTTAATAACAAAGTTAAAATATATTAATTTTAAACTTGGAGCGTAAAAAAAAAAAGTACATCTTCAAATCGGCTCTTACATATGTAGTAGCATATTACGTAATAAACAATCCACTTCAAAATTGACGTTCATACATGGAGCTGTCTAATAAATAAACTCCAAGAACAATAACTTCTTCAAGTTGACGTCCATACGTGGGGCACATCCTACTTCAAGTTGGTTTCCCAAGCGTGTGGCTAACAACAACAGTAAAACTTCAACAACAATAAACTCCAACAGTTGAAGAACATTACTACTTCAATTAAAGGAAATGTTGTGAACTTTTTCAACTAACATACTGTTTTTTTAGTATTCTAAAGCATCATTAAATTAAAATGGTAAAATATTTAAGCACTAAGGAAATGATATGAAATATTGTCAACTATTTCAAATAAATATAAGCATTTATTTTCAATAATAAAGTGATAAAGGAATCCAATACATAGTTGAGAAGCAAGTGAAAAAAATGACTTGTTTACATTGCATGTCATAGAACATATAAAAAATAATATAAATTTAAATAAAGTGGTGTTTTATAAACTATAATGTTTACATTTGAATTATTTTATTGGAAAAATTTAAAATTAATGTGCCATTTTTATGTTAGTGACTTGCATTAACTTAGTGAAGGAAATGTGAGGTACTGTAGTTAACATCCTAGTGAGTAGGTCACAAATTACTGCAACTATTGAATGAAATCTTCCTGTATGTTGTGACTTTGTCCAGTTCTCACTTTTCTTCACAGTGTAATGCAGCGACTTGTTCCTTCTGCTTCACTCGCTGCGGAGTCAAACACAAGACCTCTCTAATCTCTCGCAGGAGCAGCATCGCTCAGAACAACAACTACTAACTGGCCTTGTTTATATAGCCACTGGAGTTCTCAAGGGAGATCTAGAATGTTCTAGAGGTGGGGAGGAAGAAGGCTTCAGAAAATGTCGATAGTGACTTATCTCTGCAACCAGTGCCTTCTATGTCATAACTGAGCTGTGCCACAATAAGGTATGTCTTTATTAGTAGGCAATTCATTTATATATGAAGCAAGTGAATTTAAAAAAAATCTTATGTATTACTTTCACATTACTTTCTCTATCCTATATTGTTTATTAGTGAATGAACAAATTATTCTTACAAAAGTTTATTTTCCTACCTACTTCATTTTAAGCAATATAAACCTTTGCAGAAACAGCTACATTACACATTTCGTTATACATACAAAGAGAACAACAATAGTCAAATGTTTAACAACTGGACGCTATATACTGGCCTTCCATACTGTTTCCATGACATCGTGAGAAACAACTGAAAGTCGACAGGACTTTAAAAGAATGGCTAAGTAATGAACAATTCAAACCATTAATAACACATATCTCAGAAGTGGCTTATGCTACAAAAAAACTTATCTGAAATAAATTGTCTTTTAAAGAGTTCTTTATGTTTTGTGTAGTACGTTTCCGTCTATCATCTAATGATTACCAGTTATGCAAGATTATACAAAATTCCTTCTGAATGAAAAGGACTTCACAGGCTATTCCCAGAAAATTCAAAGATATACATTTTATTTGTCATGTAAATATCTGTAATATTTTAATCAAAATCGTTAGAGCCATTTTTTGGGAAATAAAAAATTTTGAAAAATGTTGCATGTAATGGATAGTTTGGAGTGAGCAAATGTTCTTGAAAATCTTCATGTCACATCTTTGGAAGCTACTGAACTTAAATACCAAGTTTGGTATTTTTCTGACTTTTCGTTTTTGAGTTATGCTGTTCACAGACACACACGCGGTCCTGAAAACATGTATTTATGGTGAAATCTTGGTATTGAATTATTGGGTGGAATACAATACCTACCCTACTTACTATTTTAGTGGAAAAAGTAACAAAACTTAAACCATTATTTATATATGAGCCTTAAAACCAATCCACAGTTCCACAAAGAACATTTTTGTTTAAATTGTAAGCAATGAAAAAAAATGCAGTGAATTTGATTTCCCAATAATTTGTGATTACTTTGTTTTAAAGTAAATTATTACTGCAGCTTCTAATAAGCATAGAGGTAGTGTGTACCCTGCAGCTGTGACTGTTTCTTAACTTGAAAAATGATATGTACAAGGTGTGCAAACAGTCACATGTGAGTAGTATTTCATGAAGGATATGTCAAGTAATTACAACTAGAAGTATGTACAAAGATGTTAAAAAGGCATGAGAAATTACAAGTTAATAATTTATTTATATTTAATGCATTCAAAATATTGCCATAAACTGTAGAAACAATGCTCCATTGAAAACTTATGAAGGATGGGTTTTAGGTGCTGGTTCTACCAAACAACTAGTATCATGGGCGTCCTTCGAATGAAGTTTCATATCACAGTCCTCCATTGTTGACAGTAACTGATGTTTAGTAGGCTCCAATTTGCTTTTCTTCTGAGGACTGCTTATTTCACATATATATGCGTGTCCCTGGCCCATATAACCATAATTGAAGCTCAAGCTACAATCTTTACATTTGAAGAGCTTCTTACAAGACGTCCCGTGTCTTCTCTTGTGATAACCTCATATCCTGAAACACTTTGGAGAAGACAAATTGAAGTTGATGACTCGTAAGGGAGTATTTCCATATGATTTTGTCACGTCATGGGATGTTTTGAACGAGACCTGTTTGCCTCCCAAGGACTACTTCTACAACAGGGTAAATGAAGAAGAAATTAGTGAAGCGGACTACGATCATGCTAGAAATGTATGGGAGCTGTTTAATGTGAGAAACCTAGGCGAGCACAGCGATCTCTACTTAACTTCAGATGTGCTTCTTCTAGCTGACATTCAGAGAGCAAACCCTCAAAACACACAAAGTTGATCCTGCACATTATTTTACCTCTCCAGGACCTATATGGGACGCCATGTTACTGTATACTGGAATTAAGTTGGAGCTGTTACAAGATTACAATCAACTACTCATGGTGGAATCAGGCATAAGAGGAGGTTTATGCCTAGTTTCTCATCGGTATGCAGAGGCTAATAACACTTATATGGAGAAATTTGATCCGTCGAGACCAACCCAATTTACCACTTACGAGGACGCCAATAACCAATATGGGTGGGCAATGTGTCACGTCCGTCCTTTTGGTGGATTTCAGTGGGGTTCACCTGAATAAGACAACTTAGAAAGACTACAAGAAGATGATCCTCATGGTTACATATCAGAAGTCGACATCGAGTATCCTGCAGAACTTCACGATCTACCTTTCCTGCCTGATTGTATGAAACCATTGGAAGCATCTATAAAGAAACTGATACCTCATCATGGACCTCGAAAGAAGTATGTAGTGCATTACATGGCTTTGAAGCAGGCTCTTAGTCATGGACTACGACTAACAAAAATCCATCGTGTGCTACAATTCCGACAGTCTCGGTGGTTGAAACCTTATGTGGAATTTAACAACAGGCTACGACAAGAAGCTGCAAATGACTTCGAGAAGGATCTCTACAAGCTCTTTAACAACTCCATGTTTGGAAAAACTATGGAGAACCTGCCTAACCGTGTGGATATACGATTGATGACAAATGAGAAGACTCTGGAAAAGTTGATCACCAAGCCTACGTTTATTGATAGGACGATATATGCTGCTAATCTAGCTGCTGTACATATGGCCTCTCGTCAGATTGTGTTCAACACGCCTATATACATTGGAATGAGTGTGTTGGACATCTCCAAGACATTAATGTATCACTATCACGTGTTGTTACCGAATTATGGAGCTGAAAACCTGAAGCTTATGTATATGGACACTAATTCATTCATCGAGTGAGAACTGAAGATGTGTATCAGAACAAGCTACGTTTTCTCGAGCACCTAAATACATCTGATTATGCCACAAGTCATATCTGCTATTCAGCTCTAAACAAGAAGGTGTTGGGAAAATTTAAATGAGGCTAATGGTAAAATCATCCAGCGCTTTGTCGGACTACGACCAAAGATGTATGCACTAGATATCCACGGCTCAATGATAAAAAATTAAAGGTATAAAACATAGCGCTATTAAGCAGTACATTACGTTTGACAGCTATACCTATGATACTAGTTGAATTATTTGTTAAAACGACTCAAATACCTTTGATACAACCTGAATCAGCTGCAACTATGATACAAATCGCAAATATCCGTGAAACTATGCTGATTAACCCATACTTACGATATTACCTCAACTATCTGTGAAATACGAAACTATGCATTACCCAACCCCTGGAATCTATCCTCCTGTGTTACAATCTGAATTACCTGTGAAATCATGCACAGCTATGATGCAGTCAGCCTCTGGAATCTATCCTCCTGTGATACTAGCTGAATTACCTGTGAAATCATGCACAGCTATGATGCAGTCAGCCTCTGGAATCTATCCTCCTGTGATACTAGCTGAATTACCTGTGAAATCATGCACAGCTATGATGCAGTCAGCCTCTGGAATCTATCCTCCTGTGATACTAGCTGAATTACCTGTGAAATCATGCACAGCTATGATGCAGTCAGCCTCTGGAATCTAGCCTCCTGTGATACTAGCCGAGTGACTCTAAACACGTATGATACTTGAATTATCCTATATACCTACGATACTATCTGAATTACCTGTTAAATCATACGGAACTATGCTATATCCACTTCCCGGAATCTGTCCAACCCTGTGATACTACCTGAATTACTTACCTTTTTAGCGTGAGTGGGTTACGTGCTGAAGCTGTCTAGAATTAGTGTTCCATCATTGACAGGAAACATCTTTCCATGAAGTTCTTGTCTAAAGTCACTTTCAATGTCTAGCACCTCCCCTCCTATTCCCTGTCTCTCCTGTATATAAGTCCATATTCCTACTCCTTCACTATCTGTCTAGCCTACCGGCTCTCCTCGTTTTCCTATACCTCTCATACATACAAATGCATACTCTATTCTCAACCTCTGTCTAGTCTAGTATCTCTCCCCGTAATCCCTATCTTTTCCATATAAACGCATACTCTACCCCTCAACATGTCTAGCCTAGCACTTCTTCTCGTATGCCCTATCTCTCACATATAAAGCACATTTCCCTCTCCTAGCATAGGATCTCTCTCCGTTTTCTCGTCTCTCCTTATAAACGCATACTCAAACCCTCCTAGCCTAATACCTCTCCCATATAAAAAGCCACATTCTACCCTGTTAGAATAGACAAATGATTCGTTTGAAGCTAATCTAGTGATATAAATAAAATTAATATCCCCCCTAAATAAACTATTATTCAATTTTCTTCATTTAATTTAAATATAGATATTAAATTAAAATCCCCTCATAGTCCGGACTAGTCTACTCTTCCCCTCGTATTCTCTATCTCTCCTGTATGTAAGCTCATATTTCTACTCCTTCAGTATCTGTCTAGCCTAACACCTCTCCTCCTGTTCCTATACCTCCCATACTCTACTCTCAACCTCTGTCTAATCTAGCATCTCTCCCCGTATCCCCTACCTCTCATAAAGCGCATTCCCCTCCCGTCCATGTCTAGCTGAGTATCTCTCCTTGGTTTCCTATCTAACCTATATAAAACACATTCTACCCTTAACACCTGTCTATCCTAACATAGGATCTCTATTAGTTATCTCGTCTCTCCTTATAAACATATACTCAAACTCTCCTAGCCTAATACCCCTCGTTTTCCTATACTTCTCATATAAACCATACTCTACTCCTTGACCTCTGTCTAGCCTAATACCTCTCATATAAACCATACTCTACTCCTCGACCTCTGTCTAGCCTAATACCTCTCATATAAACCATACTCTACTCCTTGACCTCTGTCTAGCCTAATACCTCTCATATAAACCATAATCCACTCCTTGACCTCTGTCTAGCCTAATACCTCTCATATAAACCATAATCCACTCCTTGACCTCTGTCTAGCCTAATACCTCTCATATAAACCATACTCTACTCCTTGACCTCTGTCTAGCCTAATACCTCTCATATAAACCATAATCTACTCCTTGACCTCTGTCTAGCCTAATACCTCTCATATAAACCATAATCCACTCCTTGACCTCTGTCTAGCCTAATACCTCTCATATAAACCATACTCTACTCCTTGACCTCTGTCTAGCCTAATACCTCTCATATAAACCATAATCTACTCCTTGACCTCTGTCTAGCCTAATACCTCTCATATAAACCATAATCCACTCCTTGACCTCTGTCTAGCCTAATACCTCTCATATAAACCATACTCTACTCCTTGACCTCTGTCTAGCCTAATACTTCTCATATAAACCATACTCTACTCCTTGACCTCTGTCTAGCCTAATACCTCTCATATAAACCATAATCCACTCCTTGACCTCTGTCTAGCCTAATACCTCTCATATAAACCATACTCCACTCCTTGACCTCTGTCTAGCCTAATACCTCTCATATAAACCATAATCCACTCCTTGACCTCTGTCTAGCCTAATACCTCTCATATAAACCATAATCCACTCCTTGACCTCTGTCTAGCCTAATACCTCTCATATAAACCATACTCTACTCCTTGATCTCTGTCTAGCCTAATACCTCTCATATAAACCATAATCTACTCCTTGACCTCTGTCTAGCCTAATACCTCTCATATAAACCATAATCCACTCCTTGACCTCTGTCTAGCCTAATACCTCTCATATAAACCATACTCTACTCCTTGACCTCTGTCTAGCCTAATACCTCTCATATAAACCATAATCTACTCCTTGACCTCTGTCTAGCCTAATACCTCTCATATAAACCATAATCCACTCCTTGACCTCTGTCTAGCCTAATACCTCTCATATAAACCATACTCTACTCCTTGACCTCTGTCTAGCCTAATACTTCTCATATAAACCATACTCTACTCCTTGAGCTCTGTCTAGCCTAATACCTCTCATATAAACCATAATCCACTCCTTGACCTCTGTCTAGCCTAATACCTCTCATATAAACCATACTCCACTCCTTGACCTCTGTCTAGCCTAATACCTCTCATATAAACCATACTCTACTCCTTGACCTCTGTCTAGCCTAATACGTCTCATATAAACCATACTCCACTCCTTGACCTCTGTCTAGCCTAATACCTCTCATATAAACCATACTCTACTCCTTGACCTCTGTCTAGCCTAATACCTCTCATATAAACCATACTCCACTCCTTGACCTCTGTCTAGCCTAATACCTCTCATATAAACCATAATCCACTCCTTGACCTCTGTCTAGCCTAATACGTCTCATATAAACCATACTCCACTCCTTGACCTCTGTCTAGCCTAATACGTCTCATATAAACCATACTCCACTCCTTGACCTCTGTCTAGCCTAATACCTCTCATATAAACCATAATCTACTCCTTGACCTCTGTCTAGCCTAATACCTCTCATATAAACCATACTCTACTCCTTGACCTCTGTCTAGCCTAATACCTCTCATATAAACCATACTCCACTCCTTGACCTCTGTCTAGCCTAATACCTCTCATATAAACCATACTCTACTCCTTGACCTCTGTCTAGCCTAATACCTCTCATATAAACCATACTCTACTCCTCGACCTCTGTCTAGCCTAATACCTCTCATATAAACCATACTCCACTCCTTGACCTCTGCCTAGCCTAATACCTCTCATATGAACCATACTCTACTCCTCGACCTCTGTCTAGCCTAATACCTCTCATATAAACCATACTCCACTCGACCTCTGTCTAGCCTAATACCTCTCATATAAACCATACTCTACTCCTTGACCTCTGTCTAGCCTAATACCTCTCATATAAACCATACTCCACTCCTGGACCTCTGTCTAGCCTAATACCTCTCATATAAACCATACTCTACTCCTCGACCTCTGTCTAGCCTAATACCTCTCATATAAACCATACTCTACTCCTCGACCTCTGTCTAGCCTAATACCTCTCATATAAACCATACTCTACTCCTTGACCTCTGTCTAGCCTAATACCTCTCATATAAACCATACTCTACTCCTTGACCTCTGTCTAGCCTAATACCTCTCATATAAACCATACTCTACTCCTCGACCTCTGTCTAGCCTAATACCTCTCATATAAACCATACTCTACTCCTCGACCTCTGTCTAGCCTAATACCTCTCATATAAACCATACTCTACTCCTCGACCTCTGTCTAGCCTAATACTCTCATATAAACCATACTCTACTCCTCGACCTCTGTCTAGCCTAATACTCTCATATAAACCATACTCTACTCCTCGACCTCTGTCTAGCCTAATACCTCTCATATAAACCATACTCCACTCCTTGACCTATGTCTAGCCTAATACCTCTCATATAAACCATACTCTACTCCTCGACTTCTGTCTAGCCTAATACCTCTCATATAAACCATACTCTACTCCTCGATCTCTGTCTAGCCTAATACCTCTCATATAAACCATACTCCACTCCTTGACCTATGTCTAGCCTAATACCTCTCATATAAACCATACTCTACTCCTCGACCTCTGTCTAGCCTAATACTCTCATATAAACCATACTCTACTCCTCGACCTCTGTCTAGCCTAATACCTCTCATATAAACCATACTCCACTCCTTGACCTATGTCTAGCCTAATACCTCTCATATAAACCATACTCTACTCCTCGACCTCTGTCTAGCCTAATACCTCTCATATAAACCATACTCTACTCCTTGACCTCTGTCTAGCCTAATACCTCTCATATAAACCATACTCTACTCCTCGACCTCTGTCTAGCCTAATACCTCTCATATAAACCATACTCTACTCCTCGATCTCTGTCTAGCCTAATACCTCTCATATAAACTATACTCTACTCCTTGACCTCTGTCTAGCCTAATACCTCTCATATAAACCATACTCTACTCCTCGACCTCTGTCTAGCCTAATACCTCTCATATAAACCATACTCTACTCCTCGACCTCTGTCTAGCCTAATACCTCTCATATAAACCATACTCTACTCCTTGACCTCTGTCTAGCCTAATACCTCTCATATAAACCATACTCTACTCCTCGACCTCTGTCTAGCCTAATACCTCTCATATAAACCATACTCTACTCCTCGATCTCTGTCTAGCCTAATACGTCTCATATAAACCATACTCCACTCCTCGACCTCTGTCTAGCCTAATACGTCTCATATAAACCATACTCTACTCCTCGATCTCTGTCTAGCCTAATACCTCTCATATAAACCATACTCTACTCCTCGACCTCTGTCTAGCCTAATACCTCTCATATAAACCATACTCCACTCCTTGACTGCTGTCTAGCCTAATACCTCTCATATAAACCATACTCTACTCCTTGACCTCTGTCTAGCCTAATACGTCTCCTCGTTTTCCTATACCTCTCATATAAACCATACTCTACTCCTCGACCTCTGTCTAGCCTAATACCTCTCATATAAACCATACTCTACTCCTCGACCTCTGTCTAGCCTAATACCTCTCATATAAACCATACTCCACTCCTTGACCGCTGTCTAGCCTAATACCTCGCATATAAACCATACTCTACTCCTTGACCTCTGTCTAGCCTAATACCTCTCATATAAACCATACTCTACTCCTTGACCTCTGTCTAGCCTAATACGTCTCCTCGTTTTCCTATACCTCTCATATAAACCATACTCTACTCAACCTCTGTCTAGCCTAACACCTCTCCACTATCTCTCCCATATAAACCCATTTTCCTCCTTGAATCGCGCCATTTAGCCTCGTTTTCCCTATATGCGCCAGGTCTCTCTATAATAACCTACTGCTCTACTCTCATACTCTGAAATGACATTTTAAAGTAATTTGTTCAGATCACCAAAATCTGGCCCTGGGAGTGGCTGCAGCTGTATTAATTTGTGCATAACTATTATGCAGCAGATGCTGTGTCACATTTTCAAGGCTGTGAACACCATGAGCCGCAACTGATGTAGCATTAGACACAATTACCACTCAAGTTATGTTAACTTGATCTGAATTAAAAGCTATGAAAGATATTACTAAAAAGACGGACATCTCGTAATCTGGTGGCAAATAATTTGGATAATATTTCGGACTTGCCACAAACGTAGGAAAATTTTTCAAGTATTACATTTTCCATTTTTAAACAAAACTTTGGTGCTTTTTTGCTATCTATAAGCCGAATAAAGAACATTTTTCTTGATTTTAAAGGTTAAAAAAATAGCCAATATTTAGCACTGTGCCGTGCACCTGCTTCACTTTTTAGAGAAAAATTATTTCAGGTTTAAAACAGAGAAAACAGAATTTCGAAGAATAGTGAAATGGGAAAAACATACAGCTTTGGTGTTCACTTGTTCACCGTATGTGTTTTATCGGAAACGAGGTGGCGATTCAATATTGGATCCACTAAAACAATGCTAATTTGAAATTCTGAACAAAGGAAACTATACACATAACCAAATACAGTACGGTCGATTGCGTTACTTACAAGTAGCATGCTCTAACCTTGTTATAAGCTGTTCCTGCCATCTTTCACTCACACGCATAAATTCTTCATCATTTGCTTTTATACTGTTCTTAAGTTTGTCTATGGTGTGGAGGATATATAGGGTCTTTCAACAAGTGTCCTATCTTTAACATGTGATAGCTGCCGTTGTTATTGAGTTACAGCAGTCATGTGGTTACAGTTGTTATTGACAAATAGCCACGGAACGTTACAGCATCCAACAACGCGTAGAAATTGTGAAAATTTATTATCAAAATGGATCATCTGTTCGCCAAACCTTCCGTGTATTGCGTGAAGTTTACGGTGTGCATAATCGTCCCTGCGAGAGAACGATTCGATCGATAAATTTGAAAGAAGTGGTTCTGTCAGCGATCAAAGAACGCCTGTACGTAATCGACGTAAGCGCTCCAACGAAAACATAGGCGCCGTTCGTCGAGCGCAACAATTGGGGCTTTCGCCGACCACAACTTGGCGAATTCTGCATCTGGACTTGAAGTTTCACGCTTACAAAATGGTGTTAACTCAAGCCCAACGACCATAGGTTGCGCCGTGTATTAGCTGACTGGGCTATGGAGCAATTGGAAGCTGACCCGGATTTTTGTCGAAAAATCATCTTCAGCGACGAAGCCCACTTTTGGATGGATGGTTGTGTTAACAAACAAAATTGCCGCTATTGGAGCAATCACAATCCAATGCAGATTCAAGAACGACCACTTCATCCCCAAAAGGTTACTGTGTGGTGTAGATTTTGATATGGTGGAATCATTGGTCCATATTTTTTCCAAGATGAAGATGGAGAAGCTCTGTCAATGGAGAAAGATACAGAGCTCTTATAAGGGACTATTTCTGACCTCAATTGGATGGTATGGATCTCGGAAACATCTGGTTACAGCAAGATGGTGCCACATGCCATACTTCTCTCGAAACAATCTTTTGAAGGAGAAGTTCAGAGGTTTCATCATTTCCCGTGATGGTGATGTTAACTGGCCCCCGAGGTCATGTGATTTAACCCCGTTGGATTACTTCTTGTGGGGTTATGTTAAATCTCGAGTTTATGTCAAGCCAGAAACAGTAAATGATCTTATGAATAACATCACGCATGTTATTCGTGAAGTTGGACCTAATTTACGTTCTTTTGTCATTGAAAATTGGGTCAACCGTATACGCGCAACCCAAGAACTAACGGCGGTCACTTAAATGGTGTTCTCTTCCACACGTAGTGACATTAATTATGTTCAAAATAAAAAAAGAACTACCATTTACAGAACGTGTTTTATTTAAGTTCAAAGATAGGACACTCTTGTTGAAAGACCCTTTACCTACAAAGGTAACAGCAGAACTGTATGTATTCGTAATGGGCAACAAACTCTTTGGAAATATATCACACCATTAGCAAAAACTAATATTTACTTTCTCTTCCTTGTATTGCATTCCACCTAAAAATCTGGTATGTTTCACACAAAATACATGTTACAAGGTCACTAATAAATAAAAAGGTCCATATGTGAACAGCCTTGATATTTATGTTCAATGTCTTCCTATGTGACATGATTTTCAAGAAAATCCTCCCACCTTGAACTGTCTTTTACATAGAAACATTTATGAGAAAACAAAAATGAATAATTTTGATTAAAATACATTTTTACTTTCTCTACTACGTATAGTAAGTAGGGGAAGTATTGTATTCCACCCAAAAATTCGATACCGAGATTTCACCGGAAATATATGTTTTGAGACCCCCTGAATCCAAAAAAAGCATTTTTGGAAATATGTCCGTGTGTGTGTCTGTATGTGAACAGCATAACTCAGAACCGAACAGACGGATAAACACCAAACTTGGTATTTGGGTTCAGTATCTTCCAAGGATGCGACACGAAGGTTTTCAAGAAAATCCCCCCACCCCAGAGTACCCTTTACATGGAAGATTTTTCGAAAATTTTCATTTTCTCAAAAATGACTAACGATTTTGATTAAAATATCATATGTTTAAGATATTTTTATGACAAATAAAATGTATATCTTGAATTTTCTGGGAATGTCTCCAAAAGTATTCTTTATTGTGAACGACTTTTGCATAACTGGTAAACCATAAGAGATAGACAAAATTTTACTACACAAAAAATGTAGATCGCGTTAAAATACACAATTTATGTCATATACATTTTTTTTGTTGAGTGAACCATTTTCGAGATATTGCTTGTTATTCCCTTAAATTTTTCAATACTTATTTTCTCAAATGGGAATTCATTATTCATTTTTTGTCTTCGATATGCAAAGAGTATTAATCTGTGGCAAAGGGAATGGTGCTGCACCTAGCAACCAGATATTAAGAGATATGTATGTGCTTAAAGGCTACTGTATTTCCAAATTGCCCTTGTAAATATATATTCCCCTTACATCTATAAGAAACTTAGCAACAAGATAGAGTCTGCAAATGTTTATCTCGATTAACATGAAGTAGATGGAAAATAAGCGTTTGTATAAATAGTTTGTACAAGAGTAGAGAAAGTCATGTGAGTGTAACACATCAGGTCATTTTCACTTCACTCTACCACAATAACTGGGCTGCATGCATCTCCATAAACTATTTGGTATTACTGAAGCATGCCAACACCTTGATCCTAATGGATAAAAGAATTTTACTGATGGGCGAGAGGGATAGGTTCAAAGGTTTATAAAAACACATTACAAAGTTATTGAGTTTCATTCAAGTAAAGCACTACAACATTCACACACTTACATATATACATCAAACAGTTGGAACAAAATGATTG
This sequence comes from Deroplatys truncata, assembly GCA_030765065.1. Taxonomy (NCBI): domain Eukaryota; kingdom Metazoa; phylum Arthropoda; class Insecta; order Mantodea; family Mantidae; genus Deroplatys; species Deroplatys truncata. The sequence goes on from CM060975.1 coordinate 14,074,953, forward strand.
AATTTTTGTTTACAAAACACCCTCCATTTTATTTAGTAATTCTTTTTCACTTACCATGATAAAACATCTGTAAATCCTTTGCACAACTTTCAATAATTGTCTACACTTTACACACATCTTCATTACCTCCACAAACTTTAATATTCATTACACCAGATGATGAGCCTGAGGTCCCAAGTTACTCAATATTTGCCTTCTGAAGATAATGGATAAAAATCCCCAAAATTTGAATTTGGGATCTCCTGAATGTGAGGTGTACTGCACAGGTGGGCTACAAAACATTTTGTTAGCAAAATCTGGGATTTAGTTTTCACAAAACAATCATTAATTTTATCCAGCATCTTTTTAACTGAATTCACCGCACAAGACTCAATAATGGCGTAAATTAAGACACTAGGAAAGTGAAGGTTGCTATGACAAGTCACCAAAACTTGTTCTTTAATGTAACCCAACAACCAAAACCCATTTATAGGTTGGTGTAATGTGCATGGCTGTTTTATTTGCAAATGGAATATATTATTTTAAAGCATTACAAAAGACTCATTTATCTTTGTAACAGCAATGGACCACATCTATATTAACATTTTATTCCTAGAAGCATGACTTGCATCTTAAAAATACTGTTGCAGTACTGACTACATTGTAAGTACTTATGACATTTGCAAAAGAAAAATGAAAAACCAAATCCTCTCACTTGTACAGCACATTGATGTTTTGACCAGAATATTTCAAGATCTATAATGCTGTAACTCCAAAAGTTCATATTGCATATACATAACAGTCAGGTACGTCCAGCAGTATTTATAATATAACTGTAACATCAAGTTGTGATTCTCTGTTCCCCACACAAATAGTAATAGACCCATATTATAATCAGTGCTGAGTGAAAGAATGGCTCACAATAACTGAGAATGACAAAGTAAAAATACATGTATTATAATGTGAGCGTCTACAATTAATGTGATGCTTTCCTGGGTACCGAAGACTCGGTCAGGATTTAACTTTCTCGTTCCTGTTGCCGGCCATGGCGTAATACTCTCTTCACTGGCCGTGACATGAAACAGCCACTAGAGGTAACTCTAGTTGCATGCTGGGAAAATAGAACTCCAGCAACTGTACATCCTGATTCTCTCAGATCCACTTAGTGTTGGTCTGTAGTTTGTTTATAAGCAACTTGAAAGTGGCTATTGCCCCAAACAATAGCAAAAACAACAAAATCTGTAGAAATTAACAAAGAACAATAAACAGTTTTAATGTACAACATTAAATAAAGGGATGAAAGCTGGTGTGATTAGAGAAATTGGAAATGTAATGGATATGCATTTAAATACTGTTTACTCTATCGGATTTTACATTGGCTAACCCACATTATGTTGGCTGAATTGAAGGAAGGTGAAAAACTATCACTGGTCAGTTAAAAACAAATGAAATCCCAATGCGCAAAACTGACTTCCCACTTTAGGATGGATATGCATTCCCATTCTTGTTACTGGGCTATTATGAACCAAAATCTTTTATGCTGCATTGCTTGCTGTTCTCAGGCTTAACTGGACCTATGATTGTTTTTTGGAATGGTTGCCATTCTCGCCATTGTTCCAAAATAACAGTTACATTAATATTTTTTCGTATCACTAAATCCACGGCTGAGCCATTTAATATCCAACCTGTACTTTTTATAGTTAAAAGTTTTATGGTGTATAACGATATTACACAAACAGTAAAACATATCACTGTGCAGAAATAATTAACACAATCACATCATTTAATGATCAGAGCTCGCATATGAATTGTATGACGAGCTCAACTCACAATTCTGTACATAGCTACAGTAATTTAGCTTCCTTCTCACAGATGTCATTTGCATACATTTCAAATGAAGTGCTGACATGTGATGTTTATATGATCTCACCAGCTGTGTTTCAACCAAGGAAAAATAATGTTATTCTTCCTGCACTCACATCAGTAGCCATCTGTGTGGATGACAAGAAGGGTTTGAGAAAACTGATGCAAAGTGTGTTAGTGTAAGTGGAGATATTTCTGAATAATGAATCTGGTGCAGAAAGTAGCGACGAAATCAATAATGGCGCACTAGGTCCTTTGAAACATTATCGTACTATTATGATGCAGAAAAAACAGTGTGACTGGAACTGACAATAGCCCCATTCTTTACCCTTTTACTGCAGCCATCTGCACTTTCAATTGTTTCGGAATACATGAGGCCATTGTTTGAGAGAACTAATGTTTACACAACACTATGGCAGAAGGGCCTATCTTGTTATTTTGATGTCTCAAGTGTGAAAATGACATATTCACAATTGTACTGGAGCCTTGACACCCCAACTGTAAGTAAAGAGATGCTTGAGGGCTATCACACACAACAACATTACTGGTGGTGACTTTATGTTTTTAATATTGGGCATGCAACTTCTCTTATTGGTTCATTTTAAATGATTTTTCAAGCATTAAACTGTTACCACCCTCACTGCTAGGGGATTTAAATCCCATTTCTTGGTTGCTTGAGTAGGCATTTAAATATGACACAATTGGGTTAACAAAGTTATGTTACATTTATTCCTCTTCAAAACTCACATTCTACATTAATATTTCACAAAGTGCATGTTCTGTTCAAGTATCATTTTAACTATTTTGGACATAATACAGGTTTTGAGAGTTTTTCTTATTTATGTCCATGATGCCGTAGTTGAACAAGCGTGTGGCTAAGTGGCACTACATAAGTAAGGAAAAGTGTTGTTACAAAGATGTTAAATGGGAACTAAACGAACAATGTCAAGATGTTAAAGTCATTATTAAATGTTTTTAAGTAAGAAAGACTTAATGTAATTATTTTTAGGTCAAGAAACATAAACAACAAGAATAAAACTACGTATCATTACATCAAGAGGAGGCAAGTATTAACTGGTTCTGCAATCCTTGTAGTAGGAGACAAATTGCAGACTGAAAGAAAAATCAGTTGAAACACAATGCAATTTGGTTGCTAGACATGAACAATAAACAGTTCCAGGAAGAACTAATTAATAGTTCTAGGTAGAAAATAAAATACTGCAAGTTAACAGCAGGAACATTACTGCTGTGGCGAGTCTGTAAGAAGTATTACACTCCGCAAGGGACACATTCAATAAGGAATCTAGCTTCACCTGAACACCAAAACTTGGCAAAATTATTGTGTTTCAAAAGCAGTAAAAATTGTAAAACCTAATTATAGCAACTACTTCACTGTGGTTTGTGAACTAGATGCATGTGACATGAATGTGGAGAAATAGGAACACCAGAAAGTGTTGAAGTTAATGCCTCAGCAGTATTACTAAAACAACTGTATCACAAAGTGCTAGATAACTTTAAACCTGTCAATTGTTTATTTAGAAAAATTGAGTCAGAGTTGAAACACTTACATCTCATCATCAGAAGTAGCTGACATCTGGTGGTGGAGTGATGAATTTCCATACAGGGTTTGGTGGTGGCAATTCAAAATTCATTACACAGTGTTTATGTTTTCCCAAGTACCAAACTCTGCTGCATATTTTGCCATTTTATGAGTGTTATATTTAGTGTGCTGTTGTTAAATTAAATTGAGTTTTATTTATGGACGCTCTTTAACTGCTGTGGTCCTTAGTGTCCCATTCTATATTGGGCGTGAAAGACCAGTAATTTTGCTCAGAGGGCTCTTTATCAGGCTTGAGGTTCTTTTACGTGCCGTAAATCTAAGACACAGGACCACCAGCTTTACTTCCCTTCTGAAGGAAGCCATGCTAAGGATTTTTACGCCCAAAAAGTTCCATCGTCCTCCGCTGGGTATAAACCCACAACCTCAGTAATTAGAGGCTAGCATGGTAACCACTACACCACAGAGGACGACAGTGTGGTGTTGTGATGTGTAACCACAGATTTATTCATCTGTTTGTATTTGATATGTTCTTTTAATGTGCTCTCTAAATGTCTTTTTGTTTTACAGAATACAAACACATAGTTAACATAGCTATATATAATGGTTCATCAAACAAATCAACAACAAAAAAATAGCACATTTAAAGAGACAGAAAAACATTCACACCACAAAATCATCCAACAATAAAGCAAAATGATTTTCAAAAAGTTCACTTTGCACCCAAGGACTCGCTACAAATTCCATATCATCTTCACAATATCTGTCTAGCTTCAACCTAGAGAAATTACTCTGCAACAAATCAAAGGATCAAATACCTGAGAACAAAAAAGCAGGAATCTATCAAATTAATTGCCCATAATGTGACCAAATATACATAGGTAAAACAAAGAAATTTTGAGACCAGATTAAAAGAGCATATCAGACACAAACAGATAGATAAATCTGCAGTCGCACATCACTTTTGCAGACAAATCACATCACCATACCAAATAAAAGATGGTGGAAGGTCAGTCAAACTATAAAACCAAGCTGCATAATTTTGGACAAACTAACGGTTGCAAATGAATATAAATAGTTACTACAATGAAAAAGACAGCAGTAGAAATGAAGGGAGGAGAAGAAAATAATGTCATTATACGAAACGGCAAATGGAAACATGAATGAGTCAGATAAAAAAAGAAAAAATTATGTCGCTACAGTTCATAGTCGAGTTGGTTACAAAAGATCTAAAGGAAGCTAGGGGAGAAGTCAAACATCTTTGTGATGATAGAGAAACAATGAAGCTAGTTGCTGGCGAAAACCTTGTAGATGGACACAATGGAGAAGAAACATAACAGCTAACAATAGATTCTCATGCTTGTCAGATCACTGAAGTAAAGAAATAAAACAAATTGAAGACATAAGATGGACAGGGATGCCAATGTGAAGATTAGTGCTCAAGTTAAAGTGTTTGCTGGTAGTCGTGGTAAAGGCATTAGTAAAACCTGGTGCCCCAATCAATGAAGTATGCACGTCTAATCTAACCCCAAATGATCATGTGAAATAATGGGTGGAACCAATGATGTAGCATGTAACAATGCAGTGAATTTGAAAAAAAAAAACAAAGGTTCTATCACACCTAAATCATGTGACACTGGTAAACGTATCAAACAGGTATGATACTAACTCATGCGTAAAAAAAAGGCAATATAATGAAATGGCAACCTATCCGGCAAAATCACCAGAATCCTGGCCAAACACAAACCTCCTCCGAAGATAAAAAACCTAATCAGGCCAGTGAAAGACCAGGTAGGCCTCCAAGTACTGGGAGTCTATCACATTCCTTGTGAATGTGGTGCCCCGTACAAAGGACAAACAGGCAAGACCATAACTACCAGGGTCAAGGAGCATGAGAGGTCTATTTGGCTAATGCAGCCAGAAAAATCTGGGCTGACTGAACACTGCTTTGGCATGGACCACAGAGCCAACTTCCGCGGGACCACCATCGTTGCCATCAAGGAGGCGCTGGCCATCGCCTCAGAGAAGGGCACGCTCAACCGGGATGCCGGTCTACAGCTCAGTTCCTCCTGGAAACCGGCCACCAATTTCGAAATTGACAGGCTCAAAAAACACAAAACACCGACACATTAGCTACCCTCCGAAGAAAGAAAAAAAGAAGAAAAAAAGCGGGTCCAAGGAGGACTCCACATCGAAGGACTCCAAACTGCGTGGATGTCAGAAGAGCCCGACTAGCCGTAAGGCGAGAAGAAAGGGATCCGAGCCAGCGACCCAGAAAATACTGGCGAACGCTCCGGGTCTCAACCAGCGGGCCCAAACGTTTTCTTCGCGGTCCATTTTCTTCACCCAACATTAATCTTTTCTTCTTCTTCATGTTGCCATGGTAGCTCAGTGGTTAGAGCAACTGGACGGAGACCGGGAAATCCCTGGTTCAAATCCCGGCTATGCCATTGAATTTGCATTCTTCGAGAGCGACAACTAGACTACAGGGGAGCACCAGAAGAGCCCGACTGGCCTTAAAGGCGCGAAGAAGGGATCAGAGCCAGCGCAGCGGTCGGGAGGAGCACAGCGCTTGTCTCTCCTGCACTTGCGGCCACCGGCGGAGGCCCCTTCGATCGGCTCGTCATTGCCGAGGCTTAGGCCAAAGACAAACAGGTCTTCCTGTGACTCAACTGACTAATAGGGTAAAGGAGCACGTCCACAGCTAACAGTCTCTGACTGGAACCATAAAGCGCCCTCACGGGCTTTTTAGCGCCCTTTAGCTGTTCTTTCTCTTCGACTCTGCTATCTTTTCCTCTTTTTATAGTTTTAAGCCCCCAGTTAGGTAGCTTAAGTTTTCTCTACTCTTCCTACTTCCATTTACATACTTATTTTCGTGTCACCCCTACCATGACCATGAAGGGCTCCCCGTCGGGGATGCGGATCACCAGGCAAACGGTTGTCAAGACCCAGCTTCAGTTTGGTTCCTCTGCTGTTCTGAGGTTTTAGAGGAAAGTGAAGATGACAGCTTAAGTACGGAGCATATAGATACGTTAAGCACAATCAATCGAAGGAAGTACTACTGGGTTTCACTGAGACAAGCAGTAGCTAGTACTAGAAAACCAATAGAAACAAACATAGAAGAAGATTAGGATTCTGGTTTAAATGAATCTTTTGTAGCAGAAATTAAAGATAGGGCCAAATTATAGAAATTCCACTCTTTCCAATAGTAGAGCAAAGTTTTACTACTTTTCATTAGTAGCGTTAGGTTAGTTTTCATGTAGTTAGATTAATAGAGTTAAATTAATCTGTAAAGACGATACCAGAGTTATAGTTAAATTATAACTGATAGGAGAAATAAAATTGTAGGAAATCTTGCCCTGGTTTAGCTTCAAGATACCAGGGTAGAGTATAGCAGACATTATTTTTTTTATTTGTTCCTTCTGCTTCTACTCGTTCCTCTCCACCTACTCCTCACTCCTCTACACCCACACCTCGCTCTATCCCTAACCCCGCTGGTATGGATAACAGCCCTGCTGTGACTTCATGCCTGTCCGTCACCCTGGCTGTCCTTGATACCCCACTCCCTGCTTCCCGTTCTTCCTCGTCCTCTTCCGTCTGCTCCTGCGTCCCTCAGCCTACCCCACCACCCCGTCCTGTCTCCCCTATCCCCGGCCCGTCCTCTCCAATTCCAGCCCTTCTTGCCCATCCCATCCCCCCTCCTCCTAGTTTCCCCCTAATCTGCCCCCTTCCCATCCCGCTCCAAACCCCCACCCGACCTCCAACGTCTTACACCCAAGCCCTAACCTCCCGACTCCAGGCTCCCATCTACGTATCCAAGCACCATGTGACTCTGTTTCAGACGTTCCGAGATTTCGACGCCCTGCATCCCAACGAGGGCTATGTCGTGTCCAGGGTCCCGCTGTCGCGGACTTCCTGGTGCGCACCAGATCCGCGGGGGACTACGCGCTCTTGACTAGTTTTCTGCGGGAACGCAGGGTCCTGTTCCAGCTCACGAGGACCAACCAGACGCAGACCTTCCGTGCCGTGGTGAAGCACGTTTGCGCGGAGGAGGCAATTAAGGCTGAGCTACAGGCCGAGCACTTTTCAGTGTCTCGCAGCTCCGGCGTTACGACCAGGCCCGAACACCTCTCCCGTTTTACCTGGTGGACCTAGCGACAGCGGATGACCTGAATCGGCTGCGGCTGATCGAGTATGCGCTCCACTTTCGTGTGAAGGTGGAGCTGTACCGACGGCCGGTCATCCCGGTACAGTGCAGCAAATGCCACCAGCTCCGTCACACGCAGGACAGATGCACAGCGATCGAGGTAGTATGCTCCAAGTGCACGGGTTCGCATGACTCGCGGACCTGCAATGTTCCCCCACCCCAAAGGAAGTGCGCCCTTTGCCTCTGTGTCGGCCACGGGGCCAGGTACCGGGCTTGTCCCGAGTACAAGAGGCAAGTTGCTGTGGCGCGCAACCTCATGGGAACTGGTGGACGTGTGGGCGAGTGAGCGTCGTGTCCGAGGAGATGCACCGGCGCGCGTGCCACCTGCCTCTGGTGTGGCTGGGACGCGGGTACAGGCTCCTATACGGGAGAGTGAGACCCAGGTTCAGAGGCCTAGCCAACCACCAGGTAGGCCACGTCAACCAGCGAGGGAGCAACCTTCAAGACAGGACCCCATCGACGACCCTCGACTGGAACACCAACGATAGATGTACCACAGGTCCATGGCTTCCAGATGTGTCGACGCGCACATCAGGGACACCTGCGCACACATCGTAGAACTACTCGCCTTTTCGGAGGAGCGGAGACCCGAAGCATCCTGGCCTCATACCGCGACTTTTTCCAACTCCTTACCACTCCAGACTTCCTATGAAAATTACACCATCAATCCTAAACCTCACAACCTGAAACGCGCGCGGACTGCGAAGACGCAAGACTGAAATCAAAGACTTTCTTACACAAAATAACACTCACATTGCCCTAATAACCGAAACCCATTTAAGCGACAAAGATAGATTCAACATTCAAGGTTACACCACACACCGTAACGATAGAAACAGACGCGGGTGCGGAAACGCTATAATAATAAACAGGGCATAACTCATGACCTAGTATCACAACCTCAACTTCGAACATTAGAAGCAATTAGTATCTACATCACATTAGATAACAATCGCGTACTAGTTACGGCGGCATATGCCCCCCCCCAGGTGTACCAAATACAGCGGACCTAAACGCACTCATGCAATTAAACCAGAGAGCAATGGCTGGCGAACTAAATGCAAACCACCAATTTTGGGAATGCAATGAAACAAATCCCGAAGGTAGGGCTGTCCTAAATCTTGTAAACAACACCGATTACATAATTCATACTCCCACGGAACACGCATACATCCCCTTCAGCAGAAATCAACGACCAGAAATACTGGACATAGCAATCACACGCAACCTGACTCGCAGGATTAACTTACAGGTTAAAAATGAGCTGTTCTCTGATCATGTGCCTGTATTAATAACCCTCGAAGGTTCAGCGCCGCAACTACAACAAAGCGGTCTATAAAAAACATTTGTGACGATGGTAAACCAAAACCTACCCACAACCCAACTAAACACTACCGAAAACGTAAATGCGGCCGTAATTGAATTCGAACAAGCCATCAAGACTGCAACCACCGCGGCGGTACCGTTATGTAAACCGCGACCAACCACTGCCACAAGACATACACATGCTAGCAGAAGAAAGAAATAGAGCGAGGCGAAAATGGCAGAAATCACGACACATCGCGGACCAAGAATACTTTAGACATCTAAACGCCTTAGTAAGAGAAAGAACAACAAATTTCATTTCCCAACAATGGCAACACACTAGAGAACCTCAACTACGTACGAGACTCTGTGTCAGAGCTGTTGTAGCGGGAGCACGTACTGCTGCTGCCGCTGCGCATGAGAATTTTTCTTTTAGTGTTTTCTCCGTGTTAAATGTGAGCAGAACTACAAAGTTTGTTACATGGTGCTAATAGTGGTTGAGCTTGCACTCCCACTGGTGCTTTTCACTGAACGTTAATTATTTCCGCACGGCTATGTGCGTTTTTGAGCGTGTGTGGAATTAAAAAACAGTTCCCCGCCTCAACATCAACATTAGTGTAACATATTTAAATTATCAGTGTCGTGTGCAGTGATTTGTGTTGTGCGGTGCATGTAATTTAAACAAAATCACGCACAATCTTTCGCCGCGAGCAACAAGTGGCTGTGTGCCCTTGTTGCACGCACTACAATAAACTATCTAATATGGCCGCAAACCGCACCTTGTGCAACAACATGGCAGGAGGAACAAGCCTGGTCAAGATGCCGGAAGCCACCTCCCCCCAACACAACATGGCCGCTGGCCGAAATGTCCAACCAACTTTTGCCATCCCCTCCACTTCTACCGCTACACAACAGCACGGCCAGTTCGATCCTTCCATGGGTACTCAAACCATGGTAGGTAGATGTTCCGCGAAACCCAGTGTCCCCGGCCCCGCTGATCCCACCATGTATTATCTAAATGGTGGTGATCTCAGATCATTTATGAACACCGCACTTATTATAGATCCTCAAATTCCGCTTTCCAACGAAGTGGCGCTGCACTTGCAGTTGGAAAAGAGCGCAAGACTCAAATATATGAACGCCACAGAAGAAAAGATTACAAATCTTCTTATGGCGGACAGCAATGGATCAGGCCCAAACACCGCCATCTTTGAGTTTCGCCTTTTCTCGGCACACCGTGCCCGAGTGGAGGCAATTACATCCTACCTCATGCAACATGACCACCACTTGCTGAGCAACACAGCGTGGCAACAACCGCCACCCAGGCACACCGCCAAGGTCGCACAGGTCTCGCCAGCTCCGACCACCACAATCACCGACAACCGGTTCCAGGCCCTAGAGGGAACTGCTCCGCCGGAAGACTTTCCTGCCCTGGCAACCACAAGCCACAAGAGAAGAAAGTGCTCCACACCACCACCCCCTCCTGTTCCCGAGGCTATGGACGACGAAGAGGTTCCTCCCGCACCAACCAACCACCAATCCCAACCAAACCCCTCTCAACCACAACCTGAACCACCCCGGGCACGACGCCCCACACCCATCTTCCTAAAAAACCCTTCCGACCCTCGTAAGCTCATGTCCTGTGTCCCTGCCGGTTCCCAGGCGAGCTACAGCTTTAAAAATCTCCGGGGCACTGTAGCTCTCCTACCGGAAACCCCAGCCGACCACCGTCTCCTGCGCAAGCGCGTGGAAGAAAATAAGATCGAAGGAGTCACTACACTTCTCCCAGAGGAGCGCTACCTCCACGTGACCCTGAAGGACGTACCTGTCTTCGTCACTGAGGACGAAGTCAGGGAGGTACTCCTTCAGAAGGGTTACAAGGTGGAGCGAGTAGCCCAGCTCACCTCCAGAGGTCCGAACCCACAACCACTACCTCATTTCCGTGTGGTCCTTCAGAAAACTGACAAAGTGCGCAGCATCTACCAAGAAAACAGAATGTTCCACGCCCTGGTGCGCGTGGAGGCCTACCGACCACCACCTCGACCACAACAGTGCACCAACTGCCAGCAGTTCACCCACAATGCTGCCGGGTGCCTGCTCCAGCCAGTGTGTGCTTTCTGTGGCGAAGCCGGACACAAGCGTGCGAGCTGCCAGAGACTTGCCATCCCAGGCGCGACCCCGCGCTGCTACAACTGTGGCGATGCGCACTCATGCCGCTATGCCAAGTGCCCGGTGTGGCAGGAGGCACGGCTCGAGCTGCTGAGCTCGAGAAACGGGCAAATGTCAAAATACAATGCCAGGCCCCGGGTTCCTCACAACGTGGATCTTCCACGAGAGGCCTTCTCCGGGACGAGGTACCCTGGTCTGCCCCCAAGGCAGCCCGTACAGTACCCCAGCTACGCTGCAGCCGCAGCTGCCACTACTCCACTGTCAGAGCCGCGTACGGATGTCCCGAACACCGGGATCGCAGAGCCGCAACACCAAACACCTGCACCACCCACCGGACCTCCCACACCCAGAGAGCCCACGGTTCAGCCACAGCAGTCTTTTCCAAACCGGGGCACCACCCAGAGACGGGAACCCCGTCAGCAACATACTCCTCGTCAGCAGGACCATCACCGACAGCGGCAGCCACTTCCCTCTCCTAGGCAACAACCGCCTCCTCCCCAGGCATCCGCAAAATCCACCCCACTTACCCCCATCCCCGATCAGGCCTTCCTTAACACGATGAGCCAAATCCCCGTCCCCCTCCAGCCCGAGTTCGCAGCCTTCCTAGCTGAAGCACTGCGTACCCGTCCTCCCCACATCCATGCCTACACCATCTTTACACACGCCGTACTCAACTTCATGATCCATCATGGCTGTTAGAGCCGGCGGTGTAACAGATCTCCTCTCCCTCAAGGTCTGCTGCTGGAATGCAAACGGCCTCCGTCGAAAACTCCGGGAGACTGCAAACTTCGTGGCAACCAAGGGCGTCCAGGTACTCTTGGTGCAGGAGACGCATCTCTCGCCACCCATCAAAGCTGCAATACCTGGCATGCTGTGCTACAGGACAGACAGGGCAGACGGCTATGGAGGAACTGCCATTTACGTTAGCCGTAACGTTCAGCACCATCAGCTCCACTTCACACCTACTCCCAACCTGAAGGCCACCGGAGTGCAGCTGGAGACCAACAAGGGCCCGCTGAGGCTCTTCTCTGTATACATCCCCCTGGCAAACCAATCATCCGCCGTGAGCTGGACGGGATGTTTACATCAAACCTCGCCACCATTGCCATGGGGGACTACAACGCCAAGAGCCCAGCTTGGAACTCCACTGTGCTCAACCACCGAGGAGCAACATTGGAACGTTACGTGCACGACAGCAACCTAGTAGTGCTCTCGCCATCCTCTCCTACGATTACTCATGGGGATCGCCGACCCCCGGACTGGCTAGATATTGCCCTAGTCAAAAATGTCCGGTGCCATCCCCAGGTATTCTCCCTTCCCGAGCTCTCCTCGGATCATTACCCCATCCTCTTGCTGTTTGCCTCCCGCCCCTCCTTCAAAACTCAACGACTCCTTCCCAATCCCAGACACATACCCTGGCGAGAGTTCACCACAATCATGGCAGCAATGCCAGCAGCCTTGGAGCCCTGCCCCACGGAGCAGGAAGCCGACGCGCTGGCAACGAAAATCACAGCCTCCATAGCATCTGCAATTCAGCAGGCATCACCTCCTGCACGAAGGAAGTCACAACCCACGCGGAAGCTACCACGCCACCTTCGGGAGCTCATCGCCTCAAAGAACAGGGCGCGCCGTCGTGCCCAGCACACCGGCTCCCCCCAGGACAGAAGGGAGTACAACCGTCTACAACGGAGCCTCAAAATGGAGCTAACGGACCATGCCAACAAGGAGTGGGAGCGTCGTCTCTCATCCCTCGACACAGAAGACCAATCCCTCTGGCGAATGTCCAAAGCCCTTTTGCGAATCCCCTCACAGGACAAGCCCCTCCTCCTGGGCGCCCGCCTGGCTCAGTCTGCTAGGGAGAAAGTGGAGTTGATGGCGGAATACCTGGAGACTACATTTCACCCGGCGGAAACCTGCAATGTTGATCACATTCACCAGGTCAACACAGAGGTCCAGCACTTCCTGTCCAGGCCATTCCCCCCGGACGCTGTAGCCCCCACTTCAGTGGAAGAGCTTCGCCACCTGCTCTCTAACGTCGTCCCGTTCAAGGCGACAGGGTATGACAACATCCCCTATGCGGCGCTACAGGCCCTTCCGCGGGGCTGGCTGGAGTTGCTAGCACACCTCTTCAATACACTGCTGCGATTGGCGTACTTCCCCACATCTTGGAAGCACGCCAAAATCATAGTATTGCCGAAGCCCGGGAAAAACACCTCCTCGCCAGAAGGCTACCGCCCCATCAGCCTCCTCCCGGCCATCAGCAAACTTTTTGAGAAGGTTGTGCAACACAGATTGCAACAATCGCTGGACACACTCCAAGTGCTGAGACCAGAGCAGTTTGGTTTTCGCCGACGACATTCCACCGTCCACCAACTTCTACGGCTGGTGGACATCATCACGGCATTCAATAACAGGCACTTTGTTGTGACACTATTTTTAGACATAACGCGCGCCTTTGACACTGTCTGGCACGAGGGTCTCCTGCATCGCCTGATACAGTATAACTTCCCATCCCCTCTAATTCACTTAGTCCACTCCTACCTCGCAAACCGACCCTTCAGTGTCTCCAAAGAGGAAGTTACATCTGCCTCATGTCCCATCCATGCAGGGGTCCCTCAAGGCAGTGTCCTCGGCCCGCTTCTCTTTTTGGTATTCATTAACACATTGCCATCTTACCCAGGATGTACCATGTTCCAATTCGCCGATGACACCGCCATCTCCTCTGCTTCCCTGAAGCATAGGGTAGCGGTACAGCGCCTTCAAAGCTACGCCGACAACCTCACCACGTGGTTCAACATGTGGCGCCTAAAAGTAAACGCCACCAAATCACAAGCCGTCACCTTCACCCGAAGGCAACAACTGGATGACGTGCCCGAACTCCAACTAGCCGGTGGTACCGTGAGATGGACAACACAGGCTAAATATCTAGGCGTCACTTTGGACCACAAACTAACATGGAAACCGTACATAGAGGAACTGGCATCCAAACTCAACCGTAGGATGGCAATGATGTACCCACTGTACAATAGAAATTCTGCAATGTCTGTGCGCAACAAAGTGCTCCTGTACAAGCAATTGCTCCGCCCTGCTCTAACATACGCCTGCCAAGTCTGGGGAATTGCAGCTAAAACCCACCTCCAACGCCTTCAAACCCTCCAGAACCGCTTCCTTCGTACCGCCGTCAACGCCGACTGGTACATCCCCAACAACGATATCCACCGAGATCTACATATCCCCACCCTAACAGACTATATCCTCTCCCTCTCCCAAAAGTTCTATGACTCCCTACCTCACAGCTTTAATGCCCTCATCCGCGGCCTCGGGGAGTACGACATCGACCCCGGGGAGCGCTACAAGCGACCCAGACTGGTGCTTGGTAGGCACTAAATACACCTCAAAAAATGTATTTACACACATATAATCATCCTACAGAACCTACCCTAAAACTCCTAAAAAAAAACCAATTCCCTACTACCTGGAACCCATCCCCTACACCCAAGATTATCTCAAATCACAAACACACCACCGTTCACCCACAGTCCCTTCCACTAACCCCATCATCCAACCAGCAAAGGACTCTGTCCTGGTATGGTACCAGTCGGGAGACGCCATCTGGAACTCAGGTGGCTCCATCTCCCAACGACACCCTCCTGAAGTGTGAGACTCTGTGTGGAGAATAGCCCGTTGCTTAACACGCGACAAAACACAAATCCCACCCCTACACTACAATCAAACAATCTCTTCAACCGACCAGCAAAAAGCGGACACACTAGCCGATGCGCTACAGCAAACGCTAACACCGAATCCCACCCCATCGTGCCCACACTTCACGGCAGAAACGGAAACTGAAACCGTCAGCTACAAAGAACAGGTTACTCACAACCGACTGCGAAAAACCTGCCCAAGCGAAATCAAATGGCTAATTAGCCACCTCCCAAGACGAAAGGCCCCAGGGCCGGACAGCATCCCAACAACAGTCCTCATGCATCTGCCGGAAGATGACATAAAACTACTCTCTAAGATATTCAATCAAGTGCTAACAAGCGGATACTTCCCGGACAGGTGGAAGCTGGCCACAGTGGCCCACTTTCCCAAAAAGGGGAAAAATCTGTCCAACCCGCACAACTACAGACCAATTAGTCTACTGAGCACATTAGGCAAACTTCTCGAAAAAGTAATTCTCTAACGACTCAACACACAGTTAATTAAGCAAAATATCCTAATCCCGGAACAGTTTGGGTTCAGAGCCAAACATTTGACAACCCTACAATTAATCAGAGCAACCGAAAGCATCGCCTATGGTTTTAACATAAACAAATCAACAGGTGCACTAATGCTTGACGTTGAACGAGCATTCGACCGAGTATGGCACGCGGGCCTACTAAAGAAACGCAAAACTATAAACATACACGAGTCGCTAATCAAACTTATAGCGAACTACTTAAACAACAGAAAATTCCAATCTAGAGTGAACAATCACCTCTCAACGGAGCGGCCAATCAAAGCACCAGTTCCACAAGGAAGTCTGCTCGGGCCGACGCTATTTAATATATACATAAACGACATACCGAAAACCGCGAACACAAACTTATACATTTATGCTGACGACACAGCAATAATGACGCAATCCGGCAAAACAGAATGCATACACCGAAGACTACAAAGCGCCCTCAATAATCTTGAGGATTGGCTTACAAAATGGCGCATTAAGGTAAATGCACCAAAAACACAAGCCATCATATTCACAAAGCGTATTAACCACAGATTTCCCAAACACCAGCTACCGCCGCTCACCATATTTGGAGACAACATTGAGTGGAAAGACACGGTAACTTGGTTAGGACTAAAATGGACCAAGGACTAACGTGGAAAAAGCACATACAGCAAATTCGGGGAAAAGCCAATGCCCAACTGGGCAGGCTCTACCCACTCATCAACATTGATTCCCAATTAAATCTAAATATGGGACTCACGCTGTATAAAACTTTAATAAGATCAATATTCACTTATGCTGCACCAGTATAGGGATATGCCGCCTTAACCTACATCAAAAGATTACAAAGATTTCAAAACAAGATCCTGCGTATGATAGCCAAAGTACCGTACACAGCACCATCCGATCTACTTCATGAAGAGCTTAAAATGCACACAGTTGAAGGGTTCATTAAGAAACTAACATGCGATATGTACGATAAATTACATCGTCATCACAACCCACTAATATCAACATTAGGAACCTACGATACAGAAAATAACAAACACAACAGACCCCTGTCACTATTCGATAGAACATTATCCATTGATTACACTGCCGAAATACAACACTTCCTCGACAATCTTATTCAAACATGACAAAGACACCAACAAAGGACTACTCCCCACTAAACAACCAACATTAATCTTTTCTTCTTCTTCTTCCTTGTTTCACACCAGCCCGTTGCAGTGCCCCCAAGTCCTCAGTAAGCGCTGAGGCGGCCCGGGAGAAGGGGCCTCCCACCGTGAACGACGGGCCACTGCATTATGGAGTCGTTCACACAGACGACATTGGCGACCATCAGGACAAAGAGTACAACGAAGGACCTAGAAGGCCGCATGCTACGACAGACGCCTGTGCCCCCCTTGACGAACAGGAACCCCTGGGAAGAACAGCACAGGACGCAACATCTCAATCTTTCAATTATGCAAAGAATTAGCTCTATACACACAACTAACTTAGCAGTAAGTTAAAGTAAACCACATGACACGCAGGTACTCCCTGCAAACAACACACAAATTATACCTTAAGCATGAAATTAAGCGTATATAACAACATAAGAGAATACGCATATAACCCACTGGTATTGTTCAGGTTTCATGGGCAATGCCAGCCAAGTAGACATTCACATACTAACCGGGGTGCTATGCGGGACCCGACTAAAGCATGCAAGCATGAATGCACGTTATGACACAGCAATATACAACTAACACGTGCTGGCTTTTTAGAGGGTATTCCGCGCTTTGAGCGCCGAGCCCCACATATCCCCCCAGGCATTGCACACCGGCTGAGGGTCTAATGTAATGCATTTCCCCCCACGGAAAAGAAAAGCTAGCAGAGGCGTTTTGGATTCACACCTGAGATGGGGAAGCGACGACATCGCCGTGCTACCGAACCAACCCAAGAACATGACGCCGCTGCAACCTCGGCAATTCGCATCCACCGCCGACACCGGTACCTGCCGCATCCGCCGGGAGCGCAGCTACAACACAGCCGTCACCAGGGACGAGTTATGCCTCAATCGCCGCATCTCCCCGACAGCAGGGGCAGCTGCTGTCACCATTGCCGACTGAGGCAGCTCTTCTAGCGCAACCAACATCATCACACTACCAGGAACCCGACAGCAGCTCCACCAGCCACCGCCGACCGGAATGGACGTTACAGCGCTGTTGCAGTTGGCGTCCATCACCACAGATTCTTCTGGAGGAGGCACGACGCCTCTGGAGCTCTCTGGTCTCTGTGACCAGAATACAAAGCTCTCGTGGACCAACACCACTGGTACGCCTTGTCTTCCGAGACAGGGCGCACCACACTGCCGCCATCACAACCGGGATACCCGCACCATTCCAGTCGAAGCCAGCAGAACATCGTGGACAGCACCGTGCCGCCAATTTGGCCACTCGGCGGCCGAATGCAATGCACCTCCGCGGTGTCACTACTGTGGCGCCACATCACTGAAGTCCGCCTGCCAGCAGCACAACCTAGCGCCACGTCGAAGGTTCTGTGGCAGGACGGACCACTACACCGGGCGAGCATTTCCCGCGGCCTTCATCGGCCCTTCGCCACCCCGAGACACCGAGCCTAAACAAGGGAGCATCACAACCACCAACGCACTCACTACAATCACTCAACCTGACAACAACAGCAGTGACCACTGAAATAGCCGACGTCTCGACACACTCAACTCATCAGCCTGCAAACGTCTCGCTGCCAACAGACAACTCACAGCCAGAACTCTACAAGAAACAACAGCTCCAGACTGGAGACCTCAATCACATCACCGAACATTTCAGTCAGCTCAACAACTCGCCGACATCAAAAAGCAATTCCAACAACTGCAGGAGAAGCACCAGAATCTCGATGAAGCCTACGACCTAATTCGCAACATGTTCTCATGGCCAGCAATTGCCGATAAAACCAAGCACCATGTGCACACAAGTCACACTGGAACACCAACAGCCTTAATCCTTTCCAATTCCCACGAAACTCCCCGTGTGTGGTCACCCGGACATTCCACTGGCAGCTATCCTACCGCGCACTAACGGGGGTGCAACTCCGGAACCCCAATACCCTTCCTTACTTCTCCTTTCTAAGCCACGATTAATCCTAAACTATTCCCGAAAACCCACCAAAAACACTAGCAGAGGAGACATTTGGCGTGAAGTGCGAGATACAAAACAGTGAAGACCGTCTGTGACCATTCTCTTGCAAATTGCACCTCACAAAACCTAAATAAACATTTTAATCATTCTGTATTATATCGTACAGAGGCATCATGTGATGCTGAACATTTTAAAGACAGTAGACTGCGCCAATACTTCAAACAAGTGCGTGACATGTGTACTTAAATCTGAGTGTTAATATTGTGATAGATTAAGGGGCCCAGCCAACTTTATAAACACTCTGGGAACATAGCGTGGGACGCGGGGCCGTGTGCCTTTATTGCAGCCAACACGCGCGTCCCCACGTCAAGCAGCAGTGACCTGTCCTCAAGATGGCGGCAGCAGCTGACAACATGGCTACCAGCGCAGCAATCTCCACTCCGCTCTCGGCGACGGAAGAAATGAGCAACAGTGACAGCCGGCCGCCCTCTCTTATACAGGAGGGGGTCGTGGCCAACACAACGCTAAGCCAGCCAGTGGCTACAGCTTCAACTTCAGGCCACATAGACGACATGGACATCGCCTCCGAGGAAGACCCTCGCATCTGGCAGCTCAGGAAAGAAGTCGATGAACTCTAAGTCAAGTGCGAGTATTACCAAAACGTCGCAACAGAAATCCTGCTATCAAACCCGCATTTTGGACATATTTCCATGGACCTGACCAAATGCTACAGAGAGCTGCGGCTCAAAAACGTCTCCTCGGCGAGCTGGACGTAGCTTGGCGCATCAGCGTTCCACGCAACAAACGCACCCACCCTGGCAGCGGGCCGGACAGCGACACAGAAGCGGACAAGCCGAGCCCAAAGCCGGGGAAGAAGAAAACCCGACAGGAGGTCCAGACAACCATCCTACAAAACACAGATTTCAGCCGCTGATGCCCAGCAACGCTGACGACGCCGTCGAACCAACACCACCACCAGAGGAACTAGTGATCCGACCACCACAGCAGCGACAGAGAAGAACGTCTGGCTCGACGCGGCAGCGAAAAAACTGGACCCAGATCTACCGGCGGCTCCCAGCCTACCCCCTACAACTCCACAAACACTTCCTCTCCACCCCCGCAACCAAACTCCGACAACCAGAAACCACCCCGTATCATCATTCCGGACCCAAGCCTAACCTCTAAAATTCTTCCTATCCTCCGCGCCTCCCTGCCGGTGGATAGCTTCAAGTTGCAGTGTACTCGAGAGTGCATTAAGCCGTTTTTGCAGAGAAAAGCTGACGCCGGGCCAACCATGCAGCGTCTGGCCGCCGCGGGAATAACACATTACAGTTTCACGCCGCGCAGCGACCTTTATGATAAAGCGCTTGCCCGTGGACATGGACGAGCAGTACCTCAAAGAAGACCTGGAGGCAAAGGGATACACTGGTGTCCAAGTCCGACAGCTGAGACCGAGAGGGCGGCCCCTGCCAAATTTTCAAGTAAGTGAAACACGCACCACTGCCAACCAAGACCTGAAAGAGCGGGTCATCTGCAACATGATGGTCGCCGTGGAGGTCCTAAAGACAAGTAAAAATATAACCCAGTGCTGCAATTGTCAGCAACTGTGTCACACATATAAATTTTGCAACTTGACCTCACGGCGTGTCCTTTGCAGTGGCCTCCACTGTCTGGCTGACTGCCCAAAACGGGCCAGGGATGACACCACTCCCGTCTGCACCAATTGCGGGGAGGCACACCCTGCCAGCTACAGAGGGTGTGAGACGTTTGTTCACGAACGCCACCGCTGCTTACTGACAGCCTCAGCCAGGGCAAACTCAAGTGCTCCACGGGGCCAAAGCCCATCACCAACCCAGCCCTGGTGCAGCCCGTGGGGTAAGTACACCACCGCCGCCACCAGCTGGCCCCCCAAATACACAACCCCCCTCCTCCCAGGAGTCTTGAACTGACCTGGGAGGTCATTCGGAACTTTTTACTTTCTCTACTACGTATAGTAAGTAGGGGAAGTATTGCATTCCACCCAAAAATTCGATACCGAGATTTCACCGGAAATACATGTTTTGAGACCTCCTGAATCCAAAAAAAGCATTTTTGGAAACATGTCCGTGTGTGTGTCTGTGTGTCTGTGAACAGCATAACTCAAAAACGAACAGTCGGATAAGCACCAAACTTGGTATTTAGGTTCAGTATCTTCCAGAGATGCCACACGAAGGTTTTCAAGAAAATCCCCCCACCCCAGACTACCCTTTACACGGAACTTTTTTCGAAAATTTTAATTTTCTCAAAAATGGCTCTAACGATTTTGATGAAAATATCATATGTTTAAGATAATGTCATGAGAAATGAAATGTATATCTCGAATTTTCTGGGAATGTCTCCAAAAGTATTCTTCATTATGAACGACTTTTTCATAACTGGTAAACTATAAGAGATAGACAAAATTTTACTACACGAAAAATGTAGATCGCGTTAAAATACACAACTAATGTCATATACATTTCTTTTGTTGAGTGAACCGTTTTCGAGATATTGCTTGTTATTCCCTTAAATTTTCCAATACTTATACTTTTTCTCAAATTCGTTATTCATTTTTTTTATGCCCTGGACATGCAAAGAGGATGGAATGCGCCACATAGCAACCAACGTTAAAATATTTGACTATCGCTTAAAAGCTACCATATTCCCCTTGCATCTACAAGAAAATTAGCAATAAGATTAACATCTCGATATCTCGATTAACATGAAGCATATGGAGAATAGGCGTTTGTAAAATTAGATTGTACAAGAGTAGAGAAAGTCATGTGAGTGTAACACATCAGATTTTTTCATTGCTTAAAGCATTTAATTTACCGGCTCTGTTGCCTAAAGTAAAACCCTTTATTGAAAAATTCAAAAGTTGCATGAGCACTTGGGATAAAATTGAGGCCATCATATGTTTCCTTTCTTCTGCTCTCAAATAAATGGCTAGCATAAGAGGAGGTATATCTTTAACGCGCGCTCTCCTGTGGAATGCCGATGGCAACTACAGGAAACAGTACGAACTTGAAGGCTACCTGAGGCGCAACAAAATTGATGTCGCATTCATTTGCGAAACTAAATTACAAACAGAGTACACTTTTAAACTCACGGGATATGACATTTTTCGGACCGACAGAATTGGCAGACTGGGGAGAGGAACAGCTATTTTACTAAAACAAACGCTGTTGCTCGTGCTACTGTACGCTTCCGGCATTGGAGGCGTTAGAGTGCACAGCACTAAAACACAAATAAACAACACGGTGGTGCTGGTAGCGCTTTACAGGCCTCCTAACTCACCCTATTTCTTGAGACCTCAAAAAAATCCTCGATTTAGGGGAGCACGTAATCGCAGGAGATTTCAACGCCCGGCACCCTTGGCAGTCACGCCGGGCAAACGCGGCCGGAAATCTCCTGGTAGATGTTTTACTTGAACATGACGATGTGGAGATACATACCCCCCTTGATCCCACTTTTTGGCACCGTTCAGGTCATTTTGACCCTGAAGTTTTGGATTTTGTCTTGACAAAAAATGCGGCAATCTCACAAAATTTCACTGTGTATCATAGCCTGGACTCCGACCATCTTCCTGTGCATTTCGAAATCTGTGGTGCCTTCACAGCTCAGGCACCTCGATCGTCAAAACCTGCTGAAATTAACTGGGAAAAATACAAATTTAAAATGCACAAGATGGTGCAGCACAGGCTATCATACCGCAGCGAAGCGGAAATTGACGCCGCTATTAAAAACTTTACCGCCTCGCTGCACACAGCCAAACGAAGCGCTACCACATTTACCTCAAGCCCGCCCAGCTTCTGCACGTACCCCGAGGTTCTGGAGGCAAACCCGCCAGCCCCAAATTAAAATGCTAGCAAATTGGCTACGCAACACCATTCGGCAACAAATTAGATTAAACAAAATTGAACAGTGGAAGAACAAAATGTTGAGTACCACCCATTCGGACAACTCTTTGTGGAAATTGTTAACGGCATTTAAGATCTCCTCAAGCGTTAACACTGGCACTGAGGCACTCCACACTCACCTCGGCCTGCACTTCTCCTCAGAGGAGAAAGCCGAGCTGTTTGCAGACTGCCTTGAAGAGCGATTCACGGAGAACAGCAGCATCCCAGCACAGCAGCATGAAGTGCAAACATGGGTGGCGCGGAAGCACGAGCAACCACTACCACACATTACACCTCAGGAAGTTTTCAATCTCATTAGGAAATTGCCTAATGCGAAAGCCGCCGGCCCGGACAGGGTGACCAATGAAGAGCTAAAACATCTCCCGAGAAAAGCCCTGGTACGCACCACAAAAATTGTTAATGCTTGCATCAAAAGCAATTACTTCCCAAAAACTTGGAAACGAGCCAAGATAATTATGCTCCCAAAGCCAGGGAAGAGTACCAGGCGCCCTCAAAATTACAGGCCCATTAGTCTCCTGTCCAACATTGGAAAATTGTTCGAAAGAATTTTACTTTTTCGGCTGAAAAAACAAATTTCAGAGCTGCAAGAACTTTCAAATGCTCAATTTGGATTTATAAAAGGCCATTCCACTGATTTATAACTATTAAGTCTTGTTGATGACGTCACCGAACAATTTAACAATGGGGCTTCAACGTTGGTTTTATTTCTGGACGTAGAAGCCGCATTCGATCGGTGCTGGCACGATGACCTGATCTATAAACTGCACCGCAACTTTTCCGGCCTTCAAAATTACTTGTACTTGATTCACAGTTTTTGAGAAAACAGCGCTTCTACGTCCAGGTGGGCCGTTCTTCATCACGTGAGCGAACTATGCGGGCAGGCGTACCACAAGGGGAAATCACCTCCCCTCTACATCCTCTTCACAAATTACTTTCCCGTGGACGCCCAATGCAAGGTCGCCATGTACGCTGACGACACTGCACTTTACAACCAACATAGAAATTCACATTTTGGCATAACGGTACACTGACCGCTGCCTTTCATGGCTACATGACTGGAAAATCCAAATTAACGCACACAAGTGCCGGCTTATTTACTTTTCAAAGAAGCTGAACCTTCCGGCCATGGACCTCACGGTCGATGGTCAAATCTTGCACTATCGCCAGCAAGTGAAGTACCTGGGAGTCACATTAGATAGCCGACTCTCCTGGAACGCCCACCTCACAGATACAGCCAACAGAGAGCGGCCGTTTAAAGATATGCGCCACCGTCTTCAGAAGTAAGGAAATACAGAATCCTTCCTCGTATCGACGCGTGGCCTGGGCAAACACCTCAGATACTGTTCTAAAGAAGCTACAAACAATACAAAATATAGCAGAGAAAACTACTCCCTCCTCCCATACTTTTTACTTTCTCTACTACGTATAGTAAGTAGGGGAAGTAGTATTCCACCCAAAAATTCGATACCGAGATTTCACCGGAAACATATGTTTTGAGACCTTCTGAATAAAAAAAAACATTTTTGGAAAAAACATGTCCGTGTGTGTGTGTGTGTGTCTGTCTGTCAACAGCATAATTCAGAAACGAACAGTCGGATAAACGCCAAACTTGGTATTTAGGTGATGATGATGATGATGATATGCGGCTTAAGGGCGCTAAACTGCTGAGGTCATCAGCGCCCTTACAATGTATAAAATGTAAAGTCAAAATATAAAAGACAGGTAAAAGAACCGCATAATTAAAAAACGGGACGTAAACCCGCGATGTCCAAAAGGCTAAAAAGAACAATAAGATAACAATAACAATACAAATATCTGAAAAAACCAACACACTAAAAGCATAGGCAATAAACGATTAAAACGTGTCAAGAACTGTAGAATGCGAGGGACATGAGCGCCATATGTCCACTGGGGATTAGAGTCCCCATAAAAACTGACAATAAAAATACTAAGCTAAAAGGCGCTCAACGCATTAAATGCGCAGAGTAAAATCACTATCATGAATAAAACGTAAAACACATTCTACAGCACGCGTGTCGTCTGCAAAACGTTGGCTAGGCCAATAGGCAGACCAACACGGGCACGCAATGCAGCTAAAACCTGACACTCTGTTAAAATATCACGCACCGTTAAGGGCACGTCACACTGCCCACAGAGTGGTGCGGGGTCACCACTGAGCAAATACCTATGACTAAAAACACAATGTCCAATCCGTAAACGAGCTAAAATTACCTCTTCCCTACGACACGAACGAGAAGAGGTACCCCAGATCAACGGGAAAGGCTTAACCTCCCGCAACTTGTTCCCCCGGAGGGCTGTCCACTCATCGCGCCAGCGCGAGAGGATGCGGCGACGTAAAATAACACACGAATCTGACGAGGGAACAACAGAAGTAAAAAATCTGGGTAATAAAATCGCCGATTTCGCAGCGGCGTCGGCAGACTCATTACCTGAGATGCCCACATGACCTGGAATCCACACGAAGGACACGCTGATGCCAGAGACACCAAGCGAGTGGAGCAGGTCATGTATGCGCTGTACGAGTGGGTGGTAATGGTACAGCGCATGAATAGCCTGAAGCGTACTCAGAGAGTCCGTACAAATAAAACAGTGCCGTAAGTCGTGCCGCTGGATGTGTAAAACAGATTGATAAATGCTAAAAAGTTCGGCGGTAAAAATTGAACATCGTCCAGGTAAACGAAAAGTAAAACTCTGTACACCAAAAACAAAGGCACATCCTACTCCAACATCAGTCTTAGACCCATCAGTATATATAAAGGGTTCACCTTCTCAAAGTTTTGTCCTTCTTCTGTTCTCGAAATGACCAAGTAACAACCAGATGACGGCGGTGCTACTTCTGTTACAATTACTTTTCGGCGCTTGTTTGTATTAATGGAGGAAGGGTGCTCCATAGCGAAAAAAATCCTCCACCATTGCAACCGTCTCCGACCTCGGGCTCTGACTTCCCGGGCGTTACCCCGGCTTGGGCGAGTGGCCTATCTATACCTATCTCACCCCAGGGTCACACCTCCCAGAACAGAGGGACCCAATGGCCGTCGGAAGTCAGCAGCTCATGCAATGGCCCCCCCGCGGGACTGCAGTTGAACAGCGGATACGAACACAAACCCTACATGACGACCCCGGGTGGTGGGGATGACGCCATTACCCACTCACCCAGCTGCGCACGCGGTGCGCGGGTATCCGTCAGGCTGTGTCCACGGAGGATTAACATAAAAGGTTAAAAGAAACTAAAAGTGTGTGGGCGTTTCGCACTCAAGGTAGGCCGGCGAAGAAGTAAAAGAGACGTGTAAATGAATGGGCGTGGGGCGAAATGTGCATAAACAGAAGAGAAGAAGCGATGGCGAAGGGCGACGTGGAATGAAATGCACAGAACGCACGAGAGCCTACCTTGAGTCCCCCGGTCACGAGAACGAACCCACCTCGACCGGACGGGGATGAAAGGGTGAAAATGGCTATGGATGGCTCGGGTACACCGGGTGCGCCTAACCCGTACTCACAAAAGGTGAGCCCCTGGGGGGTGGTATTTAGGTTCAGTATCTTCCAGAGATGCGACACGAAGGTTTTCAAGAAAATCTTCCCACCCCATTTTGCCCTTTACATGAAACATTTTTCGAAAATTTTAATTTTCTCAAAAATGACTAACGATTTTGATTAAAATATCATATGTTTAAGATATTTTCATGACAAATAAAATGTATATCTTGAATTTTCTGGGAATGTCTCCAAAAGCATTCTTCATTGTGAACGACATTTGGTAAACTGGTAAACCATAAGAGATAGACAACATTTTACTAAAAAAAATGTAGATCGTGTTAAAATACACGATTTATGTCATATACATTTTTTGTTGAGTGAACCATTTTCGAGACATTCTTGTTATTCCCTTAAATTTTTCAATACTTATTTTGTCAAATGGGAATTCGTTATTCATTTTTACTTTCTCTGCTACGTATAGTAAGTAGGAGAAGTATTCTATTCCAACCAAAAATTCGATACCGAGCTTTCACCGGAAGTACATGTTCTGAGACCCCCTGAATCCAAAAAAAGCATTTTTTGTCTTGGATATGCAAACAGTATTAATCTGTGGCAAAGGGAATGGTGCTGCACCTAGCAACCAGCTATTAAGAGATGTATGTGCTTAAAGACTACTGTATTTCTAAATTGCCATTGTGAATATATATTCCCCTTACATCTAGAAGAAACTTAGAGATAGAGTCTGCAAATGTTTATCTTGATTAACATGAAGTAGATGGAGAATAAGCGTTTGTACAAGAGTAGAGAAAGTCATGTGAGTGTAACACATCAGATTTTTTCAAACTACAATATCCATCAAGAACTAAACATGCCTTCCATCTTCCAAGCCATACATCAGCGAGCTACTTCAACGTGGGCGCGCATTAGACTACATAACAACACACTCATTTCCGACATCCGGAGCGGCGAGCCAAGGCACAGAAAACTTAAACGAATAAAACTTTTTAACACCAATCTGCCGCTTGCCGCTCCGCGCGCCCACGAAACAGGCTCACGGCCAAGCACATACCACTGCAGGGGCCATCCAACGGGCAGTGACCGCACGGCACACCAGTGCCATCTGAAGCTTTATATAGTATACATAGTGAGGGTGAAAGAAGTTGTATAAGTATGAATCGGTGTGTATATATATGTAAGTATGATAAAACAAAAAGGGCATAATAAAGTGTGAAATAAACACTAAATAACCCAACGTAATTGTTCTCGGCCGCCCATAGAGGGCCACCGTATGGGTTATGGACAGCCTGAAACACAAAGCAATAGAAACCCAACAAGTATAATAAAAATGTAAATCCTTTTAAATCTTAATAAATGAATCTAGCAGAGGAGAGATGAGGAGTTCATCAGATTTTACCGTGTACTGTGAGGTTGACTCCAGTGAAGCCTGGCAGGCGCGAAGCGTGTATCCGAGCCGGCGAGGGAATTCCAGAAGGCGGATGAGCCTTCCTGAACAGGCAGCAGCGCGCACCGCGGAGGAAGAGAGAAGACACAGCCGGGCAAGAGCAGAGGTTCCTAGGTTCATTAAACCGGCTGCTTAGCAGCCTACACACGCCCTTGGGCACATCTAGCCGCATAATAGGGTAGAGCAATAAGGCCTAAGCAACAGTCCCTGTGACTGGCCCCCCGGGATTCGGCCCACTGTCGCTCGCGCCCTTTATCGGACTCTTTCTTCCTTCCTCTTCTATTATTTTATAAGTTAGGGCCTACCCCCAAAAAAACCCCCAGAGATAATGGTAAATACACGAAGGAAGCGTGACACTCCTGATCAGGCACAAGAGACAGAGACCAGTAGTAGCTAGGAACTTAATGAGCAACTCTCGCAGATGCACCAGTTACCACCTCCAGTAATCTCGCCGCTGCCTGACTCCCCAAATGGGGAACAGGAAACGACAACAATAGTAGTTAAGGGCCCGGATTAGCCAATTGGATTAACGATAATCCTGCCGCTAGCTGGCGTTGGATTAGCGGGAAGTTTGAAAAGTTGCCACTAGCGGTAGGATTATCGTTGATCCATGTTGGTTAATCCGTGGCCAGATAAAGTTTGAGGATAAGGGTTGGTTGGATATGTGGTGGTGAAGAAAAGGTAGAAGAGGGTGATGTTGAGGGGTAGTTTAAGGTCACGTGACCTGGAGTAGGGGATTTGCGATGTGCGTTTGTGGAGAGTTGGGAAGGAAAAGAGGGAATGATTTGCAAGTAAGTGGTAAAAAGTAGATGAAGTTGTGATTGGATGAGAGAAAAAGAGGCGGGAGTGGGGGTATGTTGAAGGTGAGGGGAAATGTATAAAAAGGGGAATGTTGCAGGTGTAAAGAAGTATATGGTAAAGATGATGATAGTGATAGCGTTGGTGATAGTAGGAGTTGCTGGCGCAGAGGAGTTGCGTTAGTTTTGGGAGGTGTGGGTTCGAGTTGAATGTCGAGACGGGACATTTGGAAGATGTGAAAACGATTACGAATTGTTGCCAAACTGTACATGCACATACCGCAAGGGGAGTGGGTGTAGGTTTGGATCTCATTTTATTAACTTGGGGACACTTAAGAACGTGTATAATTGTTTAAAGCCTGTAAGCAAATGTCAGAGGGGGAGGAGATGTGGAGGGTTGATGTACGGGGGTGTAAAGATGGGGCAACTTGAATGCCCTGAGGGTTACAGTTTAAATGGGAGATGTGGGTGTGAGGAAGGTGGAGCGGGTGTGGATGGCAGGTGTAAATTTTACCAAAAGTCTGTGGGTATGTGTGCTAGCGACAACACTTCGATTCTGGTGGAGATGGTGGATTGTAGTTTGTTGGTGGACACGCTAGACTTGCCGGAGGGTTTGGAATTGGAATGGAAGTTGACGCCGAAGGAGAGTGAGCTTATGATGGCTTAAAGCGTTGTAAATGAGATGAATTCCTATTTTTCTGACAATTTTATGTATATGGGGGATGGGGTGAGTGGGAGTTGAATGTAGGTGGTGGAAGGACGATGAGTGGGAGGGTGAAGCGGGCGTCTAGATCGGGTGCGGAGGGGACTTTGAAAATAAATTCGGAATGTAATGGGGATGCGGGGAGGGTGTCG
Organism: Deroplatys truncata; assembly: GCA_030765065.1. Classification (NCBI taxonomy): domain Eukaryota; kingdom Metazoa; phylum Arthropoda; class Insecta; order Mantodea; family Mantidae; genus Deroplatys; species Deroplatys truncata. The sequence continues at coordinate 14,103,937 of CM060975.1, forward strand.
GTGACGAGCATACGAAAAGCAGCATCTGAGAGGTGCAAAAAAGGGGTGAATGTGATAAAGCAAAAAAATGAAAAAAAGAATGTGATAGGAAGGTGAAGGAAACAGGGTGATTGACGGGATGAGGAAGGAAAAAGAAGAATGTGAAAGGAAGGTGGGCGGCATGCAGGGATTGTTGGAAAGAATGAAAAGAGAATTGGAAGAGAAAAAGCAGAATGTGACGAAGCAACAGGAGTTAGTGAATAGAATAAAAGGAAATGTAAGTAAAATGTACGAGGAATTTGAGGCATTAAAGCAGATGATAGGAAAATTGGAAAGCGCATGTGCAGGCGGAGGAGAGGATGAGGAGTTTGCTAACTATGAGCAATCACACGACGAAGACCCAATACCGGAGGAGGAAGACGTTGACGGAGGGGATGCAGAGGAGGGACAGGAGTTAGAATTTGAGACGAAATGAAAAAAGGAAAAGCTAGCTGAAATAGAAGACATGAATTATAACTTATTGCAATAAGTTTGCTATACGTATCTTTTCTTTTGGCATATGTTTATGCCTTAACTTGATATAATGCATGGTGGCCTTTGAAGAATATTTTTTTTTAATTTTTAAACTGTTGTTTGATTTTGCATAATTAGTTTTTATATGCATATTGTGAAATATGTGTGCTATTGATCTATGAGGAAGGGGAAAGGACCCTAACTAGGTAAAGTGTGAATAAAGGAAAATGAAACACTCATTAAGCAGCAAAGCACAATATGTGCAGTGTATTAAACAAGGGTAAAGAAAAAAAAGAAACAACATTGTTTTTAAAAAAAGAGAGAGAGAGAACACTATAAACATTGTCAAATTGAGTAGAATATAAAACATAATTGCAGGAAATGAAAAAAAAATATGAACAACACGGTACCAACTTTTTTTACATACCATATACAAAGAATGAAAAACACATCATATGATGAACAATGGTTTTATATTATGTTACAAATTGCCCCGTGCAACGAGGGCACGATGATTGTTTTTGTGTTTGTAAATGTTTGAACACAATGGGAATATTGTTTATGACACACGAACGCCGTGGATGGCATTGCAAACAAGGGGAAATAACGGTGATTGCTATGGGCGCTATACCACACCGTATACGGCTTGTAACTGTTCAGTAGCAGCTCTTGCTGTTTTTGAGGTATTGTGCGTGCTTGCAAGCCACGCAAAACTTGGTTATGCTATTGCACTGTTCCTCGTACATGCATGCGGAAGTGTTGGGATTGCTCCCTTGAACACTGGCTGACGCCGACATGTTTCAATGGTCTTTGATAGGGTTGGGACACTGGCAAATATGTTGTTGATTGAATTGGTTTGAAAGGCCGTATTTAAGGCACGCGCTAAGCGCCTGGCTGTAAAGACACTTTGGCTGCAGCGCTAAATTAGGCTGAGCTATATCAAAATCCTTAAAACCGAGATTGTCGATGAAAGCATTGACTGAAGGATCTGTGGAGTAATAGGGTTTCCACACGCAGCTGTAAGTGCACTGGACGCTTAAAAGACGGTTCTTACACTGTGCGCACTGAAACCTAATTGTCGGCGAATATGGCTTGGCACAAGGCACATTGGTCTTCTGCAGAAAGCAGAAGTGTAATTCATTCTGTTTTTGAAGAGGAATAAAAAAAGCTAACAAATGTTTTGCTTTAAAGGAATAATCAAAGAAAAAAAAAAGAAAACAAAATTCACACTGCACAAACCTTAAAAAGAGGAAAAGAAAAGGCTAATAATGTAAAGAAAACACTGCACAATAAAACGATCGCATAACGCACATGAAAAGAGGGGGGAAAAAAGCACACTTGCACTACGAAGAGCGCCGCGCCTTTTTAGCCACAAAGCGCAATGCAGCAGCAGGTTGCTCCAGGAGAAGACGCCGGCGAGCTTGGCGAGAAATGGGAAGCAGCATAGGGAGACGGCCAGGTCCGCCACGCTGTTGCTGCTAGGGTCCTCCTCGGGTTGTTGCCCTGAGCAGTAGCAGCCTGAGCTAGGGTGTTGGATCACGGACGCCTTGTTGAACTGCGACAGCAGGTTTCTGCGGGTGGGGTGGTACTGAAACTTTGACGGTGTGCAGGACAGCAGTTGCAGCACCGACGGATCTGGAGGGGAAATGTTTATGAATTAAGGTTGGAGCAAAGGCGGAGGAGAGGATTGAGCGGGTGGGGAAATGTACTTTTGAGGGGATAGGGGAGTAAATTGCGGAAGGTTGAGAGAAGCAGGGGTAGAAGAGACTACAGTGGCGCTGCGGGTGGCTGGGGAAGGGGATAAAGGAGGAGGAGGGTGAGAAGGAGAAACGGGAGAGAAGGGTTGGAGCTCAATGTCACTAAGTGATACCGGCGTAACACTTGGGAAATAGGATGGGAGGGTGAGAGGGGAACAAGCAAATGGGGTAGAAGTTAATTGGCGTAGAGGGGTGAGCTCGGGATCGGAAGGAGAAGAAAGGATGATTACAGACGAGGAGGAAAAAGGAGTAGGCGAGTATGAAGGGGAGCCGGTGAGATAATGCTGTGGTGGTGTAAAACCTGCGGCGTAGGTGTTGTAAGCGGGGGAAAACACCCCGTTGTCTGCACTGGTTGCCGACGGTTCTGAATGCACCACCACCTGCGGAGACGCAGGAGAGGACGACGATGCCGAAGAGACTTCTCCGCTGATGTTGTTGGGCAGGCTGTTTGGCTGCAGATGGCCGAACGCACCGATAAAATCTGGCAACGGTGTGACCTGTTGTTGGTCGATGTCCAAGAACTGCTCACGCCTTGTGAGAAGCTGCTGATACACCTAGCCGGAGGGCGACAAAAAAAAAAACTCCCGAGTAACGGTCACTGTCGAGAACGGTAGTTTTCCTCTACTATAGTTCTCGCCTTTAGGCCGAAACCGCAATAATGGATGTGCACATTGTCACGCAGTACTATCTCAATCAGGCTGGCGGAGCATTCGACGGTCGCGTTTTCATTCTCTACAGAGGCAAGCGCTACCAAAGAGGCAGCGGTCTATTTTCCGCTTTCGGGGTCTGTTCAGAACGGTGCTGCCCTTTTTAAAGAGCGGGGCCAAAGCGGTCGGAAAGGAGGCGCTCAAGCTCACGTGCTCTCCGATGTAGCCACCGCAGGTGTGGCGCCAAAGGAAGCGTTTCAACAGAGAATGAAGGAAGCGGGGCGCAATTTAAAACGTAAGGCCGACCAAAAGCTGGATGCCATGCTTGGTTCCGGAATGCGTCGTCTCAAGAGAATAAAATACATCAAACCCAAAAAGAACACGCTGTCGAAGCTTAAACGCGGTAAGCGCAAGGTGCAAGACGTTTTCTCGTAATGCCAGACGCAGCCGTGCACATCAGTTCCGAACTCGACCTCTTCAAAGATGTTCCCGTTCAGATGAACATCCGAGGAGTCTCGGTTCGTCTTTCTTAACCCGCAAAACAAGCTCATGAAGAATGCCCCCATTACTTTTCATTACTCGGGCAATGCAGACGATTACCTCAACTTAACCTACGTCGTCCTCGAGCTTATGTTGCGCGTTCTCGATGACAAAGGAGCGCCTGTCAAGGCCGAAGTCAACGCCACTTTGGTCAACACCTTAAATTCCCTGTTTCAACAGGTAGAAGTTTCACTAAATAACATCGTGTCCATGCCCCAAGCAGGTTACCCTTATAGAACTTATCTCGAGACGCTTCTCAATTACTCCGACGATGCCATGCGCAGCAAACTAGAATCCCACCTTTGGAGAAAGGACACGGCGGGTATCATGGACACTTTTATCGCCAATGCCGGGTTTCAGTGGCGTCACGGGTTTACCAAAAACGGGAATGTAGTTCAACTCATGGGTCCCCTGTCCAACGCTCTGTTTCACCAGGAAAATCTGCTTCTCAACGTCAGCATGACCGTCAAGCTCACTCCTTCATCTCCTCAATTTTATCTGTTCTCCGACTCGGCCGACTTTAAAGGCTACGCCGAAATCCAATCTGCCACGCTGCGTTTAAAAGCCGTACGACCCTCGCCAACCATCACTTGCTCACCAGGCTAGGCTGGCAAAGAGCAAAGCAAAGTACCATTTCAAGGATGTAAGCTTCCACGCCCTAAGCATCCCAAAAGAGGCCAGAGGAATGACGTTTAGCGACGTCTTCATAGGGCAAATTCCCAGAAGAGTGGTCGTGGCCATGGTCACGAACAAGGCTTACTCCGGCGACTTTAACAAAAACCCCTATAACTTCCAGCATTTCAAGCTAAACTTGTTGCAACTGTACGTGAACGGGCAACCCGTTCCCTCTCAACCTCTTCAACCCGACTTTGCCAACGCACACTACATGCAATGCTTTCAAACGCTGCAGGATGGTCTCGGCATTCACTTCAAAGACGAGGGCCACTCCATCTCTAGAGAAGCGTACCCTGTAGGTTATACGGTCATGGCGTTCGATCTCACTGCCAACATGAGCGCCAACGAATCTCACATCTCGGGCCAGCGCCACGGAACGGTGTCTATAAGCATCGGTTTTGCCGATAAATTAACAGAACCCGTCATTCTTCTGGCGCTGGCGGAAATACATCGCACGGTCGAAATAGGCAACAGATCCATTTTGGTATCATGAACACGTTCCACATTCAGCGTTTTCTTTCCACATGCCCCTCTACGCGCTGTCACTTTTTAGGTGTCTACCCTTGCGACAGGCTTCCCAAAATTCACGCCATTCCCACCCTTCCCATTGCTCTAGTCGCTAACACCGACCCAAGCACCAAACCGGGCAAACACTGGGTTTGCATCTTTGTGGATAAAAACGGGCGTGGAGAATACTTTGACAGTTACGGGATAGGACCCCTTTCGCCTCATTTTCTTCAGTTCTTAAATTCTATCTGCGGGACAAAATGGTCCACCAACGCCAGGAGGCTGCAAGGTTATCACAGCACCACTTGCGGACATTATGTCATAGACTACCTCTCCCACCGCTGCTCAGGCCTACCTCTGCATACCTTCTTTTCCAAAACCTACAAACACGTGTGCCGCGCAAAGTGCTCCCACATCCACCAGACCTGCCAACCTTTGCAGGTAAGTGCTCGTGTACGATATCTTCACTATCCATCTCGCTTTCCTGTAGCGCATTCTCATCCTCTCTCTTGTATGTGCTTTCAGAACGCGCTCAGGCTCATATAAAAAGGCCGATCGTCCAGCCAACGCTTGCCTTAGCCATCATGGACGACGCGCAGGCAGCCACGCCACCCAGGTTAGTCCGCCTTTTATGCGCTACGTTGTTTTTTGTTTCTTTTTGTTTTTGTGCGTCACACTCATTCGTTTCGTGTGTCTCTCTTGTTTCAGTGGCACCGTATTTCAAACCCCAAAATCATCAAAGGTCGCAGCCAAAAGGAAGCTTCGCATCACGCAACAACCCAGCACAAGCGCAGTTGTGGGCCCTCTGTCAGACATCTACTTTCTCAACCCGCAACAAACCAAATTCGTGCGTGGGTTTTCCCCCCAGTCGCCGCACCATCTCGTCGTCACCATTGCCAAATGTGGACAGCGCAACGCAGTCGTCATGAGTTCCTCGCAGTGGCACAAACTCGTTGAAGCCATCCCCATCATTCACAAACGCTTGAATGGCCCACAGGGACGTTTACAGGAATTTCAATTCAGCGACAGCATTACCATTCTGTTCAAAAACGTGTTTGGAAGGCTAAAAATCGTCTTCGCACACCTGCCAGGCGACTCCATCATCCTTAACCAGCAAGAGTTCAACATGTTGGACAGTCTACAGCGAATCGTCACAGACATCATGTATCACAAACAGAAAGAAGAAACCGACGTTCAAAATCAAATCATGGCATTTCACAAGTACATGCTTCACAACCATACCGCAAATGTTCCCTTCCATAACCTAAACTTCACCCAGTTCACCAAGTACATCCGCTCCGCAAATTTTAGAACCTTCCTCGAGGTCCAACATTTTCTCCAAACTCCTTTTGCACTATCTATCGCACAAAATCAAACCTAGTGCGCATGCTTCGCGCGCGCGCTCGCTCTCTACCCATCTTCCGCTCCTCCTCCCGCACACAGACAGTATCCTCTCGTCCTTCGGTATCTCAACAAGTGTTCGCCCCCAGCATGGGATATAAAAACTACCTATCTGTGTACTGCGAAGACACCAAAGTCTTCAAAAACTACGAAGTGGATGGCCACCCTTAAAAAAATACTCCTTATGCACTCCGTTTTGTCGATAACACCTACCACGGCAAACCCATCTCCATCAAAGTTCACAGCTGCGAGAGCAAAATTCATTTTGTGTTTTCCAACATCAACTTCAACGATATGCAGTTCGCAACCTTCTCCTCACACCCATAAAACACGTGACAATGATGATGAAGAACAACAATGGTTTCGATATGTTGCCACAAGGGGATTATACATTATCTTCTACGAACAACAGTACATTTCCATGGCTAAAATGCAGCAAATCATTAACCAGGACCGCATGTGCTTCGGTAGATGCCTAACGGTCAATTTGGGCAATGCCAAACCCTACATTTTCCCCGATCATATACACGGCGATTGGCTGTTCAGCGTCAACGAACACAGAGTTATCGTTGAAAATGAAGACGTCATCAACTCCATGCTCAAACAAGCAAGCAACGTCTGGTGGTAAAACGCAACGGATGTGCTACTTTCTGTGTGCAACATAATCAACTTCCCAACGGATGTTCTCCTTCCTGCGTGTGCAATTCCCACGGATGTGGCGCAACAAACTTTTCCTACGGTTCCCACGGATGTGGTGCAACGGACTTTTCCCCCCTTCCACTGGTTCCCACGGATGTCCTGCTTCCGGCGGATGTGCAGCAACACCCTTTTTCCCCTCCAGTAGTTTCCCACGGATGTGCTCCTTCCTGCGTGTGCAATTAAGGCTTCCTGTGAATGTGACGCAACCATCCTACCCCCACCAGTGGTTTCCCCATATATATTCCCTCCAATGTTTACCCCTCACACAGTGCAGTTCTAACATTCGGATATGCCAGAGGTTTCGTGCCCAGCTCACACCTGCTCCTGCTGCACAACCAAAGTGCTCAATCCTCGTAGCACCAACCTTTGCTACACTTGCGAAGTTCACTACTTTCAGGAACTCGCCAGGCTTCGCCAACAAATAGAGGAATTTAACTGGAAGTACAACAGGCATTCCTAATGACTGGCGATTGCTCCTCTGTACTCCTCAAGTTTCTTCAAAATCATAGGTGCATTCAAGTTCTCCTCCCTCAGGAACGAGAAGTTCTGCTTCAAAACGCAAACACCATCTTCTCAAGTTATCCTCCTGTCAACGTAGACACCGTGTGGGAGCAGCTACCCATTCACCTTCAACACATTTGCGCACCATATCGTCACTGTACACACCACTACAACCTACCTTCTCAAAGAACTCACTTTGACGGACCACCATCGTTCGTTAAAAACTGCCACTGGTGTGCCAAAAGCGAAACATGAGTGCAAACGCTCTCATTCGTCAACTAGCTGAGCTCTCCAACAACACCGACATTCTCTGCGTTGCTGCTCTGCAAGAAAACGTACCATACACTGTTCTAGACGTCAGATCACTCACCACCGGATACGGCACAAGAACCATTCACAGTCTTTCTACCTGCAAGATACGGAAAGGCTACTCCAGAACTCATTCAACAACTCGACACCGCCAAGTTCACCATAACCTACCAAGGTGTAGAACATCTCTCAAACGGATTCAAGAAATACATCGTCAAGTTCGCACCAAAATGAGCCGCGAAACCGAACCCATCCACATTGGAAACAACCTCCTCCTCAAACTCCTCTTTCTGCCAATGGAGAATATTCTCAACTCTCATTACTCTCCGCTCAAACCACCTTCTTTGGCAATCAAAAACAAGTCATCGTCAAACTTTCCTCCAACAAAAACCAGACCATCCACGTCAAGTGCCTCCCTTCCAAAGCGCAGCAGATGCTCAACTCTCCGTCTTCCTCTGCCACAACAAAACACCTAACCTCAACATCAACGTCACTTCCAATGGATGCTACTCCAACAACTTCACCAACGAGTTCGTCATCGCCGTTCCCTCACCCATGGAAACGCACACCAACTTCCAAAATCTTCTTCTCACTTGCATCACCAAACCCATCAATGCCGTTTTTCGCATCAATAGCGACTCCAGCGACACCGACAACATCTCCATCGTAATAAAGTTCAAAATCATCTTTTGTGAGAAACAAAGTGATTGCTCAGAGTGATCTTTCTTCTCAAAAACGATAAACACAAAGTGCGTGTGCACAGTGATTTATGTACTATATACAATTCAGTATCATATCCATCTTAATAATGCTATTTCTTTCACTCCTATGTTGTATGTATCATGTCATAAATTCATATTCCTTTTCTTTCAATATTATTTTTAATACCAGTAAACATTATCATCATTTACTGTAAATCTCCGTTTTCATAATAAGTACATTGTATAGAACATTTAGTAAATAATTATCATTTTTTAATACCTGTAAACATTACTAATCTTATCATTATGTATAATCATTCACTGTAAATCTGTGTTTTTTCAAAATAAATTGTATGTATCATTTAAGATATACTTGTTATTCTAATACCTGTCACCATTTCCAATGTTATCCTAAGCATCACTTATTGTCAATCTGTGTATTGAAAATAAATAAATAAAAAGGGCCCGGATTAGCCAAACTGGATCAACGGTAATCCTACCGCTAGTGGCAACTTTTCAAACTTCCCACTAATCCAACAGATTAACGCGACACCAACGCCACCTAGCCCTGGCAGATAACGAAGCACCAGAAATAGAACATGAGCAACTCAAGAATGTCACACTAGACAAACCTGTGGCACCAATAAAAGCCAGCTTGACACACAACCGACGAAGACACCCAGCAACCAGTTGCACAGCAACGTAACGCAACCCGCGTTGCACCCACTGAGGGGAAACCAACATTACCAGCCTGGAAGAGCAACCTAAGTCATCGGTTGTCTCACAAAGGCAGACGGACAAACCAAACAATGCACAACCGACTGCAAGCTACGCAAGCGTGGTGATGCAGCCGGCAAACGTCACAAACCCGTACACATTTGTTTTCACTGTGGGTCAAGATGCGGAACCGGCATCCACAACTGGGACCAGCAATGATGCCCCTCAACCCAGGTCTCCCAAATGCCCTCCCATCTACGTCAACAAGACCAGGGAGAACAACTCACCGAACTATTGCTTCAGTTTGACTCCCAAACAAAACCTGAAAAGTACGAAATAAAAAGGACCCATCTGTCACATGACATACAACTCATCATGTCAGATGAAGTAGACTACAAGCTAGACTTCCATCTGGTTCCCCACCCCTCACTAAGGACATTCAGAGTCGTAGCCAAGGGCCAACAACATTGGTCAGGTCCTCAAGGCAGAACTACTTAACAGACACAACAATACGCTCCACCCAACTGCACAGATGGAACAGAGCCAAAACGCATTTACCAATATACATGATAGAAATTCAAAATAGGGAAGAATACGAAAAAGCCCTAAGAATCACAGACTTGGCACACTACCATGTGAAAATGGAAGATTACCGGCGCCCCTTAGTACCAAAGCAGTGTGACCAGTGCCAACAACTGCCGGACACTGACAGAGGTATGCTCAAAGTGCGCCGAGCGGCACTCGCACCGCATATGTGCGGTGTCGGAGGCTGAACGCCACTGCGCCCTCTGCCAGGGATCCAGCCACGGCTCCTGCTACCGCAGATGCCCTGAATACCAAAGAGCCTTAGCTCTCAAACAAAGCCAAACTTCAGGCCCGCGGACATACCGTCCTAGATGGCAGGCTGAAACTAACCAGCATGCCAGGACATCAGAAACTTACATTCGACCCAACTCAAGGGTCCCCCAACCAAGATCCACCGAAGAATGGCGGCAAGTTGGCCCCAAAGGAAAAACACTGCCTTTAGATCAGCAAAGACGAATTCCTAAGGGAAAAGAACTGCCACCAGAGCAGCAGTTGAAAACCCAACTCAAACAGTTTGAAAGAACACACACACACACGGGTGGACAGCAGCAGTCGCGGCGATGTCTGGAGGCGCAGAGAAACCATACTGCGCAACATGAAACACACCAACATACAAATCGAGCAACTGGTAGACCAAACCAAGTCCATAAACGCAATGCTGGCAGAACAGCGCAAAGATCTCCCTCAGTTCCTTGCCATGCATTACCCCTTCTTTAGGCTCTTCCAAGAAGAACACAATGGCTAAATCAAAAACCGAGATCCTCACTTGGAATGCTAATCGAATCCGACGCCGCAGAGGAAAACTCAGACAGTTCCTCTGCATTCACCCTTACTCAATTGCTGCACTCACTGAAACGCATCTGAATACCCAAGACCACCTTTACATACCCGGCTGCAAAACATATCGCTTCGATCGGAACCGCCACGGAGGGGGCATGGCCCTCGGACACCGGGAAGTGAATTTCAGCGAAAATATAGATTTTTTGTTTTCTATTTTATAAAAAAAGTACAATTCCTTAGCTTTAAAATGATATAAATAACATGGTATGATACACGATTAGTAAGCCCTTTAAATTGGTCATTTAAATATGGCGGCGCAAGGACACGCCCTCCCATCTTCCACAACCTCGTGCACAATGAGTTAGGTTTCTTTCGCTTAGAATTTCTGAACGAACCCACTGATTGACATGGGGTAAATTTTAGCTAGTGCATTGGACAGTCTGCTATACACTGCAATGTGCTGCCATGTGCAACATCTGTTTCCTACTTCGTAGTTTGAATGTTTTGTTTTGAGCACGTGGTTGAATGTTGTGGTTATAAATTCACTAGTGAGTGTGTGTGGAAGTGCCTTTCCTTGTCAAAACATAATGGGTAGAGTGAAATCATTTGGTAAACGTAAGTTTCCTGGCAATAAATATGTGAAAAAGAGTGTAGAAAGCGCAAGTAATGCTGCTGAAGCTGGTAGTAGTAAATGTGTCTGAGAGCTCGTCTGAAAAAAAGCCAAGAAACCTTCCTGAGCAGAATGATGATTCTTTTCTGGTTAATTCAGAAGTGAATGGAGGTACTGTCAGTGACTCAGGAGATTGACTTTGTCCTTGAACAGCAAGCGTGCAGTGGACTGGGAGCTTCTTGCATAAGATGTAGATAGTGCAACACCAACAGTTCAAAAATATTGTCAACAAGTGCAGCCTTACTGCAGGCAGTGTCAGAGGATGCTACAGTGTTAAAACGCGTTGTATCGCGAGTGTCAAATTAATATAATTCATTAGTGAAATGGCTAACTTTCGGAAAAAGGGAAAAACCATTCATAGCGAGGCTCGCGAAATAATAAACCATGTAAACGAGCAATGCAAAAAGGAAGCAGAGCAGAAACAACTAATTCTACCGATTTCGCGAGGGATGAGAGACAGGCAATTAGTGCGGTGGGTCTGTGGGAACAATTAAGAATATACGACAAGAAATTGTGAAGAGAACAGAAGGAAGCCCTTTACGCACTGCAGGCAAGACAAGACCTCCAAATCCAGAACGAAATATAAATATAGGCGATTTTCGACATGTGCTCATTAAGCGGACAATAATGGACTTCTACATCAATAAAAAGATAGTTCCGACATGCAGAAAGTTACTCCTGTAGTTAGAAGTAAGATACAATTTCCTTGGGGGTTAAGGAGAGTTATTCGGAAATTGGGATTTAGATGGCGCAAGTGCCGAGGAAAGCGAACAATCTTAATCGAAAAGCCAAGAATTGTTGAATGGAGATGCAAATACTTGGCTGAGCTAGGGGAATACCGAAGTCAAGGCTGGGATATCGTTTATTTGGATGAAATGTGGATGGACAATAATTTAACATTCAAGAAATGTTGGCAAGCTGATGGGATCACAGGGGTGCTTACTGATGGTAGTGCAGGAAACACTCATTGACCAAGAGAAAAGGTATTTAAGATTGACCGCATCCTTAATGCACATGGACACTCCACTCTGTATCTGCCGCCTTACAATTGCGATCTTAATCCCATTGAGGTTGCATGGGCGACAGTAAAGCACTTCATAAGGGAGCGCAATGTTACTGGGGAATTTTCGTTATTTCGTTTATTGAGTTTAACCAACGAAGGAATCTCTGCGGTACCTGCAGAACACTGGGTAGGATATCACCGGCATGTTAGAAAATTAGAAGATGGTTACTGTCCATGGATCGTGTGGTTTCTGATGTGATCGATCAGATTATTATTTCAAATGCAAACGACAGTTCTTCTGATGAGCAAGAAGGGATATCATCCGATGACTCGGACTCCGAATCATCTGCATGGATCTTGCATACCCTTTGGATTAATGAGGTTAGTAAAATAATATTTCACATGTATAGTGTCGTAAATATACTGTTTTACATGTATACACGCTTTACAAGTTCACTTATTGAAATTATGATCATAATTGTTTTGTTTGATGCGGTAATAATGTAATATTGATGTTACTTCGCCTAATATTTGTTGTCGCGGAAAGAAAGGATAAGTACCTTTGGAACAGGGTGTAAACAATAAAGCGATAGGAAAGAATAACACAACCCTCTCTCAGGTTCGCTTACGTCAACCTCAAGGACAAAGCTAAACTCCTGAGTCACAGACAGTAGTTATGTTATTATTAAGTAATTTGATCAACAACTTTGCAAAATGCAAGTTTTGTGGAAGTGAATTTGCTATTAAAATAAGTGAAGAGGAAAATAGTAGAAGGTGTTTGGCCTCAAAATTATGTGCTTTGTATGAGAAATGTGGTACCAAAAGTTATGCTATGACCTCACCATATTTGGGTTCCTGTTTTGAAGTAAATGCCAGGTTAATTGGTAAAGGGGTAGCTGCAGCTCAGACATTCTGTGCTATAATGGATTTGCCACCACCTCCCACTAAGACAAAACAACGCCTAGATTTAATTGAAAAAAGCATTAGTGAAGTAGCACTGGATTCAATGAAGAAAGCAGTAAAAGAGGCAGTGAATGAAAAGAATGATAATATTAATTTGACTGCTGCCTTTGACGGAACGTGGTCATGTATCATTAAATGGTGTGGTAACAGCTACTTCCATTGACTTAGGGAAAGTGTTCTAAGAGCTGCAATGTATGCCATGATTGTTCAATTAATTATGTGGGTTCTAGTGGGGGAATGGGGTACACTCTGTCAGTCAGTATGTAAATTATCTTGGAGATTGGGACTCCAAGAGTAAAACAAAGTAAAGTTTATGGGGATAACATTGATATTACAAAATTAGAATGTATAGGACATGTTCAAAAGAGAATGGGTGCCAAGCTTAGAAAATTAAAAGTTAACATGAAAGGAAAAATATTGCCTGATGGAAAACCACTTGCAGGTCGTGGAAGACTGAAATTGACCTCCTTCAGCAGTATTATGGGCTTGCTATAAGAAGGAATGCAAGTAAAAGTATTACAGAAATGAAGCAGGCTATTTGGGCCATATTTTTTCATAAATTGTCCACTGACAGCAAACCACAACATGGTTTGTGTTCTAAGGGAGAAGATTCCTGGTGCAAGTATCAGAAATCACAAATAACCAACCAACCATATAAACACAAACATTCTCTTCCTGAGGAAGTTCTCTTAGCTATAAAACCAGTATTTAGAGAACTTTCTCAAGATGATCTGCTTAGAAGATGTTTGCATGGACGTACCCAAAATCCAAATGAAAGTTTTCACCATTTAATATGGGAAAGGATTCCAAAAACTGTGTATGTAGGGGCAAAAACTTTGAAAATAGGGGTGTATGATAGTGTAATTTGTTTTAATGAAGGATGTAGTGTAGGCTTAAAGTTACACAAAAAATGGGTATAAAAACTGGTCAAAATATGAAGACAGCATTTTTAAAAAATGATAAGACGTCGACTCTCAGAGGCAAAAAAAATCAGCTCAAACAATTTGTGACAAGGCTAGGCCCAAGATGAAGAGGAAGAGAGGAGCTGAAAATAACCACAGTGATGAGGAATATGGACCTGGCATGTTCTGACAAAGTGAGTAAATAAGCAAAAAGTGCACTTTCAACTTTCGACTCAATTTCCCGTAACTTCATTTTTTAACACTTCAGGTACAGTTTTCTCAAAAACTATCAAAGCTATTGTCATAAAATTTTTACTGTACATGTATAGCTACCTAATGTAGCTAGTGAACTAACCTTTTCTTGGAATACTAAGTTTAAGATGGATAGCAAAAATAGTAACTGGTAAAAAATATAGGTCATTTGTGTCATTAGATATGCAAAACTTTTTTACCTTCTCATATTTATGGTATCCAAATTTAATTTAGTTCAGGATCTCAAGTTATATGTTAAGTATCACAGGAAAAAAAAAATGGTGTCTGTACAATCAACCCTAAGGAAGAAAAGTGTACCTCAAGCTTTTTTGTTAGAAAACATGGTGTGACTTTGCCACTTTTTCATAAAAGTTTTTGAATTTATCCCAAATATTATATGCTAATTAAATGCAGAAATGCTTGTTCTCTAAGACTCCCAAATTTCATTTTAATCCAGCAAATTTTAGTAACAAAAACTGAAATTGAATTGTACGCATAACTTGGGTATGGCAGAAATGCAATCACTTCCTGGTGTCCTTAATAGCCAACCACATCGCACACCACCAAACCCACATACCACCACTTCAAAGACTAGAGGCAACTGCAGCCACCATTAATATTGAAAACAAACCAGTAACCATTGTCTAGGCATATAACCCCCCGGACGACATTAACACAGAGGACATAGACACTCTCAACATAAACCACATCGTAATGATACTAGGCGACCTAAACGCAAAACATCCCAACTGGAACTGCCAAAATCCCAACTGTTCTGGAAATAAACTTGCATCTCATGAGTTTCTCTCTAATTACTTGATCCACGCACCTGACCAACCGACACACATCCCGTGGCAACAAACTCAGACTCCAGACATACTTGACATTGCTATATCCCAACACCTCTCCTACCCAATAACGCTAACAGCACTAAATGAACTATCATCAAACCACTTGCCCGTACTAGTCACCATAGATGCCTCCACACACAAGATACAAGCACCCCCCGTTACAACTATCACAAATCCAACTGGGCCAAATTCCAAAACCACATCGACCAGCATCTAACAGATACCCAGATTAATTCCCCTGACGACCTAGAATGCGCTATCAAACACATTGAAAACACAATAACCCAGGCAATCTCGTCCTGGGTTATTGTGTTTTCAATACACATCAAAAGACTACAAACTTGCCAAAATAAAATCTTACGCTTAGTATCAAAAGTGCCAACGATAGCTCCCGTTGACATACTACATAATGAACTAAAAGTAGATACCATCGAGGAATTTATAAAAAAGCTACCTACACATCACAATGCTCATATTCACAACTTAGGCAACTATACAACAGAAGCGAATAAACATAAGCGTCCTCTGTCAATTTTCGACCGAACACTGTTCCACTACGCGACAGAGCCTAACATCCAAGAACACGAACAAAAGCTAATCTCACTTCATGACCTTCTCGCTGTTACAGAGTTCAAGTCCTTGCGCTATCCAGCCAAGGTGGCACCGGGAGAAGAAGGCCTCCCCGCGTGACACACTCGTGCAGCTGCACCGAGATGGGTTGGCTGCTTATCTGTGTGGGCACAAAGACGAACGGCTTCATCCAAGGACCAAGAGAAGACGAGCAAGACAGCCTTGCAACTCGGATGTCCCAGGATCTCCTCCTGGCTGAAATAATTGACACACTTCTCAAGGGAAGGAACTCAGAAGCACACATGACGACTGGCTATGCTCATAGACTAAGAGTATATCCATAAAATGTTTGCTGTAACATAGGTTAGACATACAATAATGATTGCACTAATTTGCAACAAAGCAAACCTCAGTAATACCATAGAATGTAACCAATTACCTAGTGTAATGCACGATTAATCACCTGGGGTTACTCAGGGCATGTCATGTGTAATTCCGGGTAACTAACCCTTGACGCGCTCGCATGCCAGCTACACACCTTTCATTGAATAACCAGGGTGCTATGCGGGACCCGACTAAAATGCACGATATTACTAATAGCTATCACATACTAACACGTGGTGGGTTTTTTTAGTAGGTATTCCGCGCTTTGAGTGGCGAGCCCCACATATCCCCCCAGCCATTGCACACCGGCTGGGGGTTGAATGCAGCAATGCATTTTCCCCCCACGGAAAAAAAGGGGATAGCAGGGTAGAGCACCAAGACCTAGTGGCTGGTACCCTGCCGGGGTTCGGCCCTCAGTTACTCGGGCTTTTAACGCCCTCTAGCGGCTCTTTCTCTCCGACTTTCCTTTCTTCATTCCTCTTCTCTATTAGATTTTAAGGTCCCCTCAGTCTAAACGCTCCCAACCACCTTCCCCGTTCAGCAAGAATGAAAGGGCAATAAAAGAAAAAGAAGGAAATAACCCACAGCAAAACATTTCATGCGTGTGTATGAAAACAGCTACTGACACTGCAGTGAAGACACAAGATACCAAAAGTTGTTAACATTCATGAATACCTTAAGGAGTTTGAAACTGAAGGAATTTATATCTCTGATTCAAAGAATAAAATAATGATGTGTAAATGTTTAATGTATGTATAGACTGGTGCCAAAGAGATGTGTGTGTGAAACTGTGCAATGCAGCTAGCTCTACGCACAGACAGAGCTAAGAAAGCTGTTAAAGGAGTCGCTGACGATGAGGACGAATGCCCTCGAAAACGTTTCTGTTTTATGTAACTTTAATTAGTGAAGGTGAGTGTAAAAAAAATGTGACTCAATCTAAATCATAAGAAAGCTGTGTTTGCCAATAAATGACAGCTAACTATTTCAGAAACAATTAGCAATGCCAAAAACATTAAATAGGATAAAGAATGAACCAATATGCAATGCAGTAAGCATGCTCATAAAAATGAATATACCTGGAATAGTTGGACAATCCAAACTTAAAGGCATACATGTCTTTTAATTGTAGCAAGTGGGTATTGTATGGGTGCCTCTTCCTGCTGCTGCTGCTCAGCAATTAATCAGACCCAATATTTAGACGAGTTTCGTATTTACAGCTTGTCTGCAATGTGACATGAAGCTTTCAAACCATTTTGAAATGCAAGAAAGCGCTACCAGTATTCAAAACATTTTCAATCTCATGAACTGGCATGTTTCTTTGTGGTACTTTTAAGTCAAATGTTTAATCAATTGACAAGGTTGCATAATTTGTTTAATTTAATGACTGAGGTTATAATTTGGTTAGTTACTTTTCAATTGTAGTATTTCTAACTTATATTTTAATAACAGCAGGTATAAACATGCTAATTATAATATCAACATAACCACTTTAAAAAATCTGATGTGTTACACTCACATGACTTTCTCTACTCTTGTACAATCTATTTTTACAAACGCCTATTCTCAATATGCTTCATATTAATCGAGATATCGAGATGTCAATCTTATTTGCAATTTTCTTGTAGATGCAAGGGGAATATGGTAGCTTTTAAGCGATAGTCAAATATTTTATCGCTGGTTGCTATGTGGCGCATTCCATTCTCTTTGCATGTCCAGGACATAAAAAAATGAATAACGAATTTGAGAAAAAGTATAAGCATTGGAAAATTTAAGGAAATAACAAGCAATATCTCGAAAAGGGTTCACTCAACAAAAAAAATGTATATAAGTTGTTTATTTTAACGCGATCTACATTTTTTGTGTAGTAAAATTTTGTCTATCTCTTATGGTTTACCAGTTATGCAAAAGTCGTTCATAATGAAGAATACTTTTGGAGACATTCCCAGAAATTTCGAGATATACATTTCATTTCTCATGACATTATCTTAAACATATGATATTTTCATCAAAATCGTTAGAGCCATTTTTGAGAAAATTAAAATTTTCGAAAAATGTTCCATGTAAAGGGTAGTCTGGGGTGGGGGGATTTTCTTGAAAATCTTTGTGTCGCATCTCTGGAAGATACTGAACGTAAATACCAAGTTTGGTGTTTATCCGACTGTTAGTTTTTTAGTTATGCTGTTCACAGACACACACACACACACACACACACACACGGACATGTTTCCAAAAATGCTTTTTTTGGATTCAGGAGGTCTCAAAACATGTATTTCCAGTGAAATCTCGGTATCGAATTTTTGGGTGGAATACAATACTTCCCCTACTTACTGTACGTAGTAGAGAAAGTAAAAAAGCAAACTTAATTCATTGTTTTAGGAGTTGGAGATATGTGTATGCAGCCCGTGTTGCGCAAAAACTGAAAGAGGAAGTCATGGAATGCATAAAAAACCAGCATGTTGTACTGTGATGCCAACAGACAGGAAGGGCCGCTGTGTGTTTATAATACTGCTGAGAATGTTTTCCTCATGTGCAAAGCAGAACATTTTGCTGGAGCAAGCAAATACCAGGGCAGTAATGGCTGTGCTTCAGGAATATGACAACACTCGGACCCTCGTGATGGACTCAGCAAGATACATGACTTTGTGTGCACAAATGTGTTACATTCTGCCATGATTAGCATTCAATGCTGGCCACATAAGCTGGCTCGTGGTGCTCAATAACTAAATAGTGCCGTTTCCAATGCCAAAACGTTGTTTCTCAACACTCAGAAGAGGAAACACATTCTTGAGAGAGATGAAGCCAGAACTACAGCCTTTGCATCCCCAGTTCTAACTATGTGGACCTCTTGATTTAAGTCGGCCCTTTATCTTGACGAACATATCCAATATTTGGTTCACTTTAGCAATACTATGGATGAAGATGGAGCTGCAGTCAGGTTCTTTACTGAGATGAACAGCAACTTGTTGACTGCACCAACAGTTTCATCTGCCATCAACTTGAAAGAAGCAGAATTGCTAACCTGGTCAGCACAGGAATGTTTCAACCAAACAACTGCAGTAAGTCTGGAGAGCATTTGTGAAACAAAACTAACCAGGCTGGTGATGACTTGACACAACAAAAGTTTTCCTTTAAACCTTTACAATGTGACAAACATTATAACAAATGGTGAGACATCTGTCCTGGAAAGTGCTGCAAAGATTCGCTTTTGAAGCAGCTGCTTCTTTCCAGGACATCTACGTTTGCAGAAAATTGTAAACAAAACTGTTAAAAAGGGAGAGACTATCAAATTGCTGAATGTGGACAGTGAGGGAACATACATACAGACTCAGAACCCATGCTCTAGAAGTAGCTCAACAAATAGCAGTATATGTTTTTCCAATGTGAACCTAATTTTAATATGTGCAAATCAATTACATAGTTTTCAATTGAAAAGCTTGTTATTTTTATTTACTGCCAAGGGGAAAAAAAAAAAAAAAGTAAACCTCTGTAATCCACATTTCTGTACCGATTTCCTGTGACTTATATGTTCTTATGTCTTGTGCAGTGTTTACTCCAAGTTTTGCTGGACCATGGTGTGGAGCTGGTGAATATGCAGGCCAGCCACCTTGACCACTGACCCAGATACCAGCTGCAGCAGAACCTGACATTTTCCATAACAATGAGCACTGTAATACTGTCACGACCTGGAGCAGGTAGCTTATAAGGAAAGCACAGAGAGGGTAGAGACAACTCTGGTATCAGTTGGATGGCCCATTTATTGAATCTGTAATTTAGTACTACAGTGGGCTACAGAACCCAAAGTGTTCGGGTTTGATACTAGTTTCATCTGTCTTGAAGAGACTTTTAGAACATAGGTGTTTACAAAGTGAAATACATAATATAATTTTCCCCTACGGAAACATCTCGCCGAATGCACAGGCCTTAAAAGCGATAGCTTACAGACTTTACATTGGGAAATCAGAGGGAAAATGATGCAGATCAATTAACAGCAACAACAGTTTCCCCCACGGGGCTTACTTTAGAGGAGACATAACGCAGCTGTTGAGCGTTGTGTCAAGCGCTGGACCAGAAAGACTAGAACCCTGCAATGCTGTTCTGACGGCCTTAATATACATCATCCTTGCCTAGGGGGGTCGCAAAAATCATGCTGTAAGCTTTACCAACGCCCTAGGCTTGAGTTGTAATAGGCAATAGCAGCAAAGCATTCAATTTGTTCTAGAACATTCCTAGTGACGCATGACAACTCAGGGTGCAGCTCGAGCTGTGCAAATCTGCACATACGCCAGAGGAAGCTGATGTCATGGTAAAATCCTTTAGGATTATCATAGGAAGTGGTTACTCTTGCTGTTCCTAAGAGAGTTAGTTGCTGTTACAATCCAGAAGTCGAGAAATGTAAAAATATATAATTTATATAAGAATGTATAAATTTACCAAAATAAGTAAGTGTCATAATATAAATATATGCGTCTTGACATAATCCTTCACAATCCTCAACAGCTTACATGACAATACCACACTGTTATGGGAGGAGTACCAATAATACCTCCTCTATAAACTTGATGATACAAATTAAGTGTTTAAAACAGTGCGGCATGTTATAAAACACTAGTCAACGTTTAAAAAAAACTAATTCCTCCATTACCTAAAATTGAATTGGACATGTTTCAAAGAGGCATGCTCTCCATCCTCAGCAGGTTGGCCGGCTGAAGTCTATGTCCCTCGTTGCCCGGTCTACCACTATTCCCATTGGTCAGTCGCAAGACAGTCTATTGCTGGTATTTTGAAGTTCATAACTTGATTTATGTTCTTAATCATATAAATATTTTCCTACACTGTTAATTCCGAATGGTTCTTAGCTGGTTTTAAAACTTTGATTAATAACATAATGTGTAACAAAAATGATCAAAAAACTGTGACGGAACATGCATACATATTGTAGACATAGCAATTTACATGTTTTAGTTATAAGAAACTGAATGTAAGTATAAAGCTGGAACCTTGTCCGACTTCCTGGACACGCCTCCTTCAAAAGGACACAAGGGTGGACAAAGCAAGTGGGGTGAGAGACATGACACTCTCCAGATGGCTCGAGGGGTGCGAGATTCCAGAGGCTTCCAAACATGTGTGCTGATGTGAGCCAATAAGCATAGATGAAACAGATTTAAAATATATAAATGAACGAATGAGATTCAATGTATCTAAATGCTCGGGAAAAATAGCATCTGCAAGCGTTATGGCTAGTGTTTGTATAAAAGGGAGTGTGAGGATGAACATTCTGCTTCCTACATATAACTCATCCGCTTATAACAACAACGTCATGTTTGTAATAAGTAAAGTTTTAACATTTAAAATAGAGAGTTGAGGGTTGTTACACTACATCACTATGATAAACAACCCTCAACTCTCTATTTTAAATTATGACACATCACTGTTACAAGCTTCTAAATCTTCAAAAATTGAGCGAAAGTTTTAACAGTTAATAAATCCAAGTGTCCAATCATTCAAATGCAAGACCACACCTGAGATAAGAGCATACGGAGACTACATCTTGTCAGATAACAACCCATCCACAGATACATATCGCCAGAGAAAACAACCCACGACCCATCCCTTCAAAACATAGAACATGGAAAACTATTAGGGAAGTTAGTACACTAAAAACAGGTGATACAGGAAAGATTCTGCAAAATCAACGTACCACTCAAAAGGGTTTCAAATAATGTAAAACTGGCTCCACAAAACAAACATAATGTGAGAAATCTGCTTAACCAACCTTTAAATACCACTCCGAGCAATAAATTATCAGGAATCTACTGCATCAACTGTGAAGACTGTCATAAAATATATATTGGAAAGACAAAGAGAGAAAGCAGATTGAAGGAACATCTCAGAAATATAGAGGGCGTGCCCTCTTTGAAACATCTCCGATTCAATTTCAAGTGAAGCAATTAGTATGTTGAATAGTGTTTTCTTTTAACATTTTAATACCTGCTCTGATCTATAATTCCTGATGAAATTACTGTGTTGTGAAGCAAACTTTAGTAAAACATATGAAAAATGTGTGGCAGTGTAATGTAATAAAACACTGCAGGTATGTCATGCTTTCTTGGCACAGCACGGCAAGCAACTACCACATTTGAATGAAAATGTGCCTATGGTCAGTGCTTCTTCCCCCACAGCACAATGTTGTCATGTACATCATTATCAGGCAACTTGAAGAAAAGCCATTAAATCATCACTGAAGCTGCCAAACCATTGTGTCAGTACACAGAGATCTCGACAACATACGCACCAGAACAAGTGATTGGTCACTTCCACCCCAGTCCAATGACTTGGAAATGTTTCATTGAGCCAGTGCTGGTCATCCTGCTGTAACAAGTGATTGGTCACTTCCACCCCAGTCCAATGACTTGGAAATGTTTCATTGAGCCAGTGCTGGTCATCCTGCTGTAACAAGTGATTGGTCACTTCCACCCCAGTCCAATGACTTGGAAATGTTTCATTGAGCCAGTGCTGGTCATCCTGCTGTAACAAGTGATTGGTCACTTCCACCCCAGTCCAATGACTTGGAAATGTTTCATTGAGCCAGTGCTGGTCATCCTGCTGTAACAAGTGATTGGTCACTTCCATCCCAGTCCAATGACTTGGGAATGTTTCATTGAGCCAGTGCTGGTCATGCTGCTGTAACAAGTGATTGGTCACTTCCACCCAGTCCAATGACTTGGAAATGTTTCACTGAGCCAGTACTGGTCATGCTGCTGTAACAAGTGATTGGTCACTTCCACCCCAGTCCAATGACTTGGGAATGTTTCACTGAGCCAGTGCTGGTCATGCTGCTGTAACAAGTGATTGGTCACTTCCACCCAGTCCAATGACTTGGAAATGTTTCACTGAGCCAGTGCTGGTCATGCTGCTGTAACAAGTGATTGGTCACTTCCACCCAGTCCAATGACTTGGGAATGTTTCACTGAGCCAGTACTGGTCATGCTGCTGTAACAAGTGATCTAGACTGTGTTGAGACTGGAACAAGTGATTGGTCACTTCCACCCCAGTCCAATGACTTGGGAATGTTTCATTGAGCCAGTGCTGGTCATGCTGCTGTAACAAGTGATCAAGACTGTGTTGAGACTGGAACAGGTGATTGGTCACTTCCACCCCAGTCCAATGACTTGGGAATGTTTCACTGAGCAGTGCTGGTCATGCTGCTGTAACAAGTGATCAAGACTGTGTTGAGACTGGAACAGGTGATTGGTCACTTCCACCCCAGTCCAATGACTTGGGAATGTTTCACTGAGCCAGTGCTGGTCATGCTGCTGCAACAAGTGATCTAGACTGTGTTGAGACTGGAACAGGTGATTGGTCACTTCCACCCCAGTCCAATGACTTGGGAATGTTTCATTGAGCCAGTGCTGGTCATGCTGCTGTAACAAGTGATCTGGACTGGAACAGGTGATTGATCACTTCCCCCTAGTCCAATGACTTGGAAATGTTTCAATGAGCCAGTGCTGGTCATCCTGCTGTAACAAGTGATCTAGACTGTGTTGAGACTGGAACAAGTGATTGGTCACTTCCACCCCAGTCCAATGACTTGGAAATGTTTCAATGAGCCAGTGCTGGTCATCCTGCTGTAACAAGTGATCTAGACTGTGTTGAGACTGGAACAAGTGATTGGTCACTTCCACCCCAGTCCAATGACTTGGGAATGTTTCATTGAGCCAGTGCTGGTCATCCTGCTGTAACAAGTGATCAAGACTGTGTTGAGACTGGAACAAGTGATTGGTCACTTCCACCCCAGTCCAATGACTTGGGAATGTTTCATTGAGCCAGTGCTGGTCATCCTGCTGTAACAAGTGATCTGGACTGGAACAGGTGATTGATCACTTCCACCCCAATCCAATGACTTGGAAATGTTTCAATGAGCCAGTGCTGGTCATCCTGCTGTAACAAGTGATCTGGACTGGAACAAGTGATTGGTCACTTCCACCCCAGTCCAATGACTTGGGAATGTTTCATTGAGCCAGTGCTGGTCATGCTGCTGTAACAAGTGATCTAGACTGTGTTGAGACTGGAACAAGTGATTGGTCACTTCCACCCCAGTCCAATGACTTGGGAATGTTTCATTGAGCCAGTGCTGGTCATCCTGCTGTAACAAGTGATCTGGACTGGAACAGGTGATTGATCACTTCCACCCCAGTCCAATGACTTGGAAATGTTTCAATGAGCCAGTGCTGGTCATCCTGCTGTAACAAGTGATCTGGACTGGAACAAGTGATTGGTCACTTCCACCATAGTCCAATGACTTGGGAATGTTTCATTGAGCCAGTGCTGGTCATCCTGCTGTAACAAGTGATCTGGACTGTGTTGAGACTGGAACAGGTGGTTGGTCACTTCCACCCCAGTCCAGTGACTTGGAAGTGCTTCAATGAGCCAGTGCTGGTCATCCTGCTGAAGCTGGCAATTGTAGAATAACACTTGATCAACTGGGGGAGAAGAGCAGTGAGACAACTTTAATTCAACATGCTGAGCATAATGTTCAATTTCTTGATAAAAGTGGAAATTCTCTTTAAATTAACAGATAACACAGAATATTAACACCTTTGTTTTTAATTTAAGAAGCATTATTTCCACCAGTAGAATTGTTTATTCAGTAAACCAAATTTGAATTGTAGATTGTGTTAAACAACTGTGTGTTTCAATTGAAGTATTTGTTCGTTATGTAACTCATGATAAACTGTTTTATAATTAGCACATTATATTAAAACAGAATATCCTTATGGTATAGATTATAAGGCATGTTTTTAAATAAATAATTAGCTATCATTTGCATTAATCATGTTATCTACAGTTAAAGTTAAATTATAAAATCTTCTACATATTCTGCACTGTTGTGCCATGCTAACATAAAGTCATGTACCAGAGAGACATACTCACTTGCTGTTAAACTTCCAGTTTAGAGAATACGCAGGCATCCAAACAGTTCAATGTTTCAACAGGCATCCATCTCTTGTGTAACTTATCTTGTGTAAAAGGATCCGCAGTTTGAAGACACAACGTTTCAATACTGTTGGGTAATACCAACCTGCAAACAAACATTTATATATCAACATATGTGTTTCTTCTGCAGCAGGGACTGTGTACTAACAATTGTATTAATATTTTAGCAAATAATCCCAAAATACCTAAACTTCATTTTATATCAGTTTTAACCACATGCTTTATGTATATAATTATTTTGTATTTTTATAGTGCAAACAAACAAACATTATCTCAATATACAAGATACACGTGAAAATAAACCGTTTAAAAAGCGTGTATAACATAATGAAGCAAGTCTTCAATAATTTTAATGTTTGCATTTCTTTCCTAATTCCACCATTGGCAGTTGTTGTTGTGTTTCACCTGTAGACAAGAAAAAGAGCAATATAATGCGGTGATATGCCTTCATATTGTTGCTCCGCAAAGTGTCACCAAAGTATTAAGTACATATCATGGAGGGGCCCCAGAAACCGGAGCAGAGCACCGCAAGTAGATCAGTTGGCCCTTTTTGCTTCCATGACCCCCGGGAGGGAAGGATAAGGGGAGAGACCTGAAGGGTAAGCATGGATGGGGTCCCTAACTTTCCAGATAGAATGCATCTGAAGCTGCACGGTCCCTGCCCAGAAGCCACTAATCTCCAGGGTACCCTGGAGCAGAGCCCCACACTGAATGGTACTGCGATGCCAGGAAAGAAACCTTTACAGAGCACAAGCCACGGCTCAGCCTCAACCCGCTGAACGTCGTCACCTGGTCCTACAACTCTCAAACAGATGAACCACCTTGCATTTGCTTGGCAACCACGAAAAACCACGATCCTGGGACCTCCCGAATACAGGCCACACACTGCACCATTCCATCAGCTTGTACTGAAGCAATTACATGCAAAACAAAGGAGAAAGTTATTCATGTAACCTGCAGCATTAACTTGGGAATGAAGCTGACGCAGTGTTTGTAAGGTGCTCCTGAGTGTGAAGGAAGAGGGGACTAAGTAATGGTGATCCTGCAGTGTATAGAGCGAGAATTGGACACTTTTGAAAATGATGGCAAAGTACATTAAAGAAAATGTTAGAAAAGAGGTGCAAGAAATAAAAATGTGTTCTGTTACATTCACATAACTTTCCCTACTCTCTATCGTTTATTAGTGGATATCAAATTACTCTTATTTAAGTCTATTTTATTTTAATTGAGATAAACCTTTGTAGAAATAGCTATATTACATTAGCAATAGTCAAATGTTTATGCACTGGATGCTATATGCTGCACTTAAAATTCCATATTGTTTCTATGCAATCACAAGAAACAACTGAAAATCGATGGGACTGAACAATTCAAACCTTTAATAACGGACACCTCAGAAATGGCTGATGCCATAAAAAAAAGTTATTTGAGATAAATCATGTGTTGTAAAGTCATCTTCATTTTTTGTGTGGGTGGTACGTTTTTGTCTATTGCTTAACAGAAACATTATATAAATTTCCTTCCAAATGAAGAGGACTTCACAAGCTATCCCCAAAAAATTGAAGATATACATTTTATTTGTTATGCAAATACCTTTATTATATGGTATGATGATATAAAACAGGAAATTTATTTATTAAAAAGTGTTCAGGGTCCAACAGTATTATCTACATGGGAAAAGATCTCTATAAAGAAATATGAAAGAAAATTTGTCAATTTTGACACCACATTTGACGAGAATCCAAACTTCAAGTTCATCAGGTCACTGAGAGAGATGCCTCAATTGTCACCAGGAAGTTTGCCAAATCAAAATCCAGTAGTCCGCATGAGTTGATATTAAGAAGGTCCCAGCGAAATACATTCTAGAAAAATACTAGTAATAAATGGAGCATTAGTTCCACTCAAAATTATATTAATTTTGTGCTTCATTGTATCTTAGTCCATGCGCATTAAAAATATTAGGTTCCCAAATAAATTTGTCCTGACAAAAAACATGTTCTGGAAGACTGTTGAGATCCTGAATGCACTGAACTATAGCATAAAGCAGTTACCAAAATCTTTGGAAACCATTTGTATGTCTATCAGAAAGCTGTGATAAGTGTGTGTATATACACCTTCTTAGTGCACATCTGGCAACAGTGAGCATAACATACCAAGGCACTCCTATGATGGCTCTAACAGTTTCTAGAAGCCTTAGTCAGCAAAATTCTTGCAACTCTAAGCATTTTCTTACTGTTTTACCAACATATACAAGTACATTCTTACTTGCAAAATTTCTGAAGCTAGAGTTGAAGAATTTTTAAAGAGTTACACAGAAATATTGCAGGGATAGCCAACAGCATGTACTGTTCCCAACATCGAAGCCAAAGTGCAGTAAAAGTGTCTGTTTGCCCCGCCTTTACCCTACATGTACAAAGGCAAGGGTAGTGTGGATAAACCTAATAGCTACACAGGAATTGCATTACTGTCAAATGTAGACCAAATGTTTACATCTTTTTTGACAAGTACACTTCAAACCTAGGTTGCAGAATACAAAATTTGTTTTATTTGGAACTCCAAATGGGTTTTGGGAGAACAGTTGACAACTACACAAATACTTAAAGGACAAAAGGGGAAAAGTTCTACATGACTTTTGTTGATTTGGAGAAAGCACATGATGAACAGAGCTACAATTCTTGTGAATAAATTATTAATTAAAGGAGCGAGTAACCAAATGGTAAATTTTGTAACTTTGTCCAGTTTTTCAACTGTCACTGTTTAGTTTTTCTCTAGTTCAACTTCACTACGGCTCAATTCTCTGCAATTTCACTTCCTTCACTTGGGAGTCAGACACACAACCTGTTGCTGAGTGACTCAACTCATACTTCTCCAACATTCTAGAGCACTTTCTGGAGGGGGAGAAGCTTCCAGAAAGTGGCAGTTATCTTACCGCTTGGTGCCGACCTCCTGATAACCTTGGGCCCCACATCACAATATCCTTACAGCAGTGTTTGAGAAGAGCAGAACTAGAGAAATCCAGAAAAAGAAGGATGTAGGTTAAGGCAGTTTTATATATAGATGATATATTACTGAAATTGGGAGGAATAATAGTTTTGTGCCAGGCATTAATAATATCCAGATTCCTGCATTACTGCACACCAAGACAAGTCACAGATTGTAGTATTTAAGGCAATGCATCTATGAAAATAAAAAAATGCACACGTATGGAACATATAACATTTCAATGAGCTTTGTAAAACTGTTGGTAAGATATAATTTATTTATCATAATATGAAATGCCCCTTGGACCCTACAAATAACCATATCACTCCCAAATGTGTAATTTGAGCTTAGCATACAAACATAAAGAAATCATTGTGCAGACATTTCTTAATTTTCATTGTTTGAAAAGAAACATATTTTTGTTCACATGTTACACAATTTTTTAACTTCTTCAGTTTGAGTTACCAAAAACAATTAATTTCAACTGAACTATTTCATATCTTTTAATTATTACACAACAATTTTTATATCCATAATTCCTGAAGCTGTGGTCTAGGAGCATTGAGAAAAATGGAGTTCAAAGTTCAACATGGGTCAGGACCATTTAAATAAATATTTGTGGCCTTAAAATATTTAATATTAAAACCCAATTATGTACCATGAAAATACATGTTATAACTATACTAAAAATGCAAAAAAGTTTTACCAAATTTCACCAATGTATTGCCTTAAGGGGAAAAAGTAAATGGAAAAACAAGAATAAAGAATATAGGGTAGTGAGAGAATGTAATTACCTAGATGTTAAAATAAACAGAGGTGGTAAATGGTAAAAACAAAGAAATTTGCACTGGCAAAAGAAAAACGAGCTAACAGAAGTTGTAAATATACAGTACCTGATGTAAATATCAAATGTCTAGGAAAACTATATTATATGGTATAAAAGTATGGGGGGATTATGAGGAGGAAGGGAAAGCATAGGATGTTCTGTAGAGAAATGCTTGGGTTGCCAAATGCAGTTGCTGGGCAGAATAGCAAGTAAGGGAAACAGCACCACAATTCTTAACTTGAAAGAAATGATAAAACAGTGTCATAGAATATCAAGAGAAAATTTTAAAGAACAATGGATGGATAAATAGTCTGAAATAACTTGGAAAGTAATGCAGTGGGAGAAACATGGAGAAGGGAAAATAATGTGAATAACTTCTGGAAAATGGCAAGAAAGAGATTTGAGGATACTTAAATACAAGAAATATTTAGCGAGGCAGCTGAAAAGATATCCTCAACTCTCTATTTTAAAAAAAAGCTGAAAAGATATCTTTAGTTTTCTATATGGGGCATTCCATTTGAAATTGTACGAAACAGAATGAAACAAAACTTTTTATGTTTGGAGACAAGCCTGATACTATGCTTTATGCAAACTCTTAAAATTCTGAACATCATAGTTTTGCAATTAAAATTATTGTTCAAATTTATTGTATCTTCTGAAAATTCCCAACTTTAAGCTGTTATAACTCTGAAACCTATAAATCTAAGTCGATTTTGATTCCCTAAACTTTAATTTCATGCTGATAAGTAAATATATTGTTCTTATTTTTATTTAAGTGAAGAAATTCCTATTTTTTCAACTATAGGTAGTAACGGATTAAGAAAAATAATTCTATTATATATGGTAACATTCTGTAATTTAAACACAAACATATTTTACTATGATGGTGACTAAAATAGTTAAAGTAATAAATTACTTTATGCACGGGAGTAGAAAAACACGTGCTCATGGTCTCTCTCGCATGCCTTTTTGAACAGAAGGTCAAGCAAGCTGCTGTGTGAAAGTTAAACAACAAGAACGGTTCTGAGTATGTCCTCACAGATTCAGCGCTTGGTGATCATATGCATCAACCACATGAATCACCGATTTTATTCACTTTTAATGTTATAACTTCAAACATCCTAACATTCCACTTTACCAACATTGCTGCTTCTCTTAATGATTATTCTCAATCTAATAGTTGAGTTTTATAAAAACCCGGAGAAGCTTAAAATAAGTAAAAGCTGTATATAGATGTTTGTGAACATTATGAAAATAATTAATATATACTGTAATCAAATGCAAACTTCACTTTTATCTACAAAATGAGATTTGGTACAATATTCTGAAATAAAGGGTTCCGGAGCTATGCACACTTAAAATGAGACAAAAAGAATTAACGATACTTTATCTTTGAATAACATGACAACTGTTGGGTTTTAGATGCTAATTTGATAAATATGCTTTCCTTAGCATCTCTTATTAATAGGAAAAATTACAACAGAAACAAAAATGCGAGTTTTTTTGCCATTCGATTTCACATGGAATATCTCATACACAGATGGAAAGTATTTAGGTAAAGGCAAAATAAAGAGGGCTGAGAAACTATTGCGACTTCATCCGGTTTTCATTGTCACTTCCACTTTCTTTATAACGTAGCGGCATAATGAAATATGCATGACACAGCCTTTTCTTCCAGATGGTTGAGTTGAACAAAAGACCTCTCTAATCTCTTGCAGTAGCAGCACTCAGAACATTACTTTTTGTCACACCAGAAATGCACTCACTAGCTCATGAACACACTGGCTTATATACATGTTAGAAATTTCCACAAAGTTCTAGAATGTTCTTAGATGGGGAGATTATCTCTCCAACTGCCTGGTTGGTCTGTGCCAAAATATTGTCACTGTATGGATGTTAAAAGGCTTAACAAAGAATATTCCACAAACTATAAGTAAGATGTCGAACATATAATATTTAAATGTAAAGGAACCAAAATTTGGAGAGAAGAGTCTATTGACAATAAATGCTTTAAGATAGAAACACAGCTATAATTGAAATGTTCACAAAGACAGTAGGAAGGCAGAGCAATATTTGAACAAATGGATGTGGACAAGTTTATAGCAAGCTGGAATTAAGAGGTAAACTAATCGGATGGTATTGTAAATCAGGAATATGACTGTTAAAGAGTCAGGGCTGAATGCCAGTCATATTCAATTGTACATTGCTTAGCACACTCTCTTAAAATTATTAAAATTCAAACCTTTATTGAAAGTAAAGAGTTGTACATAATAAAACATATGGAGAGTCAAATGTTAAAACTTACTTCACTTAAATCAGGAGACGTTGTTTGTCTCCATCCTCAACTGTTTGGTAACTGATGACTGGCTGCACTATGACCTTGATGCCCTCTAACAGTAGTTCCACATAACTTTATAGTTCGTTCGTCAGCGGATCTCAAAATTCAATAAGTGAACTTCTCTTTTGCAAATATAAATCTTTTCCCAAACATCTAATTCTAAAGCTTTTAACAGTTTGATATCTTGTTGTATTTCATGATTATCCAACCAAAAGTGGTGAGCTATGGTTGACTTATCTATTTTTAATATTTCTTTGGTGCTCCTTTAATCTGGTGTTTAAATTTCTTATAATTTTCCCTATATAAAATGTTTCACAACCTTCACAGTTAATGTGATAAATTCCTAATTTCATTTTGGATGGGACAGTATTTTGAGAGATTTATTGAGTAAATTATTCAAACTGTATTTATTTTGGGGAGCCAATCTGATATTGAATTTTCTTAAAATCTTCACAAATGTATTGAAAGCCCATGGATGACATGTCAATTTTTTATATTTCCAATTTTTATTATACGTTTGCTTTAACGTGGTCAATGGCTTCAGTTTTTTGTTTTTCAAATCACATTTGATTAATTTGTTTATTAAAGTTGTTTCAAAATAATTGAAGCTTGCTATTTCTAAAATATAGTGATGTTCTTTTAAGTGCTCTTCTTGATCCAGTGGAGTATATTAAAAACAGATAAGTTGGCTGTAGCTTACTACTTTTGGCTGGATAATCATGGAATAGGACAAGATATCAAACTGTTAAAACTTGTTACTTTAGCTTTAGAAGTAAATATTTTGGAAAAGATTTATATTTGCAGAAAATAAGTTCACTTATTGAATTTTGAGATACCGCCAATGAACAAACTAATAAAGTTAAGTAGAACTAATACTAGAGGGCATCGAGGTCATGGTGTATCAGAAAAGAGAGGGTAGCCAGTCATCAGTCGCCAAACAGCTGAGGATGGAGACGAACGTCTGCAAAAAACATTCAATGTTTTTAACTATCTGATTTAAGTGAAGTATGTGACTCTCCATATGTTTTAATAAAACAAAGATTTCTTATAAGCCTTTACTCTGCACTGACCAAAATGAGTGAATCCAGCAGAAACTGATCGAACTAGATAATTGGATATTTGTGACTACACTCTGCTCTGTTTCTTTATAACCTTGCCCCACAGAATGTATTCTTTCCTTCCCTTCCCAAGTGTGTGCAATGCAGGGATAGGTGATATCATGCTGAGACACCCCTTTAAACCAAAGGAACCTCCCTCTATTTGTTGATAAGATTTTACATGCATTAACTCTATTATGTGGTATACAGGGTTTCAGTTTTATGCCATGCGGAGAATTTACACTTGGCTATTACGTGTGCATCGGCCAGCTGCTGCTGTAACCTAACTATGCTAGTTCTATCTCTCTCACATACTGTTAATGCCTAGGGTACAAAACTGCGCTGAAAATGGTATCATCCCACAACTAAACAGGCATCATAGCGAAAACATATTTCAATTCAGCCAACTGAAATGTTTCCGACTTTGTGTGTTATGTTTTCCATCTGTTCCTCCGTTGTGAGGACCAGCACTAATTACTCTATCTTCAAACACCATTCAGAACATGAGCAGAAATGTAGTTGTAAAAGACGAAAAGCTAGTTGCAATAGGTGCAAATCTTGAACATACATCAACAAAGTTACCACAATAAGTGGGAATTTCAGTTTATCTCCCATAAAGTAATGTAATTACTAAAATTAAAGTCCAATGTTTGAAACAAAGAGCTATTGTTGTGAATGGCTCTTTCATTAATACCAGTTAATGTTCTCTTCTGACGACACGGCCATATGAGCATGCAGAATACTCGATATTGGTGTTCTAAAAATCGGAATTGCATTAATGAAAATATAGGAAAATTGAAATGCTCTTAGTGCAAAAAGAATAATTGGTCCAATCTTCTTTGAACAAACAGTCAATGCCGAGAGGTACAGAGATAACACTTTTACTCCATTCTCATGTCAGTTGATAGAAAACATATGGATGGTTTCAACATTGCTCATACAGCATCAATCTCCATGAATAAATTTAGTGAAGTGTTTGAAGACAGAGTAAGCCCCTCTCATTCCCCAGACTTAACAGTGCGCGATTTTTGCTTGTGGGGTAACCTGAAGGTGAAAGTCTACAAATAAAATCCTTTCACACTGGGACAACTGATGCAAAACATAACACACAAAGTCAGAAACATTTCAGTAGCCGAATTGAACTGTGTTTTCTCACTACGATGCCTGTTTAGCCACGGGAAGACACCATATACAGTAAGTTTTGTACATTAGCAATATGTGAAGGGAGTTATAGCAGTGGCCGATGCACACATAATAGCCAAGAGTAAAATCCCTGCATGGCAGTCCTGACATAAAACTAAAACCCTGTATTTAATTCCTACAGTTATGAAAATTGAAATTTGACAATATCTTTGATTATATTAAGGTAATGATAACAACCTAGTCCACGACAGCAGCCAATGATAGGTAACCAGTGATATGGAACAAATCTTAGTGTATTCTACAATTTGTTTAATTCAATTTGGTATATTATGATATTCAATGGTGGACACAACTAATAAAGAAGCATGTTATGTTGAGTGAAGTCCTGTAGCTACAAAGTCCAGTAAAACATGTACTACATGCTACTCATATTCAGTCCACAATGTAATCACATAACACGCTACACAAGTAAATTAATCTCTACTGTCCATTCCAAACCAGAGTTCCCTCTGATGTAAACAAAGCACGTGCTTCGGCTTGTCACGAACCCAAGAATATACTCTTACTCCAACGTAAATAGTTCCTTAATACATGTATTGTATTATTATGAAATATTAGAGCAGGAAAGGTATAGAACTGCACATTTTATTGCGGTTATCATAAGAACTTATCGTTAAAGGTAATGGATATATACTAGCTGTTAAGAGATTACAAAATATAATTTTCGCCTGCTATTGCGCTAATGCCGAGAGCATCTTGCTTGTTAATACCAACCGAATGTATGAATACCACTATCTTACATATACAAGAAATGCAGCAATGAATTCCCAGAGGTGCTATCTGAATACTGAATAAACACATTGCGTAACACAGGATATATGATAAGCGAACAGTCATTCATAATACACTAACACACATATACTCAGCTCAGGTCAAATCTTGTGATTTAGTCAGTTGGTATTTGAGCTCACACGTGTAGTGTGAATAAACTGTTCAAACACAGAAGCGGGAAACAGTTAAAAAGTGGCTAAAAACAAACAATACTTCATATATTCAACTCACTATTACAAAAATACCCGACACCTGCATTATTGCATATTACGAAACTAATATCGGATTTTACAGGCGTTTCAGTGAGAAGTGTAACGAAAGCGAGCAGGGAATATAAACAGACATAATACAACATAGAAGAGGATAAAATGTGGGAACTTGTTTTAAGTGCAACAGTGCTGTGGAATTGTGGATAAGCTTGTCATTATTTTGGAGAGTAGTTCCGATTCTGATATTATTTTCGGAGGATTCAGATTTAGGTGTTGCACTTTTGCCCGAGGATTGTGATTAACGAAAGTAAAATGTTCATTGCCGCATACTTATTGTTACCTCAGGTTGCATTTTGAACTATGATTCTCACGCAGGGCGCCTTTTTATAGATTAAATAGTGTTCAACAAGCACGTGGGAGGGGAACAAGCAGACATTATAGGCAGGGATTGCGAACTACTTTCGCGCGGATAATACGAAGAGTTTGTTTTCTGTGAAAGGCACTCTGGTTTGGAATGGGCAGTAGCTTTATTGTAATGAAAAATGATATCCTGTTAATTAGAGGATGCAAAACTGCAGAATTAGCATATAATACAAAATTAGTTATAAATGTTTATATATTGAGCACTAGGAATAAAATCAAAAAGTATTGCCTATGGGCCAGGTTTTACAAATGAGTCTACTGGTGCCCAAACACTAACATTAGTATCCAGTGCTGAGAAACAGGGAATCACCTCATACATACTAAAAAAGCACTAAGATAGCAAGTTATAGAAATCTGGGTACTTATCTTTCTTTCAAGTTTATGAGAATGTTGTATACGCCACGACCCATCCTTAGCTGCCACATTCAGCCATTTTCTGCTTTCCCTCTGAAGAAGGTGCCCCCACCACTGTTTCATATCCGACCACGAGACTGCACCCACAATTGCTTTCTCTACAACTACACGATTGGCCCCCCCACCATTATTTTCTTTCCATACGTCTGTGTTGAAATCTTTCATGTGAATACCTCATTTCTGGAGTTTTGTTGTTGCAGATGGCAGCGAAACAAATCATTTAAGTGACATTTTTTGTGCTTTAAAATAAATAAACTGTATCCCTTTCACATGCAAACCATCCTTTCCTTGCCTCATTCCTTTAAAACAAATCCCAAGCCCCCTCCTCCATCTCCTGTCTCTGCCTCTGACCAAGTGCTCTCCCCCACGTAGTGCAACGAGACAGCAATCACAACAGTGGTGGGGGCACCTTCTTCAGGGGGGAAGTGAAGAATGGCTGATAAAGGCAGGTAAGCAATGGGTTTATTTACATAAGAAGTAGACACTGATCCCCAACAAAATAAAACTTACAGATCAGCAAGTGAACATGCAAACTTTTACAATTGCAAAACGCTGGAAATGTAACATTCTCTTACCGAAAGGCATGAAGGAACATTCTTTGTGGGGCAGTGTCTCTGCGATTGCTGTATGTGAAGTCGCCAACTATTGTATGCCCTATATGTGCACAGTGGACACGCAGCTGGTGCCTCCGCCCTGTGATTGGCCGCAACAGGACCTGCAAATTCATGCATTAGTTACAAACACAGTTTACAGCAATATACACAGTTCACAACCTAAACAAGCGCTGGACAAACCTTTGTGGCCGGATAACAGTCGTACAATCCGCGTTGCAAGACCAGCATGCGCGTGTGTGCAGAGCGTGGGGCCGTGCAGTGGGCATCCGATGCAGTGCACATGCGATGATTTCCTTCTCTTTCATTATCACATTCCCCCACAGCTTCTTGCAGATCCAGCAACTCCCGAGCAACATGTCCCCGGACCAATGCTAAGTAATACTTGCTGGTATGGTGTTGCGCAAACGACAAAGACGCCGCAGAACATGCCTTCTTGTGCAATGCGATACAGATGATGCCACTTGTTGCATAGTCCAATCGATGTACAAAATAAAACTCGTGCTTTAGTTTGGGGTTCACCAGTTCTGGATATCGCTTTCGTAGCTGCAATTGTAGCGTCACCTGCGGCAGTTAAATAACCATGACATTTCATTATAAGCACATTCTAACCTTTACCTGCTATAAATGGAGTTTTAGGGTTCTCTCACCTTCGCAGAAGGATCATCGCTGTTTATTACTAAATCATGACGTTTATTCACTATTAAATAATTGTCACTTTTGTGCAATATATCTACTTTGTCCATTAAAATCCCATTTTCGCATCGAATCTTAAACTCCTGCACCGTGGCAAACCACCATTCCAACAACACACAATATACCTTATAACACAACGTTTTTATGGCAATTTCCAATACATTTTCCATTGCTCTGTTCAAAAATAAAACAAAAAATCAACAACGAAACACTCTTGCAAGGCAGACATTGTATAATGTATGATTGTAAGTCACTTTATTCAAATCCACATTTGAACATTTTCCATTGCAATCTGTAAACCGTATCCACCAATAGCGCACGAGTGGCGGGCGGTTCAGCTGTGAACCAGCACCGAGTATTAAATACTAGGAAACATCATGTTCCCAAACTCTTTGAACTGCTATTCTCATTGCTTACTATAGGAGATGTAATAGTGGAACTGTGCTGAAAGCATCGTGTGTCAATTGAGTCCGTCTCTAATAAATAGCATTATTATTACAACACTTCCCTCAATTAAGGGCTGCCATATAGACAAAGTATACCTGTACAATTAACAAATTTAAATTGGTAACAATAATAATGATGATTTATAGTTAACATATCAAAATAATGAAAATCAACTTAAAATAGAAATACAAATGAATTTAAATCGAGACAAAAAAGTAGGTTAAAATATTCGGATTTCGCAAAAAATTAACCTATAAGAAAGATAGAGGCAACGTTTGTAACATAACCGTGAAAACCACATATTTTTTGCTCAAATAATACAAATGAATAAACCTACCCATATATTGGACCATAGCCACTTAGGCATTGAAATGGTAATTATTACGAAATACATCGTTCTGTACGCACGCTATTGCTAGGATGATGCCAAACACCAGGAATTTGTTTGTTTTTGATCTTTCTCTCTATTGCTAAAGATGAGAGTCAACAGCTCACTAAAAGTACAGCAAAGGGAAGTAGGAATATTTAAAATTAGAATTAAAATACCAGTGGAGGAAAATTTAAACAAATTTGCATCGCAAAGAGCATTTTCAGGATTACAAGATAAACAAAAATAGCTGCTCGATACAACGCGATTATAAGCTCAACCAACAAAAGAAATACGACTTACTCACATCCTTTGAACAATGGCATTTAGCCGCAAATATACCAATGATAAAAGGAAAACTCCGATAAAAAGTTTATATAAGTTGTATATGTTTTAGGCAAAGTTGTTTTAGTTGTGGCCCGTCGAAGTAGCTGAACGTGAATGATTGGAGTTTTAGACGCGCAGATCCCTCGGCTACGCCCTGTCGTCGCTTCGCAGTTGCGGCCTATCGGCCGCAACTTGCTACACTCCTCTCCTTCTAAAAAACATCCCTCGGCTACGCTTTGAGGCTGAGGGCCCTCAATCTCTCGGCTACGCCTTGAGGCTGATACTGGAGTAGATGTGCGGGCCACAAGTAGAGAAGATTGTCGATGTTTTATTATTGACCCTCTTTGTTCCCTTTAGGAAATGAAATCTGGACGTGATGACACGGAAAGGTTTCTTTTTAATGCCCGATCCTCCTTTTACCATTTATAACCACAATTTACCAACGAACACAATATTCATAATAAGGTACAATTTCCACAGTAATAGCATTTGTTAAACCCACGCATCATCCCGATAGAAGCTCCGAAGAGTTCGATAGCCGAGAGCGCCTACACCCTCCCTCCCGCCAACAAATCATACGCCAGCTTAAACTATAGACGACGACCGACCATCTAGGCGCGGAACTTCCGTCACAATATTGTGCTTAAATCCTTGGTTCATTGCAAGGAATATGTTGATAAAATTAAAAATTTAATGCTATAAAGTTTACAACAAAAAAATCACAATAACGGCTATTGCCGATCCAAATATTGTTCCAATTTAGTAGTGTTTAAAAACAGTTCTTACTACATTCAAGACCACAGACTGTGAACAATGATAATACATGATATGTACTGATAATTAAGAAAGGAAACGTTCTACATCTAACTTTAGGGTACCTCCCTGGCATTTGCCAGTTATGACCGAGGAAAAACCTGGAAAAAAATCTGTCAGGTAGAACGGTCTTTGAACTGTGTATATTCTGTTCACGAATCCGTGCCTTAACGACTTCGGCCGTGTCAGTGAATATAGTTTTCAAGTGGTATTATCAATTTAGTAAGCGTTCCGATTTTGATTGTCACAATTTGTTGGTCTCCAGGATGGACTCCAAATTCATTTCGCACCTCTTTCCTGTATGTGTTTAAAACTGTTAATAAATTATGTTGATGTAATTTCCTGAAAATAATTTCCACCTACTCCTTCCTTTTAAACCAAATGGAAATTGTACACAGAAACACCTTTATGCTTTCCAGGAACACAGCGGTTCAGCACTACAGCAGCATTTAGCACGATCGTGACAATGCAGATAGTAGTGTTAGGTGGTCATGTACAACACTTTCAGAATAGATCTTTACTGGCTGGCTTACCCGAGGTTGCATGGCTAGCTTTTTAAACTTTTATGACAAATTAATTTCATACACTTCACCCCATTCCTTATGCAATTATTGTACAATGATCAATAAGATTTTATAGTGAATCCTCACCTTTATGCCATACAGATCCTGTTATTCCTAATATTAGATGAAAAATCTCCTGATATTCACACAAAAGGATATGAATCATGACTTCCTTAACCCCCCCCCCCCCCCCACAGTCTTCCAAATTCTGGAAAAGCTGCACAATCTGCAAGTAGGAACTATCATTGGCTGGAATGACTAGTAACTTGTTGGATAATCACGTTTTCACATAGTACAGAATCCCTTAACATACACAACAAAGTAGACGTGAATACTAAGATACACCACTCCCAGGCAACCAAGTTAACCAACCACTTGCACCCATCGAGAACAACCATCTTCCGGTTTGTTAATACAAAATATCAATTGCAATCATTTCTAATGTTAGCAAGTTTCTCTCTTTGTACACTTATTTAGCCTGCCCTCTAACGAAGTTGGTTACATCATAAGCAGAAAGGAAATAAAAGTGAAACTTTCTTACATGAGGATTATTAAAATAATTATGTTGGCACTGGTATTGTAGCGTTATACACAAATTCAGTTTTCTTTCTGTTTTGCTGTCTTAATTGGAAAATCATGACCATCTTGTACATATATATTGCTTGCAATGAATAATCCACAGCATTTGTCTTATTTTACATGGATTCCCCTTTCCAAAGAGATTTTCTAAAACTGTGTGAAAGATAGAACCAAAACAATCAGTGCTCATAAACATTTTCAATACATTCTTTCTGGTTTAAATCCCTTCCACCCAATATACTTCCTAATCAGTGGTGGCTCATGGGTAGAAAATAGGTGGAAAATGATGTATACAAGCTAAAAGTAAAGTTACCATTGATATTACTGACCCTACTTTTTGTAGATTAAGTTAATCCCACTCTCCTTGGAGGAAGCAAAGTTATGTATTATTTGAAGGTAAACACCAGTGCATAACCAACAAAATTCTGAAAACCAAATCTCTTTAAATTTTATATTATAGACTTCCCAGAACTTTTAATTCTTCTTTATGTAAATTTGCAATGGATTAATTGGCCACCCATAATTAAGAGGTCTTTTATGTCCTCAGCATTCTACCTATTAAAAGGAATCTAACAAAATACACTTTTTTTAAGGCCCCCCCCCCCATCTGTTTAAGCTCCAATCATTGGCTTGTATTATCCTACAAAATTATTAGCTCTATCCCATCAATTCTGTATCCTTAACAAATACATACAGTGCTATGAGGAGAAGAGCTTGCAAATTCTCAGATTCATGAAAATGAAATCCGATACCTGCATCTTCTGTGAGCCAATGCTTCACAGCTGCTGATGTGCCACATTACTTACTTGTGCATGTCCTCTAAGGAACGTCACTACTGTTTTGAACTGGTATCTGCTGAACTTACGCAGTTCTCCAACTGCTTTTGAACACGTTTACCGATACATAGTTTGCCATATTTCAAACCTGGTCTTGTCTTCTAGGCTGTAACATGTTTTTGACTGGTCCATCTTTTAACTCTCTCTTGTCAGACACTTAGGTATGTTGAGAGCCAGTTCTGGGCCAATTAATGGTTGAGTTGCTCCTTGCTTTACAAGTTCGTCAGCTTTTACATTGCTTTAAACTCCACAGTGCCCTGGCACCCAGATGAGGTATACCTCATTCCTTGGCACAAGCACACATAGAGCTTTTATGCATTCTAATACCAATCTGGATGTTACCTTAGGACTACCCTAAGGGCAGCCTGGCTGTTAGAAAAAATAAGAATTTGCTTATTGCTATAAACTCTTCTTAAGTTTTCATATACACAGTGCATTAATGCATTTATTTCCATCTGGAATACTGCAGTATGCCTACTCAGGGGCAGACTTATGTCCATCTTTTGTCACATATTCCAGACCCTGTATACCAGATGATGGCGTCCTCACAATCACGACACCAGTTGTTTGTAACATAAAAACAAGGCACAAATTTACTTGTATTTATAGTTCACACACTCGCAGTACTTATTGACTACTTGTATGTACACATGACACATTTTATTTTGTTGGAAACAAAGAAACAAACTGACTTATATTCAGTGTTCACCTACTCACTGACTGACTACACCTCAACAATCTACAGGCTGCTAAAGAAATACTTGAGTGTCAAGACAGACAAGCAATAGTGATGTCATGTTACCATGGCAACCTTCCCAAATAAGAGAAATACTCAACCCTAAGTGCCAAAATATTTCTCTTGCTAGAGTGTTGTGGCCTTCCCTAGGTCCTGGACTTGCCATTGAAGTCAAGGTATGAAAGTTGGTCACTACCTGCACTAAACATTTCACAACTACTGACAAGTTTGCTTGTTGTATTAAATGCTGCATTTAAAGTACATTAAGAAATGATGTAAATAGGAAATACGAGGGTCGGCTAATAAGTCCCGGGCCTCTCAATGAAAACATTTAAAAAAAATTTTTTTTTAATTTCTCAACATAATCTCCCGAAAGGTTAATACATTTGTCATACCAGTGTTCTAATTTAATTAAATCATCTCTGTAGGTCCTCAAAATAGCTGTTTACCACATCAATGGCCTCCTCGTTGCTGTGAAATCTTCGTCCTCCAAGAAAGTTTTTGAGATTAGGGAACAGGTGGTAGTCACTGGGTGCTAGATCTGGCAAATAGGGTGGATGTTCAAGCAATTCGAACTTTAATTCGCAAATTTCCCCCATTGCAATGACTGAACGATGGGCCGGAGCATTGTCGTGATGAAACAAGATTTTTTTTTTTTTTTTTGCCAAATGAGGTCTGTCTTTTCACTTCATCACTCAAACGTTGCAGTAAGCTTGCGTAGTAGTCACCAGTGATACTTTTACCCTTTTCCAAGTAATCAATAAAAATAATTCCCTGTGTATCCCAGAAAACACTTGCCATAATCTTGTTAGCCGACAAAATTGACTTTGCCTTTTTTGGAGTTGGTTCACCTGCTGCAATCCACTGTTTTGACTGTGATTTACTTTCTGGTGTGTAGTGATGTATCCGAGTTTCATCCATGGTAATAAGCCGTCTCAAAAATTCATTGGGATATTTACGGTAGAGCTCCACATTCTTAACAGAAACAGTTTTTCTGTGCAACTTTTGTTCAGGTGTCAACAAACATGGCACCCACCTTGCACAGACCTTGTGAAAGCCCAAAACATTACTTAAAATATTACCTGCACATTCTTTTGATACGTTTACAACCTCTGCTATCTCAACTTTAATCTGTGGTCTTCCAGTACTAAACGATGAATTTTTACAATCATCTCTGGAGTTGTGACTTCCACAGGGCGTCCAGAGTGAGGCTCATCACTAGTGCTCGTACATCCCATTTTAAACTCTGCAACCCACCTTTTAATCATTGAATATGAAGGGGCGGAGTCTTTCAATGTATTGTCCATTCCTCCTTGATTTGTTTAGGCGTTAA
This sequence comes from Deroplatys truncata, assembly GCA_030765065.1. Taxonomy (NCBI): domain Eukaryota; kingdom Metazoa; phylum Arthropoda; class Insecta; order Mantodea; family Mantidae; genus Deroplatys; species Deroplatys truncata. The sequence continues at coordinate 14,146,408 of CM060975.1, forward strand.
GCCGTTCAAATGGAAGTATTTAATCACTGCTCATTTTTCCAAATCCTCCATTTTCGTGAAAACTCTACAGTTGCCTTGTTTAAAATGCTGTCATTCAAAAACTAAACAAGCTATTGACCTGTAACTATGGATACAAGCTAGTCTAGAGTAAAACTATACGATGCTACCATCTAACTGGCCTAGTGGCACCATCTCTGTGTGAGGCCTGGGATTTATCAGTCGATCCTCGTATTAGGTGAAAAACTCTTCACCTGCCTAGCCATCTGCATTCCTAACAGACTATAGTTTGTTACATTACCTTTCGTTTATCTTGGAAAATATTGCAGTAAACTGTGTCTTCTTCAATACCCTAAAGTTAACTCAGCTGAAAGTGGCTGATATGATACAGAATTCATAAGCATGAGAACATCACAAGTTATTTATAGAAAATTCAAAACAGGATTCTTTATTTTTAATGGGAAGGTCTCAAACATGTGACTGACTTCCTTGTATCCTACAGAACCTTAGCAAAAGTTACATTAGTGGTAAGTGTTGGCAGTGATTTATGTAATTATACAGTAAAGTTTGCACAAACCTAAATAGGAAGTTTGTCTTTGAAAGAGGAGTTGCCGAGATCAAAACAATGTCGCCCAAAAATTTATTTTTCTTACAAGCATTTCTGTGCTGTTTATTGGGGAAAAGAAAGGGTACCAAACGCTCCTGATCAAAATCATGCAAAAAGTGCCTTCCAAGAAGAAAGGTACACTTGCATATAAATTTAATAAAGGACATAAGAGAAGATTGAGATGACTGCGTAATTACTTGAGAATGGACAAAAGTGCATATAAAGAATAACTACACTTAGTGACTACCGTAATTGAAGGTGATGCACGAATCTCCCTCTCCTCATGAAAGATTCAGTTGTACTTTTTAAGGTTTTTAGCTACTGGAGGACCATACAGACTTTTAAGATTTAATTTTTGTATCATCTTTTGGTAATCTTGTAATATTCCTTAGACTTTATCTTCCAAAGGCATGCCAATGATTTAAATAATTCACTAAACTTGGTGATAAATTGCCTGGAATGGGTGCGTACATCTTCTGACTGACTGTACACACAGACAAACATGCTAAAGAGTTTATACAATAGCACCACAAAGTTTTCTCAGGCTGAACTTTTTGGTTTGTGGGAGCTATCATCTTGCCATTCACATGCACGTTGTTCCCGATACAAATTGGTTTGTGCAGTAAAGCTTGCATGTGTACATTAACCCAGTCATCACATTATTTGACAACCAGGGTTTACACAAACTTTTTTGGCATATGAATTGTAAGACAAGCTCAGCTTGCAATGCTGTACATAACCACATGTAGTTTAGGTTCCTTCTCACAGATGTCATTTGTATACGTTTCAAATGAAGTGCTGACATGTGATGTTTGTACGACCTCACCAGCTGTGTTTCAACCAAGGAAAAATAATGTTATTCTTCCTGCACTCGCGTCAGTAGCCATCTGTGTGGATGACGAGGAGGAGATACAAAGTGGAGATATCTCTGAATATGAAACAGAGAGTGAAGACAGTGATACTGAGCAATATAATTATGACATGCCAGGCCCTTGGAAACACATTGGTATATGTTTCAAATGAAGTGCTGACACGACCTCACCAAATAATGTTATTCTTCCTGCACTCACATCAGTAGCCATCTGTGTGGATGACGAGGAGGAGATACAAAGTGGAGATATCTCTGAATATGAAACAGAGAGTGAAGACAGTGATACTGAGCAATATAATTATGACATGCCAGGCCCTTGGAAACACATTGGTATTACAACACAGAAAGAACAGTGTGACTGGAATTGGACTAAAACTGAGAATAACCCCGTTCTCTACCCTTTTACTGCAAATAGAGGTGTTTGTAAAGATTTACTGAACAAGCATGCGTCACAGATGCCATCTGTGCTTTCAATTGTTTCTGAATACATGAAACCATTGTTGAACAAATTGAAAGAAACATGGTCTAACACTATGGTAGAAGGGCCTTTATTGTTACGAGGGTGGTCTGAAAAGTTTCTGACCTAATAAAGATACAAGACATTTTTTTCAGATTTTTTTTTTTTTTTAACAGTCTCCTTGTAACTCTACACGCTTCTCCCAGCGATGCTCCCATCTCTGTAACCCGTGCAAATAGTACTCAGCGTTTTTCTCTGCAAAATAATTGTTCACGAAGGTGATTGCCTCTTCATTTGACGAAAATCTCTGTCCTCCGAGCGCAATTTTCAGATGAGGGAACAAAAAGAAGTCGCTTGGGGCTAGATCTGGTGAGTAAGGTGGATGGTCAAGCAGTTCAAACCGTAATTTGTGGATTTTCACCATTGAAACCACTGGGGTGTGAGACGATGCGTTGTCTTGGTGAAACAAGATTTTCTTTTTCTGCAAATGTAGCCTTTTTTCTGCAAGTTCTGCTTCAGCTTGTCAAGTAATGACGCGTAGTATGCTGTTGTAATGGTTTTTTCTTTTTGAAGATAATCGATTAAAATAACTCCATGACTATCCCAAAAAACAGTTGCCATCACTTTCCCAGCTGAAAAAACAGTTTTTGCTTTTTTGGAGCCGGTTCCCCCTTTGCAGTCCACTGTTTGGACTGTAATTTTGTTTCGGGCGTATAATGGTGTATCCAAGTTTCATCTACAGTAATTAATCGGCGCCAAAACTCAGATTTATTGCACCTAAACTGCGCCAACAGAGCACTGGAAATGTTCATTCGGACACATTTTTGGTCAAACGTGAGCAAACGCGGCACCCAACGCGCGGACAGCTTTCTCATGTCTAAATGTTGATTTAATATGTGACAAACATGTTCTTTTGACATGTTTATAGCCTCTGCTATCTCTCTCACTTTAATTCGGCGGTCGTCTAGCACCATTTGGTGAACTTTGGCGATGTTTTTGGTGATGTGTTGTTGCAATTTTTGGACGTCCCGAAAGTTCGTCTCCCAAGCACTTAGGCCATGTTTAAATTCAGCTGCCCAAAATTTCACTGTGGTAAATGATGGTGCAGTGTCTCTATACACAGAATCAAACTCATCTTTGATTTGCGTAGGCGTATTGCCTTTCAAAAACAAATATTTAATGACAGCTCGATACTCGATTTTGTCCATTTTCATAAAAACACTCACATCACCTCACTCAAACGACTGTTACATAACAACTGAGCGTCCAAAATGGCTGAAACTTTGGTAAGTAACTGTCAACAGATGAACAACGAAATTCACTAGCTTTTATTTACCAGTGCTGCCATCTTCATGTTGAGGTCGGAAACTTTTCAGACCACCCTCGTATTTTGATGTCTCAAGTGCGTATTCAACTGCACTGGAGCAAACGCCTTGACACCGCAGCTGTAAGTAAAATCGATGATGTTCTTCATTTAGAGGGTTGTCTCTCACACAACAACAGTACTGGCCAGTTTATGTTTCTAATATTGTGCACACAAATTTTCAGCAAAAAACTCTTATTGGTTGGTGTTAAATTATTTTTTAAGCATTAAGTGTTACCACCCTCGCTGATAGGGGATTTAAATCTGATTTCTTGGGTTAGTTGAGTGGACATTTAAATATGATGTAATTGGGTTAAGAGGTAAGTTGACAATCCCACAAGTAATCATTTTATCTCTAAGGGTTCCCCGTAACCTAACCTAACCTAATTATCACATGTAAAGATTGTAGTAAGAACATGGGAACAATGAGGTGAAAATTTTCAGGAAAGTGTGATACACACTGTGGATAAAATGCTTTAATACACTGACAGGAGAGAAAATGAATACTCACAGACAGGTGAAAAATCAAAAAAGGTTTTACAAAAGAATAAGAGTTGTCAATGATAAAGTACTTACAACATTAAACAAATAATAGATGTATTTGTTAATAAAAATATACTGATTTGTATAAAAATATATTTCTTACAGCATAAAAATAACTATTAAATATCACAAAAACTGATTATTTTTTCTTGAGACTGCTCAATAATTGTTTGGCTTCTTTGTTCACCTGAAACAACATTTTGATAATGTAAATTCACATAAATGTTGACATTTTAACCAACAGAATTATAAATACATGGTGAACCTCACTTCTATGCTTTTTGTAGCCTTATGTTTTAGGGACTGAACTTTGTACATTAATATTTAGATCAACTAAACATTTTCTCATTAATACGTCACGTTTTTCTGGTCCCCATGTACGAAATATATTAATTTACTTACTCATTTATACAGTATGTTTCTGCTATCAAAATCCAGCACACTAAGCAACATACAACAAATCAAAAATTTAAAAAAATTTAACTCCCACCTATCCAGAAATCACAAATACTCAAGGAGTATGGTACAATCCAAGCCCAAGCTCAAGACCAATGCAAAGAACAAAACTCCAGTGGGTACAAAGAGAAACATGGTCACGACACAACGTTTAAAAAACACGAAATATAAAGAGCAATAAATCAGCAGTTGCAGGCCTATAAAGCCCCTTAGAAAACCTGCAGAACTCTCCATTTGGAGAAAACTATTCACACACTGAAATACAATACGTCCAGCCAGGTTGATCAACAGTGAAGCTAGAGTAATTTAAATTTATGCATGTAGACCTAAATATGTGTTTATCTATTCCTATTCTTGATAACTACTTATTATTTTGACTTAAATGAAGGGGGGAAATCTCAAAGTTGTGCAAAAGTATGCGAAGCCCAGTAAATAAACTACTGATTGTGTATAGGTTTCCTTATATACAACACATACCTGCAAGTCCTCTTCTGTGCGCATTGGATATATGGCAGCGAGGTTCAAGTAATACAATGCCTGCTCTTGTTTTCCGAGTTTCAGGAATGTCTTCCCCAACATCAGTAAGTTTTGGCTGTAATCACAAGCATTAGTCACTCTCAGCAACTGTTTTAGGTCATTGCACTCAACAATACATTTACTGCTGTTAATGTGAGAGGCCCATTGCTATGGTAACTGCAGCTGTTGTTAATCACACTATACGGAGGGTTGCCCCACTTAAGCTCGGACGACTTTGAATCACCCTCCCACTCTGTCATTGGTCAAACTGCTTATGCTTATTATTGCAACAGCTCACTGCAAGTGCCAGCTGTCTGCTGGGCCAGTCTGAGGCAAAGTTTACTCGTAATGGCTTCAACAATCGCTGACTTGTGGCAGGGGCACATTGTTAGGGTTTCCGATGCCAGTTACAGCCTTTCAATGATAGTGGAAAGGCGCAAACAAGTAAATTGTGTGTGGGGCGTATAACACAACTGGATAAAAATGGATTCCCACCTGAGGCTCAGTGTGCAAGAAAAAGGCCACAACCAGCACGACCTAAAGCAGTAGTAGTCAGCAACAGTGACTCAAGAAAACCCAGCAACCCAAAGAAGCATTTCCAGCCACATTGGAATATCCAAAGGGACCATCTATCGGATAATACACAACAATTTGGGTCTAGAACGGCGACATAAAGTACGTGGACACACCTTGAAGGAGTGCCACATCAGAGAATGCTTCACCAACGCAAGTAAACTCTATGAACACCACCTGGCAGTGGCAATGGGTGGTTTCGTTAGATGAAGCATGTGTTTGTCTAGGTGACACAAAAAAACCCTGAGCCATTTATTACCATCAAGTGGGCCAGAAGGGGCGCTTCAACTTTATTTGGGAGAACAAGGAAGAGTTTTCCAAGGGATTCATGGTGGTTGCACGTTATTGCTCTCGGGGGAAACTCGCATTCACAGAGTAGCCAACAATGTAAAAATTAATGCAGCCTACTATCAAAGGAATATCATGGACCCAATTTTTGATGAAGAGATTCTTTGGGTGCATGGTGAGGATGCCCCAAATGTTTGTATCCACATGGATAAAGCATCCAGTCACATTTCTCGGTCCTCCCAGCATTACTACCACCGGAAAGCTATGGAAACAGGTGTCAATGTGATACATCATCAGATTCCCCGCCAATGGATTTGTGCGGATTTGGTCAGCTGAAACAGTGCCTTGCTTCTCGGCGTCCCATCACAATTGAAGGATTCTGGAAAGTCTGCCAGTAGGAGTGGGCTAATATCCCCCTTCCTGTACTTAGATGCAGCCCTCTTCAATGGAAATTGAGCTGCATAGCCATAGTTTTAAAGCCCGTGGAAATCACATTGAACACAATAGGTGATGGCAGGGAAAGGGAATCTCGCCATGAAAATATACGCAAAATCGTCCGAGCTTAAGTGGGGCAACTCTCCATATTACCCTGTGATAAATCACTGCTTGTATCATACACAACTTACTACAGCACAATGAGTCCGACCTCCACATTAAGTTGCTGGTCATAGCTTGTAATTAGTGTCATTTGTTAATACTTATTCTTGCAATTACTCAAACCAAAATGGCTTAAAATGTATAAAGAAATACCTTGAAGATAGATCACAAATATTTATACAAAGCTACAAATAAATGGACATGTTCAACAGATAGAGTGTAGAGCTTGCTGAAGCCATAACTTAATTTGTAGCTTGGCACTTCTTTTACACATACCTATGGAACGTAGAGGAAGTATTTCCCTTCAATCCAATACAAATATACGAGAGGGACAAACATAACTCAAATGCACAAAGTGCAACCCAAGCATTTTTAACAATATCTCACACACACAAACTACCCTTAATATACAACATTTTCCATTATTTTTACTTCATCACGTACATAGTAGAAAGAGAAGGTATTGCATTCCACCCAAAATTTGATACCGATATTTCACAGAAATACATGTTTTGAGGCCCCCTGAATAACAAAAAAAGCATTTTTTACAAACAGGTCCATTTATGTGCCTGTGAACAGTAGAACTCAAAACCAAAAAGTTGGATAAACACCAAAGTTGGTTTTATTTAAAGGTGAGTCGGAATTGTTACACTAACATCACTTAAGTTTACTCACTTAACATGTTTCGGGAAACCGTTGTTCCCATCCTCAGAAGGTTAATTTGACTGAATTAACCTTCAGTCGAATTAACCTTCAGTCGAATTAACCTTCTGAGGATGGGAACAACTGTTTCCCGAAACATGTTAAGTGAGTAAACTTAAGTGATGTTAGTGTAACAATTCCGACTCACCTTTAAATAAATTCAATACACATCACTGTTTCTAGCTTCTTTTCATTACAATATCAACCAAAGTTGGTATTTACATTCACTACCTACCAAAGATGCAACACATGTAAACCTTGAATTTTGTGGGACTAGCCTGTGAAGTCCTCTTCATTTGGAGGGAATTTTCTATAATCTTGTATAACTGGTAAATGTTAAGTGATAGATGTAAACGTACTAAACAAAAAATGTAGATCTCTTTAAAACACACAATTTATGTCAAATAACTCTTTCTGTGGCATAAGCCCTTTTTGAGATATACATTAGTAATGGTTTGATTTGTTTAATACTTTCTTTTAAGTCCCATGGATTCAGTTGTTTCTCGTGATGTCATGGAAACAGTATGGAAGGCCAGCATATAGCGTCCAGTTGTTAAACATTTGACTATCGCTGTTCTTTGTATCTATAACAAAGTGTGTAACTTGATAAACTGAAGTAGATAGGAAAATAAACTTTTGAAAGAATAATTTGCATACCTACTAATAAGCAATGATAGAGAAAGTCATGTGAATGTAACACATGAGGTATGTGTTCATGGATTACATTAAAGATCTCGGTAAAGAAAACAATGGGAATGCAATAATGTATATAGTATGGGTAAGGCGAGATTCATATGGCGCTTAAGAGAGTTCAAGGAATGCTCACTATTAGAAAACAATCTTCTAATTCCTTTTGAACCATTTACAACAAAACTCACGACATGAATTTGCCTGTATTACCCAAACTGCGATTCTTATGCATCCTACCGGAACATGTAAGAGAGTTCCAGGCAATCTTATAAACTTTCACTTTACACACGCTGGTCGCATCTTTCATTGCGTTGTTAGAGTGCTTTAGAGCAACAAACATAAATATACATGAGTTTTCAGAAAATAAAAGGCAATTCTTAACTTTTGCAGGTTTCCCATACACTGTGGGTGTAATTGACTGCACGTATGTTCCAATTTTGAACCCATCCGGTAAAAATGATGAAGTTTTTTGAAATCAGAAGTGGTATTTCTGCCTGGAAGCATTAAACTTGGCTTTCTAGGCATTTCTCCTCCAGTATCTTTATATTGTGTTTTTTGCACTCTATATTGTTTAAATAGATTTTCATTATCTCTACCAACAAACATTTACCTCTTCCTATCACACGTAAGCGTATCCATGATTGCTTTAAGTAAATCATGCAAACAAAACAATACTCCAGGAGAAATGAGCTCTTATTTTCGTAATAGTAACTAGAAGAGTAAATTGTAATTGAGCCCTAACCTACTTCCATAGTAAGGAGTTTAGAAAATCTTTTTTTTGAAGTAATTTACTGCAACACAGTGCACACTGCCTGGCTTAAAGGTTTAACATTACAAACATTTATAACTTTAGTTGCTTTATATTATGATAAAGAGTTCTCTGATATATGATTAGTGGGTCTCTTGCAACAATCATCACATGATTAAACTGTGTAAAGATGGCGATGTGAACATCACAACAAAAAGTTTTTTTTGTCTTCTTCCTGGAATGGTGAAACGAAATCTGTAAAGCATGTACAACAAAATATTTGGCCAAATGGGACAGACTGTTACGAGAAACTGGTGGTCTTTTGTGTGTCTGTGGAAAATGTGGTACAGCATTCGTAACAAGTGAATTCAACACACCAGTGCAGAGCTTGCCATGGTTCATGATGCAGTCCACAACATTGAGTACATCAAGGACAAATGTGAACGACAGACATTTTAATTTCTCTTTCAACTTCTCGAGGACAATTATGTCTGTTAACTTTCACACACACGTTGCTTCATCAGAGAAGCACGCTTTATCTAAGAAAACACTTTCATTTTGTTCAAAACTTCTGTGACAAATGCATGCATGCATGCATGGACCCTTTTCTAAAAATCTTTCCTTTTTTGCATACATGAGGCTCAAAATGTGTATTTGTGACGAAATCTTGGCATAGAATTTTTGGGTGGAATACAATAGTTCTTCCTCCACTTACTATTGTAGAATAGAGAAAGTAAAAATGAACTTTGATATCTTGCTAGAAGGAGGGAACCTCTCCTTCAAGTGCAGCAATGGAGCTGAAACATGTTCCAACAACTGTATCAATTGTCACCTATTTCTCTACTACGTATAGTAAGTAGGGGAAGTATCGTATTCCACCCAAAAATTCAATATCAAGATTTCACCGGAAATGCCTGTTTTGAGGCCCCACTGAATCCCAAAATAAGCATTTTTAGAAAAAGGTCCATACATGAGCGCATGTGAGTGAACAGCATAACTCAAAAACGAAAAGTTGGACAAATAACAAACTTGGTATTTAAGTTTAGTACCTTTCAAAGATTTTCATGAAAACCCCAACCCAAAACTACCTTTACATAGAACGTTTTTCAAATTTTTTGATTTTCTGAAAAATGGTCCTAATGGTTTTGATTAAAATATCACATATTAAAGATATTTACATGGCAAATAAGATGTATATCCTGAATTTTCTGAGAATAGCCTGTGAAGTCCTCTTCATTCAGAAGAAATATTGTATAATTGGTAAATGTTTAGTGACAGGCGAAGAAATGCTACCACATGGGGTGACTTCTTAGTATAGTAGCAGTTTGTGCTCTAACCATAATCCTGGCTTTTCCTTTAATGTCAATAACTATACTATTTATACATTTCAGGTTCATTCCGACCTGATCTTGTGTAGTTGACATCAGCAAGTGCTATATTGTTTGCAGATGTCAAATACTGTACGACAAACTACAGGTGTGTGTGTGGGGCATGTTGTTGGTTAACCTAATAGTCAGAGAACATGGAATAGGCTGATCATTTCAACTTTCATCACATAGTACATACATATTTGCCTCATTTCCAGTCATCCACAAACTGAACATTGCCTGTGGTTGTGCTTTGTTTCAATTGGTAAATCAGAGTGAAATACCAGTAAATGGTGCTATACGAGAAACAATGAATTCTGTTCTGTCTCTTTTAGCACCACCTTTTTAAATCCTAACTTGATGAAAAGCAAATTAAGCATCTTGGTAGACCTACACCAAAACTAACAATCACACAGATTTAAAACAAGATGTGTTAACAGGAATTTTAACAGCAATATATGAGAATATGATTGGATGTTATGTTAAAAGTGCCCTATTTTACTTTCCTTGAGTTTTATTTGGTGCCAAAGAGCCATGGATAAAACACAATGTGAACTGTAGCATCTTCATGACTCCCCCAAAAAGATCGCTTGTAATAATAGCAGAGACATTTCTATAATGAACATGCTAATGACAGTATTTAGCGCGCCCATCACACCAGGCCCCAGGCCACCCCAACTATTGCAGAGGCTGTCACTACGCAACAACCATCCCGCTACAAGCTGCCGCACAGCAAAACGGCGGACTGTAAATATTGTGTAAATAGTGCATTTGTGTTGTGTAATTAGTGTAAATATCTCGTGTGATAGTGTTTAGTTTTAGTCCTGGGACGTGCTTCGCATGGCCAGATGTGTGTATGTGTGTGAGAGCGTGTGTGTGTGCGTGTGTGTATGTGTGTACATATGTATATAATGAAAAAAAAAAAGTGTCTCAAAACAAATTTGATAAAACAAAAACTGATAAAGACTACAAACTAAAACTGTTCTCGGTGGCCTAAGGCTGGCCACCGCATGGGTTTTTTTCTTCTTATAAGTGAATATAATCTAATGCTAACAAGCAAATTGTAAAAAATGTAAACATAAGCCTGTTAGCCGGGCCTAATGTACCGGCACCAGGTAATTTCCTTCAATAAATAACCTTAGCACCTTAGCATGGAATTTTAAGGCCAGAATATAGCCCCCCGTTTGTTAAACATTTGACTATCGCTGTTCTCTTTGTATCTATAGTGACATGTGTAATGTAGCTATTTCTGTAAAGGTTTATATGGATTAAAATGTAGTAGATAGAAAAACAAGCTTTAGTAAGAATAGTTTGTATACTTACTAATAAATAATAGAGGATAGAGAAAATCATGTGAGTGTACACACCAGATTTTTAGAAAAGCTATTAGTTTAAGAGGTGTGTAATGGTAACTAACTGACTCAACTTTTTTAAGCATTATTAAGTGTTGTCTTTAATCTCGTAAAGACAGGAAGCAAGGAAAACAAAATAAGGAACTCTTTAACCAATAAGTGAGTACGACTCACATCAACTGTCAGTTTTCATCCAATTTCAGCTTTAATTATTCTGGTGTAACAGTCAAGTGAGTTGAGTTTTCATAACACTAACACAGGGCTATTCTATGGTAGGCATGACAGTTGATGTCAGACCTCTCGCCAGATATCTGTAAATCAAAATAAGGCACAGATGTGCAACTAAGAAATGTTTACGGCAATATTTACAAAATGATTTGCACCTATTGTTGCCATTGCACACTAACCAATCACTAAATTCAGTTTAGTTTTACCAATCCCTACAAAAAAAATCTGATGTGTTACACTCACATGACTTTCTCTACTCCTGTACAAACTATTTTTACAAACACTTATTCTCTATCTACTTCATGTTAATCGAGATAAACATTTGCAGACTCTATCTTATTGCTAATTTTCTTGTAGATGTAAGGGGAATATATATTTACAAGGGCAATATAGAAATACAGTAGTCTTTAAGCACATACATATCTCTTAATAGCTGGTTGCTAGGTGCAGCACCATTCCCTTTGCCACAGATTAATAATCTTTGCATATCCAAGACAAAAAAATGAATAACGAATTCCCATTTGAGAATATAAGTATTGAAAAATTTAAGGGAATAACAAGCAATACCTCGAAAATGGTTCACTCAACAAAAAAAATGTATATGACAAATTGTCTATCTCTTATGGTTTACCAGTTATGCAAAAGTCGTTCACAATGGAGAATACTTTTGGAGATATTCCCAGAAAATTCAAGATATACATTTTATTTGTCATGAAAATATCTTAAACATATGATATTTTAATCAAAATCGTTAGAGCCATTTTTGAGAAAATTAAAATTTTTGGAAAATCTTCCATGTAAAGGGTACTCAGACTGTTCGTTTCTGAGGGAGAGAGAGGGAGAGACACGCACGCACACACACACACACACGGACATGTTTCCAAAAATGCTTTTTTTGGATTCAGGGGGTTTCAAAACATGTATTTTCGGTGAAATCTCGGTATCAAATTTTTGGGTGGAATACAATACTTCTCCTACTTACTATACGTAGTAGAGAAAGTAAAAACACACAGCCTTTTACTTATTACTTTTAAATCTGAAGACATAGTGAAAAGATTAAATATAATATATAGAAGTGGTTACAAATATACAATTTCACTAAGATAGGTTAGATACGTCAGGACTAGAGGGACAAAGAGACATCTGTAACTATCAGAGGAAAGCCAACCAGTTGCAATCAGCTGACGATGAGGAAGTGATTCCTCGAAACTAGTTCTGAGGTATTTAACCTATCTTAGTGAAATTGTATATTTCCAACCACTTCTATATATTATAGCCTTTTACTTTTTTAAACATGATTATGTTTGAGTTTCACATTCCCATTCATTTTCATTGTTATTTACTTCCTGTTTTCCAACAAAATAACCATGCGTTCATGTCCACTTCACAGCAACAAATACTGTTAATTGTTGACAGATTTCAATCAAAAGGGAAAGGGGGCACAGCAGTTTTTAATTATTAAGCATCGTATCCGCCAGGCTGTCTAACATCCAAAAATTGCCAAATTTTAGACAAAGACCCAATTGTAAATGGGGGCCACTACCAACTTTTATAACAGGGTAAAACTTTCAGGGAATTACTTTTTACACTATAAAGAAATATAGCAGTTGGCTTTAGCAACTTCAGAGGTGAAAACGTTAACTTTTTTATTTATTACTTTCTCTACTATGTATAGTAAGTAGGGGAAGTATTGTATTCCACCCAAAAATTCGATACCGAGATTTCACCGGAAATACATGTTTTGAGACCCCTGAATCCAAAAAAAGCATTTTTGGAAACATGTCCATGTGCGTGTGTCTGTGAAGAGCATAACTCAGAAACGAACAGTCGGATAAACACCAAACTTGGTATTTAGGTTCAATATCTTCCAGAGATGCGACACGAAGGTTTTCAAGAAAATCCCTCCACCCCAGGCTACCCTTTACATGGAACATTTTTCAAAAATTTTAATTTTCTCAAACCTGGCTCTAACGATTTTGATTAAAATATCATATGTTTAAGATACTTTCATAACAAATGAAATGTATATCTTGAATTTTCTGGGAATGTCTCCAAAAGTATTCTTCATTGTGAATGACTTTTGCATAACTGTTAAACCATAAGAGATGGACAAAGTTTTACTACACAAAAAATGTAGATTGCGTTAAAATACATAATTTATGTCATATACATTTCTTTTGTTGAGTGAACCATTTTCGAGATATTACTTGTTATTCCCTTAAATTTTTCAATACTTATTTTCTCAAATAGGAATTTGTTATTCATTTTTTTTGTCTTGGATATGCAAAGAGTATTAATCTGTGGCAAAGAGAATGGTGCTGCACCTAGCAACCAGCTATTAAGATATATGTCTATGCTTAAAGGCTACTGTATTTCTATATTGCCCTTGCAAATACATAACAAGGGGAACATAGTAGGCCTTAAGCGATAGTCAAATATTTTTAGAACTGGTCGCTATGTGTAAAATGTAATTCTCTTTGCATGTCAAAAGATCGTTTCTGCAAATGTTTATCTCGATTAATATGAAATAGATGGAGAATAAGAGTTTGTACAAGAGTAGAGAAAGTCATGTGAGCGTAACATATCAGATTTTTTTTAAGTTTCAAAATACTAAAAAATACAGGGCAATTATCATCCCCTGTCCGGGAGAGCGGCACATTTAGCAGAAATCCTAGAATGTTCCGTAAAATTCAAGACATCTGGCAACCTTGACCTGTACATACCAGTCAGTGACATACCTTCTCAAAATGAGTTCATAAGTTGCACCAGTGTTTAACTCAGAATGGGAAGAAAAATATTTGTTTTACATCTGAAAATGGAGATGTATGTTGTTGTGTATGAACAAACACATCACATCATAATATAAAACAATATTTTACCATAATGAACAATGTTGAATGTGCCACGAACCATCATCCATTGTTAGTGCTCATTGCGTTGCTCAGCGGTGCATTTGTAAAACACTTGTTTAGTAGTGACTTGATCCCAAACTGAATTCCTTGGATGTACATTTTATTCCAATATTACGTTTATCTGCTTCTAAGATTGAGCCTGACCTTAGATGAAATGTCACCTTTCACTCCAAGTGAGACTCTGTTCCTCTGAGAATCTCTCAAACGAAAGCTTACTAGTTTCTATTAAAAAAGTTTTAATAAAAGCAATGTATGCATGACAATTTTGAATACACAAAATATAAGTACAACACTTGCTGTTGTTGTTCACCAATGGCACTGGGGATTAATTGATCTGCATCATCATTTTCCCTCTGACTTCCCAATATAAAGTCTGTAAGTTATCACTTTTAAGGACTTTGCATTTGGCAAGTTATGTTTGTTCAGGATGACGTCTTCTTCACAGAGAGTGCACTTGGGTGTAGGTAGGCATCCTAACTTGTAGAGGTGTTCTGCGAGGCAATCGTGGCCAGTTGCCATCCTAAATAAGGCCACTGCAGTCTTCCTTGTATATCAACTCTATCTTTAATATTCTTATAATCTTTATCTTTTTCATCAAGTCTCTGCTGTCTTTTGAAATGCTGTTTAATGTTATTTAATTGTTTATTTATTTTTATTTGTCCTATAGGTTTTATTTGTCCTATAGGTTTTATTTCTTGTATTGCACCTTTCTTTGCTAATTGATCCGCATGTTCATTGTCCAAAAGTCCGACATGAGCTGGGACATTGTAAAGTGACATGATTTCTAGTTTCAACTGCTTTAATTAGGCTTCTTATTTCTTTAATATTTCTTGTTGTTTTATTATTGTAATTTACTATCCCATTTATGGCTGATTTTGAGTCTGATAAGTTGGCTATTTTTTGTTTTATGTATGGTCTATATAAAATGTTGTGTAATGCTGCTTTTATAGCTGTTAATTCTCCATCATAGTGGTTTGACATTTCATCTAATGTTAGATATTATGCAAAATGTTTACAGTATACTCCTGCATCAGCATTTTTTTTATTGATGAGGGATCCATCTGTATATATTCGAAGCCATTCTTTTTCTGGGCATCTTTCATTTTCCGTAGCTATTGCTATGGCTCTCATTTCATCTGGTATATTGTTTTGTTTGCGTATTGTATATATCAGGTCATTCTGATATTGTATACAATATATTCTATTGGACTCGTTACCTCTGTTGTAATTATATTCTTGTATTTTAAGTTATTAATATATGTTCTAAGCTTATTTGAGTTTTTAAATTACTTATAGTATCTGCTGTATGATACCACTTGTATCTGTTTCTATTGGCTTGCAGTTTTTGTGCTAGAGTAATTGCTTTCAACTCGTGTTCCAATTCTATAGCCATGTTTTTTGTGGGGAACAACGTAGTTCGCCTCCACGTGGTGTTCCCTGGGTAACGCTAAATGGACAACAACACAGGCATGCTTCCCAAGCCAAAAAATCTGATGTGTTACACTCACATGACTTTCTCTACTCTTGTACAAACTATTTTTACAAACGCTTATTCTCCATATGCTTCATGTTAATGGAGATATCGAGATGTCAATCTTATTGATAATTTTCTTGTAGATGCAAGGGGAATATGGTAGGTTTTAAGCGATAGTCAAATATTTTAACGCTGGTTGCTATGTGGCGCATTCCATTCTCTTTGCATGTCCAGGACATAAAAAAAATGAATAACGAATTTGAGAAAAAGTATAAGTATTGGAAAATTTAAGGGAATAACAAGCAATATCTCGCAAACGGTTCACTCAACAAAAGAAATGTACATGACATAAATTGTGTATTTTAACGCGATCTACATTGTTTGTGTAGTAAAATTTTGTCTATCTCTTATGGTTTTCCAGTTATAAAAAAGTCGTTCATAATGAAGAATACTTTTGGAGACATTCCCAGAAAATTCGAGATATACATTTTATTTGTCATGACAATATCTTAAACATATGATATTTTAATCAAAATCGTTAGAGCCGTTTTTGAGAAAATTAAAATTTTCGAAAAATGTTCCATGTAAAGGGTAGTCTGGGGTGGGGGGATTTTCTTGAAAACCTTCGTGTTGCATCTCTGAAAGATACTGAACCTAAATACCAAGTTTGGTGTTTATCCGACTCTTCGTTTTTGAGTTATGCTGTTCACAGACACACAGACAGACACACACACGGACATGTTTCCAAAAATGCTTTTTTTGGATTCAGTGAGTCTCAAAACATATATTTCCGGTGAAATCTCGGTATCGAAATTTTGGGTGGAATACAATACTTCCCCTACTTACTATACGTAGTAGAGAAAGTAAAAAGAATTTAAAAGAAGAGCACTTCTTAGTGCTATTTTGGAATGCCAGTGCAATGAAACAAAGTAAGAAAGCCATGATAAGTACAATAGTTGCAATAAAAATCTTGTTTAATTTGAGACTTAAAGCTTTCCTAGCTTTGTTTATTAATAATTTGTTGTCAGGAAATCAGCCAGGTCAGTGTTGAGCTACTCTCCAAGCTTTCAATGACCCACTCTGTTGCCATCATCAGGGAAACTGCAGGCAAGCTGCTCAGGTAGTGATATTTCTACACCACCAGCTAGAGGCAGAAGACCGCCTATTGATTAATGCCAGCCAATCAGTGTTCAAGTACTTGTTGATTACTGGCAGCCAATTCTTGCTTATTTCAAGTTTCATGTTTATTGAAGTTATTTTTGTTGGCTGTGGTGTATATGGCTTCACTCTGTCATTGTACCTAGTGGACTTTCCTATGATTTTTGTGGATGTGAAATTGATTTTGCGAGCAGTATCGTACGTAAGTTGTGCCACCACAGCCTAATGCAGTGTGGATGTTCTTTGACAGTGCCTTCAGTCTGGCCAATGTATAGTCTACAACACTCACAAGGAATTTTGTAAATACCAACAGCGCGGAAACCTAAGGTGTCTTTCATCGAGCCAAGGAGTTGCTTGATGCTATTCTTGCAATTGACCAGCAGCATGCGAGACGGTCTCCTGGCCTCTAGCCAGTGGGGCATAAATCTCACCACCCAAGTAGCTTGCCTCCAGTTTCCCTGATGGTGGCAACAGAGTGGGTCAATTATTACATTTCCATGGGGAATTGAAATCGATTTGAGTTCAATTCCATACTCAATATGATCCGCACTTCCATTTTAAATTCAAAATGCTTTGAGAACGATTTGGATATGCAAGGTTACAGAATAAATAATTCAAGCTTTTATGTTGGTTAACTTGGATTGACATTGGTGAACCTGTTAAACAGGCGTTAGTTTATTCTTCTGTGAATTTTAAGCAGGTTTTGAGGCTAGGGGATGTTTTTGACAAGATAAATTGTGAATTACGTAATGCTAAAAGTGACTGGGTTACACCAGTTCCTGACAAGTTCATTGTTCCTGAACCACAAGTGGGAGAAAGAACGACAGAAACGAGAACAGGAAAGAATAACAATTACAGGCCCAAAACCTGTATGTAACAAGCCTGTTACATAAGAAACGGACAAGATGCAGGCCTGTATCTTGGGCGATTGGTGGAAATGCATTGTTCATTTCCCTTTTAAGGAGGAAGACTGGCTTGAAAATTTCAGGATGGGCCATGCCACTTTCAAATTTAATTGTCAGCAGCTTGAAACATACCTAAGGAGGAGCTCCATTGTCAGTTGTTGCTTCTTGTGCGGAGTATAGGGTGGCCACTCACAACACAGTTGTATAAAGTGTGTGAGGCTATCTTTGTGCAGTTTAAAGAAGATTATTTAAAATTTCCAAATGAAGTGAAGGTGCAAGAAATAGCTTTCCTAATGTTATTGGTGCCATCAGTGGAACACACATACCCCTGCAGATGGATACAGCACTTTCATTAATTGCAACGTAATGGCTGTTCATACAGGTAGGTATTTCATATTAATATGGTAATGGCTGTTCATACATGTAGATATTTCATATTAATATGGTAATGGCTGTTCATACAGGTAGATATTTCATATTAATATGGTAATGGCTGTTCATACAGGTAGATATTTCATATTAATATGGTAATGGCTGTTCATACAGGTAGATATTTCATATTAATATGGTAATGGCTGTTCATACAGGTAGATATTTCATATTAATATGGTAATGGCTGTTCATACAGGTAGATATTTCATATTAATATGGTAATGGCTGTTCATACAGGTAGATATTTCATATTAATATGGTAATGGCTGTTCATACAGGTAGATATTTCATATTAATATGGTAATGGCTGTTCATACAGGTAGATATTTCATATTAATATGGTAATGGATGTTCTACAGGTCATATTTCATACGGTTTCAGGATAAGATCTTGTTTCCATTCAGCATCATGTTTTCAGGCCCCCTCAATTCAAAAGCAGCATTTTTAGAAAAAGGTTCCCATGTGTGTCTGTTAAAAGCAAAATGAAATATTTAGTACTTAAGATTAGTATCTTCCATATAAGTGACACAAAAACTTTCAAGAGAATTCCCCCACTTCAAACTATCCGAAAACGACGTTGAACACAAAGCAAACAAAATACTAAAAATAGTAAAACAATATTTCATGGCTTTAGACCTGAGCATAAATGTTAACAAAACATGTTGGATGAGGTTTGAGCTTCAAAGAACATGGAAACTGATGTTGATGGTGAAAATATTACTGACACAGCTCAAACAAATTTTCTTAGGGTGGTAATTGATAAACATCTTAGCTGGATGCAACATATAGAACACATAACTAAACAAAGGCCTATATGTAATGAGGCAGGCTAAAAGAATTATGGACAGGGAAGACTTAAAAGATGTTTATTATGCTCTTGTCTATTCTCATATACAATATGGGATCTCATTGTGGGGAAACACAAATGCAACAAATGTTTTAAAAATTTTCAAATTACAGAAGAAGGCCATTAGAATTATTGCAAATGTCGATGAAACAACTAGTTGTACATCTTTATTTAAGAATCTGAATATTCTAACTGTTCCATGCATATATATTTATGAAAGTATAAAATATATAATAGAAAGAAATATATATATATATATATATATATATATATATATATATATATAAATTGTAATGTACACTCATATGATGTGAGAAACAAAGCAGATTATTTTAGGACCACACTTAGGGGCACTCTTAATAATAGAGCTATTGAAAATATTGGTAAAGATATGTATAATAGTATACCTAAAGAAATAAACCAATGCAATATTAAGTGTATAAAAAGATACCTAACAGAGCAAGCTTTTTATAGTATCAATGAGTATAAAAATGTAAATAATATATGACATGTTCGACCTTGAAGTAATGTAAATATAAATCTTTATGTATATTTTTATCAGATGACGTATTCTATGTATGTAAACTTAAAGGATGAAATGAAATCAAATGAAAAAAAATTAAATCCTTCATATAGGAAACTTGGTATTACGTGTTTTTTTTTGTCTCAAAAATGGCTCATAACAATTTTGATTAAAATATGATATATTTAAGATATTTACATAACAAATAAAATGTATATCTTGAATTTTCTAAGGATAGCCTATGAAGTCCTCTTCATTCATAAGACATTTTGTGTACTTTTGTCTGAGTAAATCACAACAGATAAACAAAAACATACAACCCAAAAAATGCAAATCGCTTTAAAACACACAATTTGAAGTAATTTTGTTGTTGCATCAGCCATTTCTGAGACATCCCTTTTTGTTGGTTGGAAATTCTAATGCTTACATCAGTTTTGTAAAGTGCTGTCATCAGTATTGTATCATAGGAACACTGTGAAGCTTATAGTTCCCCTTTTAAACATCTGTTCATTAGGTTCCTTTTTTATTTTCTCTACTACATATAGTAAGTAGGGGAAGTATTGTATTCCACCCAAAAATTCGATACCAACATTTCACCGGAAATATTGTTTTGAGACCCCCTGAATCCAAAAAAACTATTTTTAGAAACATGTCCGTGTGTGTGTCTGTGAAACGAACAGTCTGATAAACACCAAACTTGGTATTTAGGTTCAGTATCTTCCAGAGATGCGACACGAAGGTTTTCAAGAAAATACCCCTACCCCAGATTACCCTTTACATGGAACATTTTTCGAAAATTTTAATTTTCTCAAAAATGGCTCTAACGACTTTGATTAAAATATCATATGTTTAAGATATTTTATGCCAAAATACTTCTATTTTTCTCAAATGGGAATTCGTTATTCATTTTTTTGTCTTGGATATGCAAAGAGTATTAATCTGTGGCAAAGGGAATGGTGCTACACCTAGCAACCAGCTATTAAGAGATATGTATACCCCCGCCGCTATAACGTTGCACTTGACAGCTAGCGTTTAAGTTGGTACACTCGTGAAAAAACAGATGAAAAGCTTCAACCGTTTGACTTCCTAAGCCAATCACAAGGCAGCATTCCGGATGGTCGATGACAAAGCGGAACTGGATCTAGAATCGGCTCTGTTGCCGGATGTAACTATTCCCAACCATGAGCTTCAGTTTGTGAATCTCTAGCAGAGCGTCGAGTTGTTCTTTGCAAGCTACATATTGTTCATTGTTATTTGTTATTTAGATTTGTGGTTATTGTTTGATAGTTTTGTTATTGTTCGTTTATACATTTATTTATTTATATTTATCTATTTTATATATATTTCATTCATATTATTTATTTAAACAAAACTTAAGTGGGACAATGTCGGAAAAATGACGCCGATCGCCGAGTGATGATTCACGAAGTGAAAATCCTTTGCGCCGAGGTGTGCCACTTAATAGTCAGGCATTGGAACTATTATGGAGAACCCGGGAGTTCTTTGAACAGGAAAAGGAGTACGTGAAGCTTCACGGAAATCCCTCTATTCCTGCTGATAAAGTCGTACAACGAACTGCAGCAGCTCTTGATTTAAGCACGAGAACTGTTGTTCACAAAGGAGTGAAACTACAAGAGAAAGAGGACAAAATTCCTGAACCATCTGGAACACAACAGGTATTTCTATCAACTCCAGGGAAGAAAAGAAAGAAGCCTCGTCCAGTCACAAATATTGATGCTTTCCAATTAGACGCCATACGTAGACACATTTATGCCTATTATCATAGAAAGGAGTATCTGACCATACCAAAGCTGCTTATATCGCTTATTTTCAATTAACAATAATAATACGAAATAGTTATTATTCAGTGACGCTCGCTACTTACGTACACTTTCTGTATGCGGCTTAGACACGATAGAAATGAGAACAATCAGCTGTTGTTTACTAGCCACTCTGGCAACGTCGCAACCACGATGTAGCCAACCTTACGCGAAGCCACACGAACTGTCAAGTGCAACGTTATAGCGGCGGGGGTATATGTGCTTAAAGGCTACTGTATTTATATATTGCCCTTGCAAATACAAAACAAGGGGAACATAGTACACCTTAAGCGATAGTCAAATATTTTTTTATACTGAGAAATAAACGAACTGCTATGATTTTCTGAATCTTCTATCAGCTTTTGCTTCAAAGAAATGTTGATTTGAGCCAATTTTGTATGATCGTTTCATTTTATTAATTCATATCTTATTGTTTGTTATAGTACCATTTTAAATCTTCCTATTTTAGTTTATATTTTTTGTTTCCACGGTTTAAGGGCTGTTTCATTTTATTCATTCATATATTATTTGTTACAGTACCATTTTCAGGTGTTTCTGTTTTGGTTTCTGTTCTTTGTTTACTGGTTTACGTTTTAAGACTTTTCATAATGCCTAGTAAGAAACGAACCAGTTTTAATTTTAATGTTAAGAAGTTCTTTTCCGTGAAAGCAGCCAAAGTGATTGCTGGCACCTTGAGCCAAAATAACGACATATTTGGTGAGGTTAAAAACACACAGTACACAAGTAACTTGGTGATGGTGTTATGTTTTTCAACTGTAATAAATATTGATGCTTGGAGTTCTGAAGTAATTGATAAAATTCTTCATTTAGGCACCAATTTGCACTTAAAATCAATTTCAAATTATGATGGTGTTATGCCATATCCGCCTTACTGGTGTGCTGATGACGTTTGGCTGCAGGATAATGTAATTGATGATGTAAAAGTATATGCAATGCAGTGACAAATAATTTTGTATTACAAGGGATCATACCGAGGGATTTAGGCAGTGTATTAAAAATATTTTTCCAGTGCTATCACTACGGTGTGTTTACTGCACAGTTAAAATCTATAGCTCTTATTTTTTTTTGTCCTGGTAATGCAAAGAGAATGGAATACTCCACATAGCAACTAGCTCTTAAAATATTTGACTATTGCTTAAAGCCTAGCAATTCCCCTTGCACCTACAAGAAAATTACCAATAAGATTAACATTTCAATTAACATGAAGCATATGGAGAATAAGCGTTTGTAAAAATAGTTTGTACAAGAGTAGAGAAAGTCATGTGAGTGTAACACATCAGATTTTTTTTTCTCTTGTACCCACAATATGTGTAATGAAACTATTTCTGCAAAGACTTATCTCAGATGAAAATTTGATGTGATGCATTCACATAACTTTCTCTACTCATTCATGTGTACAAACTATTCTTATGAAAGCTTATTCTTCTTAATTGAGATAAATTTTCATGACGCATTTCCTTGTAGGTATTAAGGAGAATATTGCAGACTAAAGCAATATTCAGACTTTTAAAGAGTGGATCGCTATGTGATGACTTCAAAATTCTATGCTCTTTTCATCACCATGAGAAAAAATGAATAGCGATAGACTACTTGAAAAAGTTGTATTTGAAAATTCAAACCAAGAACAAATAATATCTCAGAAATATTTAATGGCATAAATTGTGTCTTTAACAAGGTTTTCTTTATGTAGTGAGATTCTCTTACAGTTTGCCAATTATACAAAAGGCATTCAGAATGACTTCACGGCCTATATTCAGCAAATTCAAGATATAAATTTTATTAGTCATGCAAATATCTTAATAAAGAGTATTTTAATTAAAGTCATTAGAGCCATTTTTGAGAAAATAAAAAATAAAGAGTAGTTTGGGGTGGAAGGATTTTCTTGAAAATATTTGGAAGATATTGAACTTAAATATCACATTTGGTATTAACCTACTTTTCATTTTTGAGCTATGCTGTTCACAACACATGGACCGTTTTCTAAAAATCGTTCCCCCCCATCCATTCACGGAGCCTCAATGTAATAGAAAAGTCATGTGAAGGTAATATATCCACATATTCAGTAGGTAGAAAATTGTCATGATTAGAAATGATCATCATTCAGTTATTTCCAGCAATTTCATGGAATGCTTATGGAGCTTCAATGTCCACATTTGGTGACCTGCTTTTAAAATGTTGAGTATCGCTTGTGTTTCCTGTATCCATCTAGTGTATCAAAACAATGCATAAGGAAACTATTTCTGCAAACACGTATGTCAATTAACAGAAGCAGATAGGAAAATAAGCTTTCGTAGGAATATTTCGCTTGTTATATACAAATAAATGGCAGTGAGTAGAGAAAGTCATATGAATGTTGGATAATACCAGTCTTAAAATGCAATAATATTTTCAAGAAAACCTCCCCTCTCCAAATTTACCCTTTATATATATATATATATATATATAACTTAACATCCCCATACTCCTGTGTTAAGGCGTTTAACAAATGTTAAAAGTTGGAAAATGGCTGCTGCAAACCAAGCTGTTGATGCGAGTTTACTACAATTGGCATTTTTTAATGACATTCCTAATAAAAGAGCAGTCGTACCTCATAATAAATTTGAAACCCTGCAAAAGGTGGAATGTTTAAAGCAATATAGACCGTCATGAGCATGGTTTTATGGGAAATATGAGAGGTTAGAATACTACCAACAGAAACATGCCTATTTCCCCTATGCTACAAATGTTAATTAGGTATTTAGATTTTACACTACCAACATTTTTCATTTACTTGGTGGGTGATAATGTTGGTATTTTTAATGCTACCGTTTGTGGGTTTATCCGGAAGGTTTCCAAAGCAATTGCTTTAAGAAGCAAACAGTATATTTTTTCGGGTGTGCTTGATCAATCAGCGATAACACGTTTTCGTCCACTTTAGTTTCAATGCAGTGTCCACCACTAGTTTTAAACCGACTTAAATGCTCTTCGCACCTAACGTTTATGGTGTTACACTTTATGTTAGCATAAAGTTGCCGTTGCTTACCAGACTTAAGAGAAACCCATTCATTCCAATTAAATTATTTGTGGAGTTTGTTCCAGGCTGCAATCTTATCCTTTAATGTAGACCACCAGCTTTTTTGTACTTGATAATACGTCTATACTTATTAACCGGATATTAATTATCACATTTCAAATGGTGAAACATTTATTTCAGTTGACATTGTGATTCTAACCTCAAACAACTGGGAATATCACTTGACCATTGCCATGAACGTAAATGGTTGTCGGCTACTGACACAGAGAGCGCAGTGATACGTAGACAAAAGTGTATCGAAGTACGTTCAGAAGCAGAGTAACTTGGCCACCACCTTCTCGAACTAGTGTTCGCAGTTGTCTTTGATGTAAGCAAAATGTTAGCTAACAATTTGCTGCAAAAGCTTGATGAAACACAAAAACTTTAACCTTATGTTAAACTTTGAACACCTTGTTAACAAACAAGATGTTAGAGTATTTTTAACACTGGTTGGTGAAACTGGCCCTTATGTTTTAGGTGGAAGCAGCCATTTACAGTTTGTAGAAGCTATACAAAAATAAAGATATTAGGTAGAGATAGTCTTGTGAATGTCAACATATCAGACTTTTTTTCCCCCATTTGAAATAAATGCAAATTACAGAAAAATATTTTCACATTACTACTTCACTTGAGTCCATTTAATACACATGATGAATGTATGTTATGCTTTTCCCAAATAACCTAACAGAAACATATAAGAACCTCAAGCTGTCCACATTCCCATAATTTCTCTTTTCCAGGTTCAACATGCCAGCACGTGGGAAGTGCACATGATGCAGCTGTACTGAAAGAGACGTGCAATATCAACATAAATGGAATGGAAATACCATACCTTTTGTTAGGTGACCCCTCCTTTCGCTAATTGAAAGTTTTAAGAGAAACCTCACAAAACAGGAAGAACCTTTTAATGTGGTAACTTTTAAATAGTGGTAGGGTGGTAGTTGAGAATGCATTTGGTTGACTTAAATCACACTTCAGATGTTTGTTGAAGCAAATAGATGTTAATTACAAATCTATGCCGCAGATTGCACTTTCTTGTTTAATTCTACATAACATTGAGACAAGGAAAGACCAACTTCAGCAAAAGTGGCTGGAGGCTGTGAAAAGCGCAGAACTGGTATTTCCCCAGCCTCATCATACCACTGCAACAGACTTGGGACAGTTATAGTGCAGCCCTAGTTAGAGAAACTTTAAAAAACTACTGTTCAGATATCTAGTGAGACAATCCAGATTAGCGTAGTAAGTATAAATTTCAATTTGTTTTAATTAAAATTGAATTACAATGTAATAACTATAACATTAAGACAGGTAAAACTGTTTAGTTCAATAAATGTTCACTTTCTGTCTTCTTTTTAGTTTATATCTTCATCACTGTTATGTTCATTTCTTAATGTCGGTGTTGGTGATGGAAGTGGCTGACTTGGCTGCAATGGTGTGGACGGTTGGTACACAAATGATAGCATTACAGGAATTGGGTAGGTAGGAGTTGTTAGTAGGTGGTCCACTGCTGCTGTGAAGCTACTGACAAGCGTTTGCTGGCCACCGCCTCTTGCTCTTTTCAAACAATCTTCCATAAGCTGCCCCTGATGCTTAAGAATATTTCAAGACTGTCTAAGCTATGTTTTCTTTTATAAGTGCGTCTTGAGCAGAGGTTTGAGTCTCCTGGTAGGCTGGTGCTGGAAACCAACAAATCCCTTATTTCCTCTCCTGTTATATTTTGACTTACTTCCACCACAACCTTATCCCATACGTATCTCCTCGCTTGCAGTAGAAATACTGTACATTCCTTCTATTGCTACTGACGGCCAACTTCCAAGAATTTCATGTAGTACGTAGAAATATTTGCACTTCTTCCGTTTTCTCTCTGACACTATTGTATGTGCATTTTAAACTTCTCCACTTGTTTCTATTTTGTTCCACTGTCTTATTCCCATACCCATAATCTCTTCCTGCACGTGTTTGTAAACCTCAGCATTTTTATACTGTTTACCGTCAAACAACTTACAAATCTGTCTCTCCCTAGATATTTCTAGCAATATTACAATTTCTTTTGTTTTTCCACACATTTCTTCCCACTGAAGACATTTTCTTAACCTTAAGGAAAACTATCACATAAAACTACTGCATCAGACAAACAAACAAGATGATGCTATCTAACATAGAGCAATAAACTAAAATCATTAACATATGACTAACAACTTCCAAAAACAAAATGACGAGCATGGAGCGTGTTACGAGTACAGTGGAAGATAGTATCTGGTGTATTCAAAACGATTTGAATACAGTTGGTGTTTCCATGCAACAAATTTCAATCTGATCCTACTTTCTAAGAGGATCGGATCCAAGATTCAAAATGATTCAGATGCGTGTTTCCATGCAGTATCCAATATGGAAAGTATACTCATTTCAATTTCAATTCCCCATGGGAACGTGGTAATTGAAAGCTTGGAGAATAGCCCAACATTGATCTCGCCTATTTAATATGTCTGCTCAAAAACAAATTAGCTGAGTTTTGCGGCCCTGCACTAACAAGATAAGAAAAGTGATAATGCTACTTATTTCACCGTAAATGTTACAGCAGTTTGTACCTATAAAAGTTTGGATTCACTTCTTCAGCTTTCTTGAAGAAATAGAGAGCTTCCTCATAAGTAGAGGTTGGTGGCGTTGCAAATATGGCACTGGCAATCTTCCTTTGGTACCATGGCAGCGAGGCAATATTGTAGCACCTATGAGAGAACACAATATACATTCAAGTTAGTAGCAGTGATGTAAATTTGAAATTATAGAAAAAATGAGTAGAGTTGAAACACTCAACATCACTAACATGTTTTTCGTCAATTTTGGTATCTACAGGAAGCCTGCACATTCTGAAAACAATAGTTTCAACCCATTCCAACAGAAGCATGCGGTTTTAAACACTTTAATCCATAGATTGGTTTACACCCCCTTAACAGAAGAAGAATACAAACACAAAGTTAACACAGCAATATACAATGGCTTCACCAAACAAGTCATTGACAAGAAAGTAGCAAAATTCAAGAAACAAAAACACATTAAGGATACCACAAAGCTCACCCAATAAAAAAAACAAAATTATTTTCAAAAACTTCTCTTTCCAGTCAAGCACTCACCACGTCTGCATAGCTCCACAAAATAAATTCAGTTTAGAGAAATTACTGTGCAACAAATTGAAGGACCAGATACCTCAAGACAAAAAACCAGGAATCTATCAAATCAGTTGCCTAGAATGCGACCAAATTTATATACATAAAACTAAAAGAAATTTATAAACTAAATTAAAATAGCATATGATATACATCTCCTATAGACAGACTAATAAATCTGGACAACCAATCTATCACACCAAGCATAAGACCACTAAAACCCACAAAATCACAACAGAGTTGGATACTTGGGAACAGATTTCAATCACAAAGCATAAACACCATGTAATGAAATTTTAATTGCCTCCACCATCAGATGTCATCACAAACAAGTACACACCGGACACCACCAGGAACCATTCGGCAGCTCTTGAAACCAGTCAAGACAAAAACATGTAAGCGATCATAAGTGTTTCAACTCCAGCTCAACCCTTCTACAATAAGTGATAGTTTCTCTTATGCTACATTCATTTTTATTCCTATATCTCTGCTTTGATTCAACTAAGGATCTAGGAAGCATATTCGGTAATCTTGCTGCCAACCTACATACTTAAAAATGGCTAAAAATATGCAAGTATTAGTACTGCAGAATGTGAGCGTTGTTGGCAGCAGGTAAGAACAAGGTGGGAAACTTTAAAATGTTAATACATTTCTAATGAAATAAACTTAAGGTAATGCATGTACCACGTAACTATTAAATCATACCCTCGCACAATTCCCTAATAGGTAAATAACCTTAAAATGTAAATACTGATCGTAATATATGCATACTTAACCAACATGCAGTTCCAATGGTATACTTTAAATATCCCATAGTACCAAATACCATTAATTTTAGCAAATTTTTGGGGATTAAAAGGAAATTGCAAATGCACGATAAGTAATGGGCATGTTCCAGTTTGCATAAAATCCACATTGTATGCCCCCTTTTATGTGCACATTCTTATTTGCATTTACTATGATCCGTTTCGGTTTCCACTTCCAGTCCTTTCCACAAACACTACCTCATACGTCACTTCCGTTCCTCTATGGAACTCCGCTAGACTCACCTTCCTGCCAACCAACACATCCTTCTCACATTTTTCGCTGCTATGAGGTTGGTATGATTTAGCGAGATAACGTAGAACAGGGAGAGGCTGGCAGCAACATTACCGCCTACTTCCTGTTCACTATCGGTGGTTGGTACAAGCTGTAATCAGATTTGGTGATTTGCAAATTCAAAATATAAAAGAAGCCGCACAAGATCTAATGCTGCATTATACAAAAAGTTAAGCCACTTTAGTGATTATATTAAAAATACAAAACCATGACATCACTCTCATATTATAATTACAAGGCATGATTTTAAAGTAAGTACCAATAGTTTTTTTAAAAAATAACATAACAATATTTTCCAAGTACTTTATACTACACTGCTTCTCCACTTGTCCTAACGGGAAACCAGCTATTGTCTATGAATGATGTTGCCTGTCATGAAGACCAAATCTGCACTTCTTGTTTCACATCAATGAAATGTTTTCTACAAGGAATTTCTTGGTGCCAAATCTGGACTGTAAGGAGGGTGGTCAGATTGTTCCCAACCAAATGATGACAGTAGATCTTGGGTTTGTGTGTGGCCAGGCATTGTCTTTCATTATTGTTTCCTCATAAACATCACCAATTGGCGATGAATGTTTGCTGGCCTAACATTTCTTGCATTCAGAAGATGAATCACTGATCTGACTTCACAGTCGGCAGGTGATTGGAAAACACTCTAACAACAGGAAAACACAGTGTTGATCACTCACCGCTTCCCTAAAGAATGGAGGAAGTGATTGCACATGCAATTGCAGCAGCAAAATATTAAAACAGTACTTACTTCAAAAACACGCCTTGTATCTTGCCCTCTTGGTTATAATTTTATTGAGCTTTCAAACTCATGCTTGTTGTCATTCTTCGCTTTCAGTCTTGAAACAATTATCATGACAATCAGCACTCAAACTTCAATTAAATTACCAAAAAACAAAGATCATTCATGGTATTACTGAAGATAGTTGAAGGGAATTTTATTACATAAACCAGCAGTCTTACCGAACATTGCATGAGATACTTCAATCACATTGAAGTAATTTTGTATTCTGTACTCAATGGTCTACAAGATTTTTTTTACTGAATTCTACCCTTTACCTTTATAACTGTACTTTTCCACACTATTCCTTATTATGAATGAAAAATCTCCTGAAATTAGTAGGAACTATCAGCAGATGTATTTCTCATTTCCTTAACCTCCGCCCAACAGTCTTCTGGAAATGCTGCATACCTCTGGCATTGGTACAGAATGTGTTCAAAATGTATACCATCACATGTCACACACTTTCATAGCATTTCTCAAGATTATTTAACACGTTGATAAACTAAGGATGCTATAAGGATACATAAAGTGACATTATCTTCTTGTGTAGTTTGGTAATGTTTGTAGGTGGGTCATCTGTTTTGAAAACTGATTCTTTCAACATGCCCCGTATGTACGCATCAGGGGGCTTTCATCTGAGCTCTTTTCACTCATCTCTTCCTGTTAGACACGGAGCAAATCCACCCACCAAACAGACTATGTTTCAATGATGTTTATCATGGAGTATACTCTGACACCAATTGCACAAGCAGTGCGTGGCTCTCATTCTTGGGCAACAAGTTGTACTCTTTCGTTTACATAGGAGACTGATCCCATACAACAGAACTTATAACAGCTAACACTGTTTTGTTATTTGGTGCCTCTTCATTAAATCTCCCCTTGTAACATGAAGCAAACTTGGTATATTCTGACGTCCTACTCTGTATAATGACAAATTTCCATGAGAAACACCTCTACTATAATAGTAAATCTCAAATTTATTTATTTGTGTTAAGTTAATTACACATTCAGGGTCTGGCCAGTTGTTCTACAGTCTCACTTACTCTCTATCTTTTCACATACTATTTTCAACTGCAATTTCCAGTTCTTTCTCACAACCCACAAAAATTCTTCTAAACCTCTAACCTGAGACTGATCTAAAAACATTTTATTTATTTTTACAATGCTATTGTTTTCGAGTCATTTCCTCCATTTATTCGTTCCTTCATGTGTGTATTCCATCTTCAGTTTCTCTGCATATCAGACATATTCCTTGTATAACATTACCTCCAAGTTTCCATACCTGTAGCCTAAACCATGCTACTGCTTCTCTTTCGTTTTTATTACAAATTTCTGTGTAATTTTCTTTTTCTAATTGCACGTTTATCATTTTGTAAAATACCACTTCACTACTCCTTGCCCTCAGCTCTTGTTTATCAATGTCCTCATATCTTTCTCTGGCAGAATCCCAGTATCATTTCATGTCTTTGTTTCCATATATCACCTAATCCTACTCCTCTAAGAGCCCTTTAATTTTATCCAATCAACATTCACATATGTTTTTCTTGGTAATCTCAATATTATCTTCTGACAACTGATATAATAGTAAATTATAACGTGAGTCGAATGTGCATGTCAGTTGCTTCATTCAACCTCAACATGTTTCGTAGGCGATATTGCCTACGTCATCAGCAGACTTCAGGTGGTTGCTGATATCCTCCATGAACTCAGTGGATCTGTCAATTGATGAACTTGTATAGCAGGTTGCCTTCAGCAGCAATTTAAAAATGCGTTAGTATTGTTCTAGTATGTGAATCTTTTCCCAGATGTCTAGTTGTGTTGCAGAAGTGTGAGGCTGATTTGTCTCAGGTGCTCCTGCGATCTGCTACCTATGAGTCTTCACTATTGATTATGTAAATTCCTGTTTTCTTGGATGAATATCTTTAATGTTGTGTTTGTTTTGTGGGGCCAAGATTATGCTATGTTCTCTGAAGATATTTCAAAATTTCCACAAGGCTTTGAGTGCAAAAGGGGTTAAACCTGTTGAAATTCATCGACAGTTGATGGAAGTGTATGGAGAGTCTTGTATGGATGTCAAAAATGTCTGCAAGTGGTGTAGAGAATTTGCAAATGGTCGCACGGAAATTCATGACAAGGAAAGAAGCAGGAGACCGTCCATTTCTGACGAAACAATTGCAAAGGTTGAAAAAATTGTGCTTCAAGATCGACGGATCACTCTCGATGAGCTCTGCATTGATGTTCCTGAGATTTCTCAAAGCACTATTCATCGGACTTTGAATAAAGAGTTGAAATTTCGGAAGGTGTGCGCAAGATGGGTCCCAAGAATGCTGACAGAAGATCACAAAAGCAACGCACTGAAACTTCCCGCCAATTTCTTCAATGCTATGCAGATGAAAAGGACAACCTTTTGGATTCAATGGTCACGGGTGATGAAACCTGGGCTTTCCACTTCACACCTGAGACCAAACAACAATCACGTGAGTGGCGGCATTCCGGTTCAACCAAGCTGCAAAAATTCAAGAGAGCACAGTCTGCCGGTAAAGTCATGGCAACTGTGTTTTGGGATCGAAAGGGGATATTGTTGGTCGACTTTATGGATCCTGGGACAACAATAAATGCCGACAGGTATTGTCAGACATTAAAAAAACTCAGACGGGCAATTCAGAACCGTAGAAGAGGAATGTTGAGCAAGGGCATAAGCCTTCTCCATGACAATGCTCGCCCCCACACCGCCGGTCAAACCATGAATCTTCTGCAACAGTTTGGATGGGAAACCATCACCCATCCACCCTATAGTCCAGACTTACCACCCAGTGACTACCACTTGTTTCCCAAGTTGAAAGAACACTTGGCTGGAAGGTGCTTCGGTGATAACGATGAAGTGAAAAATGAGCTTCATCACTTTTTCAAGAGCATGGCGGCAAGCTGGTATGACATGGGCATACAAAAACTGCCACAGCGTCTACAAAAATGCATCGACTGAAATGGCGATTATGTGGAAAAATAGACAAATGTTAAAGCTTCAAAACTCTGTACCATTTGTTGCCAATAAAAGTTTCTTTGTATTTTAAAAAAAATTGGAGACCTTACTTTTGGGATTACCCTCGTACTTTGATACAGGATATGTCAAGTTAATAAACATATTTACAACGCTATACACAATTATCAAATATTATACAAAAGCTACACAAATGGATATTTATTAAATTCTAACAGCTCGTCCACAGTCTAAAAGCATTGTTCCTGTAAGAAATGCTTCACGATTGATTTAAACATATTATACTTTTCTAGGATTAGGGAGAGAGTTACAGATATCTATACTGCAATCCTTTTTCAAATATATTTGTTCTCAAGGAAATGAAATGTATGTCATTCATATTTCTAGTGAGATGTTTGTGTATACTATGGAAATGATGACCGTTCTTTTTTACAAATATCACTAACTCCAATATATACATACAAGCCAATGGAAGTACACCTAGCTTTTGGAATGGTGACCTACATGCACATAATCTTTTTTAGGCACATATTGTTTGGATGGTTTGTTTCTGCTCAATAAATATGGTGAATTATTCCAAAATATTGTGTCGTATTTTATTATTGAATGTGTATGAGCAAAATAACCTATTTTTACTACTGGGAGGCCAGCATTTTGGACTAATATTCTCAGGGCAAATATCTTTCTTTTGACTTCTGCTGACAGAACAAGTAAATAAACAGGAAAACTCACCAGAAGTATGCAGAATTGCTACACTTGAACATCTACATAATCAATTCCCGGAAACAGAGTAGCTTGAGAAATAATGTGGGAGGTGTTATATACTGTAAATACTTTCCACATTATTTTACATTGCCTAGACAATTCACAAATTTTGATGGTGAAGTTGTTGCAATACAGCGAGCATTAAAACAGATATACCAAAGGATTGATATAAAAGAAAATAAAGTAGTTGTTCTCACAGACTCGGTTTCTGCCATTCAGATGAATCTTATAATATTAAAGATGTGAGATCTTATAATAGATTACTACAAATAAAATTTCAACACATAATATTACTGTGGATACCAGCACACGTGGGAGTGAATGTTAACGAGACAGCAGACTTACTGCCCAAAAAGGGTGGTGTTATATTCAAAACCTATAAAATCTTGTGGACTAGATATGAAACTAAAAAATGTCAAAATTAATATAGAACAAAAATACCAATATAATATTCAAAAAGAAATTACATACAAAAATTACTCCAACATAAAAGAAATAATACAAAAAATAAAAAATGTCCCAAGGAAAGAAGCCGTTGCTCACTTCAGATTAGCCACTAGACATGACTGTCTGGCGGAACATCTACATAGATTTGGTTTTATGAATGACAAAGCATGTAAGATTTGCAATGCTGACAGGATTTTAAATGGAGAACACCTACTAGAATACCCAGAATTGAGGAAAGCTGTACCAGATGGGAAGATACACAATTTATATTACTGTATATATTGTAATGAAAAGAAGCTAGAAACAGTGATGTGTTTCGGGAAACATGTTAAGTGAGTAAACTTAAGTGATGTTAGTGTAACAATTCCGACTCACCTTTAAATAAATTATATTACTGTGTTTGTTTTAGTGTAATTATGTCCATTATTATTTCTGCATAGCAACCTATGTTGTGTCACTAATGGTATGACTTTTTGCAACTCTGTATTAGTCTGCACATCAGGTGCTTTATTAGTTACATTTTTTTACAGTTTTGCACATAGTCTTAGTTTTATTATCAGAATTTTTAATGTAATTGTCATTCCTGTTTTGCTGACCTTATTTAGTATACGTTTATACACTTTAAAATAGTTATCTAATTTTGTGTTTCATGTAGCCACCTTTCCCACTTGCATCATTTCTTTATACCTAAAGTTAGCTATTTTTTACTCTTATTTTCACTACATATTTTTGTTGTTTTCAAGGGAAAAGCTATATTAAAATTATACAAAAATTCTTTATAAAAAATCTAGTATAAATTTCATGCATATCTTATACGTTATCAGTCATACATATCATGCTGTTTCTTTGGCTAGTAAGTAATTCATGTATGTAATATTTTCT
The DNA here is from genome assembly GCA_030765065.1 of Deroplatys truncata. NCBI lineage: Eukaryota > Metazoa > Arthropoda > Insecta > Mantodea > Mantidae > Deroplatys > Deroplatys truncata. Next base: position 14,181,054 of record CM060975.1, read on the forward strand.
TAACTGTACATTCATTTTTGAACTAGTTTATCCTTGAATGGAAGGGAGATATCAGAATAAAGTGAACAATAATTTGTCCCTCACGATCATTAAATCCTGTGTTTATTATTTGTAAATTATATGTTAAATTTGCATTGATTATAATTTTGTCAAGAGTTGCTTATGAATGACTGGTTATTCTTGTAGGGGATAATACCTGCTTCAGATTATAAGTTTTGAGAAGATTAATGAGATCATTTTTTTCTTTACTGTTTGTTTAGAAAATCAAATTTAGATCACCACACAGAATAAGTTTCCCATTTGGTTTTGTAATGAGTTTAGCGATTTCCCAAGGTTATTTTGAAATATTATAATATTGCCATTTGGAACACAGTATAAAACTACTAATGTGATACCTAGCATAACAAAATCAAGAATGGTGGCTTTGAAATCCCCTTCTCTACAGAGTGAATGATGTGTGCTTATGTTTTCAAATTTAACATAGTTCTTTACAAATATATGTACCCCACTGCCTCCTTTGTTTTTCCTGCACAATGCATTTTGTAACAAAGTTATTAGTTTATTTCATCTTTTTTTTAACCAAAGTTCAGAAAAGCATCTTTTAGTTTCTGATCCAGCAAAATTTCTATGTAATTTTGTTATTACGAGATTGAACATTCTGCTGAAAGATCGTTATACAGGAGTTTTTTTTCAGGCTCTCCTCCAGGAACACTTACCTTTATTGGACTCTTTTTTCCCCACATGTAGGTATCTTCCTATTCATTTCCACTGATGGTGCATACACAACTTTAGTTGGTAGTTTCCCTGGCACGTGTTGGTGGCTTCTCCCGAACTTTGCTACACCTCTTCTGTTGAGATGGACACCATCTCTGGCTAGATCATCATTCCTTAACCACCAGCTACCACCTATCATTGTACATTTGTGGGTCAAACATAACCAACCTAGTTCTTTATTTATTCTTCTGATTTTGTGTTTGGTTACATCTCGCTATATAAAAAGCAACGGTTATTAGTTTTGTATTTGGGCTTTGAGACTTTAAGAATGAACAAGGTCCATCTTCCTCTGCCATTACTCCTTGTCTTATATTATTTGTTCCTACATGTAATGCAACTTCAGGCTTTAATTCATTTAACTTCACTTCCCAACATAGTTTGTTTACACATATTCCTTAATAACACTAAACTTCAGGACCAAATTTTTGCATTCGTTTCTGGCAAACTTTAGTAATGAATCACCAAAACCATAACATTTCTCCCCTGGATTTTATTGTTCGTTTGCTTCTCTTGTTGCACACCACTATTCCTCTGATCTTCATAGATTCTTTTCCAGCTTCATGTTACCTTTCTTGTCTCATTTTAAATCTTTATTTAGTATGTCTATGATTGTCTGAGGCAATGCTATCACTTTGGATTCTCGTGATGCTTGATACTGAGTTTGCGGTGCAACTTTGTTTCCATTTTTCTTCGTCTCAGGATTTCTGATTGCTTCTTCCATGACCAAATAATACTTCATTCCTTCCATTTTCTTATTTGTTAGTATTTCTAACTTTGTATTCAGCAATCTTCTGCACCATGCCTTGGGTTTTAATCTATTGCAAAACATCTGTTTTGTTCGTTGGTATGCTGAGTACCAACACAGCCAACTATGGATGATTCTGTGCTTGTGACTAGTAGATGAATTTCTTTGCTTTAATATGGTTATTTGTATGGGTGCCTTTTCTGAAAATTCCAAATTCTAATTTGTTATTATTTCTTATAATCTTAAGGGTAAACAGGTCTTCTGAAAATATCAAAAGATCTTCAGAGAACTTAACATAATCCTAGCCACACAAAACAAATACACCAGAAACCTTTGTAAAAGCAATATATTAGAAAAGATAACTCCATACAAGAAACCAGGGATTTATGAATCAATTGTAAAGAAAGATAAATAGGAAAGACCAAAAGAAACACAAGCAGCACACTGAAGGAGATCAGCAGACTTGGAACAGGAAAAACAGAATAGAAAACAATGTACACCTGTTAAGATCAGTAAAGTAATCAATTTTAAAATTTCCCCTTAAGACAATACGCTATACGATCAACCTTCAACAGGATGACTCTTTGTAATGAATAGAACAAAAAGCTTACTACAGTTTTGCATTTTTAAAGTAGTTTTTGAGAACAAAGCGAAAATCATTTAATATTAACTCTATTTTAAATGAAGATTTTATGAAACTTAAATACTTTTTCAAATATTTCTTACAGGATATTCAAACAAACATTTTCTGCAAGTTTAAATGCGTCTTGAATTAAAACAATTTTCACTATCTTACTACTATTATAGCTTTTGAAATTTGTCTTAGTTAGCCATAAGACTACACAACACGACAACACTATAAGATCATAACAAAATGCACTCCAGCTGTTGTTTATTGTGCTTATGGCTTGATTTCAAAACAGTGGATTATCAGTTACAAAATGGCTCACTTTACTAATGCCAAGTACCTTCAAATGTTACTCATTTATGGTGAAACACATCATAATGCGCCAGCTGCAGCAAAAATTTGAGAAACATTCCCAAACAGACGAGTACCGCATCTTGGGCATTTGTTTTTATCTGACAAAGAGCTCTATACCCCTGCCGCTGTATCTTTGCACTTGACAGTTCGTGTGGCTTCTCATAAGGTTGGCTACATTGTGGTTGCAACGTTGCCAGAGTGGCTAGTAAACAACAACAGCTGATTGTTCTCCTTTCTATCGTGTCTAAGTCGCATACAAAAAGTGTACGTAAGTAGCGAACGTCAATGAATAATAACTATTTCGTGTTATTATTGTTAATTGAAAATAAGCGATATAAGCAGCTTTGGTATGGTCGGATACTCCTTTCTATGATAATAGGCATAAATGTGTCTACATATGGCGTCTAATTGGAAAGTATCAAGATTTGTGACTGGACGAGGCTGCTTTCTTTTCTTCCCTGGAGTTGATAGAAATACGTGTTGCGTTCCAGATGGTTCAGGAATTTTTTCCTCTTTCTCTTGGAGTTTCACTCCCTTGTGTATAACAGTTCTCGTGCTTAGTCCAAGAGCTGCTGCAGTTCGTTGTATGGCTTTATCAGCAGGAATAGAGGGATTGCCATGAAGCTTCACGTACTCCTTTTCCTGTTCAAAGAATTCCCGGGTTCTCCTTAATAGTTCCAATGCCTGACTATTAAGTGGCACACCTCGGCGCAAAGGATTTTCACATCGTGAATCATCACTCGGCGATCGGCGTCATTTTTTAGACATTGTCGCACTTAAGTTTTGTTTAAATAAATAATATAAATGAAATATATATAAAATAGATAAATATTTCTGCTTTGTCATCGACCATCCAGAATGCTGGCTTGTGATTGGCTTAGGAAGTCAAATGGTTCAAGCTTTTCATCTGTTTTTTTGCGAGTGTACCAACTTAAATGCTGGATGTCAAGTGCAACGTTACAGCGGCGGGAGTATAGATACAGAAAGCATATATCCTCATGTTGAAGGAGTTGGTCAAAGAAATATTGCAAAAGAAGAAATCCTTCAGTTGATGGAAGAAGATCGTGGAAGGAGCAGCAGCAGCTGTGGTATAGCTCGCACTTTTGGCATATCCCACTGGACTGTTTTGAGAACATTAAAAGAAGAATGGCTACGCCCTTATCATACTCAGCACTCAGGTATTTTCCCCTTCAAATGTTTGCAATGTTAACAAGAAATGGAGCAACTAATTACCACAATGCACACACCTGGGTTATAACAATCCACACTCAATAAGATAAGACAGCTTTCAGCATAGAGTTATTGTAAATGTTTCAGCAGGAAATTGGTCCAAGGATTCTTCCTTGCATTTTTGCAGGAGCCATCTCTCTCTTGAGGATGTTTCCTGGGCAGTAAGAAATAATGTAGCTATACCTCCGCACATAAGTAGAGTTGTGAGTGGCAGTCTACGCAACACTTACGTAGAATGCTGCATCGCTTGGAATGGACCAATAAGATGGCCAACAAGATCCAGATCTTTGGGGTGATATGAAAACTTGCATATACATTATAGAAGTAGAAGCATTGCAAGAAAGAATACTTTGAGCAGTGAAAGAAATAAAAAATGCTGCAGACGTACTTCACAGAGGGCAGCAGAATTGAAGAAAATGTGAAGCCTACATGTTGGCGAGAGGTGCACAATTTGAACAATTTTTCTAAACATTAAAAAGAAATTCACAATTTTCTGTTCTTGTCTTGCTTTAATTATTCACACAGTTTTATAATTCACAAAGAAAGGAAGCGTAATCTTGTAGCTTGGGTCTCTCAAGCTTTTATTTGTCTTTATAAATAAGTGTTCCTATCAGTAATTTGTGTAATATTGTAAATGCTTCCTCAGTTCCATATTCTGTACGATATTTACGTTAAGTTACAAGCTTGTGTAGTTTCCTGTTTATTTGTTCATTGCCATAATAGCAGAAGTTGAAGAATTAAAAGTTAACCTGCTGAATTTACTATGTTGCAATACTGTGCACAATAAAACAGTAACTATCTCAAGAACAGAAACCTTTATGGAAACACACTCAAAACAATGTGCTCTTTCATAATTAGTAATTATTGAGTCAATTGTAACACTACATCACTTTAAAATAAAGAGAGTTGAACGTTGTTACACTATATCACTAAAATGTTCTTACTTGAACGCGTTTCGGGAGACAGTTTGCTCCCATTGTCAGCATGTCCTCAACTGATTTTGCCAGTTATTGTCTGGGGAATGTGTGTAGCTAGTGGTGTTCTCTGGTGGTGGGCTGATGAACCTCCAAAGGCTGCTGGGTGGTAGCAGCTTGAAATTCATTAGGTGATTCCTGTGTTTGACGATATGTATTTTAGTGATGTAGTGTAACAACCTTCAACTCTCTTTATTTTAAATTATGACACATCACTGTTACTAGCTTCTAAATCTTCAAAATTAGTCATTACATCACTTACTTGTTTTTACAACAAATACATGTTTCAGGAGCTAATTGAGGATGGGAGCATGTATTTGTTATAAAATCAAGTAAGTGATGTAGTGTTACAATTGCCTCAATAATTACTAATTATAGACACATCACTGTAAAAAAGTCCATCAAAGCAATTTTATTGCTCTTCCATAGTTTAAAAGGTTGATCATAGGTCAGCTACCACCCTGTATAAATTCACCAATCGACTGACAGAGGGATCCAGCAGTTGAAATCTGATGATTTAGGCAACATGTTCAGGTAATGACTGTTTAGTAATATAATTTGCACTTTCCAGTTTTTGGATCACCTTCTCTTCTACTGCAAGATTCAACATAAAACTCAATTCACAATCTGTTAAACTGTCATATACAGTAAATAAATACTTTACTGCTATGGAAACTTGGACAGTAAATGATCAATAACGTCATTCTTGTTTGTTTTGCTGCATGCTGTAATTCTGTGTTGCCTGTTCCGTGTTCTCCTTTGTTTGCCCCAACATGAGATGACAGAATAACAAAGAAGATTGATTGGATGTTCCTTTAATACTTAAACAAAATTTGCATGAAATATAATTATGATAAAAGTTCCATAAATACCTTCTGAATGAAATACGGAAGAGGATTTAAAGAATGAAAATGTATCACTGAGTTTAAGATGAGAAGTGATTACTTAACTCAGCCTGTAACAAACCCACCGGCACTCCCTCTTATATACACAATTCATTGTTAAATGTGAACAAAGTACTCCATTTTGTTAATAATATTGTGCATGCACACAGACAAACTTTTCCCTTCTTTAAGACGCTAAATCATGGAATGACATCTGTTCACTCACCAGAATCCAAGCATGTAGAAAGTTGTGGCATCTTTTGGGTTCAGTTCCACAGCTCTCTGCAAAAGAAACAAACCAACAGTAATTTTCAATGTTTTCATTTTTATGCAGTCTGATATCCACAAAGACAGGCACTTGTACCATATTGTTTAACAACCTCATTAATAACAAAAACGTAATGAGAACACCTGAGGCGGTCTGCAATATAGTTACTAGACATTAACATTTAAGTTTGAATTGAAAGAACAGGTCATACATTAACTTATTAGAAGTGGCTAAAAGCAATTGAAATTGTAAGTGGGCTGGTGACACTTTAGTTTTTGCTTAGAACATGTTTCTGCATTGTTAGCTGTATGTCTAGAAGGGGATCCCCTAATTAAGTTTGGTTGTGCTGCCCTCCATCTGTCTAGTAGAGAACTTCACTAATTCATCTACCAAGCAATTTCAAAACTCATTGTGGATTGTTTCTCATATTGTGAGTTTTGACATTTTTAAAAGCTTTATTTACTGTTTAATGTTGTGTTCTGTTGAAGCAGAAATGGTGAACTACTGCAGATTTGTCTATCTATCTGCTTAAGTTTTGAATTTCTCAGGTGTTCCTTTAGTCTGGTTTCTAGATTTTTCCTATGTATACTTGATGACAATCTTCACAATCAAGGTGGTAACTCCTTACCAGAGCACTAAGAACTGATTTCAGTTTAAGCTCAAGCCAAAGCTTTAGTAAGCTACAGATGCCTTGGTTTAAGCTTGGTGAGTTTCACAATAGGACAACGACTTTACTGAGGTGAAGAATCCCACGGAACAGTAAACACGATAATGCTTGCGCATTCAGTGAATTTCCATCGTTTGTTTATGGCGACACTGTTCCTGTTATCCAGTGACAAAGTTACAATGACTAAAAATCAGTGTCAAAACGTAGAATTTTACTTCTCAAGAAGTCAGTATTCTCTGAGAAATTGTGGAACAGTGTAAGTGTGTAAGAGAGTGCAAGCAAGCGGACAAGTTACTGTGGAGTAAGGAAAATCAAACACGGGGAAGCATTGTGATACAAAGAGTGGATTACAATGGTGTGAAACAATTTTGATAGTTCTGCATGCTGTAAGTTTTGAGATTCTTTCACTTCCTTATAACCTCAATGTTAAGAGAAGCATGTTTCTGACAAGAGGGCTTTGTTACTAAAATATAAAACAATACTCCGTATGTAGTTGTGACGGCAATGAGGGCAACAATATATACAATAAAAGTATGAAGTATAAATTTAAAATAAAGAGAGTTCAAGGTTGTTACACTAAATCACTAAAATGTTCTTACTTGAACGCGTTTCGGGAGGCGGTTTGCTTCCATTGTCAGCATGTTTTCAACTGATTTTGCCGGTCATTGTCTGGGGGATGTGTGTGGCTAGTGCTGTTCTCTGGTGCTGGGCTGATGAACCTCCAAAGGCTGCTGGGTGGCGGCAGTTCGAAATTCATTAGGTGATTCCTGTTTGACTATATGTATTTTTTCCCAGATGTCCAATTCATTGCTGCTGTTGATCAGTTTTAAAGAGTTTTATGTTCGGAGTAATATCATGGTTTGAAGACCAGAAATGATGTGCTACTGCTGATTTATCTTGCTGCTACTTTTGGTAAATGCATCTCATATGCTCTTTAAGTCTTATTTCAAGATTTCTTTTGGTTCTTCCTATGTATACCAGGTTACAGTCATTACAAACAATTTGATATATACCAGCTGATTTATCGTTGGGGATAGGATCTTTTGTTCTGTTGCATAGTAATTTCTCTATATTGAGGTTATTCTGTAGAGACAGGGTGGTGATGTATTTCTTGAAAATCCTTAGAAATTTATGATGTGTCCAAGGGTGGTAAGTGAATTTCCTATATGCTTGTGGTTTTTGTTGTCTGAGTAGAATAGTCGTTTGCTGGATGTATTTCTGTCTTTCAAACCTTCTTATCTTCTTATCTATTGTTTTTTTCTGGTATCCATTCATAGTTAATTTTAAATTCTTTATTTTAAATTATGACACATCACTGTTACTAGCTTCTAAATCTTCAAAATTAATGAAGTATAAACTTAAAATTAAGGGCATGGCTGGTTCACAACCAAAGAGAATGGTAACCAGAATGAGAACAAGAAAGTTGAAATACATATATTCAAATGGGAGCATTCACAATCAATGGAAAGCCTTCCCGGGCCCCAGGAACGGGAAAGAAGAGTTGCCCAACTTTTAACTTTCTCGTTCTTGGGCACGGCATATTAGATCCATATTGTGCATATTAGACTCTTCATTCTAGAGGTTATTTGAGGCAGCTATGACATAAAACAACTGCTAGTGCTCTCTATAGTTGCAAGCTGGAAGCATGAAACTGGAAGGAATTAGTAGTAAATGTGCTTCCTAACCTCATCCTGACATCCAATGACTGCTGGTTCCTCTGGTGAAGGGGTCATTTCTTTGTTTATATGCAACTCAAAACTGGCTATTACCTAAAAAACAATGGCAAAAACTACAAAGAAGAGCTAAAACCGGTGGAAATTAACAAAGAACAATAAACAACTTTAATGTACGCCATTAAATAAAGGAATGAAAGCTTGGCAAAAGTAGAGCGATCAGTAATGTAATGGATATGCATTTAGATAATGTTTACTCTATCTAATTTTGACATTGGCGTGGCTAAATTGGAAGTAACTGAAAAAATATCATTGGTCAGTTAAAAACAAATGAAATCCCAAAACGCAAAATCGACTTTCACTTTGTGATCGATATGCATTCCCGTTCTCGTTACCGGGCTGTTGTGAACCAATATCTTGTACGGTGTATTGCTTCCCGTTCTGGTTACCATTCTTGGGCGGTTGTGAACCAGCCTTTACCAGTTGATTTTATGTTTCATTGTATCATCAATAATTTATGGTACCATCATTGCCAATTGTTCACTTAATCAAAATATCTTGTAGAATGCTCTGTCATTCCATACCTGAAAATGGTTCGAATGTATTCTATACACACTAGATCATATTCTGCTGTGCATATGGGTTAAAATAATTTAGATTTCCTTTTCACTGATATCTTTTTCGGTCAACATGGCGACTCTTTAGCTTAAACCACAGTTGAGTATGCTTTAAGCCAAGCCAAAGCTCAGCTTATTGCTTGAATTATGCACTATAAAACTCCATTGAAGTTTAAGCCTCCACTTAAACCTGATTCAAAGCTTAAGCTCAAACTGTGAAACCAGTGAGGCAGTGGACATACTGGAGACAAATGTCTTTGAAACATGTTCCGAGAATGTGAAACTAAAGGGTTCACAATTTCAATTATGTATATACTAAGTCATGTTGATTGTGGCAGGCAGGTGTGTGGAGATGATGCTGTTTGGGGGCATGCTAGCAGTAAATGAACCACTGTTTCATGCTCTCTGCACAAAATGGTCACCACGGAGGTCATTGTCCAAGAAGAAAATTGGGCCAAAAACAATGGCAATAACATCTAGCATGAAAAAAGAATAAAAGCTTGGAATATACATATTTGCTATTTTCATGTGCTTTCTACCTTGTGAGATATTTACCTATATGACACAACACAACACTCTTCCTCAGGTAAAGTTTCATTGTAGGGAGCAAGTTACTTTTAACTTATTTAACTAAGATAACTTTACAACATTCAAGAATGAAATGGCACATAAAGAATTACAAGCATCATATTTGCAATGTTCTGTTTGGTATTTAAGCGAGAATCGTTCAAGGCATGATCATCCCAAAGCCTAAATGTATAATTCTAAATATAAAGATTCAGAAATAATTTAGGAGTTTAATGTAATCAAGGTAGATAATAAGAAATTGCTACTTCACATCAAGAGAACAACACAATGTAATTATAGATAACGTATGTAAGTAATCAACAAAGCTTCTGACACTTGTGTAGTAGAACAATAAGAAAACAGTAAGCATTAATTTAAACATGGAACATAATAAAATACATATGTATATAAATAGTTGAACAATATAGCAACACAATGAGGTTCCACTGCTACAGAGAATCAACAAGCTCAGAGGAGATGATTGCAGAAGAGAAGACATTACTGAAAAGATATTGCGCAGGTATAGTAGAAAAATCTGATGTGTTACACTCACATGACTTTCTCTACTCTTGTACAATCTATTTTTACAAACGCCTATTCTCCATATACTTCATGTTAATCGAGATATCGAGATGTCAATCTTATTGGTAATTTTCTTGTAGATGCAAGGGGAATATGGTAGCTTTTAAGCGAGTCAAATATTTTAATGCTGGTTGCTATGTGGCGCATTCCATTCTCTTTGCATGTCCAGGACATAAAAAAAATGAATAACGCATTTGAGAAAAAGTATAAGTATTGGAAAATTTAAGGAAATAACAAGCAATATCTCGAAAACGGTTCACTCAACAAAAGAAATGTATATGACATAAGTTGTGTATTTTAACGCGATCTACATTTTTTGTGTAGTAAAATTTTGTCTGTCTCTTATGGTTTACCAGTTATGCAAAAGTCGTTCACAATAAAGAATACTTTTGGAGACATTCCCAGGAAATTCGAGATATACATTTTATTTGTCATAGAAATGTGTTAAACATATGATATTTTAATCAAAATCGTTAGCCATTTTTAAGAAAATTAAAATTTTCGAAAAATGTTCCATGTAAAGGGTAGTCTGGGGTGGGGGGATTTTCTTGAAAACCCTCGTGTCGCATCTCTGGAAGATATTGAACCTAAATACCAAGTTTGGTGCTTATCCGACTGTTCGTTTTTGAGTTATGCTGTTCACAGACACACACACACACACAGACACACACACGGACATGTTTCCAAAAATGCTTTTTTTGGATTCAGGAGGTCTCAAAACATGTATTTCCGGCGAAATCTCGGTATCGAATTTTTGGGTGGAATGCAATACTTCCCCTACTTACTATACGTAGTAGAGAAAGTAAAAATTAGTTATCACATGATGTAGAGCACACTCTGTGCCAATTGCTGTGGGAAATAGTAGAAAATAAAACTCTGCATTTTGGCAGAGAGTAGCAAGATAATCTTGCCATGTTGAAAGTGCCTGGGCTCAACCATCACAAGGAATTAACATTTCATTTCTGCTCCGTGCCAATTAAGTAACTCCAGTGTCATAAGAGAAAGAAATTAATGACATACTTTGATTGATAACAAAGCATTACCATGAGTTTTAGTTGATAAATAACATAACTATATAACAACAGTCTCAAGAGCAAAATTTTAAAATAAAAGAAATTTATATTTAAAATCATAATTGTTATAACTTTTTATACTGCCTGCCTTGCTTCCTGAGAACCACCATCAGAAATATTTTAAATTATTATTTACTGCTGCAGTAGACTTGACTCCACTAGTCATTCTTTCTTTATGTGAATCACTGCAGTGCTCTACATATGATGTAACTGCTATTTCTTTGCTACTGGAGGAAACAATAAAATAGAAGGTAATGCTTCCATATATACCTTGTACTATAAAAAAAAAAATTCACATTCTCTACCCTCTTATCATTTATTAGTGAGTATACAAACTAGTCTTACTAAAACTTCTTTTTTATATGTACTTTATTTTAATCCAAATAAACCTTTACAGAAATAGCTACCTTATACATTTCTTAGGATACAAAAAGAACAGCGATAATGAAATGTTTAACAACCGGACGCTATATGCTGCCTTAAAATTCCATACTGTTTCCATGACATCGTGAGAAACAACTGAATGTTGACAGACTTTAAAAAGAATCACTAATATTGAACAATTTGAACCATTAATAACGCATATCTCGGAAATGGCTTATGCCCCCCTAAAAAAGTTATTTGAAATAAATTGTGTGTTTTAAAGAGATCTACATTTTTTGCATAGTTGTTTTCGTTTGCCAATTATACAAGATTATACAAAATTCCTTTTGAATGAAGAGGACTTCACAGGCTATACTCAGAAAATTCAAGCTATACATTTTATTTGTCATGTAAATGTCTTTAATATATGATATTTTACTTGAAGTTGTTAAGAGCCACTTTTTTAGAAAATAAAACATTGGTAAAAATGCTCCATGTAAAGGGTACTTTGGAGTTGACAGATTTTCTTGAAAATCTTTTTGTCGCATCTTTGGGAGGTACTGAACTGAATACTGAATACCAAGTTTGGTGTTGATCCGAGTTTTCGTTTTTGAGTTATGCTTTTCACCCACCAACCCATCCAGACCTCTTTCTAAATATGATTTTTTTGGATTCAGCGGGCCTCAAAAGATGTCTTTCTGGCGAAATGTTGGTATCAAAGTTTTACTGGAATGCAATACCTCTCTATCTACTACATAGGTGGTAGACAAAGTTAACAAATGAAAATGTACCAGTGGCTTTAAGAGGAGATGTGAAGATTAAGGCAGCCTGTCAATCCTCCCTTATGTAGTATATATTCACCGTCAAATGTCAACAAAGTACTCCATTTTGTTAATACATGCGTAAAAGAAAGTTCCAACTCAACTATTCTAGCATAATCAGCAAAAATAGGAATGTTTTTAGTTCTTCCGTTATTTGAAACCACACACTAACCTAAACCTAACCTCAGGTAAATCTCAAAACTAGAGGACCCTCTTGATTTACCACAGCCTCCACTCGCCCGCCTCATACTCATTTCCTCCTTTCTATGTGATCACTGACATCGATCTCTCAAGGTGTTTCTCACCAAGATGTTGGCAGCTGTTCCAGATGAACTCCATAGCCACAAAGTGTCTGCTACCGGCCTAAGCTTGAACCAATTATGGTTCAAAGTCCAAGTACAAAGTAAGTTTATTTGAAGTATTTGCTTGACTACTAACGCACAGATCAGTAGCGCTACAAGAAGATCTGCAGTGCTATGTTTTATCAAAAAGGTGAAACTCATGTTACATGCAGTAGTATCACTTAATAAATCTGTGAACTGACATGAAAACATATTGTGTGTTGTGTTCACATGAATTCTCTACTCACTCTTCTACAAAGTATTCTTACAAACGCTTATTACTCTATCTACTTCATGTTTACACATTTAGTTGTGGGTATAAGACTACAGTAAGCTAAAGCGATAGTCAGGATCGCTATGTGATGAGTTTGAAATTCCATGCTCTTTGCATGACCACAACAAAAATGAATAGTCACTTACCACTTGCATTTGAAAATTCAAATCAATAACAAGAATATCTCAAAAATGGTTAATGCAACATAAAATATTATTGGACATAAATTGTGTGCTTTAATAAGACCTATATTTTTTGTGTAGCAAGATTTTGTCTATCTCTTACAGTTTACCAGTTATACAAAAGTCATTCACAATGAAAAGGACTTCATAGGCTGTTCCAAGAAAATTCAATATATACATTATTATTTGTTATACATAAAGATATGGTATTTTAATAAAAAATTGTTATATGAAAAATTATCCATATAAAGGATGGTTTACGGTGGGGGACACTTCCTTGAAAATTTTCATTTCACATTCTATGAGCATACCAAATATATATACCAAGTTTTGTATATAACCAACTTTATGTTTCTGGTCATCCTGTTTATGCACATACATCTTTTTCTAAAAATGTATTTTTACTTTCTCTACTACGTATAGTAAGTAGGGGAAGTATTGTATTCCACCCAAAAATTCAATACCGAGATTTCACCAGAAATACATGTTTTGAGACCCCCTGAATCCAAAAAAACACTTTTGGAAACATGTCCGTGTGTGTGTCTGTCTGTGAACAGCATAACTCAGAAACGAACAGTCGGATAAACACCAAACTTGGTATTTAGATTCAGTATCTTACAGAGATGCAACATGAAGGTTTTCAAGAAAATCCCCCCACCCCAGAGTACCCTTTGCATGGAACATTTTTCGAAAATTTTAATTTTCTCAAAAATGGCTCTAACGATTTTGATTAAAATATCATATGTTTAAGATATTTTCATGACAAATAAAATGTATATCTTGAATTTTCTGGGAATGTCTCCAAAAGTATTCTTCATTATGAACGACTTTTGGTAAACTGGTAAACCATAAACGATAGACAAAATTTTACTACACAAAAGATGAAGATCGCGTTAAAATACACAATTTATGTCATATACATTTTTTTGTTGAGTGAACCATTTTTGAGATATTGCTTGTTATTCCCTTAAATTTTTCAATACCTATTTTCTCAAATGGGAATTCGTTATTTATTTTTTTTGTCTTGGATATGCAAAGAGTATTAATCTGTGGCAAAGGGAATGGTGCTGCACATAGCAACCAGCTATTAAGAGATATGTATGTGCTTAAAGGCTACTGTATTTCTATATTGCCTTGTAAATATATATTCCCCTTACATCTACAAGAAAATTAGCAATAAGATAGAGTCTGCAAATGTTTATCTCGATTAACATGAAGTAGATGGAGAATAAGCATTTGTAAAAATAGTTTGTACAAGAGTAGAAAAAGTCATGTGAGTGTAACACATCAAATTTTTTTGACCTGGTACTGCAAAGAGAATGGAATGCGCCACATAGCAACCACCTCTTAAAATATTTGACTATTGCTTAAAACCTACCAATTCCCCTTGCATCTTCAAGAAAATTAGCAATAAGATTAACATCTCGATTAACATGAAGCATATGGAGAATAAGCGTTTGTAAAAATAGTTTGTACAAGAGTAGAGAAAGTCATGTGAGTGTAACACATCAGATTTGTTTTTATTCAGCTGTACCTACAAGGTATGTAGTAGAAGAAGTAATAAAACTGCTCCAAATTTGCAACCAATTTCACCTACAGAATTACTTTTGTGTTTATTGCAAAAATTGAAAATGGAATGATCTATAAAATGTATACGAAATGGCTATTTTGCTCTTCTGGGGTCCCCGTTGAAAATGCTGAAAAAAGCAAGAAGGAATGGAATAAATTACCTTAAGAGTGAGGAAATAAGTAGATGTGATCTCGCCAATACCTGCTGCCCACCTGGCTGTCCCTTTTAGGTGTTTTACTTTTATATGAAAATTGCAATATAAACACAACAAACTAGCCATTTTCCCGCTAAAACAGATGCTGAATGGGAAGTGCCAACCTAAATAAAAAGTGAAAATCTGCAAAATAAGGAATTTTTGCAAACATGAATCATTTGAGTTTAAGACGCGCAAATCCCTCGGCTATGCCCTATCGTCGCTTTGGCCGCAACTGCTACACTCCTCTCCTTCTAAAAAACATTCCTCGGCTACTCTCTGAAACTGAGGGCCCTCAATCCCTTGCTACGCCTTGAGGCTGAGTATCTTACCAGCTTTGGCAGCATTAGTTATTCATATGTTGCCAGCATTGCGTTAGAGCTAGAGAATGACACAGAGTGACATCTGTAAGACATATAAGACATCACTTCCATCGCTGTCGGGGACCCCGGAAGAGCAACTTCCCAAACAAAAAACTATAAGTTAAAAACAAAACATCCCAGAATCACCTTGGCATGGAATGACCCATCTTACCAACATGTGCTTCTTCACATTCAGCAACTGAGTAACTCGTTCCTTTGTTCCATCATATAAAGCCTTTGCATCGAGGAGCACAGAATACCATTTGTGGACCGCAAAATTGTTGTCACCCAGTTTCAGGGCTTTCTCCATGATAATATATGCTTCATAGGTCAGCGACTTTTTCTCCTGCTCAGGACAGCTTTGTTGTGTCAAGTTGTACATTACCCTTGCCAGCCGCCACAGTACTTCAACATCTTCACTTTCCTACCAACATACACAAACAATGGGCTATATGGCATACCTGCCACGAAACTAAGTTACACCTGTGAGACTTAAGAGTATGTGGCATGCTTACTTTAAAAGGGTAGAGTAAATTGTAGACATCGCGTAACTTATCTTCAGCATAGAGGTCATCAGCTTCTACAATGACAGACTTCAAATTTGCTTCATCATTCCGATTTTCCTCTGCTGAAGTAGCAACTTTGATTCCATGAATAAATGCAAACAAAGTCACTGGTACAACTGCAAATTGGTCTTTCCTTACATCGTGTGCAACAGGTTTCTATAACACATAATAGAGAAAAAGAAAACAACTTCAGTCAGTAGTCTGAAAAACGAAGGCCTTGTGACCTTTCAAAATTCCATCTATATTGCATTAAGGCTATAAATACATAAAAGGTTAAAGGTTTTAAAAATATACAACAAAACCTGGTTGTTTTCTATTATGCGAATTCGTTCTGCTGGTCACAAAACACTAACCATAAACTTGAAATATCTCTTTGCAGCATAAACGAAAATCGGCCCAAAACAACTTCTACGTCGAAACAAATTGTACGCAAAATAACTCCACATCGTGTTCTTCAAAATTAGAACCACGGATGGCGGCTGATGTTGCGTTTTTGTTTCACACTTTGCCAGAGAATATTTAAAATGGTATCTCACATATTTCCTTGTGCACTATTCATCTTTCATTCATAATTTTCTTCCGGCAACAGTACAGGTGAATAAAAGAAATGGATGCATGAAAGGGATTTAAGGAAAACTGCTGAAAATTAAAACCTAATATTCAATGCAATGTACAGTGACACTACAAATAGTGTAATATACACCACAGAACAGCATAGGTTAATGTGGTATAGAAGTTCGGTATTAAATACTCTTTGGAAGAATTGTATAGGCTGATTGGTGACAATTTGGCAAATTGTACTTATCAGCAATGTAACATTTCGCTCTAATTTTTATCGCTGAGTGCAGCAAAATAATAGTAGTGTTCGGCCGGAGTTCATGTGCTGGCGTATGCAAAATTTCAGAATCTCTTGCCTGTAAGTTATTCCCGCAAATTTTGCAGTTGACAAGACATCATAAATGACAAATCTCTGTGTTTTTGCTTTGCTAAAACAGGCATATGAGGCTGTAATGTCCCTTCTGGCCAATACGAATTTTCATAACTGAGTTTTCTGGTACTACGCATAAAAATATAATTTTACTTATAATTCCATTATCTTACAAGTCACATGCTAAGACCTAATCTCATAGAGTGTCACAAGTGTGAGAATTTGGCCATGCATCCAAAAAGTGCGGTATTGAAATGAAGTGTGTTAAATGCGATGGTATTCACTGTTTTGCAGATTGTCTATCTGAAGGCGCTGCGCAACTCAAGCTTACCCGAATAATGCAAGTCATAGGAATCCCCCAAAACAAATTTTGACATTCGTGATTTGACACTAAAATCTTCATAATATTCACACTCTTCTTAGCTTTTGAACAGAACATGGTCCGTTCTCAACCTACTATTCTTCCTGAAGCGTTTCAATGGCCCTCGATTCTTCTCATATTAGAAATACAAAATTATTAAATTTTAGGGGGCGTAGCGGTGCACAGCACTGGGGACTCCAAAGTCAGGAGCACCAACTGATGGCCCTCGTCGACACCCAGTGATGTTCCTATTTAAAAATATTTTGAAAGTATCTCGTGGTAAAATAATGTAACAAATTATACGTCAAACGAAAATTTAAATACGGCCATTCCTTTTTATTGCTTCAACTGCACGCGAGGGAGTTATTAAAAAAAATCGAATACTATACTGTACAGCGTTTGACTGAGGGGGGGATTCACAGCGCGTCCTTCGCGTCATCAGTACGTTTACGCACTCGGCAGTCTGCAGCCTGGCGACTTGTCTGATCACAATGTGCTCGCGATGCCGCCGACTCTAGCTTCATATTATCCCATGATGATATGATCACCGCTTTACAATCGGTTCAAGGGCATGGTGTTAGTAGTAGACGCATGTAGGATAGTAATTCAACCCTTCTGTTTTGGCTTCTTCTACTGGTGCTCAATTGAAAAAGAGGCCGAAATTTTGTTTAGATCATAAACGTTATCGGTTAAATCGTGTTTTTACTGTTGTATAAGTAATTTATTTTCTTGGCCAACAAAATTTGGACTTCAAGATTTATTAAATTTTATTGTTTTCGATTGTCCCTTTAAAATTATTTTATGTTTACTAAAATAATACCTACCAGTGACGTTGTTGTATAATGTTATATATTTTAATTTTATAAAAAGTTCAATTAACTTGTCCATACAATGTCAATTTATTTTTATTTTCAAAAGCATACGGTTGTAAGATATTATACGTCTACAATAGCACCTGTTCTGATCCTGTCACTTTTGTATTTTTTTTAGATAGATAGATAATTTATTGTACTTTTTCCTACATACTTCTTTTTACAATGTTCAACTTATAAACTAACTTAACCTATGTCCCAATTTCTTTACCAGCTATACTACTCTTTTTGCCTGGCACCCTGGCCTTCTGGCTCCTCTAAACTTTCCTTACTCCCTTTTATCCATATTTGCCCATCTTCTCCTTCCTCCATTTGCCTTTCTACCTTTCTTATCTCGCTTACTTTTCTACTCCATTTCTCTTTTACTTTCTTTAAGAACTCCCCCATATTCCTAATTTGCTTTTCTTCTTTTCTCGTTAGCATTTTTATTGCTACTATTTTCTTATCCATTTTTTCCCATACTTCTTGTCTCCATTCTGCTAATTCTTTACATTCTGACATATAATGCTCTGTGCTTTCGCTATCGTCGCTTAATTCACAAATTCCATTTTTTCCCCTTAACCCTCTCAAATACATTGCTCCTGTTCTCATCCATGCAAACGCTTCTTTTCCTGCTCTATCACAATAATCTACATACCCTTCCCTTCCCCATTTCCTTTTTACTAATCTATAGAACCCTAGTGACTTTTATTTTCTAAGCTTCCCCAAATCTCTTGTCTTTCTATATCCTCCACTCTGTTTCTTACTGCTATCCAAAAACCATCGCTATTTCTTTCTCCTATTCTCCAAATATCTCCCATTCCTATCTTCTCCATAATTTTTTCTACCCCTGTCCACCAGCTATTTTTATTTTTCATACTCTTTTGTTGTTCCATGCATATCTTTAAAATTTCCTCTTTATCTTTTCTCAAGCACCTAAACCAAAATTTTAATATCCTTTCCAGTACCACTCCCTTTCTTCTTGTTCTTCCTAATTCCACTAATGCTACCTCCCCTGGTGCTGATCTTGTCAGCCCCAATAGCTCTGGTCTATTTTCCTACTTAATTCAGATCCTCCCCAAATTTCTACTGCATATAACATTCTTGTTTCCACCAATGTTTCATACATTCTCTCTAACCACCTAGTTGGCATTTCCAATTTATATTTGCACATCCTTACTCCTGTCATTGCTGCCTTTCCTTTAGCCACAACCTTCCTGCTATGCGCCCCCCATTCACCATTACTGCTCAACCTCACCCCCAAATAATCCAGCTCCTTGACAACTTCTAATTTTAAACCCCCCATCTGCCATCACTTTTGTATTGTATGAGTGGTATACTTTTTAGACAAATGTAAA
The DNA here is from genome assembly GCA_030765065.1 of Deroplatys truncata. Taxonomy (NCBI): domain Eukaryota; kingdom Metazoa; phylum Arthropoda; class Insecta; order Mantodea; family Mantidae; genus Deroplatys; species Deroplatys truncata. The sequence continues at coordinate 14,200,260 of CM060975.1, forward strand.
GCCAAATCAAACAATTAACATCTCATTATATGATACCATTGTTTTTCAAATTTATAAAACCAAGCATTGCGAATGCATAGTTGGTTATGTATGGTTAAATCTAATTTTGTATGTGTATATAAATAAGATTTAAACCTCCTGTATTCAGTTTGGAAATTGCAGTTAGGGGCCCCATTTGAAACTTTTGCACCGGTGCCTCGGAGAACCTAGCTACGCCACTGCTGAATGCCAATGCTAATGAAATATGCAATCAAGCTTAAGAATTCTAGAAACGGTTAACTAGTTGATAAGGCATTCATTTCCGAAATGCAAAGCCCAAAATGCAGTTCAGAATACGCAAGTATGCGGTATACAGGTCGGACCACCTGGGGGTGGTAGCGCTATATTGATAAAGTCCTCTCCTGCCTTGAGGTCCCGGCGACCGCCCATGGTTTTCCTTTCAGAGGATCGTCAGGTGAATGTTGGAGCGGTTTCTCTCACTCCCCAAACTTCCTGTCATTCCATTCATCCTTCACTCCGTTTGATCTATTTCAGGGTAGGAAGTTTCGGTGCAGCGTGGAAGGGAAAAGGATGCTCTCTGTGGAGTTTCTCCGTCTCTCGGCTGGTTGTCGGGGTATAAGGACCGCCCCCGGGGGCATTGGACCCTATGTGGGGCGGGGTCTCCAGTCTGCCTATATCTGGAAACTGCAGGGACCCTGCCTTTTCTATGCCGTCACTCTTAGTTCCGGCCGCCCGGTGTCTCCCTTCACGTCATCCTTCCTCTTGGGGGCGCCTTCTCGGTACAATACCCTCATTCCTGGATCATTGCCGAATCTCCTACCTACCTTCCTTCAGTATTTTGGGGGCAACAGATGTTTACAACCAGAAACTCTAGTTATAGCTGTGCATTACGAACAAACTGGGATGCGTTTACCCAATTACTTCATAGTGGCGTTCCTGTGAAGCTCAAACTGCAGGTGCATATAGCAATGTAGATACTGTTATAGAACTATCCCCATTTACTACTTTCTCTGACTGACCATTTACAAAGCAAAAACCCAATGAACTACATATATCGTAAGAGCTAAAACTGAAGCAACGAAACGATGGGGGGGACTACAAGATATCTACAAGAAAAACGAGCTTATAATCAATACCAATGCCAAGTCATCAAAATTGCTTCCTTCACAGACAAAATTAGTATCGCCATACGGCTTACGGTTATAGAAGGCATATGAGCTAAACCAATGCGTGCCTGCCATGGCTGCACTGCGCCATGAGGAAATTAACATTTGTCGCTTCACGAATTGTCAGAATGTAAACTTCGCAGCAAACGATGTTTCTACATAGCATTATAATCTGTAACATTCAATATTAATGTGTTTATTTACTAAACACAACGTACCTGAATTTCTGAAAGCGACTTATTGCAGATGAGTTGCTAACTCGTCATCCTCCTCGCCCTGAGTTAATTTGAAATCAGTTTCCTGCAGATTTATAACCAACTTTTGTACGGCGGTATCTCGAGCCACTTCTCTATGCAAATCCTCTTCCTGGAGTTCTTCACATTGTGCAACTAGCCCAATCTTGCTTTGTCAAGTGCAGCACGCATAAGCCTTTCGAACATCCGCAAAACGAAAAGTAGTGGTTTTTTTTATCACTTTCCTTTTTACCTTAGCCCAAATCAATTCTAGTAGCAATGATAAGGAGATAAACGAATAATTTGGTGCCCCTTTTCTAAGGCAATTTTATGTAGCTCGTATGTTTTTTCTTCTTCTCTCTTGCGTTTTGTATTGATTTACTTTCTGGTCTAGTTTTAGAAGGATGGAATGCTACGCTATTACGTGCCAGCCAGTCATGAATATCTTACATTTTGGAATCAGTAGAGGGAGGTTTATTTGAGATTTTAGAATGGTAGCGTGCATTATCGACGATGACTGATACCTCCTCTAAAAAAATTAAAAATTTGTTTATGAACCATTCTCTGTAAGAATATGCATTCATTTCAGAATGATACTCAACATTTTTACTCCCTGTTTTGGAACGGAAAACCCACTTGCTTTCGGGAATGAACCCAGTTTGTGCATGACAAATTATAAGCCAGCTGTCTTGAGTCCACCTCTTCCCGTTGAATCTTGCCATGTGTTTTGCTTGTAATGGTCCTGGTTTACCCGCGTCTCATCAAGATAAAAAATGGGTCGGGTATCTCAAGATTCCCTAAGCATGTTCACAATTGTATTCTCGCAGGAACAATATCACCTCTTTCACCATTAGTTTTTTGTATCTGAAGCCCAAATTTTCAGTATTAATCCCATTGAAGCAGAGGAGCACATATGGTCTAATTTTTTCCTCATAATATGAACCAGCATTTTAATAATGGAGTATTCGCCATTGTCTTACATTTCATATACTGCGCAGCGAAGTACATCTTTTACAAAATCATGTTAATTAGGAACACCTTTTTTATTTTGCCATGATTTCCTGGAGATTTAAATAAAGGTTCCACAACTTCTGTGCTAGATTTTTGCCTTCTTTCCCAATGCGCGACACAGTATGTACACTCAGTTGCACGCTTTGGCTGTGAGTTCCTGGCTTTGTGAAAATTTATTTGATCACGCACTTGCTCAGAGACAATTCCTTAAATAGGGAGTACACTTTAAAAATAATGTTTCTGGCCTGGGAGCGAGTACTTCGCCATTTAGTGCCTGCACTGCTGGTACCAAGTTTTGAAAGTTACATTATTAACACTTTACAAAACATATAATGTAAAAATAAAAACTTTATATGCTTATTGTCACAGTTACATAAAGCACTTAAAACTTAATTAACCTTCCACTGTGATTTTGAACCTAACTTCAACGAACAAGCGCGCGAGCTTCCTGACTGCGGTAAACCGCGTTCAAATAATTTATAAAAGAAATACCGCAGTTTAAAACGATCCTTCGTAAATCTTTCACTAACTACTGCTTAATGAAAAGAAATAACACATGGGCAGGTTTGGAAATAGGAACATACCCTAAACAAAAATACGAGTTGGGGTTCAACCCCCCCCCGACTTATTTAAATTCATATCAAATCAATATAGAAAAATGTCCTTACATAACAGTAGGTCAACTGCTAGTAGCACATTTACAAGGAAAAGGAAAACTTTATACTGTCGCCTTACATAAGTAAGGTGATCATACATTCCGATTTTCGAAGCAGACTTCATGTTTTGTGCTGTAGGGTGGAGTATATTCATTCTAGTGAATTTTTCCAGTCTGTATAATGTCCCCGAGCAATTTTCTTATCCACATAACGTCTATATACCACAGAGTAGCTACTTGGTAACTGTGTGGGGTACTGTTAAGTTTAAATCTAGTTATGGAAAACCCTCCTCGAAATTTTTTTCTGGGTACGGGCATGATCTAGGCAGATTACGATGTCGAATTTCCAGTAGTAGTTCTGGACGCAGCGCGAAAAAGAGGAAACTCTGTTTCTCGAGATTGTGCCGTGGGTATCCGAACTAGGCAGCACTGGACGCCTATGATAGGCCTGTCGTTCTACGCGAGCCCCTTCTATAATACCACCTCATATGCCTTCTAGTACCATATTCCGCATAACGCCCACTAAAAAGGTATTTCGGTCACTCACAAAAGGTTTATTTTACCGATGCACCACTGCAAGATTTCAGCCATTAGATGGTGTATGATCTCCTACAGAAAACCGAAACTTTTGCAATCTTCGCTTTCAGCACCATCAAGACAACTTCGACCCAACGGAGTTACGATCTTCCCTCCGCATTTCACTCACTACACCATGAGAAAATACAACTATTATGAAACATCTTCCACTAAACTAGTCTCTAGGTCCAGGTGGGCTTTTCCAACGACATTTACCTAAAGGAGCAATAATTTACTTAACAATTAATATGGCTTTTTTGGGGGAATGGAGATTTTTGGTTGTCAAGGACCAATTAGCCTTCAAGATGTCATACTTCTATTAAATTCACACACACAAACACACACACACACACACACACACACACACACACATGCTTTTACTTTCTCAACCATACTTCCAGACTATGCCTGGTTTAACTTCATTCATATTCCGCAGGTAGGAAAGAAACTCAAGTTCTGGCGATTGCTAAGCTAGCAAAGGATAACTTTCACTTATAGGCCCATTATCTGCTAAACTTCTTGGGAAACATTCTCAATTGCCTTATCCCTTGTTTGCCGACGCAAACAAAACCACTTTGGATTTAAATCTGAACACAGCACTAAAAACCTCACCATCTAGACACCGGGGCAACATTTCTTTGAACAAAGCAATGGAATACATAGTACAAATTTCAAGTGCGCCTCGATCATCCACCCATTCCATTTAACCAATGCAGAAGTCGCCCAAGGCTCTATTTTAAGTAAACTGCTTTACATTTATTTGCTCAAGATGTACCGGAGGCACCGGAACTGGTAATACTGCAGTAGATTTTGCTATTTCAAAATTTTGTTATGAAAAATTAGAGTGACTGTATCACCGAACACAGACAAGCGGAATGAGGTAATTTTAATTTGTTCACGTCCCAAACTGCACGTTTCATCGCAAAACTTCCTTGCATACATACACTTCGGTTGGATGGAGTTTGAGAAACTTGGTTTGTGTACGACCTTTTAACTTAAATTCGATCTTCTCCGCAAGGAAACAAAACGCTATGGTTACATTCACAATACTTTATTTTTATATGGTTTCTACAAATTAGTCTTGCAAACCCATATTCTTCTATCTATTTCTGGTTGGTAAAAGATTTGCGTAAATAGTTTAACTACACATCTCATAGGCACAAGAGGGCTAGTGACTGCCAAGTACGGGGGCAAATAAAAATGTCTTTGCTTCTATTTTTTTCTGGTAACATAAGATACATACAGCCAATTAAATATGTAGATATTATTCCTTGTACCTTTCACTGTTTTTCCACATAGCCCCTGTGCCGGTTGAGGCATTTGTCCCATCGCAGCACTAATTTTGCGATGCCGTTGCGGTAGAAGTCGGCCGTCTGACTACGGAACCACTGTCGCACTGTTGTCTTGACTTCGTCGTCGCAAGTGAATCGCTGTCCTGCCAGGAACTTCTTCAGTGGACTGAAAAGATGGAAATCACTATGGGCAAGATCCGGGCTGTATGGTAGATGCTCTAGAAACTCCCAGTGAAAGTTCCTTAGCTTGCCGACGGTCTTGTTTGCCACATGTGGTCTCGGATTGTCGTGGAGGATGATCACGTTGTCAACATCGAGAATCCCGCGGCGCTTCTTTCTGATCGCAGCCCGCAGAAGTGACAGTGTGGAACAAATTCTGTCGACATTGATGGTGGCACCTCGCAGTATGAAATCCAGCACGAGCGGTCCACGGCAATACCAGAATGCCGTTAACTTCACTTTGTGAACAGATGGCGCAGTACCATACTCTGGTGTTTTGATTCCGGCGTGTAATGCAATACCCACGTTTCGTCCAGGAAACTGTCACCCTCCTCGGCATATCGTTGCAGGTGATTCAAAGAAGCAATCATTCGCTTGCCTTTCATCACGTCATCCAACTGCTTAGGAACCCATCGACATGAAACCTTCCTGTACCCTAAGCACTCGTGAATGATTTAGAAAGCACTCCCAAAAGAAGTGCCGAGCTCCTGAGCAATGTCTTTGATGTGCATGCGCCGCTCTGCTTTCACCATCGCATACACGCGGGCAATATTGTCATCAGTCACCGATACACGCGGTCTTCCCACACGCTCATTGTGATGCAGATTTGCACGGCCATTTTCGAACTCAGAACGCCACCATCTCATACTTCTCAAAGCAAGACACATTTCCCCATATGGTGGCTGCATTTCCCTGTGAATCTCGATGGGCGTTCGTCCCTTACTCCATAGAAAACGGATCACACTTCGTTGCTCGTAAGCCGTGGACGTGTTAAGCACACCTGCAATTTTGAATACACTGACAGCAGCGCTGCCGCCGGCAGCAGCTGGAAACTCTGAGGACCGGCCCATGAAAAGTCCACTACTTCGAATGTATATGTTGGTTTTTATTTTACATTCGTAATTCGGCCGAAAAAAATATAGGGGCAAAGACTTTTTGATTTGCCCTCGTATTTAAAAGCGGTCCGCTATATGCTGGCGTTTAAATTCCATGACAACATGAGAAACAATTGATTGGCAGTAAACTTTATGATTTACAGTTGTATAAAATCGACTTCGTATGCCATTCCCAGATAATTCAAGACACAGATTTTATTTATCATGTCAATATATTAATTATATGGTATTTTAATAAAAAATCATCAGTAATTTTTGAGCAAATACAAAAAATTGGCTACGTAAACGGTAGCTTGGGGTGGAGGTTCGCATCTTTGGAAGATATCTACTTATACGAAATGCCAAGTTTGATATTTATTGAACATTTCGCTTTTGGGTTTGCATTCACACACAACTGTTTTTATTTATTTATTTATTCAGGAGGCCTCAAACATGTATTTCCGGTCAAATGTCGACATCGAATTTTTTTAGTGGAATGCAATACTTCCTGCTAGGTACCCACATGGCAGAGGAAATAACTAACAAATGGCTCGGGATCACTTAACTCATACAACACATGGAAATCTCTTACTATTTTATTGCAGAACACAAATATGATGCATTCTAATACGTTTTCCAACACAAATTATGAATGCAGATAACAAGAACATATTTATCGAAAAAATCACACTTTTTTAAAACAATTAATATACGGATCACACCCGAGACACTATGGGTCCATTTCCGCGACCCCAAGCCGCAAAAGCATACCCGAGAAATGTTTTTTTATAAGAGTAGAGTAATTGCGGCCTTTGCGGAGCGACAGGATCTGAAAGTGAAACTCCAATGATTCACGTTAGCCTTTACAAATATTGGCGACATTGATACAGCTTCCAGCTCAAAATGATAATGGTTTGTGCTATATAAGTGTCGTCGCTTTAAAGGGTGGGTACTATCCCCCAAGCTATTCAGCGTCATGGCAGATTTTCCAACCCAGCCTCAAGTCAAAATGGCCCAGTATGCTGACGACGTCCTGCACCAACACATCCTCAGAGCTTTCAACCCAGTTTAGACACACATTTGCCTCGTCCAAGAGTGCTGCCGGCGTTGGCGCATGTCTGTTAACGCGAACTAGAGCCTCTACTGACAAAGCGCCACACCCCAAAGACTGCCCCAAATTCAGAGGCCGAAGTATTGAATGAAGGTCAACTACCTGGGAGTGAAGCTAGATAAAGGTCCAACCTTTCGCGAACACATTCGGGACCTGTCCGCTCGGGCGCAAGGGGCTCTTGTTTCCTTGTACCCTATGCTAAGGCTCAGGATGCCTGTTCGCCTAAAGTTACACCTTTTCGGACCCTGATTATCCCCTTCGTGCTTCACGCCTGCGAGATCTGGGGCATGGCCGCAGACAACTCGCTGCTACGGTCGCAGAATAGGGTACTTCGGTCAATTTATTGTCGGCCGCTCTTTGCCCGCGAGACTACTACACGAAGCATCATCGCTTCCATACATGGAAGATGAAATTAGGCGCTCGGCAACATTCTACGAGTTTGCCTCAACACCAGAGTGCTCTGGTCAGGTCTCTTGGGAATTATAATCCCACAATTCGACGCTTCAGGCAACATCGGGTTCCCCGCACACCGGATAACCATGGAGCTTAACCAATTCCCACCAGGGTGCAGAAAGCCCGCTGCATCCTAACAGACAGCCGTCGAAGAGCAACATGCTTCCATCCTAAACCATAAAAAGCCATCCTTAACACACATCCCGTGCTGAACCTCTGCGTGCCAGCAGCAAGTGAGCGAGGGTGGGGAAGTGCGTCACATCATTTTATTCTGAACTTTTTACTGGATTTACTAAGCATTTTTGCTGTGAAACCTTAATTATAAATACGAGAGTAGTCATCAAAAGTCTATATTGTAACGGTTCTGCACAGAGAACCGAGCCACCTGGAAGACAGCAGTGTTTCAGAAAGTGCTGCAATCAGGTCAGGACAGGAATGTGTTACAGTAGAATGCTAAGTTAGTTTCAGTCAGCATCAATAAGCAATATAAGCTACCTCCAAGTAGATTACACCCTCTCGGTACCGCTCAGTGTCTCGGTCTCGCTGAGAGACGCCTTGACGCTGCCACCAGAATGGCTTAGCGTTTATTATTCTGATGAACCTCAAAGCCAGCCGCAACTCTTCAGGTATATCCTTTGCTGAAGCAGCCAGACTAGGCCCTTAGGGCCAATGCAAATAGAATAAACCCCTTGGGGATGGATCCAACGTAAGATATTCTGCCCTTCCTTCAGCCGTTAGCGAGTTGCATGTACCCTGAGTCACCCCTCCTGTGGAAGAGACGGGTTTTAACAACTCCGGTTGCTACAATATTCCGAAGTTGGCAAACAGTGATACTTGCAGCCAATCAAGATACACGCTTATATACGGAGTGAATGACGATCATGTAGAAATTTCCTGAAAATGGTCAGAGGTCTCTTCTTGTTCCATGGGATTGATTCCCCCGGTCGTGTCTCGTAAACAGCCCTTAGTATACGAACATGTAATAGTGAGACAGAAAATATTAATTCGGCTATTTTGTTCGACAGTCCTGCGCAGTGGCGCTCTCGTTTCCGGCCACGGAAAGTGCCCGGGTTCGTCCTATCCATGGCGATGCGGATTTTATGTCCCGGGTGTAGGATCGGCGCCCAGTCAGCATCGTGAGGTAACTTTCCGGCCCGGGGATGCGTGATACTGGCCACATCACATCACCGTATCGGTTGGGTGATCGCCCATCTCTGCCATGCATACGTGGGCGTGAGGTCGGCAGGCCCTTCGAGGGCTGTAGTGCCACTGATTTATTTATTTTTACTTTCTTTAACACGTATATAGCAGATAGAGAAGATATTGCATTCCACCTAAAAATTCGATACCGAGATTTCAACAGAAACACATGTTTTGAGGCCCCCTGAATAAAAACAAGCATTTTTACAAAAAGGTCGGTGTATAACTCAAAAACGAAAATGAATACCTAACTTGGTATTTAAGTTCAGTACCCTCCAGAGATGTGACACAAAGATTTTCAACGAGATACCCTACCCCAGACTACCCTTTATTTTCTAAAAATGGCTCAAATGATTTTGATTAAAATACCATATATTAATGGTATTTACATTATAAATAAAATCTGTAGCTGAATTATCTTGAGTAATTGGTAATCGTTAAGCAATAGATGAAAATGTACTGCACAAAAAATGTAAATCTCTTTAAAATGTACAATGTATTTAATATAAGCTTTATTGTGGCATGAGCCATTTCCCAGAAAAAACAACCCAAATCTTCAACTTTCAACTGTCTCTTGCGATGTCATGGAAACAGCATGGAATTTTAAGGCCAGCATATAGCGTCCAGTTGTTAAACATTTGACTATCGCTGTTCTCTTTGTATCTATAATGAAATGTGTAATGTAGCTGTTTCGGTAAAGGTTTATTTGGATTAAAATAAAGTAGACAGAAAAATAAGCTTTAGTAAGAATAATTTGTATACCCAGTAATAAACGATAGAGGAAGTCATGTGAATGTACCACATCAGATTTTTTTTATCTTCTTCAACACTGCATAACGTAAACTTTAATCATTTGGATTAAAAAAAAAAAAAGGTAAGGAATGCCTTCCATTGTAGCACTGAGAGACACCTAAGACTTTTCAGTTTCTACCAATCATCGACGTGAAAAGAGTGTGGAGAGAGGCAGCCTCCTTTGGCAGTATAGTTCTCTAACAATGGTTAAACTCAACTCGTAAAATGCACTCCTTTTGTTTTAACTTTGTTCAATTTGGAAGGTCTGGTATGGAATACAAACTCATGTAAGTATTATCCTGAATAGCAAAACTGACACTTTCATTGGGTCTCCTTTGGACACTAGTCACATAATGTTTGAAATAAAAATACAAAAGGTCTCCTAATCATTAAAAAATAATTGTTTTATTGGAAAGATAGAATCAGATGACTGAAAAATTCAATGCCATAACTGGGATTTGAACTACGGATCACCTGGTCTCCATCCACTGAACTACCATGGCAACATGCGAGCACAACATTAAATTCTCCAACTGATTTGCATTTTTCCCTGTAAAAAATATTTAATTTCTGAATTTAATGTCATGTCAGCATGTTACCATGGTAGCCCATATATGGCTTGTGTGGAGGAACAATTAATTTTGTTTATTGTTTAACTTAAGTCATATTGTGGTTTGTTACTTCACCCAAAAATTTGATACTGAGATTTCAGAGAAATACATGTTTTGAAGCTTAATGAACTCAAAAAGGGAGCAGTTTTAGAAAAATGTCTGTGTGTATTTAAGTTCAATACGTTCCAAAGATATGACATGAAGATTTTCAAGAAAATATGCCCAACTGAAACTACCTTTTACATGTAAAAAGATGTAATTATTATTTATTTTGTCAAATATGGCCACTCTAATGACTTATATCTTTAAGTTATTTGCACAACAAATAAAACGTATACCGAGTTTACTGCAAACGGCCTCTCAAGACTTTTGTGTAATTACTAAACTGTAATGGGTAGATAAAATCTTAACATACAAAAACTGTAGATCTCATTAAAGCACACAATTTGTGGTTTCAACCATATCCCCTTTCTTCATGGTCTAGCAAAGAGAACGGAATTTTAGAGCAGACACATAATGGCCCACTTTTTTGAAACTCTGGCTACTGCTTTGGCCTTTCGTTATAGGTCCAGAACAAGATGGAGAAATGAAAGTTTGTTTCAATAAACAAGAAGTAGATAGAATAATAAGCTTTTGTAGAAAAGTGAATACACAGTGCCATTTAAATGTAACACATCAGGTTTTTAAAATTTATGATTACATATCTTTCACTTTTTCGAGGACACCAATATCTTTAACTGCTTTCTGATATCTAAATTTCTTAATCTTTGAATCAATATTAAAACCATTTACTAGAATACAATATTTATTGTTAACTATTAATATTTTCACCATTTTTACCATTACAACTAAAGTGCTAAACCTAAATTAACAATCTAACAACCATCTATACAAAGTTTTCTTACACACAACCCCAGGGTTACCATTTATTAAAGCAGTGTGCATAACATATTTGTATTGTTTAACAAATTCATCTTTGCTTACAGATGTATAAACTAAACTGTTAAAAACAGCAAATTTATGTGAGGTGTTTTAAACTCTGCTTTTTATATAGCTACTGGTAAGAGCTGGTTTTCTATAAATGGCTAAAATCAGTTTTTATATTTAAGTATAAGGATGTGAGGCTAATGTGGATTTTATATCTTGAGCTTTTAGATTTAAAAGCTTTAAAGCATTCTTTATGTGTTTATCAGGAACAATGGCAAAATTATCATTTATGTATCTATACCAAGTAGCCTTAACATCACGTCAGCACACTGTAAATGAGTTGAAAAAGCTAAGGATGCAATTGATGGACTGGAAACATGTCCTGCATGTAATGATTTACAAACTATTAGTAGAACGTTATCAGTGATTTATGCATTTTTTTCAATTTTACCAACTTTATTTGCTAGTTAAAATTGCTGCTTTCTACTGAGATAATCCAAAACAGATTTTGGATTTGTTCTATTTGTTTCTTGGACTCGTTAAGTTAGCACTCCCTCTATAAATGAGAGATATCTGCATGAAACTTCCACCTGTCTCAGTGTTTCTGGATATTCCTCCACAGTGTTTCATAAACCTACAGTTTCTTCCAGTGAAATCCTGCTTTTAGGGAAAATTTGTGTTTCCTGCTTCACAGCCTTACAAGATTCTGAACTGATACATTAAATGATGAAGGATCCCTTAAAAAATCCATTGCTACACCAATTCTTTCTGTAAAGTGACTTAGATTCCTGTAAAACTCCTAAACCCACAGGAGCAGATTGCTTGTATAGTTACCAGGCAGGAACTGAAACTGCTCATTTCTCAAAGGAATGTGCAGCACAAACTTCAATGAAAAGAAGCATCTTATTAATTATTATATGTACACATTTTTTAATTCAGAGCACGCAACTCCTGTCAAAAACGTCTTCCAAGTAAATGCTTGAAACAGCAAGAGCCAGTTTCACCAACCAATGTTAAATTTTAACACATTTTTCAAGTGATTTAGCACTGAAGTAAACTTTATTTCATCCAACAGTGTTAGCTGTAACACTGTGTAAAGGTGGTCAACAAATGTTAGAATTTGGAAAAATGGCTGTTGACATGGAGGTGCTGTATTCAGAGTTTTTGAATGCCATTTCTAACTGAAGAAGAGTCATGCATCATATTGATTTTGAAAGCCTACAAAAGTAGGAATTTCTAAAGAGATAAAGACTGTCTAAAGTGCTCATGAGAAGGGTTGTAGAAGAAATACGAGAGGTTAGAATACTGCCAACAAAAATCTGATGTATTACATTCACATGACCTTCTCTACCTTCTATTGTTTATTATGTTTATTGGTGTGTGTACAAATTATTTGTACAAAAGTTTATTTTCCTATCTGCTACATTTTTATCCAAATAAACCTTTGCAGAAATAACTACATTACCCATTTCATTATAGATACAAAGAGAACAGCGATAGTCAAATGTTTAACAACTGGACGCTATATGCTGGCCTTAAAATTCAGTACTGTTTCCATGACATTGTAGGAAACAGCTGAAAGTTGACAAGACTAAAAGAATGACAAAGTATTGAACAATTCAAACCATTAATCATGAATATCTCTGAAATGGCAGATGCCAAATGAAAAATTATTTGAAATAAACTGTGTGTTTTAAAGAGATCTGCATAATTTTTTGTGTAGTGCATTTTCATCTATCATTTAACAGTTATGTAAGATTATATATATATAAAAACCTTCAGGATTAAGTGGACTTCACAGGCTATTTCCCAGGAAATTTAAGATATAGACTTTATTTGTCATGTAAATATCGTTAATATATGGTGTTTTAATCAAAATCATTAAAGCCACTTTTTTATAAAATAAAAAATTTTGAAAAATGTTCCATTTAAAGGGTAGTTTGGGGTGGGGGAATTTTCTTGAAAATCATGTCGCATATCCGACTTTTCATTTTTGAATTATGCTATTTACACACACACATGGACTTTTTCCTGAAAATGCCTGTTTTGGGGCCTCAAAATATGTATTTCTGGTGAAATCTTGATGCTGAATTTTTGGGTGGAATGCAATACCTTCTCTATCCACTATGTAGAGAAAGTAAAAACATGTCTCTTTCTCCTTTTCTACAAGTGTTAACTATTCAGAGATTTGATGTTACTAGCGCTTTTCATTTAATGGTAGGTGACATTGTTGGAATTTCCAAAGCTACCATTTGTGGCTTTATCCAGAAGGTTTCCAAAGCAAACGTATTTCTGTTGGGGTTTCCTTGATCCAGCACACTTCCTTCCACTATTATTTTCCGTAGTGTCCATCAGTGATTTTAAACTGTGCTAAATGTTCTTTGCACCAGAGTTTTTGGTGCTGTATTTTATGTTAGCACAAAATTGCTGCAGCTGCTTATTGAACCTGGGAGAAACACATGCATTACAATAAAATTCCTAGAGGATTTTATCCCAGGCTGCATCCTTCTGCTTTAAGTTTGTTGTAATTCCTTTATCTTAATAATCAGTTCTATAATTAATGCCTTTTTTAATAGGTGAAAAATCAGTTGCTCTGCACCTAGAATTTTCAGTTGATATTACGATTCTAACCTCAAACACTCAGGAAAATAATTGTCTATGAATGTAATTAGTTGTCTAATACTGAAACAGAGAGTGGTGCAATGTGTTCAGAAACCATGTTGTTTACAGTTGTGTTTGATGTTAACAAGATGTTACCTAACAATTCACTGTAAAAGCTTGATAAAGCACAAGAGTTTTAACTTCATGTTAAACTTTTAACAATGTTAGGAGACAGGATGTTAGAGAGTATTTTTAACATTGCTACGTAAAACTGGCTTCAAGACTTTTAAGATTCCCCTAACTCTCAGAGACATCACCATTAGCCTCATTTTGTTATGTTGGGATGTTATGTTAATACTGCAATATGTAGACTGGAATATTTTTAGTACATTGTGAATGTAGGAAATCCAAGTAACAAAAAATGTTGTGAAGACAGGAACATAAGTGTGGAGTATTATTATATTCGGAAACATTTCCAATCAAGGAAGATAAATTTAATAATAAACTATCTAAAGTGATTTCACTTTAAGTTCAAAGGAGTTGTTAAGAAAACCTGTCACAAGGGAGTACCTCATTGGCTGGTGTGTGACTACAACTTTTGCTGTTTCTTCCTCTACATAAAACAGTTTCAGAGGCCTGTCAAGAACAAAACCCAAAATTTTACATTCCATCTCGAAAACACAACCTTAAAACAAAAATTCCTGCAGAACATATACATCCTAGTGCTCATTTCGCAGGTTAAGCCGCAAAGCGGCTCGGTACTGCGGCAACTGACACACGACCGGGGCAAAGTCCCCGATCGTCCTGACATTCCTCTGGCCTCCTCTGGTCAAGAAGCAGACGAACAGAGAATGGAGAACTTGGAACGGGGGATCGGCCCATAGTCCAGAATGAGAGTGAGCGTAGATGATGGTATTAAATGAGGGCAAAATGGATGAAGAGAAAGGTGATGGAGCTATTGGTGGAATGAGTGGCGGGCAAACTACCCAGATGCCGCTTTGTCCACCATGAATCCCGCATATGGGTCCCTGGGATTGAACCCGAGCTGCCTTGGTGTGAGGCAACTGGTCTAACCACTTGGCCGCAGCACTGCCTAACAGTTGAATTTATGAAACAGAATGTGTTCATTCAAGTTCGGCTATAACCAACTGAACAGTTATAGTGGAGGGTTTATGATGCTATGTGTAGTTTGTTTCCGGATGAACCGTCAGCATACTCCTTGTCATGTGCTTCATGTATTGAGAAAATAAAACTTTCTACAGTGTTGTGGCTGAGAATCCTCCGTCACTGTGGAGAAACGTAAACTTTAAAAAGGAAAGAAGACAACTGTGTTAACTGTTTTTTAACAAATTCTGTGAAAAGTTCAATTGACAATGAATGAGGTTAGCTGTTGTTTACCAATAATTGAACTTCTTATTAGTGATACAGAACTGTTGCTTGGGCTCTCTGCATCGCATTTGTTTTCTGTTGTATTTTCTTACTTATAGTGCTCATCATTTTCTTAACTCATTAACACACACAGTTTTAAAACAAAAGTGGTATACTGATGTTAATCATTAATTGTAAACCTAAAGTTAAGAGGAGTCAACTCATAATCTTTAATCACAAACAGAATAATAATACTGTTTGCCAACGGAGAGAAAGTCCCCGACAGGAATCTGCTGCACTTATCTGTTTGGAAACAGTGCAACAAGGAATGTGTGTAATGTGGAATGTATTCTACACAAGGAGTATAACTATTCAAAAAAACATGTGCCCCACTGGCGTAAGGAACTTTCAGTGTGGACAAACAAAATAATAATATAACGCGAATAAGAATTACCTTACAAGGGTTGAGCAACTTTGGAATCAGCCTCACTGGTGTCACCGCTGGAAGAATCTTCGTCATTACGACTCTCAATGTTAATGGCAGTGATCACACATCTGACATGGTCCCAGTTTTCTCAATGTGGCTGCAGAAGCCCTTCCAATCTTCTCTTGTCACTGCTGCAGTTCCTTGTATTGCCAGTACTTTAAGTCGCAACAGTGGCATACCGCCTGACACATTGTATTCCTGAACATAACGCTTCACTTTAGGCCAAGTATACTCGATAGCATTTAAGTTTCACATGTCTGACAACAGTGTGCTTTTAGGAGTTTGTCTATCTTAAAAATCTTCTCCCTAGGCTTACTTAAATAAGTTCATACAATTCTTCATTTCTCTTGCCACGTCGCATATGATGCTATGACGCATTAGTCACGAAACTATGTCAGATTTCACTGCATTTTGGGAAGGAGGTTACATTGTCAAGTAGCACTACTGCCACTGCTGGTGGCAAACAATTTAACACTTTATTTGTTATCCACTTCTGAAAATTTGCACCATTTATTTGTCCGTAGTAATCCCCTACTGTGGACCCAGCTTTATAAATCAATTTTACTTTTTTAAAAATCCAGAATGGAAGCCCGCAGTTACAATTATAACTCTGTTACCAGCATTTACATCTGCACAAACACCAAAGACGTCGTCACTCTGTCAATATTTACAAAAAGTGATATTACTGTCTAACCAAGTTTCATTCCAAAAAAATATGGCCTTTCCCTCGCTGCAAAGTTGTTTGATATTTCTTAAATATTGTGAACGCCAACGTAAGATGTCTGGCCTCTCCATAAGAAGCTTACGCTTACTCCTGCATTTTCTCCAGTTAAATTTCATCATATGCAGCAGTCTTGCAGACCATGGAAAGTCAACTTTTTGTTGTATAGCTTGTGACACGTTCGCACAGTGTAAACCTCCTACATAGTTTTTCATATTACAAACATGTCAAAATCATCAATATTGATCTACTGAACACAGTCGAGGTTTCCCTGGCGTATGGAAAGGTGAAGATGTGCTGGTTTCCCCCAATGTCCTATTGTTCTGGTTAAGGATGTGGACACTCCTGTATAATCAGCTGCTCTTTCTGTACCGTGAGCAAGAGGAATAGCCACCTGTTAACTGTCATTCATCATAACAAACTTTAACGACGTTTGCTGTGTCTCACTGTGAACAGCTTTTTCTTTCTTACACACATTAGACATCACCACTACGTACTTTGCTCGATGCACACAAATAGAATTCACTAGGTATACTAAAACCAAGAAGGTATTCTTCACAGAAGTAGAAGGTGCCAGATGTTGGCCAGATGTTTTTGAATGGGCTGTAACTGAGCTGTCCTGCGTATCATAAATGACTTGGCAGGGTATTGGACCGTGTCTAATCAGCAATTCCCTCCCATGCTTCATTCCCTGGGGATTTTTTTGCTGTAGAAAACAGCAGATTAAGCTGAACTATTCAGGTAACACTTTTATTTGTCTACACTTAGTATTATGTATTAGAAGTGTAGGATGTAAGGCAAAATGTAGGAATAAGACAGAAAATGTTTAAAAGCTAGGAAATGTGCCGTTTCTGCATGTTGTCTGGAGGAATTTCCTCTTGTGGGGTGTCATCCCTCCATGTGGTGTTGCTGTCTGGAGGAATTTCCTCTTGTGGGGTGTCATCCCTCCATGTGGTGTTGCTGTCTGGAGGAATTTCCTCTTGTGGGGTGTCATCCCTCCATGTGGTGTTGCTGTCTGGAGGAATTTCCTCTTGTGGGGTGTCATCCCTCCATGTGGTGTTGCTGTCTGGAGGAATTTCCTCTTGTGGGGTGTCATCCCTCCATGTGGTGTTGCTGTCTGGAGGAATTTCCTCTTGTGGGGTGTCATCCCTCCATGTGGTGTTGCTGTCTGGAGGAATTTCCTCTTGTGGGGTGTCATCCCTCCATGTGGTGTTGCTGTCTGGAGGAATTTCCTCTTGTGGGGTGTCATCCCTCCATGTGGTGTTGCTCGGTGGAGCCCTTAATCAAGTTTCTACTCATCAAATAAACACAAAATACTGATTTATGAAGCAAATAGTGTTAATGTTAACCTTTCCTTGGCATCGGTAAGATTTTAAGCTGAGAGAAATCTAACACTGCCTGCCATTATAAGTTTTAAAATTCTGTTCAGAATACAGACTTGGTTTATGTGTGGTGGCAAATAACTGCTCTATAATCATGCTTGGGTGACCTGTGTCAAAACACATCAATGTCAAGCAACATGTGGGGGGTGTTCACAAGAGATTTACAATTGTGATGTTTTAAAAATGTGCCCAATCTATGTGCACTTCCGCAGATGCTAGATAGTAGTTGTGAAAAGAATGTAAAGTGAAAGGACAGTGCTTGTTGGTTGTTAGGTGGAGAAAGTCATGGACTGCATGGTATTGTGGTCAAAACAGCAGATATTCATAAATGTTTAACAGTGATATGTTGTCACGAAGCTCCTGAACAAAAGACTGTTTACAGCTGGATTCACCAGTGGAAGGAAATCTGAATACAAGAATGTGAGTACCGGTCGTCTGTCGACATTGTAGTCTCTGAGGAATTGATTATGACGATAGGCATATAAGCTTTGATGAACTGCAACCCTGCAAATCATGATGATTTATCATTTATCAAATCATGATTATTCATGATGATTAAAAATATAAAAAATGTGTGTGCACAATGGATTCCATGGGAATTGACACCGACCTTGAAGGAGAACAGAGTCGGAAGCTGCCTTCGATTATTGGAAATGAAGATCCACATTTTTTTGGAGAAACTGATGATGAAATCAAGAGATTTTGAAACATGTCATGCTATTGAATTATTGTACAAGATATGTGAAGATTTGTCACAAATAGTTATTGCTATATTAATTTGCATTTATTTCATTGTCAATAGCTTCATTTTTACATTTTGTTTGTTCATAATATATGTGTATATGTTTCCTCTTTCAACGGTATGCTTTGAGTGCCATTACGAATTGAATTCCTAATAAAGCCATATGTAACAACAACAAAGCCCTTTCACCAGAAGCAATGTTTCTCATAACATTGAGGTTATACACAAATGGAGGCATGGTAATTGCAACTCAACATTTCTCCAGCATACAGAGCTATCAAAATCTCTTTGCACCAATCTCTTTGTCACATTTTCTTTTTCTTACTCCATAATAATTTGTCTGATTGCTTGCACTCTATTACATGCTTATGCTACCTCACAATTTATAGGAGAATGCCAACTTCTTGAGAAGTAAACTTTGCAGTACATTTGACTCTAATTTTTCTGTCATTTTAACTATATTATACTACTGAATAACCTATAGAAACAGCATTGACATAAATGTGACAATTCAGTCAGTGCGCTTGTGCAAACATTACCAACCTTTCACTTTGAGCACAGTAAAGCTGAACATGGTTGCCCTACTGTGAAACCGGCCCTAAGACTCATAAACTCTATTTTGGGACAAATCATTTTATAGTGAAAATATAAAGAAGTTAAAATTATACATGTACAAGTGTATACAGTTCTAAGGTAACTATGTTGAGAGAGAAGAAAATGTTGGTTTAAAAATCTTATGTTTTCTTTCTCAGGCCAAGAAATTTCCAAATAACCCTCATTGGTTAGCTGTTCATACCTTGTATAAAGGGTTACTTAGAAGCCCCACACTGTTGGAAACTCAAGTGTCCCAGCACATAAAAATGTTGCCTTAATCCGATTTACTTCTAAGTGACTCAACTTTCTTATTACATGCAACAACACCAACTTATTTGATAGAATGTGTAGCCAACTTGAACACTTTTAAATGCTTCACTCAGGACATGTATTGTAAGCTTGTGCTCGCCTCATTACCATCCAAACAACACCCTGCTTGACAAAATGACGCAAATTTGGTTACCTCCCCCCAAAAGAACTTTTTCCCCCCAATGAATTTTTATGTCACTTTGGATTCTTCATTCTTATGCCAAAAGAAACTTGTAACCAAAATTTCAAGAATGGAGAAATGTTTGTTTTTCCTCTTCTGGCCCTATTTTACCTGTACTACAATATGCTTTCTGTTTCCACCTACAGTTCATTGTAAATTGGGAACATGCACGAGTGCTTAAAATATTTTTAATGAAAAGTTCATCCTGTAATTAACAGGAAATAGTATTCCATGTGAAGTTATGTTCTTTTGAAGGTAAGGAAAAATATTTTAGAGTTTCCTTTTGCAATGCTCCTCATTATCAACCAAGTTGTGATCTCAGCGTCACACACCACATGTAAGTTGTGCCATTTGCTTGCGTTGATTGTGTCTTATTCGCAATGAAGCATCACGTTGGCTTAAAGCTGTTTTGTATTACATAGACAATAGAGTAACTTGCTGACACTACAAAAAAAGCTCCAAGGCACTTCTCATCATGGTGTAAGGAACATGTAAAAGAGAGCAAATAAATCAGAAAGGTTTTATTTTGTTACACGATGCTGCTGATGATGATAGCTACAAATGTTAATTGCTTAGCATACAATCATCACATGCTTTGATTTTTACCCGATGGTTTCTTAATTTGGCGTGAGAAAAAAAAGATTATGTTTGGGTAATACTGCATTCATTACCACCTTTAATTAAATACATATCAAAGTCATCTCAAACGTTAAATTCAGTTCCTAAAGGAGTTAAAAGTGACAAATGTATGGTTTAAACAACTCAACATTTTATAACATGCTTAGTTTACAACAACATGATCCATGCAACAATACATTTTAGATTTCTCTGAGATATCAATGTCATTTCTTTACCATGGTAAAATCCTTTTCTTCCTGATTTCGGGCAGACTAAACAGTTTGCTATTGGTGCACAGAGGCACTATGTATTATTTGTAGTTGGAATTCACATTCATCCTGCTACACTAAAACTGCATTTAACTACGCCACACACTAAAATAAAAGGGATTTGACTTGGTGGAGTGGGTTGTAATTGCCCTTAACACTGAAACCTAAGGGTTTCTTGTTCATCTGCTATCACTATTGTTTTAGTTAAATAGTTCTGTCGCTTTAATTAAGGACAGTAGTTTAACATCCAAGTTTTCTTTAGGAAAATTATAATTTGATCCAAAACTTCACATCTTTTCCTGCCTGTACCTTCATATTTGAAGAGGCAGTTTCATTCTCTTTGTTACATACTGGTTCCTCTCTGAAGATTCTCACTGTAGGTAGGATGTTTCCGTAATCTAAATGTCCCGCCAAGAGCTGGTTATGATTAATCCACTCAGCAGCAAAAATAAAAGGGAAATAAACAGTGTGTCTCTGTTTCACATGTTGTTATTCTTACTGCTAGTGGTACCAATGTCAGACCAATAGGGATGTATTATTGCCTCACGTGACCTCTTTGCAAATTAAATTATTATTTAATGATAAGAGTTTTATTTTTACTTACTGATATTTTGGGTGAAAGTTTCAATAAAAATAGCTTATACGTGAGCATAATTACATTTTAGTGCATGTTCCCAATTATTACAAGCCCACAGCGTTCTTCTCGTCTGGTTCCCATTTCTAATTTGTTGTGGAATAAACTTTAGAAATGCATAAGTTGTAATTATCAAACTGAGTGACTGTGCCTGGTATATTCACCTTCCTGCTCTGGTACTCATCTCTCCTGTCGTTCTTGGGCAATTGTGCGCCAAGCCTAGCTGTGCACACTGAAACACATATTTTAAAAGTTATTTTAGCGGCATGGGACTTTTAACCCAATCTATATGTTTGTTAAACAGCAACATTTCTTACCAACATAAGCCAGTGTACAGGTGAGGCAACTCTGACATGTTACAAGATGTCCAACACGGACTGACAACGTGTACAAGGTTCTGAAGCAACCTGTGCCGTGTACCGTCGACACCTGCCACAGACATGATGGGGGGTCTCTGCCAGCTGCATGTGGAATTTGACTGGAGTCTCTTCAGGTACGAGGTTCACTGATGCTACCTGAAGTACTTCAGTGAGTTGGCTGCTGCAGCTCCACTGCTCCCCTCCCTGCAGTGCCTGTACACAACGTAGCATTTAGCAACCACGTATGAGGCGTTCACATGCAAATCCCAACATTTCTACCTTTTGCAAAAAATGAGTTTTTGACAGTGAAACCCCCTGTTTTACACTTGTCTGCAGAGCACTGAAAAATGTTGTAAAATCAAGGAAAATGTAAATTCAACGATACCAATGAAAAGTGTTATTCAAATTAACATACTACTAAAACTATATACACAGAACTGAATGAATACAAAATAAGAGCTACACAAGACTTGTACAACATTACTCTTTGAGCCAAGGTTTTATGGAAACCTGTTTAATTTTATCTGTTCATTTTCAAGCTTGTTACACATCATTGAACTGGCTCCACTTAAGCTTATGTGGCGATGCCATTGGCTGGTTCAATCTTGTAACCCTTGTGCAAGGAAAATATAGTTCTCAAGCATACTTCACATTTTGCTTATGTTTACTGTAAACATGCAACACTCCGATAGTATATAGAATTGCATTTTGTCTCATAAATGTAAAAGTAATTGAATGCAGAGTTAAGAGGACAAGTTCAGTTTCTACAACATGGCCACTTCTGTGCAATATGTGATACATCCCAGAGGGAAACTGTTAAAAAACAAATTATATTGAATATGTTCTGTAAGTTGTGTGTGAAGTATCCAACGTTAGCAATTGAGGACATCAACAGAGTTAACTGGTGTTTCAGTGCCAAGCATTAATGCTTCACACAGTGCAGGCTGGCTCACTTCATCTCAAAAAAACACCTGTAGTGGAAGGTGAATGCGATGAATTTGTTAGAAGTGCATTCATTGTAAGGTGCATAGCTTCTTTGAAAAATTGAGCCACGAACCATTACAACAGTGCTACAAGCTGTAAACAGTGATCCCGACTTCCAGACTTTAAGAAAACAAGTTTTCATACTATTCTTCATGACATGGGTTTTGAGTTTGTGAAGAGAAGCAAAAAAAGAGATCATTCTTGATTGTGTTGTTGTGGTGCAGAAATTATCTATGGAAAATTTGCAAGTACAGGCAAGATGGACGCAAAGGAATTTGCACGTTATCAAACTCTGATTAGGTATGCAAAACATTTTCAAACAGTATTTAAATCTAGGTCAAAGCATTTATAACCATATTTATCAATATTTTTCCTCTAAATGATATACAGTTGTAAGAGGAAGTCAAAGATTTGAGCAGGTTTTCTTTTGCTCTTGTTGCAGTCATGTTAAACACTTTTAGTAACTATGAAAGTGCTACATAAACATTGGAAAACAGCAAACAATACAATACTTTTCTTATTACTGACGTTGACAACATGCACATATTTGCAACAATTGCGTGACTACTCCCTCCAATTACAGGTGCTGGCGGAGTAATATATTTCTACCGCTTTGTTACATCACCCCATATTCTTACAATGGAGCCAGTATAAATGTTTAGCGTCATTACTTAAAGAAAGCAGACATCTTCTCACTACATCGAAGCCACTTGATGCCTCACGGAATGTAGGTTTTGGTTGCTCTTCACCTGCTGCCTCAGACTTGGCACTTCACACACTGTAGCTCAACATCACAGTTGACATAGTCAATGAAATCTACTTCAGTGGAGTTTACGTTTTCCATGTCGATTCCTCCACATCAACACCCTCTACAGGCAAACTAGTTTTCCTGAAACAGTTCTGGTTGAGTCATACCACACCATACTTTAGAAATGAAGTTCATTGATTGGAGAACACTTGTTTTGATTGTTGTTGCATCCGTCATCAACCATTGCAGTTGCTTTGAGCACAACCTGCTTGCAGTAAAAATATTGAGGTTGGCAATTATCTAAAGGCTCAGTTTACTGGTACAGTTTGCAGAAAAAAATACAAGTTTCACATTTCTTACTGTGATCTGCACACTGGTCGATGAACAAAACAATTTTACATTTTGTGACCCCTCTTGCTATCAAGGTGCAACAGATAACTTTCAAAAATGGCTCCCATCATCCAAAAGGCAGCATCTTAACATTTTTGCAGCAGTGTGACTTCTGGAATCTTCCAATTACTAATAGTGATAATTTGTCACTACCATCAGCATTACAGCATAATAAAACTCTAAGCCTTTGCTTCACTTTCACTCCGCTACGGCAACTTTCTCCATTGTATGCCAGTCTTCTGAGGCCACAAATTATAAAACAACCCCATTTCATCAGTCTTTCATTTCATAGCCCTGTAATTCCTTAAGGAGAGCTCCAACTTTCGATGCACTCCCTCTGATACACTTTTGTACACTATATTGTGACGCTTTTTAAAGCCTTCAAGTTGTGAATTGCAAGCCAGACATGTTGCTAGCATCAGCTTGTTTCAACCATGATTCCAGAGGAGACTGTTTTAATGATGTATGCCAAGTTGCAAAGCCAAGTCCACATGGGACACAAAATTTGCATGCACCTAATTTAAAACTCCCATTTTTTCTTTAACCAAAAACACTTTCTACTTTTTTCCTTTATTTCCTTCCACTCTTCAATATACCAATTAAAAATAATCACTAATTACATGGATTTAAAAGCATTTGTTCTGATTAAATTTCAAACTTTACAGCTTAAAAAAAAAACCAGAATACACATGTGGATGCAGATGTAGCGAAGCAAAACAGATGCCAGTTAAGGTAACCTTTGGCGGCAGTGGTTGCAACTTGCTGCCATATGTACACATCCTTTGAAAATCATTAGACAGAAGAACGTCAAATCAAGCCAGTTGTGTGATTTGGGCAGAGAATTCATACTCTCTGGGTTAACGGAGGATTTGGCAGGATAGGGAACATATGAAATAAGGTTTCAATAATATGTACCCTGGATATATTGCCGGTGTAAAGAAATCGAAATGTTGTCTTCATGTATGGCTGCCACATTGTCGCAAGATAGTAATTGTCTTAAAGCATATTTCCACACTCAATGGGATTCACAAACAGAATCAAATATAATTTTTGATTGTTCAATAAGGTTTCAACAGTGCATTGAAGTGTAATACTTCTGTATACTCATTACTTTTATATGTCCAGCATGCCACACAATGGCTTGATTTGGTTCGTAACTATAAAGCCATGCCTTCTCAACCTCTCTAGCAGCAACTGCCTGCCATAATGTTAAGAGAATCAACTATTATTATGATTCAAGAGCAGAATGTAAACTTGGGAGAAATATTGGCCACAAAAGATATCATTTTTGAGGCATAGAATCATGGAAAATTTAAAACCAGAAAACTTAAATTTGAATATAATTTAACATTGCATACATATTGTGACGCAGTGGCTAGGGCCCAAGGTTATCACGAGGTCGGTGCCGGGCAGTCAAGGCAGCATCAACACCGCAGATAACTAGAACCTTCTGGGAGCTCCTCCTCCAGAAAGTGTGTCAAAATACTTCCAGAACCTTGTGTAAAGATTCCACTGATTGTATAAGTGAGCGCTCTTGTGGACAGTGAGTCGAATCAGTCAGTGGAAGAGCAAGAGCTATTCTCCAAGTGACGGCTGTTGTGATACACAGCAAGTGCTACTGTGTTTGACTCCTGAGTAAAGTGAACTGTGATGATGCAAGTATCACAAGAGGAAGCACTTAACACATCAAACACAATGCTTCCAGTGAATAGTTTATTGAAGTGTTATTAACAAGTGAAGTGAAACAATAATTCAATTGAATCTTGAGTTGGTGGATATACTAAAACTTCACTTACTTGAAATTAATGGAACATGTTTCAAAAGCACCGCTTGCTTTCATCTTCCGATTTTTTCCGAATGAGCATGGATACATAGATACAGGTGATGTGGAAGTGGTGTCATCTGGTGTGTCCATGAAGAAGCTCCTCAAGATTATTGAGTGTTCATTATCGTTTTCATGCGTTTGATTATGTGTATGTTTTCTATTGGATTGGTGGTACATTTCAGGAGTCTGACTTTGTGGTCCAGAAATGGTTTGCTATGTCCATCTGTTTGTTGGATATACATCTCAAGTGTTCTATTCTTCCCGTTTCAACATTTCTTTTTGCTTTGAATTAATTAGGTAGATGTCAGATTTTTGCTCTTGTGGAATTTTCAGGAGAAGCTAGTAGGTTGTGAATTGTGTGGTGCCAATGAAGTGCTGTATTTTATTAAATTTGTCATTAAGCTGAGGATGGATGTTTTGGTTCCTGCATACAGAGGGTTGCATTTTCTTTAATGCTTTTTTGTTTCTGGAACTTTTTTACTTTGCTATGGAGTATATTGGTGGTGTAGCCATTTACTTCTGCTCTGTGGAGAATGCAGTTGTTCATATTCCTCCTTGCTGAAGTCTGTGGACAAGGCTGTTGAAAATGGAGTGCTGATGACATTTTGGATTGAAACTGCTACTCTGTATGTGTGGGTTTTCTAAAAATGCCAAATGAAAGGTGGTTTTGTTTCCTGAAGATTTTTAAATCCAAATATGGGAGGAACCAGTCTTTCTCTATTTCCAGTGTGAACTGTATAGAGCTGTCTTGTAGGTTGAGGGGTTTTAGATGAGTTTTGTAGGTAGTTCTTTCAGTTCAACAGCAAATTTTATAAACAAAATTCTGAACTTGCTATGGGAAAGCCACTCTCACATTCCTTGCTGAATTTTTGATGAGCCATTTGGAAAAAAGAATTACCAAAACCTTCCCGTTGCTGTTCAAGACCTGGGTCAGATATGTAGATGAGGTTTTTACCATAGTACCTACAAAACTCACAAATGATGCTCTAAACAAAAATTGTACATAAGATTGTCCTTTGCTGTGTCAGATTTTCTATCAATGCACAATTTGTAATTATGAGTGCAATGATCTGAGGGGTATAATTACGCTCATGAGTCGTATACTAATGCTATTGATACTTTTATTATTTTGTTAAACAAAAAAAAAAAAGGTAATTTTGAAAAGTTTATAATATTTAAAGCTGTTTATAAAGACATGATTTATTTTGATTGTATTTTGTTAGTCATAAACTTCTGTGAACCCCCACATTCATAACTGACTAGCCACCACTGGTTAAAAACTTAATACAGTGTACATTAAAAGATTGTATTTCATTACTGAAATGAAATAAAAGTTCAATTCCTATAAAGTGGCTCAAATTTCATTATGAAGTGTATTGGATACAACACCAGCATCTAAAGATGTTAAGGGAAGCTTGAGTATTATGTTCAATACAAGAGTACTTTAAAGTTAACCGTTAACATCAAAATAATTGTTTTTGTTGTATTTATTATGAAGTAATAATTTAGTTTAAATGAATCCTGCATAGTAGTAAATGTTAAATTATTTGCTTAAAAATTTATGCAATATTAATAGGTATTATTCTTTAATTATATCACAAATAAGCAAGTTAACAAAAATTCATTTCATCATTTTTTTTTATCCTGTTATTTATAAGGAAGTATACAAAATGTCATTGTTTTAATTTTATTTATGGACACTCTTTAACTGCTGTGGTCCTTAGCGTCCCATTCTATATTGGGCGTGAAAGACTGATAATTTTGCTCGGAGTCTCTTTATTAGACTTGAGGTTCTTTTATGTGCCGTAAATCTACGACACAGGACCACCAGCTTTACTTCCCTTCCGAAAGAAGCCATGTTAAGAATTTTTACGCCCGACAAAAATCCATCGCCTTTTCCGGGTTTGAACCCACGACCTCAGGAACTAGAAGCTAGCATGGTAACCACTACACCATGGAGAATGACACAAAATTTCATTGATTTATAGTGAAAAGTACATTGTGTGGAACAATTTGAAAATGAGAATACTCAAGAAAAGAGACTTTAAAAACTATAATGTTAAAATAACACTGTTCGTGACTTTATACTGTTTAAAAAGCATTTAGTGCATATAAGGCCTTCCTTTGTCTTTTTCTGCTCCTGTGCAGCAAATTTACTGTATTTGAAGATTCCACAGGCACCTCTTCAATGGTTGGCTAAACCTTAATTTTGCAAAACTTATTGTTTTTTTACTACAATTGTATAGAAAGCTAAACTTACAGGCAGACGTTTAAATCACTATATGACATGATTTAAAAGGTCTTACAGCTATAAAAGCCATAAAATTAAAGTAGGAGGTTTGTAGTGTTTAGTAACTCTAAAATCCATGTTTATGAATTTTGGTCTCTTTTCCTAACACGAGTTAAGTTTTTGGTCAGTTAAAATCAAACATGTGCTTCATTTTATATGAAATTGTCTACTACTATAATAGTGTCCTGTAGCAGATACATTCACATGAGTTTCTCTACTCCTCTATCATTTATTAGTGGGTATGCAAACTATTATTACTAAAGCTTATTTTTCTATGTACTACATTTCAATACAAGTAAACCTTTGCAGAAATAGCTACATTACACATTTCGTTATAGAGAACAGCGATAGTCAAATGTTTAACAACTGGACGCTATATGCTGGCCTTAAAATTCCATGCAATCACACGAAACAACTGAATGTCGACAGGACTATAAAACAATGACCAAGTAATGAATAATTTGAACCTTTAATAAGAGATATTTCCAAAATGGCTTAAGCCACAAAACAAATAATTGGAAATAAAGAGATCTAATTTTTTGTGTAGTATGTTTCATCTATTGCTTAACATTTACCAGTTATACAAGATTCCTTCTGAATGAAGAACAGTTCCCAGAAAATTCAAGATATACATTTTATTTGTCATGTAAATATCTTTAATACGAGGGTAGGGGCAAAAGTCATGGCAACTACTTTTTTACTTGTAGATATGTGTACGGATCACAAACGTGTATGTGTCATGTGGAAGTTCTGCAGGCATAGTGTGTATGCAGAACAACAGATGTCTCTGTGATAGCTGGTGGTAGGACAGCGAGGGCTGTGGTGAGTGTCGTGCGAGATGGAAGTAACCTGTGTTGAGCAGCGCGCTTACATCAAAATAGCCGTTCTCCGAGGGAGAAATGTGATGGAATGTCACAATAAATTAGTGTAAGCCCTTGGGGAATAATGCCCTACCATACCGTACAGTAGCACGGTGGGCAGGAAAGTTTCAGCAAGGACGTGTGTCAACCAGTGATGAGCAACGTTCGGGACGACGTGGCAGGTGCCGTCATCGAGCAGCTCCTGGATGAAGACGATGGACACTACTGGAGTTAGAGATGGTAAGTGCACCATCCACAGAATATTGCGTAATGAGCTGCAACTATGCAAAATCTCACTGCGGTGGGTACCGCATGCACTGACGGAAGTTCAAAGGTGGGCGTGCTATCCAATATGCTCTGACCAACTTGCACGCTGGCAACAGGTTGGCGATCAATTCCTGTCACAAATAATCGCCATCGATGAATTTTGGGCCAGGGCATATGAACCAGGAGTCCGCGGAGTGGCGACATGCTGGATCACCAAGGAGGCAGAAGTTCCATCAGAATCCTTCCCCAGTCAAATTGATGGTTATCGTCGCATATGACGTCATGTTCCACATGGCAGAACAGTGACCGCACAGTACTACAGGGACTTCCTGGTGCGACAGGTCGTTGGGAGAAACGTCTGGATCTTGTGGACAGTGCAAAACCAGAGTGTGTAGGGCAGCTACTGCAACATTGGGGATGGGAAGAATTGGAGCACCCACCGTACTCTCCTGACATTTTGCCCTGTGACTTTGATCTCATTCAAAAGATTAAGGAACCACTATGTGGTAGGCGGTTTGCAACACGAGAGGACATTGCTAATGCTGTGCGCAAACAGGTGACCCGATTCACACATGTGCTGCAAATGCTGAGGCAGATGGTACTCAGCACCTCCCACATCATTGGCAGTGTGTGGTGACAGTAGCAGGGGACTACTTTGAGGGTCTTTAGGCCCAGGATTGTCGTATCAACTGTATGTGTACTTGTCATTCTTTTGCACCGTGAAGGCCATATTGCCCTGTTACTACCGTAATAAATTAGTGTGTTATGATATTTCAGTGCTATTTATTGTCCACACATGTAGCTAACACCTTGTCCTTTCGTCTGTATATGTCACATTTTCCAACTGGACTGGTATCTTCAAGAAAATAAATAGTTGCCATGACTTTTGCCCCACCCTCGTATATGGTATTTTAATATAAATCGTTAGTTATTTTTAGAAAATCAAAATTTTCAAAAAATGTTCCATGTAAAGGTTAGTTGGGGTGGGGGGGATTATCTTGAAAATTACTGTCTCACATCTTTTGAAGATATTGAACTTAAATACCAAGTTTGGTACTTACCCAACTCATAATTGAGTTATGCCAGATGCACGGACCTGTTTTTAAAAATGCTTTTCTTTTTTGGATTCACGGGGCCTCAAAACATGTATTTCTGCTGAAATCTTGGTATCTAATTTTTGGGTGGAATGCAATACCTACTATGTACATGGTAAAGAAAGTAATGAATACATTTCATAAAACATGAAAACATACACTAAATGTGCATGCAATTGTTAAATGTGATAAACACTTACCTACTAATATTAATTATACCCTCTACTGTAGATCCTACACATAACTTACTGCATTACTGTAGGTAAAATGCCATTTCCAAATTTTAAATGCATTTTTCCAGAAAAGAATAGCTTGGATTTGGAATTAAGTAATGTATTGCCTAACTATAGTGTATGTGCAAATGGTATTGACGTTGGTTTGTCGTAATGGATTTGTTTCATTTAGTGAAAGTGGAAATGTGTGGGTTTGCATCCAGTGGAGACTCTTCACCTTTAATGTATCAAGAGTGGTTCCTGAACTAAACACTGTAGCATCCAGGGAGAGTGTGTTTGTTGCAGGAGACATCTTGAGCAGCATGCGGCGTACTTCCAGCGCCAGTTCCATCACCTGCGCCACCTCCATCTGGTGCCAACTGGGCAGTGGACTTGTCACTTGACTTTTAAACACACTTTCTGCATCTGCAATGGACAAAATATGCTTCATGAAATGTTTCCTGCCAGCTACCCATGGAAAGTAAGAGCAAGTATTGTGTTCCACCCAAAAATTTGATACCAAGAAATACATGTTTTGAGACCCTCTAAATCCAAAACAAAAGTATTCTTAGAAAACAAGTTCATGTGAGTGTGAACACCATAATTTTTTAAACAAATTTGGTATTTAACTTCAGTAGCTTCCAAATATGCAACACAAGGGTTTTCAACCACATCCCTCCACTCCAAACTACCCTTTAAATGGACAAATTGTTTGATACTTTTTGTTTTCTCCAAAAATGGCTGTAATGATTTTGATTAAAGTATCACATGTTTAAGGTATATGTATAAATTGAATTTTCTAGAAACACTCTGTGTACTTCTCTTCATTCTGAATGACTTTTGTATTAATTGGTAAACCATAAGAGAGAAAAAAATCTTACTACATGAAAGGATGTACATCTCTTTAAAGCATGCAATTTATGCCCCATAACATTTTTTTGTAGTATTAGCCATTACCGAGATATAATTTATTACTGGTTTGAATTTTCAAATACTAAGGGTGGTGTGCACCAACCTAGAGTAAGCTCTACTTCCATAGTAAACCACTATTAAAATCAATACTCGGCAACTTCCATACGAGAGTATACTACTTCAGAAGTATTTTATTCCTTTCAGATACTCCCAGAAGTAAACAGAGCACAAATACAGGTTAGAATTTACTCTTGTGATTTGGTTGTAGTAACTCACCTACTGAATTGTATTTGGAAGAAGACAGTTTGACATGCTCATGCATTACTTAGATTAAATTGACAAAGAAAACAAGAGGAATGTTTCACACTGCTTGTACAACAAATGTATCACCCAAACTGCAAGTCTTCATATCTCACCATCTTCCAGCACTTTTCAGGTACATAAATAAATACAAATGAGTCTTCACAAAATAAAACACAACTCTTCTTCACTTTTACAGGCTTGCTACACATTGTGGGTACATGCATCTTCCTATTTTGTGCACAAAATTGGAAAGGGTATTTCTCCAGCAACAGACAATGCAATTATGAAGATTAGGAACATTGTTTCCAAACAATTTTAAGATGCTCTTCAGTACATTTTCTGTTGCTTCAATAATTAAACTCATCCATCACAACTTTCCAGCATCTTTACCAACAAACATCTCTCTCTTTCACCGATGTTTTCACCCCTTTTCCCATTGCACGTAACCCTGTCCATGATTACTTCAAGTAAATCATGCAAACAACAATACTCCGGGAATAATGAGCTCTTACTTCTGTAGTCATAACTAAACGAGTAAATTGTAATTGAGCTCTCCATCACTTCTGGAGTAAATTACTCTAGTAGTAACCTACTTCTGCATTATGGACTTCTTTAGTAAACGTTACTTCTGAAGTAGTTTACTTCAGCATGGTGCACACTGCCCTTTTTCACTATTCATTTTTTCTCGTGGTCATGCAAACAGCATGGAATTACACAGTGGGCCCTTTTTTAAAAATCTGACTATCGCTTTAGCCTACAGTATTCTTCTTATACACACAACAAAACATAAATGAAAGCTTATCTGTATTAACACGATGTAGATATAAGAAATGAATTAGCTTTTGAAGGAATGTTTGTAGAAGAGAATATCATGTGAATGCAACAAATGACATTTTTCTTGCACAAATCTGAAGCATTTCATTTCCTTTACTTATCTTGTGCAGACTATATTGTTGCAATCCTGTCACCTTCTGTGTTTTTCAAATTGCCAATTACACTTCCAAAACTCTCATCCAGGAGAAGTTTGAGGGTAAACAGTTTCTGCATATTATAGTCAGGAGCACAGACAAAGGTTGCGCAGTAGAACTGGTCTTATTCACATTAACTGCCAGCACACAGCAAACAACAATGAAAGAGGCTAGAATAAGACACATTGCTACAGCACATTGTCAGTGATCATATAAATGTAGTAAAAGTAGCAGCTCTGCAAAATGCCACTCTCTCTGTTGGAGAGTTCTTTACACGGGCCAAAAATACAAATTATGATAAGTTGGAGTTCATTGTTGATAGCACAATGATAGCCTTCTTGAGCACGGCTATTTCAGTAGTCATTGCACTATCCTAAGATGAGGGAGTGCTTCAAAAATGAATTTTTGGGTTTTGAACATGTGTAACTTGCATTTAGAAATATGTAATTAGTACCAATGTAAAGGGGAACTCAAAAAGTTTTGTATATAATATCACAGTTGGCAACAATAATGCCTTGTTGAAAGTAGCAAAATGGCTGGTATAGAGGATAGGTGAGCTGAGGTGTTCTCAATTACCATGTTAATCAACCTGTAATTCTAGTTCAACATTTTCAAACAAGATGTGAAGTAGATCCACCCAGTGGGCTGATTTTATGACAAGAGGGTGAATTTGTAAGAGGAAATCTCATGGACGCCTACCAGTAAGTGAGGAAACTCTAGACCGGATCCATGAACCTTTCACACGCCTGCCTCAGCTGGAACAGGACATGTTTCAACACACCACATTTTCATAATGAAGTCAGATAGGAGCTGAACACAAGACGACTGGTGATGATATTAGAGAACTTGGTTGACCTCCACGTTTGCTAGACTTGACAACCCTTGACTGTTAGGTTAAACATCTTGTGTACAAATCACAGACTGTCCTTGAGTATACTTCACAGCACCATCATATGCTAGAACATATCTGGGCAGAAGGAGCTCACATTCAACATCTGTAATAAAACTTCTTGAGTTTCTCTTTTTATTGGTGCTAGTTTCATGCTTCTGAGTTTTGTTACATGTGTTACATTTGTGGGAACGGGCAGATCAAATTCGCTAGCACTATATTCTACAAACAAAGTTGAAGAGAGAAAGGTGGATGACAACATTTTATTTTGTCATCTGGAGGCTACAGGCAAACAAAAAGTGCCAGTGGAGCATGACATCATTATATGCCAACACTCTTAAAGGTCTAGCCTTCCTCATATCCAATGCTCAACACTGTCATTGTGAAAACAAAAGCGTATTCCTTCACACCAGATAAAGGAAGTGTTCATTTATTCATATAGAATGTGCCAATGACCTGACAGCTCTAAGGAGGGACTGTCCTTATGGTGGCTAAGCTATTATAAATGGAATACAAACAAAGACTACATTAAATTACTCTTAAACTTAAGTAGACAAACATTGGATATAATATACAGGCTAATGTTTTGTTACAAACTAGTTAAAGTAGAATGGTATAAGAGCAATAGTATAATTACCATTAATTATTTATGTCTTAATGTATAGAATTTATTCATTGCATGTAATGATTACCCCCCTCTTATATTTTTCCATTTATACAGTAGAATCTCGTTAGTACGTTTTTGCAGGGACCTAAGGATTTGGATGTCATAGGCAGGAAAACGTGTTAACGAAAATGCAAAATCTGCAATTTAAGAACATAGGTAATAAAAATCTAATAATTACTACGTCTCCATGGGCAATTTAAATTGATTTTGAGTACAATTTCATACTGAATACTATCCGCGTTTCCATGTTAAATTCAATATGTTTAAATGGATTTGGATACACAAAGCCTGAGAATAAATAATTCAAGCTTTTATTTTGGTCAACTTGGATTTTTTAGGTTATGAATGTTTTTGAGAAAATAAATTGCGAATTGTGGAAGCAGCAATAGTGGTTTTGCTGTGTGTTTTATTACACACGTGATAACAATTTCTGCTAAAAAAGAAAAAATTATGAGCGTGCATCGTGTTACGAGTACAATAGACGATATTATCTTTGGTGTATACAAGACGATTTGAACACGGAGGTGTTTCCATGCAACAAATTTCGTTCCGGTCCTCTTCTGATCCTATTTTCTAAGAGAAAAGTTTTGTTTTAGTATTTTTCCCTTCTTTAAAAACAGTTTCAATCAATTTAGGTTTGCTAACAATCGTGTTTAAGGTTGACGGAGGAATGTTTAACTTCCGCACTATATCGACATGTTTTATATTTGGATTGTATTACATCAAGGATTTTCAGTTTTTCACTGTTGGTTATTTACCTACTACACTCTTTTTTTCATTGTAAATGAAAAGTTAAAATACAATCTACGGTCAATCACTCAACATTAGAAACTATCGTTAGCGTTTACCGCGTTTACCACGCCAAGGTAAAGCATTCTCTATCCCGCCACAGAAATCGTGTCACACAAATATTTAAATGCATGTATGTGATTGGCTGCCGATATTCACCCCGTGACCAAGGATTGACCAAAGTAGCAAATGAGGACGTCAAACTATGAACGTGTTAAACGCCTACATCCACTGTACCGATCAAGGATTGGCCAAAACAGCGAATGAGGACGTCAAACTTCAAACGTAGTAAGCGGGACCGCGAAAACGCACTAAGCAAACATTATTTATTATATTTGGTGATTTGGTACCGGGACTTTTATAATTCAACGTAATACACGGGAAAACGTGTTAATGAGGAACGTGCTAACGAGATTCCACTGTATTTATATTTTCTTTGCCAAAAGCATGATGACTCTACAAAAGTTACACTTTTTCATGCAAGTACAAACAAGATGGGACACAAGGTTTGAAGCTACATGAATACCAATATGATATTTTGGAATTTATTGCGCAACTTGAAGAAAAACTTGGCATTACATTTCTTAAGGATATAACTCCTGACTTTCTAAAGTCCAAGTTCAGTTTTTTGACAGCTGCAGTAGATTTCTTAACTTAATAACATTCCTAGAGTGCAACAGCTCACGTACTTCATTCCAAATTGAAAGTTTTGCTGAATTAGAGCTTACCACTTTGTTGCAACAAATGACATCAATCTAAAAGGCTCAACTAGTGACCCAAAAAGCCATTGCACAAAACAGCCTTACCAAGTTAAATAACTTGATTACAGAAGAGCAACAAAGTTGGTATTTCAGCAGTTGGTAAACTATTTGATTCCAGAAGTCTTAGTAATGAAATCCCAAATGTTGCTAGCATCATGATGGAATTAAAAAAATTGCCATACATAAGTGCAATAGATTCTGTTACATTCTTTGAATGCCATGTGATTCTGCAAGGGTTAGTGAAACAACCAGACATTTGCTCCTTCAGAGAAGAGTGTGCCATCTGGTATCCAGCATTAACTGTGGATTTAGAACAGTCCATCTCTAGCTATTGTTAGGAGGAGAGGACAGATAGTCACCATCCTTGCTTTCTCCTAAAACGTAAATTGTACTCAGAACTGCACATTGCAATTTATGAAATCTATATCTAGAATATTGCAATTCCTTTTCATTAAGTGTCTTAAAATAATCTAGTATTGCAAATTGCATTTATATACTGTTAAAAAAAATCTGGTCTGTTACATTCACATGACTTTCTCTACGTTCTATTGTTTATTAGTGGGTATGCAAACTATTTAAGGAGCCTTATATTTCTATCTACTTCATTTTAATTGATATAATCCTTTACAGAAACACCTACATTACACATTTCGTTATAAACACAAAGAGAACAGCGATAGTCAAATGTTTAACAACTGGACGTTATATGCTGTCCTTAAAATTCCTTACTGTTTCCGTGCAATCACATGAAACTGCTGAAAATCGACAGGACTTGTAAAAGATTGAACAATACAAACCATTAATAATGGATATCTCAAAAATGGCATATGCCACAAAAAAGTTATTTCAAATAAACTGTGTGTTTTAAAGAGATGTACATTATTTGTGAAGTACGTTTTTGTCTATTGCTTAACATTTATCAGTTATACAAGATTATACAAAATTGCTTCTGAATGAAGAGCACTTCACACGCTATATCTTTAATACATGGTATTTTAATCAAAGTCATTAGAGCCAATTTGTAGAAAATAAAAAAAAATTTAAAAAATTCGCCATGTAAAGGATAGTTTCAGATACAAGGAATTTTCTTGAAAATCTTTGTGACGCCTCCCCCCCCCCAAAAAAAAACAAAACTATATACACACACACAGACCTTTTTATAAACATGCTTTCTTAGAGTTCAAGAGGCCTTAAAACATTTATTTCTTGGTACAAATATTTGGATGGTATGCAATACACTATCTACCATGTTACGCGGTAAGAGATAACTGAGTTTGTTGCTAATTAGTATTTTAGTACTGCTCACAATTTAGTAAATAACGAAACAATGGGTGGTATTAATAAAAGTGAGCCATAACTTAAAAGCAACAATTCCTGAGCCATGGCTTGCTTTCATATTTATAAAACCCGCCTCTCAAGTTTTGCTCGACCTCTCTCCTTTCAGTTATTCTCTGTGGTCTACAGCTACCATGGTAACCTCTAATTCCTGACGTCACGGGGCCAAACCCAGTAGAGGGTGAATTTTTTTCAAGCGTAAAAATCCTTAGCATGGCTTCCTTCAGAAGGGAAGTAAAGCCAGTCAGTGGGTCGTAGATTTATGGCATATAAAAGAACCTCAAGCCTGATAAAGAGACCTCTGAGCAAAATTTCCGATCTTTCACACCCAATATAGAATGGGATGCTAAGAACCATTATAGTTAAAGAGCGTCCATAAATAAAACTCAGTTTAATTCAATTTCTCAGCTTTCAGAGACTCAACCCCACCTACTAGCAAGCCATGCCTCCATTAGCGGTATTAGTAAACTGAACTTCCAGCAGCTGTATCTTACAATTTCTTCAGTAGGTGTCGCAAGTTAGAAGACGATGGCTCAGTTACGGATGAATATTACACAACATATCATATTGACAGTTTTACTAAAATAAATTTAATGGCAGTTCCCAAGAATTCAAAACAGGCATGTTATGCTGAAATACTGCCAACTTTACAATGGGAATTACTAGATTTTATTTAAAGGTGAGTCGGAATTGTTACACTAACATCACTTAAGTTTACTCACTTAACATGTTTCGGGAAACGGTTGTTCCCATCCTCAGAAGCTAATCCGACTGGCCCGTGTTGTTGGTGTTTCTGTTTTGTTGACTGGTTACTTGGTGGCATCTAGTGGTGATGAAATGTACTTCCAGAGAGGATTTGATGGCGGTAAATCAAAATTCATTAGATGTGTGTTGTGTTTTAGAATGGTGATCTTCTCCCATGCATCTAATTCAGCTGCGAATTTGGCTGGCTTGACTAATGTAATATTGGCTTTGATGTTGTGATTGGTGAACCAAAAATGGTGTGAAACTGTAGATTTGTCCATTTGTTGGTATTTGATACATCTCATGTGCTCCTTTAGCCTAGTTTCTAGGTTTCTTTTTGTCTTACCAATATATACTTTATTACAATCCAAACAATAAATTTTTTATATTCCAGCTTATTTGTTCTTGTGGTGTGGGGTCTTTTAACTTGTTACAAAGTAATTTCTCTAGTTAAATTTGTTCTGTGGGGCTAGGCTGATGTTATCAAAATACCACTGTCCACAAATAGAACTAGAAAATGAATTAGTACAATATAGTCCCACTACCAAATTTCTGCGTGTATGGATTGATGAGCATTTGAAATGGAGCACACACATTGAGAAACTGGCATCTAAGTTGAGTCAGCTTTGTTTTATGTTTAGATCTATAACAAATATTGCAAACTTAAAAACTCTGAGGAATCTATACTTTGCACATTTCAACAGTTTATTGAAATTTGGCGTGATATTTTGGGGTAACTATGATAAAGAAAATATAATCTTCAAAATTCAAAAACGAGCAATTGGAATAATAATAATGGGGAAGAAACAAAGGGATTCCTGCAACAATTTATTTCGAACACTCCACATATTGACACTTCCTTGCCTGTATATATTGGAAGTTGTCACTTTTGTTAGGAAAATCTGGTATACTTTCAGGCAAACTGTGAAAAGCATAGCTATCACACCAGCAATAGGCATAAATTGAACATAATTACACATAACACTTCATTATTGGGCAAAAGCATAAGATATTCTGGGATTACATTATATAACAAGTTACCTGATAATATAAACCTACCACCTCAGAAGCTACATTTAAATGCAAAGTAAAAGAATTGTTATTGCAGCACTGTTTTTATTCAATTGAAGAATTTGCAAATACTTTTAAATAACTATGATACTTCTAGGGTGTGTAATTTAACATCTTGTAATTAAGTGTACATATTTATTCTTATCTTGTTCATTTACTGTTTTTCTTGACGATACCATGAATTCTTGTAATTCCTACGGTTAACAATAAATCTAATCTAATCTATGTTTCATGAAAATCTTATTAAATTTGTGATATGTTCTTGGGTGGTATGTGAATTTCTTCAACTTTAGCTGTTTATCATCCTGGATGAGATTTGTTGTGTCTTTGATGTGTTTCTGTCGTTTGAATTTTGCAATTTTTTTGTCAATTGTTGTTTTGTTGTACCCATTATTTATTGCTGTGTCTACTATGTGCTGGTATTCTTGTTTATTTAAGGGGGTATATACCAGTCTATGTGTTAAGCTGTTTAGTACTGCATGTTTGTGTGTGGTTGGGTTGAAACTCTTATTTTTTATGTAGTTAGTACAGTGTGTTGGCTTCCTGTATATACCAAAGGTTAGGTTCTTTTGTTCCCTGATGATTTTTAGGTCTAGAAATGGTAGCATGCCTTCTTTTTCTATTTCTATGGTGAATTTTATTGATTGGTTCTGCAGGTTTAGTAAGGTTAAGGAGTCTTGTATGAACCTATTAGGAACAACAGCAAAGATGTCGTTGACATATCTGTGCCAAACTTTAAAAATGTATGGGAAGGAAGTTATGTGACTAATTTTTGAAGATTTAGAAGCTGGTAACAGTGATGTGTCATAATTTAAAATAGAGGGTTGAGGGTTGTTACACTACATCACTATGATATTCTTACTTGAACGCGTTTTGGGAGACGGAAAGAGAGAAAATGCTGACGATGGGAACAAGCCGTCTCCCGAAACGCGTTCAAGTAAGATCATAGTGATGTAGTGTAACAACCCTCAACCCTCTATTTTAAAATAAAAGGAAGTTATGTGTTTCCAAGTAGCTCATAAATAGATCTGCAAGGAAAGGTGAAAGTGGGTTGCCCATGGTTAGACCTGCTGATTGTTGGTAGAACTTCTTGTTGAAACTAAAACAATTTTGTGTAATGCACAAATTGGTAAGTTGTATGAGGTCTACTATTTCATCTTCTGCAGTGTTAGTCTGCTGGAACCATATCTTTAATTGACACAGGAGTTGATCTGTAGGGGCACTTGGAAATAGTGCAGTGACATCAAAGGAAACTAATCTGTCTTCTGGTTTGAGTTCCAGGGATTTTATCTTCTGTAATAATTCTTCTGAATTCCTTATGTTTTTACTATTGAATTTTGGTAGTGAAGAGAATCTCTGAATTAACCATTTTGACAGTTTGTAGGTGGGAGAATCAATATTGCTGATGATTGTTCTCATCTTGTTACCCGGTTTGTGTATTTTAGGTAAAGCATATATTCTTGGTGAGGTCTGGTTTTAATCTTGATTTATCAGTGTCTGTTATAGTTTTGATTTTTGGATGGTTTGATTGAAGGCTTTTAAGTGCAGTTTTAATGGGTCTTCTTGAATTTCTATGTAATGTTCTTGTTGTAGCATATTTACCACTCTGGTAATATAATCATCTCTTTGAAGTACAACTAGTTTATTTCCTTCACACCAATTTTGGTTCACCAATCACAGCATCAAAGCCAATATTACATTAGTCAAGCCAGCCAAATTTGCAGCTGAATTAGATGCATGGGAGAAGATCACCATTCTAAAACACAACACACATCTAATGAATTTTGAATTGCCGCCACCAAGTCTCCTCTGGAAGTACATTTCACCACCACAGTATCCAGTCAACAAAACAGAAACACCAACAACACGGGCCAGTCGGATTAGCTTCTGAGGAGGGAACAACCATTTCCTGAAACATGTTAAGTGAGTAAACATAAGTGATATTAGTGTAACAATTCCGACTCACCTTTAAATAAATTCAATAACACGTCAATGTTTCTAGCTTCTTTTCAAATATCAAGGGAATTACTAGATTCAAGCCAGTGACTAAGTACTGTAGTGCTGGGAAGTGCTCATGTGCTTGTATACAGGAACTGCCCATGGACAAAATGGTTTGTAAACAAATTTGCAAAATAGCGTTGTTTTGATAAAACCCTTCGGGATTAAATATTTCCCAGCAGCAAATATAATTGCGTATTTACTGCAAAATTGTGCTGTGTAAACAACAATTACAAAGTATGTACTACCTAACACAATTCCAAATAAATGTCCACATGGAACACAGTGGTGTTTATGCACCCTAGGATAATGTAAGATAATACATTAGTCACCAACAAACAGTTGTAATTAATACAAACTATAGCCATATCTTTACCATGTGGAGAGAGATTTAGAAAAACAGTCGCTAGTATTGATGCCAACTGAACAGATATAACCATAGAGCAGTTAACAGGGGAAATATGTTAAGCGTTGGCTTCTGTGAATTTCAAAGCTTGCACTCTCTATATGTAATGGAGTTGGTATACCTGTTGCCCTACATGGATGATAATGGTAGACTTCTTCCGCAAGGTGTGGCAGCATTGGAGCAATAGCTCTGGTTAAAGTTTCCAGAATGTGGTACATGACAGTCTGGCAGGCTCGTCTCTGCAGAGAGTCCACATGGTCACAGTATAACCTGCAATGTGATAATCCATTACAATATAATACACAGTGGAAACAGCACAGACATAATCGTTTAAGAGATTTCATTGATTTGTAAAAAAACACTTTGGAAAGAACAAACATTGGCAACAGTGCACTTCACCCTGCAGCTACGTCACATAACAGATTCTCAAAGTATTACAGTAACAATTTTAATTTTTATTAGCGACATTTAATTCTCGCGCAGGTATTTACCTCCCACCGAATTCTTATGAAATCATTATTTAGACGATTTTAAAGCCGAATCCCCTCCCTTACCCTTGTGATTTCATTGAGTGGCATAATATTCCTAACAACAGATGAAAAATGATCACAGAAATATGTATGAAGTAGATACTGTTTCCTTAACCTCCCCCCCGACAGTCTTTCAAGTTCTGGAGGTTGAATAATGAAATTCTAAACTTTTGTACCTTCTCTTTCGTCTCACAGTTATTAAATAACATAAAGGTTACACAGTTTTTGTACAATACAAAAACTCTAACATCAATATTAACTGAACAGTTTAAACATAGCACAGTCTGCAACCACTGAAAAAAATTATCTTCTACACTCTGTCTCAGACAAGAACGATCCTGTTGTAGCGGGCTCAACCTGCCACATGTGTGTTGCAACACTAGCTGCAGCAGTAATAATAAATCAAGTAACACATTGCCAATAACTTACTAAATCTCTGTTAAAGAATTACTATTATTCGGAATAGCACAGGGTTACACTTCAGCGTTTCTCTCTTAAACATTGTTAAACAATGTGCGATCATTTAGCTCTCGTCACTTAAGATTTGCCTCGGCTGTGTTTTATTTCAGCAGATTGACAGACCTGCTCCATGATGATAAGCTGACAGCTTTTAAATTGCATGTACATAAGTGTTGTAGGCTTGTGAAGTGTGTGAGAAATACAGTCTCAGTATCAGATACCTGCACATTAAACAAAACATCTGAATCAGCATTCACCCCAAGACCTACTTTGTTCCGCATGGTATAGGAATACAACTTATTATACAAGTGTTTCATTAGCAATACAAAGTTAGGTTGTATATTATTTAACAACAATAAGTTAAAACTGTATAACTGTGCTTATGTATGTGTGTGGTGTTGATAACGTTCCTTTCAGAATTCACAAAGTGGCTAGAACACATCTGTGCAGGATACAGAGAAATGAATATAAACATTTGTAGACTGTTCTCTCTCTGAGCAGTGGTTAGAAAACTACTTACAGTGCTCTACTTGTTAGAGGTGGTTATTGTGCAGAAACAAAAAAGAAAACACTCATGAACTTCCCTCCACCAATCGACGACCTAAGAGCACTCCATCTCACTGTCTCTCTCTTTCTTCCCTCCATATGTTTACAAGAGGATCATTCTCGACTGAGACAGATTATAGTTTGTAACATTGTGCTGGACACAATTTTTTCTCTTTACACAATTATTTAGCATACACTGGGCAGTAAACTCAATTACTGTGTACAAAGGAAATACAATAAAAGTTTCTACATGACGGATATTGACTTCCAGAGACTTCACTACACACATCTGTACAATTACAATAATATTTACTTGGTTGTTTAATGATAAAAACCACACACATCCACAGTATTTGAACAGAATGTCAAACAAGTATTACATACAAATATCGTACCCTTGTAAAGTTTTGTTTCCTCAACTGCTAAATTAAAATTAAATTATCATATGATTTTATTCACCATGATTTCTAATACACAAATATCGGCTTCACCAAATTTAAACAAGTGTTATAATGCAATAAGAACATGAATAAAGTTATGTTTACAAATAATGAATAGACATAAAAAATTTGTGTCTACTAACTAACATGTTGGGACAAATGAAATAACCAAAATATGAAAATTGACAAATACAGACACAATACATAGTACATATTATATAATAAAACTATATCCTTTCAAAATATTTGTCCACTGAAAATAAAAAACAACCTTGTATTAAGAATTTCTTCAATTGTTTTTCAAATATTGCTAAGGTTACTAATTTCTTACAAACTGCAGGGAGTTTATTGTATAATTGAATGTCATTAAGCCCATCATATATTCCTAGAAGTGAAATATCTGCAGATTTGTGTTTTACTTTCTTTACCAAGTACATACTAGGTAGAGAAGGTATTGTATTCTACCCATAAATTTGATACAGGATTTCACCGGAAATACATGTTTTCAGGTTCCCTGAATCCAAAAAGGGATTTTTTTTAGAAAAAGTAACTCTCTGTGTGTGTCTGTGAACAGCATAACTCAAAAACGAAAAGTTGGATAGATACCAAACTTGGTATTTAGGTTCAAAGATGAGACACAAAGATTTTCAAGAAAATACCCTCATCTGCAACTACCCTTTACATGCAACATTTTTTGAAAT
Organism: Deroplatys truncata; assembly: GCA_030765065.1. Lineage (NCBI taxonomy): Eukaryota > Metazoa > Arthropoda > Insecta > Mantodea > Mantidae > Deroplatys > Deroplatys truncata. The sequence continues at coordinate 14,243,835 of CM060975.1, forward strand.
GAACTGACTTGATATATATATTTTCTTTATATAGAAAGTTCACTTACCACCCTTGGACACATCATAAATTTCAAAGGATTTTCAAGAAGTACAACATCACCCTGTCTCCACAGAATAACCTCAATATACAGAAACTACTATGCAACAGAACAAAAGATCCTATCCCCAACAATAAATCAGCTGGTATATATCAAATTGTTTGTAATGACTGTAACCTGGTATACATAGGAAGAACCATAAGAAATCTTGAAATAAGACTTAAAGAGCATATGAGATGCATTTACCAAAAACAGACGGATAAATCAGCAGTAGCACATCATTTCTGGTCTTCAAACCATAATATCACTCCAAACATAAAACTCTTAAAACCGATCAACAGCAATGAATTGGACATCTGAGAAAAAATACATATCGTCAAACACAAGAATTTCGAACTACTGCCATCCAGCAGCTTTTGGAGGTTCATCAACCCGGTACCAGAGAACACCACTAACCACACACATCCCCCAGACAATAACCAGCAAAATCAGTTGGAAACAGGCTAACAATGGGAGCAAACTGTTCTCCAGAAACACGTTCAAAGTAAGTACCTTTTAGTGATGTAGTGTAACAACCTGTAACTCTCTTTATTTTAAATACAAGATATATTAAACATTTGTGTGAATCAACAGAAGATAGGAATTGGGGATATTTGGCAATAGAGGGAAAAAATAACAGATTTTGGAACATAGAAATACAATAGAAGATACAGAGAAACAAGAAATCTGGAAAAGCCTTGAAAATAAAAAGTCCTTAAGTTTATATAGAACAATTAAGAGAGACTGGGGAAGAGGTTATGTTGACTTATGTAGCAGACAAGAAAGGGAAGGTTTAGCATGGGTGAGAACAGGGGCAGTGTTCCTTAGAGAGTTAAGAGGGAGTGAATCAGGAACATGTGTCATGTGGAGAATAAATTACATTACTTTGTAAAGAGTTAGAGAAGTGGAGACAGGATGTTTGGGATCCAAAGTGAACGAGGAAATGGTAGCAATAAAAATATTAACAATTAAGGGAGGATAAGGAATAAAGGATATGGGGGAGTTTTCAAGGGAAAATGGTTAAGGAAATTAGAAAAAAGCATGGCAAAAGGAACTGGAGGAGCAAGAGAAAGAAGAATAATGAGAGTGGAAAGTGAAGGAAAAGAATAAGGCTAATTGAAAGCCAAAGGGCCAGGGTCCAGGCACAAAGCAGCTCTTAAAAGGAAGGAAAATTGGACTTAATTTGTACTAGAATATAAGCAGTGTGTTAGTGATGTTTGGAACAAATAAATACTCTATTCTTCTATAAGAACAAAACACACATTTCTACGTGCTACATACGTTTAGTTACCTGTCTTTGGTTAAGTGACAGTACATAGCAGACACCTCATTGGTCACAAAGTTGGTGAGAAGCATGCAAGCCTTGTTCAGCTGATACTTCTCATACAACTGGCATATCTGTAAACAAAAACATACAACATTCATTATTTATGTTGCAGTGGGCCAGTTAAGGTTATGACGAAGATTAATGGCATACCTATAGCCATGGCGGCGCTCTAACAGCAAATACTTAGTTACCATGCTTCTAATGGGATTCATTTGTACAGTATGGGGGAAAACAAATGACAATAAAGTTATCAATCACTTGCTGTCCAAGTTTCTTCACCAATGAAGTATTTATTTATTGTATATGATAGTTTGACAGATTGTTGATTTCTGCAATTATGGTTCTCAGAACAGAGCAGAAGGTGTTTATTGTGGAACATTATTTCTGGTAATACGGAGTAGGGTATGAGAATGAACTTCATGTCAAAGAGGAGAGATTTAACAAGGAGGTACCCAATAACAAAACAATGTTAGCTATCAGAGGCAACTTCCATTATACAGGATCAGTTCTATATCAATGTAAGGGAACATTGACTCACCATAAACGAGAATCAGCGACTACTTCCCCAACAAGTGTTAAAATTAGTCAACAATAAACATCATTGAGACTTGGTTTGAGCAGATGCTTAAACAATATGCTCAGTGTCTAACAGCCCACACTGTCGCATGCGACAACACTTTGGAGATCACACAATTTGTTATGGAACTCCATTCCCATATCCTGCCTGCTCTGCACAGGTTGCGGAATGTTGAACAAATCACTATTGAAGACAGATGAGCCACCTACAAATATTCCCAAATTATGCAACAAGATAACACAATTTTTTTGTGTTCATTAAACTTGAGGAATGTTGTGAACAATCTGTGGCACATGATGGTACACTTCTGCTGGTGTTGCACTGGTACCTTTTTAAATCCCAAATGAAAATTTAATTAATCCATAAGCTGCCATACTATTTATAAAATTATTGCACAATGTTCTAGAAGACTTGCTATGCTGATCCTCTTAGAACTGGAATAATAACAAACCAAAATACTCGGGGATTAATGCAATTAAAATATTGGAGGTTGTTATATTTCTCAACCCCTTAGCCTGCAAGTATCTTTTAGCAGTGTAACAATTATCATAATTGTTGAGTAATTATTAGACAATTGCAGCAGATGAAAATGTAACATTTACTACCTTCTCTTTGCTCCTCATAGACATTTAATAACATGTAACTCTACAAATTTTCATGTTAAGGGAAGCCATAATCCCCTGATCTGAATGTTCCATTACAGAGGGCACATGTAACCTGTAACCTAGGAGAGAAATAAAACTTTTTTTTTGTTCACTATGAATATAACTTAAGTAAATACCTCTTATACTTGGATGTGACGCAGTAATTTGTATCACAAATTATGTAAATGTCAGAGTGATTGTAGTGTGAATATGCATTATTGTGTGACATTGATTTGAGATGTTTGATGATTGTAAGCATTGTTGAGAAGTGGGTTTATAGGGCCTTACTGAAACTGACAATAATAGCGTGCAATAATGTAGCGAGGGGGTGAGCTGTTTATCATTATTAGAGACGAGCAAATGACGTAATATTGGCGCGTTTTTCTTAAGAATTTGTGGGAACATTTTTCCCTAGAGCATATGTGTTCATAATTTTCATTGGATATAAAAATAGATGCTAATGTTGGCGCGTTTTATTAACCAATAGCAGCTCAGTTATAATCTTTAGGCATATCGGGGTGTGGGAGTATAAAAAGGGCTAAGTCAGAGTCAGATTCCTCCAGTCCATCGGAAACATTTGTGCATTACACGTCGCTGAGTTCAACGAAAGCAGTCATGGTGAATACATAGCATAGTTTATCGATTCGCAGGTTACGCGTAGCAAAGTTATGAAAAATCTCAAGTGTCGTAAAGTTAATTACATAAAAAGTTGAAGTATGCGAATTAATAATGGGCAGTAAAAAAGTTATTATAACAGTTTCAGTTTGGCGAGTGTCACGATTAATAGGTGAAAGTGAATAATGTGTTAAGACAATAAAAAGTGTAAAACAAATTCTTTCATCAGTGTTATCTTTGGATAAAAACTCCTTTCCGTTTACACACCTTGTATAAGATAAGTGCTTGACCGAGAGATCATAGCTAGCCGGAGGACAGTGAACCCAAAATTAAATACAATAACAGGCGCTCAGTAAAAGATAACACGAAGTGACCGCGACAAATTGTCTTTAATACGTGCGGCAAATAAACAGTAGCATTCTTTCAAACAAACACTAATACCACCACAAATTGGCTACCACAACGTGCAACTAACAAACTTAACAAAGAATACTGTCGCAAATTGGCTCCCAAACGTGGGACAAAACACAAGTAAATATAAATAACATTAAAATTGTCGCAGATGATGTGTACAATGATGTAATCATTAACAATGAAAAAAATTAAATCAGATTAGATACATAATATATCAGTTAATACCTTTTTAAATCATTTTGCACAGTATCTAACATTAAATGAAACGTCAAACCACTATGATGGAGAATTAACAGCTATAAAAGCAGCGTTACAGAACATTTTATATAGACCATACATAGAACAAAAAATAGCTATCTTATCAGACTCAAAATCAGCCATAGATGGAATAGTAAATTACAATAATAAAACAACACGAAATATTAAAGAAATAAGAAACCTAATTAAAGCAGTTGAAACTAGAAATCATGTCACTCTACAATGGATCCCAGCTCATGTCGGACTTTTGGGCAATGAACATGCAGATCAATTAGCAAAGAAAGGTGCAATACAACAAATAAAACCTGTAGGACAAATAGAAATAAATAAACAACTAAATAACATTAAACAACATTTCAAAAGAGAGCAGAGACTTGATGAAGAAGATAAATTAAAAGATAAAGATAATAGGAATATTAAAGATAGAGTTGATATACAAAGAAGACTGCAGTGGCCTTATTTAGGATGGCAACTGGCCACGATTGACTCACAGAACACCTCTACAAGATAGGATGCCTACCTACACCCAAGTGCACTCGATGTGAAAATGATGTCATCCTGAACAAAGAACATCTTGCCAAATGCAAAGGCCTTAAAAGTGATAACTTACAGACTTGGGACGGCAGATCAATTAATCCCCAGTGCCATTGATGAACAAGAACATACCTGATTACTTTTAAATCGGAAGACATGGTGAAAAGATGAAATATAATATATAGAAGTGGTTGCAAATATACATATATTATAAAACAGATGTATATATGGAGATGCTGTTCTCTGGTGAAGTTTCAAGGAATATTCTTGCATATGGTGCTGAAGTTTAAGGATCAATATGTTTCCCATATTGAGAGTTTTCTGTGATATAGTTTAGCAGTTGTTGTTCTGCATTTATTTCCTAACTTTCTTGCTAGTGCTGAGTTTTCTTCTTGTCTACATATATTTTAGGTTCCCGAGATGTTTCTACATTGTTTTAGGTTGAATAGTGTGAGCATGTGCATTCAAATGTATTCTGATTGTGTTCAGGCATCTCAACAAACCTGTGATTATATCTCTGTCTGTACAAGTGCAATAACAACTGTATATGAACTGTGACAAACCTTATATTGGGCCTTCAGGTTTATTCAACCATTGTCGCCAGTATCAATACTCTGAAGCGGGTTTATCACCAGTGGGTGGATGTCAACAGTTTCCAGGTCACCTTAGTGAAATGGGACTTGTATCATATCCAATTGCATCGTTTTTGTAACATAAAGTGCCTCGGCTTTAACTCTTTTAATAAAAAAACAACTGTAAGTAACCTTTAAAAATATTTTTGCTTTTTATCTCCGGACTTGATGAAATTTTAGGTAAGAACGGAGAAAATCACTCACACAGCAGCCAATATTGTAATGATAGTCACCCTCTTGTATGTTTGCAAATTCTATGAACAGTGGTCACTTCCATTTTACATGCAAAGAAAGCACAAAATGTCCTAGTGAAAAACAATTCTGCACCGCCGCAGTATATCAACCTGTTCACGAAGTTGGAAACACATGAGGTTCAATTCACTTCCCCTTTGAGACAAGGGACTTGTTGAACTAATAATGAAATCATTCACCTAAACCGTCTGGCAGTAAAGGCTGAATAAATCTGAGGACCCGTTATATTCACCATCTGGTGGTAATGAACTTGATTATATGAAGGTTATTTCAAATTTTTGGCCTCCAGAAACTTAGCTACATACTTGTGTAAAATTAGAACAAAGGTCACTCTGAGTTTTTGATGCTGCTTCATTACACACTTATAAAATGTCAAAGAGAGGGGGAGTGGGTGTGAACAATATAACTCAAACCAAAACATACGATAAGCACCAAACTTGGTAGTTTATATTCAGGATCTGACACACAGATTTTCAGAAAATCCCCTTGCTAACTACCCTTTACCTGGACAATCTTTTGTTACTTTTTATTTTTTCAAAATACAGCTGTAACTATTTGTTTTAAAATAAAATATGTTTAAAGTATTTGTATGATGAATAAAATGTACATCTTGAGTTTTCTGTAAACAGCCTGTGAAATCCTGTTCATTTAGAAGGAATTTTGTATAATTTGTACAAATAGTAAACATAGATAAAACATAGAGATAAAAAGAATTTATGACACAAAAATGTAGATCTCGTTAAAATACACACAATTTATATAAAAATTTGCTGTGGCATTAACCATTTCTGAGGTATTTGTACTGGTTTCAATTTTCATATACTTTTTACTTTTTTGAACAATTATGCAATCATTTGTTTCTTTTTTGGATGTCATGTAAAGAGCATAGAATTTCAAAGTCAGAATATAGCAAACCTCTTTTTAAACATGACTATTACTACAGTCTCCTGTATTCCTCTTGTACGTATAAAGAACTATGTAATGAAACTATTTTTGTAAATGTTTATCTGGATTAACATGAAGTAGATAGAAACATAAGCTTTTGTAAGAATAGTTTGTAGAAAGTCATGTGAATGTAAGACTGACCTGTTGGTGGAACTGATGCAGTACGTGAAGCATGTACAGGTCAAGGGTGTATGGCCTCCAAGGGACTGACGTGATCCCCGGGAAGTCATGTAAAGTCCCCAGCAAGAAGCGCAGGACTATACGTATCTTATGCACAGCTTCTGAGCTAGCCTGCAGCAGCTCATCACTAACTGGAGTACTAACGTGTTGTGTGGCATGACAGGCTACCCACCAACTGTAACAAAGTGACGTTCAACAACTTCTGCCCCACATAAAGTCCTTCAGACATCAGTAAGTAATGTACATTACCGCAGAGTGTCGACGCCATACACAGTCTTCTCCTTTCCTCCATTAACAATTTCCTGAGGGTCCACCACGTTCCCAAGTGACTTGGACATCTTGCGACCTTGACCATCCACTGCAAACCCATGAGCCAGAATTGCCCTGTAAGTAACATGTACATGTAATATACCTAAAAAAGCATTTGATACTGTGAATCATTATGTACTCCTAAAAACAACTATCATTAACTGCAGTAAGAGCAAGTGCTTTACGTTGCTTTCAAAGCTATCTTTATAGAATGCAACAAATACAGCTCAACTCAAAAGATTAAACACGATGTTCCTCAAGGTTCACTTCTAGGTCCAATTTTATTTTTAATATTTGTAAATGACAACAAATTTAAAATTAAGAGGAAAAATATTTATTTTTGCAGTCAACATTTTCCTGTTATATGTAAACAAGTCTGAGATACAGGTTTTGGATGACAATTTAGACATTCTGGAAGTCTGGTTTTCGAACAATATGAAAAAAACCAAATACATGTTGTTATCACAAGACTAAACATACATTACTTAACAGCAGCGCATTAAAAATAAATGATGTTACAGAAATAGTAACTAATTTTAAATACCTAGGTCTCTCCGTAAATCCAAGTCTAATGTGGAAATATCATACAGAATGAATTATAAAGCAACTTACTACCATTGCTCGTGTTCTATAGAGACTAAATGATGTTGGCCTTAGTATTGGTAATCTGAAAGTTCATGTTTTGCTCTTGCACATTCAAACATCTTCTATATGAATGTAATAGCAATAAAGATAAAATAAAATCTAGAAATCTTACAAAAGAAAGCAATAAAAATTATATATAGTTTTAATTAGTATAAACCTTCAGGGCACTAATATTCTATCAATCTATGCTTCATATGTATAGTGAATCTCTTCTGATGTATTGTAACGTATGAGCCAGGTTAAGTTAAATTCATTACTTCATATGGTGCAACACAGTATGTATAGAGCTGCGTCAGTCATGTGATCGATCTAAGAGAGTAAAAGCCATATTTGGTTATGTCCCGAGTATCTGCGGTATCTACCTACATCCAGGCATGGCATTTGACTTTACATCTGCTCAAGATAATGCGTAACCAACACTTTTACCCTTTATATAATGCACTCTCTACTCTATTTAATCATATTAAACCTACACTGCTTTTGTAAACCATGTCTTGTCACTCACCCAAGCTATACTCCCAAAGTAGGGCGTTACAGTAAGATAGAAAACATCTTCTATTCACCAACACAACTACTCCATTCTTGTAATGCCAGATCAGCCAATCAAATTTCAATAGATTCGGTGAACTCCACAAAATATGGGCTAAAAATATATTGTATAGTGTTGCCAAAACATACAACCACCTCCCTATAAACCTAAAGAACTCTCCAAACCTCTGTCACTTCAAAAAGAAGTTATTTGAACACCTAATGAACAGATACAGCAACACAAACTAAATACTAGCATTTAATTGTAAAATTGTAGCAAACTCTAAAATATACTGAACACATACGTTAGTATGTATACAACACCAATTTCTTACTTAGTTTTTACACACTCGAGTGTTTTGAATTTTCTTTGAATTCTCTGAAGAGAAAAAAGATCAATACATCCAACGAATAAATTCTACACATTAAGATGTAAATAATTAATAGTAACTATTGGACTTTACTTCAAGTACTTAGTAACAAAAAAAAGAACCAACTCTATATTATATCCATATATTTATCTAGTATAGCATACTTAGACTTACAGTAACTTAATCTAGTCTTTGTTTGTTTTCCATTTATAATAGTAGCTTAGCTGCCACATTCCATTGCAAAGGACAGTCCCTCCTTAAAGCTGTGAGCTGATTGGCACATTCTATATGCATAAATAAATAAATGTTACACATTTCAACTACCAAGGAAACTTAGACATAAGCATAGAAGCTTGTTTCATGTTAACGCATGTGTTCACATAACCATGGTTATAACATCAACACAGGAGTTTGCAAGCTCCAAGCTTTCATGTTTGTGTCTGTGTCAAACATAAAAAACTAGCGGTTATCATGTGATAATTCTGTCATCTCACATAAGATTTTTCATCACCATGTCTTGCATTTCTGTGCAAGATCACAGAATGTCTTTAAAAATCAAGCAAAATAAACTGTAATGGTAGATGGTGGTTTTTGTGAGTTTACTATCCTATAACTGGGTAGCTATCTACATAACTTCTTTTGTCGCTCGTCACTTCATAAACTGCTATATTACCTATACTGTTTAAGTTTCTATTTGTCACAAGGCTCCTTACTATGACCAGTAACATCTATTAGTCAATCCAAAGAGTTGGCAATTTCAGTTCCAAGCAGAGTGCACATAAGTGGTATGTTTTGGAAGCTATGTCTGTTAGTTATCTTTATAAAGAATTAAAATGTCATGTCAAATAAGATTAGTTTTTGATTTCATGAGACCAATACATAAGAACATGGTAACAGAAGCTGGTTTAATGTATGCCAAAATTTTACATTGTTTATAAAACCTGTTAAACTCAAAACTGAAAGTTATTCTTTTCAGGGAATGTAGTACTGTATGCCACTGATCAGCAGTAAAAGAATAACAATTTTTAAAAATAAATTTTTTATTTTTCAAAAAAGAATTTCAGAAGAAAATTATCTTTCAAATACAGATGAACATTTCCAGAGATAGAACATTTTAATATTTTTTCCAAAAATCAGAATTGAGAAATGTGGCATCTTTAGCTGCCATATCTCAGGCCACAAAACAAAAATATGCACTTCTTACTTTGTATATTGAATTTTAACATATTGTACACAGTGGCTATGGCCCAAGGTTATCAGGGGGTCAGCGCAGCTGAGTTGGAGGTAAACGGAGATGTTATATTCTTGTCCAGTGTAAACATCAGAATTTTCTGGAAGTTGGGGGGAGACAAGAAGCACTGTCCATTATGATGTGTCTCTTGTTTTCTTTCGTCTAGCCATTTCTCTTGTTGATCTAGATGCTCTTCCATATCATATTTAATTTATTTTAACAATTGTTTATGTATTTCCTCCATTGTGGCTTTTATATCCCCATTCGTGACACTAGTATAACTTTGTCCAGTTTTTCAACTGTCACTTCACTAATGTCAACTAGTTCAATATCCCCATCATTTCACTTTTCTCCTTGATGTAGTGGCTTAATGCAATATGAATGACATAGCCAATCCTTCAGAACGGAGTCAAATATAATACAGCAGCAGCACTCACTGAATGTTGTCACTTGTATAACTGCACATTCGCAAATGACTTACTCTCGCAACAACACTTGCTTATACAGCCAGTGGAATCTTTCACAGAACATTCTAAAACTATCTTGACATATGTTCTAGAGGAGGAGGGGGGACTTCCAGAAAATTCTGGTTATCTGCCAAAATTGCTTCTGGTGTTTACACTAGTGAGTGCCATGTATCTTTGTTTATCCCCGACTCTAGCAGACCTGCTTCAAGGAACATCAAATTCAAACAGACCAACAAATCAGCAGTCGCTTTTCACTTCCAGACTCAAAACCCTGAAAAAGACACCAATATCCAGTTGCTGAAACCAGCCGAGAAAGCAAAGAGCTTGAAATATGGGAGAAGATTTACATAAAGAAGTTTGAAAACCACATCATGAAGCAGACAACCCTTTATTTAGGTTCATCCATAGGCTTTCAACTATATGACTTGAGAGTTGATGTGGGCAGCTGATGATCACAATACATCAGTAAACTAACACGCCTAGTGCATTTTAGACAATATCTGGCGTATTATAAGCTTACCACACAAGCTTTCTTTACATAGGAGAAAGCGAGAAACTTTGCCCACAAATTTGTAACATCTCTTTCTGATTCCAAAGAGAGAAGACTGGAACCAACAACTCCAGTGGATATACCACTGGTACTGTGCATACAAGAAAACTACTTTGTATCCCTTCATTATCATCTCCATGTGCCTATGCCATTTTAAAAGATCTGATGTTACATTCATTGATTTCTCTATCTACTTCAAGACAAACATTTTGTTATAGTACAAGAGACTGAGGTTTAAACAGTTGTCACTACTGGCTGGCTTTGAAATTCCATCACATCATGAGAAACAAAAGAATGACGACTCTGAAACCAATCACAACAAATACCTTGGAAATGGTTAACGCCAAAACAAATTTTTCTTTGACATAAATTAATGAGCTCTATCTTACTTGTGTCATAAGATTTTTTCTAACTCTTATGGTTTGCTGATTATGCAAGCCATTCAGAATGATGAGGGTCTCAAAGGCTATTCTCAGAAAATTCAAGATACGCATTTTACTTGTCATGAAAATATCTTCAAATGTGAAGCATAGTTTGGGGTGGTCTTTAACATCTTAATATCACATTGTCGGAAGATGCTGAACTTAAATACCAAGGTATGCAAATATCTTAAACATTCATTCATTCTCTGTTTAACCTCTTCTTATGTAGGACTTACACCCCCCAGGACTTACAGGCGGGTGCCTGGGGTCAGAGGCCCGTCGAGGAACAGACAGAATATCCAGGATGGGTGATCAGCCCGATGCCTGGTATGGGATGAAGGAAGTAGACGAAACAAAATGATGGCAAAATGGATGAAAGGAAAGGTGATGATGGAGCAGTTAGTGGAATGAATGGTGAGGGAAACAGGAGATATGTTAAACAAGATAATCAAAATAAACTCAAAACACTACAAAGAAAATTGACATGTGTTTTTGCAGAATGATGTGTTCAAAAACTTACTTAAAGGGGGCTATGCCACGAAGAGCAACAGAGGTCATCAGACTTGACTGAAACCAACCATTAAACTGGTCTACCCCTTCCAGATAAAGGTCAGCTATACGGTCTTCTCCCAGCACTGCTGCCCACGAAGTACCACTGTCCAACCAGATGTCCATTATATCCTGAACATATACTTTAATGTACTGAGTGTACTCACATACCTATACATACATAGTATAACTTCAAATTGTGGATGAATAATGTATATGATGGGCCATATCGACATCTTTAGCTTTAAAATAAAGAGAGTTGAAGGTTGTTACACTACATCACTAAAATGTTCTTACTTGAACGCGTTTCGGGAGACGGTTTGCTCCCATCGTCAGCATGTCCTCAACTGATTTTGCCGGTCATTGTCTGGGGAATCTGTGTAGCTAGTGGTGTTCTCTGGTGCTGGGCTGATGAACCTCTAAAGGTTGCTGGGTGGCGGCAGTTCAAAATTCAATAGGTGATTCCTGTGTTTGACGATATGTATTTTTTCCCAAGACCATAAGATTATGAATCCAGGGTTATGCAATTACTACATAACCCAGAGTACATGGAAATCAACAAAAATCCTTTAAAAGAATGCACTAAGTCACTCCAAAACACATTGATAGAAACCAAAACATTAACAAAAGCCGAAAAATCAGAATTAAACCAGGTTTTCCCACCATACCTAGGTTATATGCACTACCAAAAATACACAAACTCGACAACAAAATGAGGCCCATAGTGAATAACATAAACTCTCCCACATATAAACTAGCAAAATGGCTTTCAAATACCTTCAACTCCATGCCTGTGTTCAAAAGTCTAAGTATAAAAAATTCATTAGAATTAACCAGTCACCTTTCAGATATAAATATATCACCCACAGACATGATGGTATCATTTGATGTCACTGCACTCTTCCCAAGCATACCAAAAGAAGAATTATTACCACTCCTAGAAACTTGGATATTAAACAATGGCACACCTAGAGCACAAACAGAAGATTACTTAAAACTAACAAAATTATGTCTGGACCAGAATTTCTTTTCATTCCATAACAAAATCTTTAAACAAACCACAGGCCTAACTATGGGAAACCTCCTTTCACCATTTTTAGCACAACTATATATGAGCCATTTTGAATGCCATATTACTTAATCTTTCCCACATCTATTCAAAACCTGGTATAGGTACGTAGATGATATTTTTGCTATTGTTCCAAAAAAACTTTCAGAAGATGTTTTGAAATTATTGAATTTACAAAAAAGATCTATTAAATTCACAATAGAAAAAGAAGAAAATGGCCAATTACCTTACCTAGACATCAGGATCATCAGAAATAATGCACACAACAAACTAACGTTCGGCATTTACAGAAAACCAACTCACACAGGAAATTATATTAAAAACAATAGCTACAATCCTACAAGCCACAAACATGCAATTTTAAATAGTATTACAAACAGGTTAGTACATATACCATTGGAGAAAGAGGAATACCAGAAAGAATACCAACACATTATCCACATAGCCACCAGAATGGATACCAGGAAAAAACAATAGATAAGAAGATTAAAAAGTTTGAGAGACAACAAATGACTACTTTACTCAGACAACAAAAACCACAAGCATATAGGAAATTCACTTACCACCCTTGGACACATCATAAATTTCTAAGGATTTTCAAGAAATACAACATGACCCTGCCTCCACAGAATAACCTCAATATACAGAAACTACTATGCAACAGAACAAAAGATCTTATCCCCAACGATAAATCAGCTGGTATATATCAAATTGTTTGTAATGACTGTAACCTGGTATACATAGGAAGAACCAAAAGAAATCTTGAAATAAGACTTAAAGAGCATATGAGATGCATTTACCAGATAAATCAGCAGTAGCACATCACTTTTGGTCTTCAAAACATGATATCACTCCGAATATAAAACTCTTAAAACCGATCAACAGCAGCAATGAATTGGACATCTGGGAAAAAATACACATCGTCAAACACAGGAATCACCTAATGAATTTTGAACTGCCGCCACCCAGCAGCCTTTGGAGGTTCATCAGCCCGGTACCAGAGAACACCACTAGCCCCACACATTCCCCAGACAATGACCGGCAAAATCGGTTAAGGACATGCTGATGATGGGAGCAGGCCGTCTCCCGAAATGCGTTCAAGTAAGAACATTTTAGTGATGTAGTGTAACAACCTTCAACTCTCTTTATTTTAAATTATGACACATCACTGTTACTAGCTTCTAAATCTTCAAAATTAGTCAATCTTTAGATTTATTTGCCATTGCCGCCAGTTGGTTGTCTGTGTCAATACTTTGAAGTGAGTTTATCATCAGTGCCTCTAGCAGAGAACTAGTGACAGACAAGTGGAGGGATGGATGTCAACAGTTTCGAGGTTGCCTTAGTGTAATGGGACTTACATTTGGTACGTCTTTCTCTTGCATCTCACAATCTCAGCATGTATTGTGATAGGTAACACAGTGTGTCTTGGCTTAGCACTCAATCATGCAAATTGTGTGATTGGTGGCTGGCCACTTCCATCTTGTGTACGAAGAACACAAAAATGTCCTAGTGAAAAACAGTTCTGTACCACTGCAGTACTTCCACATGTTTATGAAGTCACAAATGCATGCAGTCCAACCTCCCCTTTGAGACAAGGGGTTCACTAAACTAATAATGAACTTATTCATTTAAACCGACTGGCAGTAAAGGCTGAATAAATCCGAAGACCCAGTGCGCGCACACGCACACACACACACACACACACACACACACACACACACACACACAGGGTGAGTCACCTAAAACTACCACCACAAATACCTTTGAAACAAAAATAGAAACTGAAAAATGAATTCCTATGCAGAAACTGAGATTTTTATTACTCTAGCTTCACTTTCTATATCAGAACTTATTGGAACAAGTTTCAGAGACTGTTGTCTCCATCTTCAGCCTAGGTTCACTGCCACCTTCCTCCTGTGACTTGCAGAACGTCTTTTCTTACTGGACGTACTGTATGATGGGGCATCAAAATTTAATACATTGTCTTTATTTTATGTATGAGTAATTTCTTCCAAATGGAAAGTTCCACTGGTTTTTGAAGGGCTTTCAAAAACTTATGCTTCTCTTTCACTGATGATTTGTGGACCAAAAATGCCCTGCAACTTGTGGCAGTAATTTGTATCACAATAATGTAAATGCCAGAATGATTGTAGCGTAAATAAGCATTATTGTATGACAATGATTTGTTTGTTAATTATAAGCATTGTTAAGAAATAAGTTTACACGGCCTCACTGAAACTGACAATAGGAGTGGATAACAATGAGTGAGGGGGTGAGTTGAATATTAGTTAGAAGAGACAAATAAATGACGTCATATTGGCGCGCTTTTCTTAGAAATAGCGGGAATATTTTCCCTAGAGCATTTGTGTTCGTAATTTTGATTGGATATAAAAATAGACGCTAATGTTGGCGCGTTTTATTAACCAATAGCAGCTCGGTTATAATCTTTAGGCATATCGGGGTGTGGGAGTATAAAAAGCTAAAGTCAGAGGCAGATTTCGTCAGTCCGACAGAAGCATTCGCGTGTAATACGTCGATCAGTTTAACATAAGTATTCGTGAGTTATACGTCGCGTAGTTCACGGAAGCATACATAAAGTACACGTTACGCAATTCTACAGAATCTCTCGCGTCTTAAAGTTTGTTATAAATGTGAAACACGTGAATTAATAATGTGTAGTAAATAAGTGATTATAGTGATATTAGAAAATATAACAGTTTCAGTCTGGCATGTATCACGAGTCAATATGTGAACTTAATTAATTGTGACGGTAATAAAAGTGTAAAAACGAATTCTTTTATCAGTGTTATCTTTGAGTAACAAATCCTTTCCGTTTACATACCTTGATCAAGAGATATGCTCGACTGAATAATAATAATAACTAGCTGGAGGACAATGAACCCAACTTTCAAAGTAGTAATACAATAACAGGCGCCCAACAAAAGATAACACGAAGTGACTGTGACAAATTGGCTTCCATACGTGGTGCATATAAACATGAAGCATCTTCCAACTACCTAAAAATATATTCCACTTCAAATTGGCGCACAAACGTGGGGCTAACAAACAATCTACTTCAAATTGCTGGTTTCTCCGTTTGTTTTTCATGTGTTCTTTAAACCTTGTATCTATGTTCCTCTTTGTCTTCCATTAAAAAATCACTTTCACAGGCATAAAAATAGGGAAGATGAGTAAATGATATAGGCCATTCAAAATGTAAGTAAATATGATTTTCAACATAAACTACTGTTTTTTTTAAATGGAAACCCTGTATTGTTTTGACACAACTGATAACATGTAAAATAACATTAAAAATAGCATCTGTTGCATCGCAATAGATTAATTACAAGCCAAAAAATTGATGCTTGAGGTGAAGTGAAAGAGGTAAACCTGTATTTATTTTCCTTTTTTTGTGAATGCAAATCATGTTATTTCCAGTATAATTAATAACATGATAATAACAGCTTCTGATGCACTGTAATACATTAATCGCTTACAATTAACTGCAATGAGACTCAACGACACAGATAAACCTAAGAAGGTGCAATGTTGTATCTCAATCATCAACTTCACATTACAATTTCTTGTGATGTAACTGACCTATTGCAAAGCAACAAACTTCACTCTTAATAATATTTCACATGCCAACAATTGCGTCAAAAAATATTATGGGTTTACCATTGAAAAAAACAAAAGTTTATGTTGAAAGTCATATTTGTCTACATTTTTTTAATAATCTACATCTACTTTGATGATCCCCTCCCCTACCTTCTTATCTGTGAAAGTTGTTTTCCAATTCTTATTTTTGTTCCAGAGATATCTGCAATAGAAGTTTTAGGTGACATAGTGATGGGACGATACCAGTATTTCTTGATACTGATACTCACTTTATAAAAACTGTAAACACAAGATTATGTTATTAGTAGTAGTTTTCTGAGCATAAACAGAACACATGTAAACATTAGTAGTCAAATTTGAGACATGTTTGCTTCTGTTAGTCTGTGACTTACACAGGACATGTTTCAGAAGCTTTCGCTTCCATCATCACCTGTAGGTTGACTGGCAACGCTGGTGTCCTCTTCATTCTGGTTTCTGGTAGATGGCGTGATCAATTTGGTATAGAGGCTGGATTTCAACCTTCATAACTACTGTGTTTGTGTTTTTACATGAAAATCTTCTCCTATACGGCAAGTTCTAGGGGATGGTTTATTTCTTTTAGTAATTTAGAGTTAGTGTGTATTTCGTGTTTGGTTTCCAAAAAGTGCGCTGCAATGGCTGATTTGTCTGCCTGGTTTTTCCGAAGTATACTTTATTGCATTCTTGGCAGTTGATCTTGTAAATCCCAGGTTTGCAGGTTTTTGGTATCTGATCTTTCGGAGCTGCTCTCAACAGGTTTTTCAAGTTGAGTTTATTTTAAGGATTATGCTAGGATTATGTTGCATTTTTAAAGGACCTTTTGGAACCTGTTGTATAGAAGTGGGTGGAATGTGAATTTCTTAATTTTCTTCTTTTCTTCCAAGGGTGTCAGGGTAGTGGTATTGCTGATTTCCTTGTTGGAGGACAAGAAGAAAATTAAGAAACTCACATTCCACCCACTTTTACATAACAGTTTTCAAAACACAACATAATCCTAGCCCCTCAAAATAAACCCAACTTGTAAAATCTGTAGAGAGCACCTCCAAACCTGGATTTACAAGATTAACTGTCAAGAATGCAATAAAGTATACATCAGAAAAACCAAGTTCAACACAAATGTCTGCACCAAAGAACATAAAATATAAACAGACAAACATATCAGCTGTCACAGCATATTTTGAGAAACCAACCACAAAATAGACACAGACTCTGAATTACTAAAGAAGTAAACATAATGTGTGTATTACAGCAAACTACCAGCGTTCAGAATTACCATTAAGTGTCATCCGGTAATAATTAGCCATAGAACACTCAGAAAGATGGTTAAACCTGTCTACTACTAACATGTACATGTTTAATATAAAGATTTGGCTACCATAATCACAAAACACTAACAGATGGAAGGAAAGAGCAAATATTTCCATGCTCTGTATTATCTCACGTCTTAAGTTCTCATTTGTTTCTGCTGGCATCACAGATTCTTGTCACCAGAGTAGGTAAATGTAATGGCTCAGAGGAGTCAGCTTCATTCACAACTCAGTTAACACTTGCACGAGCACGTCTACTCCTTGCCCCATGTTTTCATATAGACACAACAGTCTATGCAATGTTGCATTCATTCACTATGCAATCAAGTCCAGCAAGTCTTTGAGGACAATAACATCAAGTCTTCACTACTTTTATTCCTTATCTACTATCAAGTTAACAACTTTCAATAATGCAAAACTTAAACATTTAAAAGTATATAATATTTAGCTCAAAGTATTAGATATACTTTGATACCATTGACGTCCCATCCCTATTTATAACCTTATTACACAAGAACCAAACTGATTCTTACGAAACTTGGTGTGTATCAAACCTTAGCCTCACTTAGAAAACATGCCCCATTCAAACAGTTTAACTATCTCAGTTATTAATACTCAAACAAAATTTTTTTTAATAGTGAAGCAAACAATATTAATTTAACACACAAATAAATCAGATGATGTGACAGTTAACACTTCCCTTACTTACTTGGTTTTAACTGATATGTTTCACACATATTTGAGTTCATCTTCAGCTCCGACATGAAGAAGATAATTCAGTTAGTTTTGCCTGTATGCTAATGTGAAAATATCAGTACGATGTGCAAATGTAATGCATATTAAAAAATAAAACCTAACAACAGAGGAAGGAATAAATTGGTAAACATTTCACTGCAGTAAGCCTACTTTCCAAGTCTATAATAATGCAAAAAATTAAAAACTTATGGCTCTAATAGAGTTGCACCTACAGTTTAAAAGAAAAAACTAACTTCCCAGACAAGTAACGTAAGTGCCAACACAACTGCCTAAAAATGTAGTTTACTATCAGTTTCCAAAACATTACACGACATGTAAGTTGCACTGAGAGGACAGACAAAAAGTTAATTGCAATAAAATATATAACTATAGAATGCACCATGTGGGTTGTTTCTGCCAGTATTGTGTCTATTGATTTGTAGAGTGACCACATAATTTGTACAGAGTTAGATCAACACTGTACTTACTTGTCCTTTCTGCAATTCATCAACTGATGCGATATGAAGTTGTTTCAGTATGTCAGCTGTCACTATTTCCTCGAGGGGGGCAGTCCACCAGACGTCAGTTCCATGCTGCTCTACGAGATTACACAGTTGACTTACAATGGATCTGCAACAAGACCAAATTAAGCCAGCACCTCCTAGAGAGAGAAGGCCTCACTACTGCTTTTGTGGAAAACAAAATGACAGTTCTAGCTATGTACAGTAGACAGTCTATCCCAGCTTTCACAAATTTAGTGGAAATTAAATGTGTTTGAGGATTATCACTTAGTTGGTGTTTTCAATAATGATTTTTGAGTGCTATGTTCTCTACTGCATGGGAAATTATAAAAATAGCAGCAAAGCCTATGTGTTCAAATTCCCAAACGATGAAGTAAGGAACAGAGTATGGACGAGTAAAATGAAGCAATAATTTTTCTTTACATCAGCATGGATCTTAAAGAACAAAATGAGCATATTGGTTTAATATTTCCAAAAGGTTGAAGGTTGTGCTTATCTGTCTTAGCATTTCAAGTGTATGAGCAGCAACTCATATACCCCAAGCAGAAACTTGATGTTTGTGATGTATTATTTTTTATAATCCAGCCCATAATAATTGTTTATATTTCCTCCATTTAGATTTGTGAATTACATTTTCCTTCACACAAAATAAAAGATTCTTGGTAAATACATCTTAACAGCTTTTAATGACTAAAGTGCCTCTACTGCTTGCTCAACCAATGGCAGTAATCTTGTTTTAATGCTTAGGGCTTCTCTCTCTAGGAGGTGTTGATTCTACCATCAAATGGGTTCTGAATGTCAAACAGTTACATGAAATAGGGATGGGCAGAAAATAATGTAACACAAGTAATGGAGACAGATAACAGCTAGTTGCTAAATAATGAAGACAGTAACTATAGGGTAGTTAAATTATGATGTAGATTGAGTCACACTTTTTTACACTCACCTTCACTAATTAAAGTTACATAAAACAGAAAACGTTTTCGAGGGCATTCGTCCTCATCGTCAGCGACTGGGTGACTAGTTAAATTATATTCGAACCCACTCGCAGCCTCTCTGTACTGCACGAGACAGCCGGCAGTTGCCGGGGAAATTACACCGGCAGAGGCGGACTAAAATCCTTACCTTATAATAGATGCTGGAAATGTTGACCTTCTGCTCTCAAACAGACAGCATATCTCGTGTAAATATTCTCACTCACTCTCCGAAGCTCGGCAGCAGGAATTCTTGTGATTGGTGCCACTTTGAAGCGTTCACTTTGAAAATCGCTCAAAAAACTAGCGCAGCAAACAGGTGTATCTCGATCTTCTGCAAGAAATGCTACACGTCTGTTGAAACTGAAGTCCTATTGTTACATATGAATGCAAGCGTTAATGCCAAATGATCCCACTAAAGGTGTGAATTATTGTAACTGGTTTATCCAATCCGTAGAAAGGGGTTTCATTGACCCATAGCTTTTGTTTTTCACTGATGAATCTTGGATTCATCTGAATGGATGTATGAATACTGACAACAGTCGATACTGGGCTTCAGAAAAACCTGTGCTACTGGATGAAACGCCTCATTATGATCAGAAAATTGGAGTGTGGTGTGCGATAAGTGCTAGAAGAATAATAGGGCCCATATTCTTTGATGAAACAATAAATGCAGAGCGATATCAGAGGTTAATTCTGAGGCCATCGCTTGACAGAAGAAGAGAAATCGCATGGTTGGTTGCAGCAAGATTCTGCAACAGCACATATGGCTGCTGAACCATTACATGCAATAAGAGAGGTGTTTGATACAGAATAATTAGTGTTGATTTGTGGCCCCCTCGTTCTCCTGACCTAACGAGTTGTAATTTTTATTTATGGGGTTCTTTAAAAGACAAAGTGTTTTGTTCCAATCCTCGCACACTACAGGAACTTAGAGAAAATATTGTGCAAGAAATCACAAGAATTCCTGCTGCTGAGCTTCGGAGAGTGAGCGAGAATATTTACATGAGATATGCTGCCTGTTTGAGAGCAGAAGGTCAACATTTCCAGCATCCATTATAAGGTAAGGTTTTAGTCCGCCTCTGCCGGCTGTCTAATGCAGTAGAGACAGGCCGCGAGTGGGTGCGAATAAATTTAACTATCCTATAGTTATTACACTAACAGTTACAAGTAACGGAGACTGTTACCAAGTCTGGGTGACATCATTCACTGCATGTTTTTGGTATCGGTTATCAGGAACTGCTTATTGTATTGTACTTTTATTCATTCTTTTTGATCAATATTGTACGTTTTTAATTCTGATTTACAACATGTCAGAGTTAATACAATACACACTGTTAATAAAAATACACATTATTTACAAAGATAAACTGTATTAATCTCTTCTGCAACAGATTGTGAATGGCAATTTTGAACTAATATATCAGTGAGAAAGATGCGTACAAATTATCTGCTTTGCTTACCTAATATATGTAACCAATTTGTGATGTCAGATAATAATGTGTGTTAATGTTTCTGTTCTCTAGCAAGACTGCCTTTCAAAATGTCATTACTGTGTTTTATCTAATGTGCTACGAGAATATTTAAGTTATTATATGTTTGATTTATGTTGGCAATACTGATGTTTATCTTTAAGATCTTTGTGCAGGAATGTAGAAACAAGTGCGAATGCATTTGGCATTATAAACTTAACTTAATCATTACTGGTTACATGTAACAAACTGTAACTGTTATAACTGTTTGTCAGATTGCTAATATGAAGGTATCTAGCAGTAAGAACCATAAGGTTCAAATTCCACTTCTTTTTTTTCTTCTTTCTTTTGTTTTGAATGAATGCAAATTTTATTACATACCTGATAATATTTCCAATTGTATAGGTTTATAGATTTTAAGGCATTTATGCTTGTACATAAACCTGTAATACTCTTCTTTGTTTTCAAAATAAATGTGAAATCAATATAAACATCCATAAATGTAAAATATGATCTGTTGCAGCCTCATGACTTTCTCTATTCTTGTACAAACTATTTTTACAAACGCTTATTCTCCATATGCTTCATGTTAATCGAGACGTTAATCTTATTGCTAATTTTCTTGTAGATGCAAGGGGAATTGCTAGGTTTTAAGCGATAGTCAAATGTTTTAAGAGCTGGTTGCTATGTGGAGTATTCCATTCTCTTTGTGTATCCAGGACATAAAAAACGAATAACGAATTCCCATTTGAGAAAAAGTATAAGTATTGGAAAATTCAAACAAATAACAAGGAATATCTAAGAAATGGTTCACTACCAAAAAAAAAATAAAAAAAAAAAAAAAATGAATATAACATAAATTGTGTGTTTTAACGAGATCTACATTTTTCTGTATAAAAATTTTGTCTATCACTTATGGTTTATCAGTAATACAAAAGCCATTCAGAATGAAGAGGACTTTTGGGGAATTCCCAGAAAGTTCAAGATATACATTTCATTTGTTTTGAAAATAACTTAAATATATGATATAATCAAAATTGTTAGAGCCATTTTGAGAAAATCAAAAATGTTGAAAAATGTTCCATTTAAAGGGTAGTCTGGGGTGGAGGAATTTTCTTGAAAATCTTTGTGTCACATGTTTGAAAGGTACTGAACCTAAACACCAAGTTTGGTACTTATCCAAATTTTTGTTTTTGAATTATGCTGTAATTATGATGTTCACAGACACACACATGGACCTTTTTATAAAAAGGATGTTTTTGGATTCAGGGGTCTCAAAATATGTACTTCCAGTGAAATCTCTGTGTCAAATTTTTGGATGAAATGCAATACTTACATAGTAGGGGAAGTAAATATAAATAACATTAATATTCTCACTGTAATGGGGCGTGAACATGCTACTGCAGGTCAGATACTTATTTCTAGTCAAGATGCCTGGTGTGATTCCAAACCTATCTAAGGACGACCAACAAGCAGTAGTACAGTTTTTAACAGCAGAGGGTTGCAAGCCAGTGCACATTCATTCAGAGAATGTATAGAGAAAAGTGCTCGTTTACAGATGGCAGAAACCAGGAAAAATGCATCCTGGTCAGGCACACAACGAGACACTGACTGCAAGTGGGTTCACTGTTTCTGTTGGTGCTATATACATCATTGTCTCCCATAATGTCAAGTAGCAGAGAGTGGTAGTCAATGGGGACCCTGCATGCTGACCAAACACCATAAGGAACAGTGAATGGCATCCTGAATTATACTTATTTACTGGAAAACAGTAATACTGTAGCTTTCAACCTTTTTTAGTTTAATTACATATCTTTCCATGGAATAGAACTGTCCTGAAATTCCATTCTCTTCACCTGGCATCACCAAAAACAAGTGAATAGAGACAGCATATTGAAATATTCACACTAATAACAAATACAGAGACCTATGTGGTAATTTTGTCTATCTCCTATTGTCTACCACTGATACAAATCATTCTCAATGACGAGGACTTCGCAGGCTGTACATTTTATATTTTCATGCAAATACCAGGAGGTTATAATTAAACTAACGCTACTAGAGTGCCTCAAAATAGACTGTAATCAGCAGACAACAATTGTATTTGGTAGATATGCTAGGAAGGGAGGCACTGCAGAAGTAATAAATGCCTCCAAGACAGGGAAGATACAGTATAACACATGAGATATAATGTTATAAACATGTTTTCAATTTGAGCACCCATAATACGGTACAAACAGATGCTCGACCAAACATGTGACTTTCAGATATCCCCCATAGCCAGAAGGGCAAGTGTAAAGCTCCCTAGCAACCAGTTACTTAGGATACGAGATGACTTTCTAGCAACGAGTGACACCAGAGTTTGTATCTGTGCCACATTTTGGCAGAGTGGTGAAAATTACAACTAATTGTTTGTGGTATATTCTCTTATTACTCTGAGGGCCAGTTCTACAATGTTCTGATAAGCTTGTCTGTAGTTACTCTACAAATAAACTCTCCTGGCCGATAAGCAATGCTCTCTGGATAGCAATCCAATAGGATAACCTGTGATGTGTTAAGTTTGCCATTTCAATTCAATGAAAATGCCCCAGTAAATTAGAAAACAAACCACAATTGCGTTATAAAGCAGACAACAACAAACAAAATGAAAGTGACAATGCACAATTTCACTCACGACTGTGAAAGACTATTAAACCTCGTAGAAATGTATAAGACTGCACGAGAATAAAAAGTCTGATGTGATAACCTGGACGGGGGAAGGAATGCTTGGAGATAATCACGTCAGAGTTTGCATAACCTTACCTCTCTGTTGGCGACATCTCTACTATAAAGGGAGAGAATTAGTATGTATGTGTGCATGTGGGTTAATCTTAAAAGTAACTCAACAGATTTTGATAATTATTTCAGCACTAAAAACCACAAGTCTTTGTGACGGACATGGACTATATAAAAACTTCAATTCATTAATTACTAAAATACTATTAAGGGTTTCCAAAACCATGTGTCACAATACAAGCATTGGAGTTATAAAAGGACATACAAAGATTGTCAGGGAGAGCTTAAGGAAATAAATAAATAAATTGAGTTTTATTTATGGACACTCTTTAACTGCTATGGTCCTTAGCGTCCCATTCTATATTGGGCGTGAAAGACCGGTAATTTTGCTCAGAAGCCTCTTTATGAGGCTTGAGGTTCTTTTACGTGCCGTAAATCTATGACACAGGACCACTGGCTTTACTTCCCTTCTGAAGGAAGCCATGCTAAGGATTTTTACGCCCGAAAAAATCCATTGCCCTCCACCATGTTTGAACCCGCGACCTTGGGAACTAGAGGCTAGCACGGTACCACAAGTCCACAGAGAATGACCTAGAGGTTAAGGAAGTCAGATATTCCGCTTGCATGAATATCAGGACTCTTTATACATTAGGTATTAGGAATAGCCGAGGCTGTATCAAGTTACAATTATAAGGGTAAAGGGGATGATTAAGTATAAAATTCTTTAGATGAATGTACAATGTCGTCATTCAAGTTTAAAAACATCTGGTGTCTTTCTCTACCCTGTATCATTTATTAATGGGTATAAAAACTTATCTTGTGAAAAACACACACCTTTTTGTAAAAATGCTTTTTTTTTGGATTCAGGGGTCTCAAAGCATGAATTTTCAGGAAATCTGAATACTGAATTTTTGGGCAGCACACAATACTTACTATATATAGTAGAGCATCAGGTAAGCCTCTTTTATGAAGGCAAGCTCATAAATTTCACCTTTGTTCAATTTTTGGAAATAATTTTGACCTTACACTTTCTCCTGTTATGCAGAAACGTTATTTCCTCCTCGTCCAATAAATACAATTGAGGCATGATTATCACAGCTGTCAGTCCTGAACGTGAAAACTTGTTATTTGTCGGATAATGGATGTAATAGGTACTCCAACTTATCAGCAAAGATATCTGCCGAGTAGAGATTGTAGAATGTCAATAGCTTTATCGGCAGCTTGTAGAACTGGCCTACACTAAACATACGGCAGTCATGTACTGCTATATTTTAACAAAATACATTGTTTCCTTATGAAATGAACTGACCTACTGGTTATTGGTTTCCCTGAAGGTCCATGATAAAGTACTGGTATAGGAACACCCCATACTCGCTGTCGAGATATACACCAGTAAGGTCGTGCTTCCAACTGTGTGACAAATCCTTTACTGGATCGACCGTCATGCTCAGGATACATGTTCACATCTTTCAACACATCCTGTGCAACAAATACAATTTTATTAACATTTTTAAAGGTTGACTTTAACAACCATTATGCTTCACTTATAGTACATGTTGTGTCTTCTTCCTTCATGTAGGCCCTCAGTCAGGAGAATATCACCTACACCCATGTCAACATTTACTAAAATTGTTTAATGCTGCGATTGCTCAATAGATGTACTTATCTTTCTACTGTGTGTCCTTATTCCCAAAAACGTGTAATGTTCTTGTAAACACGCACCTTTTCCACGTAAATCCTATTACACTGAAGGCAATTTATTTGATGAATATCTGATTTTGCCTCCTTTAATGCTATCTATATATAATTTGATATGAATTTACATATTCATCTTGAAAGTAACACTAAGAATAACATACCACTCAAAACTGCCGTCTCTATAATGGCCACCTGTATTTGTTGCATGCAGTCAAACAGAAGAAAGTGTTTATTTACACAGATACAAATGCTGTAGGTATTTAAAGTTGTGGCGTGCATTAAATTCGACTGCACAATTGTTTCGTAGTTTACCAGTAATTGCATTTAAATTTATCATACCTAGCTTATGTCACAATGCATTATTGTCATTCTCGCCTTTAACACATTTATCATCCTATTATTGCAATAATGATCTGAATGCAAATATTGAATTAGTGGATAGTCAGGAAATGGAGGGTAAACAGAGGAACATCTTATGATACTACACACTTTTAAGCGTGCCAAAAAAAAAAATGGTGACGAAATGCTGCAAGAGAGTTCAAAGTAGCAGAGATCAACATTTGCTTATGGCGATTATTTGTAACTAAAGCTAGCACAAAGGTACTTATTATATTGGCAATAGTAACTGATCATTTCAAATGTTTATGTAGCTAAGTATTTCACTTTAGCAAACAGTGGTAATTTCTTTAACAATGACTGTGTCATGTAACAAT
This sequence comes from Deroplatys truncata, assembly GCA_030765065.1. Classification (NCBI taxonomy): domain Eukaryota; kingdom Metazoa; phylum Arthropoda; class Insecta; order Mantodea; family Mantidae; genus Deroplatys; species Deroplatys truncata. The sequence continues at coordinate 14,270,262 of CM060975.1, forward strand.
ACACTACTTATAAACACCAGGTATGTTCTGAAACGTTATCACAAGTCTATGTTGTACAAAATAAATTTATTTAAACTTCTCCCATCATTGATGCACATTACATTTCCCAAAAAAATCTCTTTTTTATTTTTTAAGTTTGGGGTTTGCATTAGATTTGCATAAATGTGATATTATTTTGTTCTGTGTTTAATAATGAGTCGTCCGTCATTTAAGAGGATGACCATGGCGTGGTATAATGCTAAGAGATTCACAACAAGAGCCAGAGTATGAATGATGGTACAAAATGCAGTCTCTCACAATTTCTGGAGGACCAACCACAACATCAAACCAAACATTACACTAATGAAACCGGCCAAATATGCAACAGAATTACACACATGGCAGAAGATCTTCATTTTGAAACACAACCCACAGCTAATGAATTTTGATTTGCCACTACCAAATCCCCTCTGGAAGTACATTTCACTATCACAAGATGCCACCATTATAGACAAATGACACAATGGAAGCACCAACAGCACAGATCAGCCAGGCACCTTCTGATGGTGGGAACAAACCGTTTCCTGAAACATGTTAAGTGAGTAAACTTAAGTGATACTGTAACTATGAGGGCAAATCAAAATGTCTTTGCCCCTTTTTTTTTTCTGATAACATAAGATCCAACTAAACATGTAGATATTATTCCTTGTACCTTTCACTATTTTTCCACATAGTCCCTGTGCTGGTTCAGACATTTGTACCATCGTAGCACTAATTTTGCGATGCCGCTGCGATAGAAGTAGGCCGTCTGATCCCCATGTGGTCTCGCATTGTCGTGGAGGATGATCACGTTGTCAACATCGAGAATCCCATGGCGCTTCTTTCTGAGACAGTGACAGTGTGGAACAATATCTGTCGGCATTGATGGTAGCACCTTGCGGCATGAAATCCAGGACGAGCGGTCCATGGCAATCCCAGAATGCTGTTAACATCAGATGCCACAGTACAGAATTTCTTTTTCACAAGAGACTGCGGATGTTTCCACACCACACTCTGTTGTTTTGATTCCGGCGTGTAATGCATTACCCACATTTCATCGCCAGTAACAATGTGATCCAGGAAATTGTCACCCTCCTCAGCATATCGTTGCAGATGATTCAGAGCAGCAATCATTCGCTTGCCTTTCATCACGTCATCCAACTGCTTAGGAACCCATCGACATGAAACCTTCCTGTACCCTAAGCACTCGTGAATGATGTCGAAAGCACTCCCAAAAGAAGTGCCGAGCTCCTGAGCAATGTCTTTGATGTGCATGTGCCGCTCTGCTTTCACCATCGCATCCACGCAGGCAATATTGTCATCAGTCACCGATACACGCGGTCTTCCCACACGCTCATTGTCATGCAGCTTTGCACGGCCATTTTTGAACTCAGAACAACCACCATCTCACACTTCTCAAAGCAAGACACCTTTCCCCATATGATGGCTGCATTTCCCTGAGGATCTTGATGGGCGTTCGTCCCTTACTCCATAGAAAGCGGATCACACTTCGTTGTTCGTAAGCCGTGGACGTGTTAAGCACACCTGCCATTTTGAATACACTGACAGCAGCTGGAAACTCTATGAGGACCGGCCCATGAAAAGTCCACTACTTCAAATGTATATGTTGGTTTTTGTTTTACATTCGTAATTTGGCCGAAAAAAAATAAGGGCAAAGACTTTTTGATTTGTCCTTGTAATTCCAACTCACCTTAACTAAATTAAAAAAAAATCACTGTTTCTAGCTTCACATATTAATGTTAGTGTTTTCATGTAAGGAAGTTTCCTGCATGCTCAACTGTTGGAACATGGCAAGAAGCTGGTTATCCTCCAGGACAAACTTTCAGTTCCAGCTTCTTACCAGCTTCTGACAACTGACTGAGGATGCAGGAAACATCTTCTAGGTAATAACCTAAATTGGTGAAGCTATGAGCGTTTCTTTCTATTGATAGTGTAGACACTTATAGTGTACTTGCTTCCAGCACTGTATTTAATTTGTTTAACTATTATATCTATTCTAAATATATTATTAATTAAGGTGTACCCAATAAAATTAGGTATTATACGAGTGGTTAATTAAATCTGATGCGCTCAACTGCGTCTCATGAACTTAACACTTCTACTCATGGATAAAACCCAATGCTAATACATAGCTATTAAAAATCTTATCAGTTTTATATGCCCAAAGATGAAAGGATAACTTTTAAAAACTTTCTCTTCGTTATTTGGAGAGAGTGTCAACTTGATTAAGGTTTTTCTTTCATTTATACTTCCTGATCTTTTTGTATACTAAATTTTTACTTTCTCTACCACATACATAGTAAGTAGACAAGGTATTGCATTCCACCCAAAAATTCAATACCGAGATTTCACCAGAAATACATGTTTTGCGGCAACGTAAATAAATAATAAATAAATAAAAAAAAAGCATTTTTAGAAAAAGAAAGTGTCAGTGAAGAGGATAACTTTAAAAAGAAAAGTCGCATAAACACTAAACTTGGTATTTAGGTTTGATACTTTCTGAAGATGCCACACGAAGATTTTCATGAAAATCCCCTCACTCCAAACTACCGCTTATGTTGAAGATTTTTCAAAATTTCTAAACAATGACTAACCATTTATTGATGATATTTACATGACAAATAAAATGAATACCTTGAACTTTCTGGGAATAGCTTTGAGGTCCTCTTCATTTAGAAGGAATTTTGTATAATCTTGTATAACTGAAAAACGTTAAGCGATACATGAAAATGTACTACACAAAAAATGTACATCTCTTTAAAACATACAATTTATTTCAAATAACTTTTTTTTGTGGCATAAGCCATTTCCAAGATATGCATTGTTATTGGTTTGAATTCTTCATTACTTCATCATTCTCTTAAAGTCCTGTCAACATTCAGTTGTTTCTCGCGATGTCATGGAAGGCCAGCATATAGCGTCCAGTTGTTAAACATTTGACTATCGCTGTTCCCTTTGTGTCTATAACAAAATGTGTAATATGTTGTTGTTGATCTAATGTGCAGGATTTTGATCCATCCCTTGCTAGCCAATATAAATTGTGTATCTTCCCACCTGGTACAGCTTTCTGGGCATTCTAGTAGGTGTTCTCCATTTAAAATCTTGTCTTACATCCTTTGTCATTCATAAAACCAAACCCATGTAGACAGTCATGTCTAGTGGCTAATCTGAAGTGAGCAACGGCTTCTTTCCTTGGGACATTTTTTATTTTTTGTACTATTTCTTTTATGTTGGAGTAATTTTTGTTAGTAATTTCCTTTTGAATATTATGTTAGTATTTTTGTTCTATATTAATTTAGTTTCATATCTAGTCCACAAGACCTTATAGGTTTTAAGTATAGTACTGCACCATTTTTGGCGAGAAAGTCTGCTGACTCATTACCATTCACTCCCACGTGTGCTGGTATCCACAGTAATATCATGTGTTGAAATTTTGTTTGTAGTAATGTATAATAAGATCTCACATCCTTAATATTATAAGATTCATCTGGACTATCATATTGTTCTATGCGGGGATAAGGGATTGTTTGGGGGATAAAGTAGCCTGGTGTCCCCTGGGTAACAATAAATAGGCTACAACACCGTGCAGAAGTCAGCCAATATAATGCACAAATATAGGAAGAGAGAACAGAAAACAGTTCTTTTTAGTACTTTAACCTGGAATGCCGGTGGATTTATCCCCCCCCCCAAAGTGTAATATTTCTACAAGGTTTATCTCAATTAAAATGAAGTGGATATAAAAATAAGCTTTAGAAAGAATAGTTTGTACACCCACTATTAAAATATAGAGGGCAGAGAAAGTGATATGACTGTATCACATCAGATTTTTTTAAAATTTATTCTGAAGTGTTACTTGTATTATAGGTGTAAATTCTTTCATGTATTTGTTTTTACTCATACAGATATATGTGAGTCTGTAACCTAAGCTATTTATTGATGCATCTCCTTGCATTATTGGGTTAAAACCATCCAATTGGATGTAAACAAAATGGAGCTGAACTACTGGCACAGCGAGAAACTCTAGTTGCTGCCAACCTGAACAGGATTTCTTTGAATTTATTTAAAGGTGAGTCGGAATTGTTACACTAACATCACTTAAGTTTACTCACTTAACATGTTTCGGGAAACGGTTGTTCCCATCCTCAGAAGTTAATTCGATGAAGTTTTCGACGAATTAACTTCTGAGGATGGGAACAACCGTTTCCCGAAACATGTTAAGTGAGTAAACTTAAGTGATGTTAGTGTAACAATTCCAACTCACCTTTAAATAAATTCAATACACATCACTGTTTCTAGCTTCTTTTCATTACAATATCAAGGATTTCTTTGGTTTATCTTAATATGCACAGGTGAATCTAGCAGCAAAAAGGCAATTAAACTATGCTAAAAAGAATAGAAGAGTGGTTGTTACCGATGAACATGAAGAGATGGTACAGAAACCAACTGTAAGGCCATCTTTCTAACTTAATTCAATGACCTAACATTCAGAAGTACTTACAATGGCCTTTTGTTTGATGGAGTTGGTGTCGATAAACCACTGGTGGCTGGCTCTGAGAATGACAGGTTTCTTGGTTCGCCAGTCATATGGATAGCTGTGTTTCAACTGTTCCGAGTGCACTATCTTACTCTCCAACATAGCTAGTACTGCGTCTGAACCCTTGTCAAGCACAGGGAGGCCCACAAGTGAGGGGCAGTTCACCTGCTGGGTGTAGCATCCCCACTCGTCCACACAGCTTTCCTGCAACCAACAATAAACACAATGGGCAAAGTTTAGTGTTAAAAAGTGTCTAAAGTTGATGTTTAGTCTCAAATTAGGACCTGGGGCTGTTTCATAAATCTATTATCTAATAATACCTTTTACTAATAATATCAGTAAACCTTTTCATAAAAGAGCAAGGCTAATTTTATTAGGCTCAATTTCATGAGTAAGTCCACGCTAATAACAATGTTGTTGTTGCTGCATGTTTGCACAGTAATACTCAGAAAATCACTATCATATGTAATTCTGGATCAAACTGATGAAGATGGTGAATGTTTGTCGTCCAACAATAAGGTACAAGTTCAATTTTTAATTTGAGCACCTTCAGCAGAAAAGATAGCTTTTTCAAATTGCTTCTTTTTTTTTTAAACTTTTATAAGGTTTTCTGAGACACAGTTTATAAGCTGGAAACAAAACAAACAAAATGATGGTAGGCAAACAGCACTATTTAACACTAACAGAGGCTCTTGTCTCCATCATCAGCCATCAATTAGGTTGATGATTGAGACAGCAGACTCCGAAACATGTCCCAGTAAATTCTGGTGTAAAAGTGAAGCTAGAATATTAAAAATCCTAATTTATGCATACAAATGCTATAAAATCTTCACTGCGATCTCCAAAATATTTTTAAAAAGCACTATCTAAATTTAACATACAATACTGCAATAAGAACTAATAACATATATAAACACTATCACATCAATAACCAATTCTTATACGGTAGAGTAGCACTAAGGGAGAGAATACAGAGCTCCATGCAACAACTTCAAATAGGAATTTAATAAGTTTATACTATAAGCAAAGCAAATTTTGGACTGACAAAATCATCCACATAAAGAGTGCTATAAATATAAAACTAATAATTAAAATGAAGTGTTTAAAACAGTGGAGCATGTCAATAAGATGTTAAAACTCTGGTCAGCAGGTTAAAAACACTTGTTGCTCCACTTAAAATTCTATTCGAACATGTTTCGAAGAGACGTGCTCTTTATCCTCAGTGAGCCGACCGACTGATGTACACGTCAGGTAACTTCTTCCACTTCCTTGTTGCCCGGTGTGCCTCTCTTTCTGTTGTTCAGTCGTAAGACGTCTTCCATCACTGGTGTTTCAAAATTCATGGCTCGATTTGTGTTTTTAATGATGTGTATATTTTCCCTAACCGTTAATTCACTATGGTTCTTGGCTGGTTTTAAAACTTTGATTTCATGACTAATATTATATTATGTGACCAAAAATGGTGGGCTACGGCTGATTTATCTGTCTGTTTATATTTCTGAAATGTTCTTTTAATCTGGTTTCCAAATTTCTCTTTGTCTTCCCAACATATATTTTATGACAATCTTCACAACTGATGCAGTAAATTCTTGATAATTTATTACTCGGAGTAGTATTTTTTAAAGGATGGTTGAGCAAATTTCTTTCACTATATTTATTTTGTGGAGCCAGTTTTATGTTATTATCTTTGAAAATCTTGCTGAATTTGTTGAACACTTTTGGGTGGTATGTGAATTTGCAGAATCTTTCCTGTGTGTCTCCTGTATTTAATGTACTAATGTCCTTAATAGTTTTTTGTGTTCTATGTTTTTTGATGGTTTTTGTAACAATGCTGGCCTTAAAACCATTCAAATCTGCGACATATTTAATGTGCTCCAGTTCTTTGTTATATTCATTTTGAAGTAGGTATGCCCCATGTATGGGAGCCAACTTGAAGTAGGATTGTTCTTTACGTTGTTTATTTATTTAGCTCCACTTATGTACGTCAATTTGAAGTTATTGATTGTTATGTAATATACTCCTATGTATGTAAAGCTAATTTTGAAGATGTATTTTTTTGTTGTTACGCTCCAAGTTTTAAAAAAAAATATTAACTTTGTTATTAAACTGCTTCTATAGATATTATTTATGTTTATCTCGGCTGCATCAGTATTGTTTTAGAGACACGTTTCTCTTAATCAGGGCGTGGTGCGACAAGAATGTAGGCTTACACAGATTTTAAGTTTAAATTCACTTCTTTTTATTAATCCTTGACACAAATTAAATAGCACTACACTGATATCAAGAGCTGTGAGATTCTTTAATTTAATACTTGCACTTTGTTAATGCGTATACATAATTTTCGTTTCACACGAATATGTAATATTTCTTTAGAGAACACATCTTCCATCCGGTCACTACCAAGGTCAGCAGGCAACTGAACATTTCAACCGTCCAAACCCGTAAGCTTCTGTATTTGAAGTCTCTGATTGGCTAATCCTAGTTCAATAGAATACCTGCATTTTATTAAAGCTTTTTCTAGCTGTTTATTGGCTATTTTTAAACTGTCACAAAATTTACATTATTGCTGCCCTAATCATGACTAGCAGCATTTAAACTCTCAAATTCATTATTACAAGGTTACCTCATTGTTACAACTTTAAACTTATTATTCTCACAGCTCTTAGATTATTAAATTACGTAATGCATTCATATAACATTATTGAAATGTTTACAATAATATAAGCATTTGCAATGGCTGTTACATACATTTTTACAAATTATTACATACACATTGCTTCAAGGCAGGCTGTTATTGAATTTACATATTATATAATTTAATTGAAATGATTCAAATGTTAAAAATACTGCCTCAATTTACAGTTAACAGGATTGTTAATCAAGGCCAGCATTGTTACAAAAACCATCAAAAAACATAGAACATGAAAAACTATTAAGGGCATTAGTACATTAAATACAGGAGACACACAGGAAAGATTCTGCAAATTCACATACCGCCCAAAAGTGTTCAACAAATTCAACAAGATTTTCAAAGATTACAGCATAAAACTGGCTCCACAAAATAAATACAGTCTGAGAAATTTGCTCAATCATCCTTTAAAAAGACTACTCCAAGTAATAAATTGTCAAGAATTTACTGCATCAGTTGTGAAGATTGTCATAAAATATATGTTGGGAAGACAAAGAGAAATTTGGAAACCAGATTAAAAGAACATTTCAGAAATATAAAATATAAACACGACAGATAAATCAGCCGTAGCCCACCATTTTTGGTCACATAATCATAATATTAGTCATGAAATCAAACTTTTAAAACCAGCCAAGAACCATAGTGAATTAACGGTAAGGGAAAATATACAAGTCATTAAAAACACAAATTGAGCCATGAATTTTGAAACACCAGTGATGGAAGACGTCTTACGACTGACCAACAGAAAGAGAGGCACACCGGGCAACAAGGAAGTGGAAGAAGTTACCTGACGTGTACATCAGTTGGCCGGCTTGCTGAGGATGAAGAGCATGTCTCTTCAAAACATGTTAATTAAGTAAGTGGAGCAACAAGTGTTTTTAATCTGCTGACCAGTGTTTTAACGTCTTAGTGCTATAAATGTCAATTTTTCAGCTATCAAAATATTCTTTTTTTAAGATATTCTTTTCAAACGTTTTATATTTTTTCAAGTTTTTATATGTATACGTATAACTTAAGGCATGTGAGGTTAATCACATGCATGCTTAGAGCTGTCAAATGTTAAATAACTCTAAGACATTATGGTTTATTTTATGGAGGTACATTATCACTCCGTTTCCCTATTTTTATTCAAAACATAGAAGTCTGTCAACAAAAACCATAACCAAGATGTACAATACAAAAGGAAAACTAAAACAACACAGTCATATGGCAACTAATATTAACGAGATTCTTTTATTAGTTGCCAAGAATATTTATGAAACAGAATTCATTAACTAATAATTCTTTTCCATTGGTCTATTAATATTAGCTAATATTATTAGTAATTATTGAGTTGATTGTAACACTGCATCACTTACTTGTTTTTATAACAAATACATGTTTCAGGGGCTAATTGCTCCCATCCTCAGTTGCCTGTCAACTGCCTGGATCATTCATCTTGGTTGTAAGCTTGATCTCTGGTGGTGGTTGGAAGAACTTCTTCAAAACTAAGTCTCCTGGTGGGATTTCAAAATTATAAATGCGGTTTCTGTTTTTCCAAGTATAAATGTTTTCCCAAATTGTAAGTTCTGCTTTTCCTGAGATGTTTTTTAGTATTTTTGGGTTTCTGTCTATGGTGGTTTGTCTCTCCAAAAGTGCCAAGCTACTGCTGATTTATCATCTTGTTTTTGCTTTATGTAACTGAAGTGTTCTTTTGCTCTTGTTTTTATATTCCTTTTGGTTTTCCCAATGTAAATTTTTTCACAGTTGTTGCAGCTGATCTGGTATATTCCTGGTTTGATCTCCGATGGGATGTTATCTTTTAATTTGGAGTTTAATAAGTTCTTGATGGTGTAATGTTGTGCTGCTTGAAGATTCTCTGGAATTTGTAGAAAGCTGTTAGGTGGTATGTGAATTTTATGAAGATCATCTTTTCTTTTTCAGCAGAGGTGAGCGTGGTAACTTCTTTTATTCTCTTTTTGCTCATGGCTCAGTTTATTTTCTTATATATTGTTTCTGGCCTGTAGCTATGTCCATGTTGTTTAGCTCAAATGTATATTCCTCTTTGTTCATAGGGACGTTGATCAGTCGCTGTGTCAGACTGTTGAGTGCTGCATGCTGGTGGGGAACGGGATAAAAACGGTTTTGTTTTATGTAGCTATTTAAGTGTGTGAGGGTTTCCTATATATAACGAATGTTAGGTGGTTTTCTTTTTTGGTGATTTTAAGGTCAAGGAAAGTCCGTTCTTTTTCCATTGTAAAATTTATGGATTTTTCCTGAAGGTTCAGTAATTTCAATGCATCTTCCAAATGTTTTTCTGGGACTATTGCAAGAATGTTGTCAACATAGTGGTACCATTGTTTTAATATCCAAGGAAAAGCTTCGTGACCCTTGTCTCTATATTGCTCATGAAGAGTTATGCCAGTAGTGGTGAAAGTGGTCTGCCCAAGTTCTGTTTGTAATAGTTCCCGTTGAAAGTGAACAAATTTTGCTCTATGCACAGCTCAGTTAGTATGATGTATTCTTGAATTTCTTCTGTAGTGTTTCCTACTGCTAGCAGGCAAGTTTTTAGGTGTGTTGCTATGGTTCATTGTTGGTATGCTAGGAAAGAGAGCCGTGACATCAAAAGATACTGTGCAATCTGATTTTTCTATTTCTACGTCTTTTATTTTTTTGAATTAGCTCCACGGAGTTTTTTTATGCCTAATGCTTCAAATCTTGGAAGTGAGGAAAATCTGTATGTCAGGCATTTTACTAATGATTACGAATGATTAAATAGTTCACTCAACACTGTCACAAAATCCACCAAAGCAATTTTATTGTAAATTAAAATTAGCTAATATTATTAGTGTTTTATAACGCAGGCTCCATATTACACTCAGCAAACATACACAACATGTGCAGCTATCCAAAGTTGGATTTGAAATGTGTGCTACAAGATGTCTATATTCACAATCTGGAAGATTAGCTAACAGAAAGATTCAGCAGTGTTTAACGGGCAATCTTGCAGACAGAGATTAAAGAAAAACACGGTGGCTGTACGTTCATATTAGAACTTGTAACCTATAAGCTCTAGTAGACAACTAGGCTTTTATAAGCATAGGCACTATATTTAAAGAAAGTAAATGAAACATCTTCTGTGCATGAACATTCTTCAGCTGTGCTTCTATGGACGATAAGCAATTGAAATCAATCATGGTAGAAGACAATATAGCACTTCAAAAATATCCATGCCTTTGTTTCCCCTTTATGTCCAAGTATGCATGAAATATCACAAAGTTATTTTATAAGTGAACTACTAAATTTAGAAGAATACTGAATAAAACAGACCATATGGTGTTTTAACTTCCGTGGAACAACACAGTTACAGTATAAGATGCTAACCAACAAATACACTGCAGGTATTCCAGATTTCATATTAAAAAAAATATGATACATTCACATGACTTTCTCTACGCTCTGCTGTTTATTTGTGGGTATACAAACTAGTCTTATATAGCTTATTTTTATATCTACTTAATTTTATTCCAAATAAACATTTGCAGAAATAGCTACATACATTACACAATTCATTATAGATAGCAATGGACCAGGGATAGTCAAATGAACTGGACGTTACATGCACTTATTTTCACCTGAAATCAGAAACCTTATCGGACTGGTCAAATACAACTTTGAATTGAGGGTACTAGGTGTCTGTGAATGCGGTGCTCCCTACATAGACCAAACCAGAAGAACAATATCCACCAGGATTGCTGAACACAACACAAGTGTACGTCTGATGCAGTCAGAAAATTCGGATCTAGTGGAACAAGACCACAGGGCCAACTTTGTGATGGAACAGCTGTATTAGTGGGCTACTGGCAACCGAGGATGAAGGAAAACGTTAGTCATCTTGTCCGAGAAAGGTAACCTGAACTGAGATTCCGGACTACACCTCAGCACAGCCTTAAAAATTTATCAAAACCAGCAAAGAAACACAAAATCATTACATCAGACAGCTGCTTGACTAAGCCATTTTCTATAACGTCCGTGTCTTTTACCACCTCAGCGTAGCCGACCTGTTCTCCAAGAGGTCTGGACTAAGCACCACAGACATTAATAAAATATGGAGCATCATTGAGCTACCCTGAAGATCAGTTTTATAACCAACTCTACACCTGGCTGGAAGCCCAAGAAAATATAGAGTATGTTTTCTCATGAAATAGATTATTATTGACATTTGTAGATTATAGCGTTGTCTTTGTTGTTTCAGTGACTGGAGTTTTAAGCTCTTTAATACATTAACAAATGTGTGAATACTTTTTGGCTATTTTCTTAGAAATAATTGGTGATGTGATGCTTCAGTCACTAATAAAGAATGTGGTTGAAATATTTAATACAGAAAAAATGGAAGGAAACAAACAAGTAGTGTCATACCTACATTACAAACCCAAAATTACTATATTTGGTATAAATTATGGCCAACATAACAAAAATAATATCAGATCCTGCAGATACTAATGTGTTAGTAAAAATTCATTAGAATACAAGAGAAAACATTTATCTTTCAATTAGATAAAATGCAGTACACATATCTAACAGTTTGTTGGCGATCGTAGTATACGTCTTTAGAGTAATTTATCTTTCTGGATGGTATCTTTGGCAATTCCATAAACATGGGACGTGAAAGCAGTGCAACAGAGCAAAATAATAAAGAAATTAAATGTATATACACATGGAAGGCTGCAATCCACATGAAGAATGTGTTGTTCACAATACCAACCTTATAACAAAAGAGATTTTGTCTCGGGTATGTTAATTGAAATAAACATTTATGGAAAGCATTTTACACATCACATAGAAGGGTGGCTTGCTATATGTTAGCTTTGAACTTCCATACTCTCTGCATCACATCAGGAGAAACTAAAGAATGGTGACGTAGTACTTCAGAAAGCTGTAATGAATATTTTGGAAATGGTTGAAGCGGAATAAAAATAAAAAAAAATTAATAGAGATAAAAATAAAAGTCTGTTTTAACAAGATTTACGTCTATTATGCTTTACCAGTTATACAAAAGTCATTCATAATGAAGAGTACTTCACAAGCTGGGAATCCCAGAAAATTCAAGATATACACTTTGTCTTCCAAACATCTTAAACGTATAGTATTTTAATCAAAATTCATACAGAGACATTTTTGGAGAAAATGAAAAATAATGAAATATTTCTGAACAAAATATCTCTCTCTTTGTTATGCAGCTTTTTCTAAAAATGGGGATTTTCAGGTTCATATTGGCCATGAAATTTTGATAGCAAATTCCTCTGTCTGGTATAAGAAAGTGAAAAGCTTGTGTGAACATACCAGTGGTAGAGTGTGTTTCAATGCCACCAGAAAATCCTCTGGTCCATGTGCTGGTGCTGTGTGAACCAATGCTGTACCTTTGCTTATAGAGACGTGATCTGCTGCCAGGAAAGGCTGCTTCCTATCTGGCATACAAGGATGAACATATGCAGCTGTGTCCAGGGTGGAGCCTGTAAAACATCATCATGTAGTGCTATAACAAACATTTCTTTTTGGGTAATGCGACATTCAACATTTGTTACAAAATCAAACAAGGATTAGTTTTAAAAAAATTAAATGACTTTATTGTTTTTCAAAATATTCCCCTTCAACATCAATTTATTTTTGCATTCGATGAAGCCTGGTTCACAAGAACAACAAAGTTGAAATACAAGTATTCCTGGTGTCGCCTTCTTCCTATTAGCTAAGCCATTTAGAGTGCACCTCTCTTAGCCAGTGCAGATAGGAACAGCCGCAAATAAAAAAAAAAAATTAAATTCATGAAAATTGAGGTTGGAAGCATGCAGTTGTGCAATATTAATTAAGAATATTCAACATGGCTGAAATTAAGTATATAATAACTTAAATATTCTTGTAGGAGGTTAGATAAAACATGGCAATGACATTTTGAAGGGGTTTGTTGCTAGAAAAGAGAAACATTAATGTCCAAACACGCATTATTGTCCCACATGACAAAAGCTGCAGATAATCTCGATTGGTTACATATATGTGGATAACTAGCAGGCATTTTTTTCTCCAGATGGTATATTAGATCAACAATGCCACTCAGAATGTCTTGCAGAGGAGATTGATACTGCATAATGAGTTAGCAATACCAATGCAGCGAATGTCGGTAACTGTCTCCGTTACTTTAGTAACCATTAGCTAGAGAAGTAGTTACTTTGGTAACTAGTTGCTGTCTGTCTTCGTTATTTCTGTAAGTGTTACGTTATTTTCTGCCCATCCCTACTGTGAAAGAGATGCTGCAATTTACAACATAATCTGAAAAATCTGAAAGCTAAATAGAAAGTACATTTATCATATTAAGGGCTGGTTTCACCAATCAACGTTAAAAATACTTTAATATCTTGTTTAAATTAAAACTCTTGTGTTTCATACAGCAACAGAGAACAACAGCTCTCAAGAGGCAATGACCGAACTGCATAAGGTTTGCCCTATCAACTCACTGCAGCATATGTTTACCAATGCAGAACAATACCAACCTCCCTTTACCTCAGCTAGTGCGAATCTAAAGCTCTGGCAGGTTTGTGTGATTTCCAACACAGGATTATTGAGTGAAGGCTGATGAATTATCAGTCACTCGTGTTCAAATGAAGATGACAATTATTTTATTCAGGATGGATTAACGTTTTCACATCACAATAAATACTACTGGAGGATTACTGTTGTATCAAAAGTGATAAATGTTGTCAGATAATTTAAACAAATTTACATGCTCAGCTGAGAGAAGGTCCGGGTACTACTTCATGCTGATTGGTTACCTCTGATTTTTTCTGTAGTAAGATTTCATCTCTCTGTTGTGGTTTACCAGTTACACAAAATTCATGCATAGTGAGAAGGACTTCACAGGCTATTCCTAGAAAATTTATTTGTCATGTAAATATCTTTAATATGTGCTATTTTAATGAAAATCTTTACAGCCATTTTTGGGAAAATACAAAATAATTAAACATTTTACATGTAAATTAAATAGAGTTTTATTTATGGACGCTCTTTAACTGCTTTGGTCCTTAGCATCCCATGCTATATTGGGCGTGAAAGACCGGTAATTTTGCTCAGAGGCCTCTTTATCAGGCCATAAATCTGCAACATGGGACTACTGGCTTTACTTTGCTTCCAAAGAAAGCCATGCTAAGGATTTTTACGCCTGAAAAAATCCATTGTCCTCTGCCAAGTTTGAACATTTCCCATTTAAAACACAGTTGGAGGTACGGGGATTTTCTTCAAAATCTCTATGTTGCATTCTTGAAAGATACTAACTTAAATACCAATTTTGGTAATCAGCCAACTTTTGTTCTTGAGTTATACATGTGAGCGCATACAACATCTCAGTATAGAATTTTTGTGTTGAATGCTGTACTGATGATGATGATGATATGGGGGTTAAGGGCGCTAAACATCAAGGGTCATCAGCACCCTTACAATGTACAAAAATTTAAAAGCCAAACACTAAAACACTAAAAAACAACGTACCAAATGCTTAAAAGTACCACACTTAAAAAAAAAAAAAAAAAAAAAAAACTGGGCAATAATACAATAGATTAAAAAGACGTGTCAGGAACTGTAAAAGGCAAACCACAGGAGCGTCAAATGTCCGCTGGGGAAAAGAGCCCCCAGTAAAATAGACATACAAAATCACAAATCTAAAAGACGCTCAGCACATCAAATGTGCCGATAAAAACCACTGTCACTTATAAAACGTAAAAGACATGAAACAGCAATGCTGCACTGAAAGTTAGTACAAACTATGTTGTTAAGTTGAGAAAATAGGTAGAGTAAGCTGGGATCAGATATAAAAGCTCTAACAATATAAATCAACACCCTTTTAGTGCATTAACTATGGAACATTTACTCAATATTAAGTACGATGGAAAAAGTTGTGATCTCCAGTCACACCATGTATATCTAGTCACTCCTTCGTGTAAACTGAAAATATCCGGAAAAGCACAAATGTACGAAAATATGCACACCACATACATAAATGCAAATATATTTTCTCGAGTGACCACCCGGATTAAGGAATTAAAAGCAATCATCAGTACCCTAAAGAATGAGAACAATGTTAGTCTGAAAGCTCAGTAGCCCAAGAAGAATACATTTGCATTGCGGCACCAAAAAGGTTTTATATCTCGTTTTACATGTACCTGGGAATGTGTGGAGAATCTCCAGCATGTGCCCCAGTTTGTTCTGCAGTGTTGGAACCAAGTCTGTGGCTATAACAAACATCTCATTTGTGCTGGACGACACAAGGCTGTAGGAGATGTCTGGGTTGTAGCAAACAGCTGCATTCATGGGCAGTGTCCATGGTGTTGTAGTCCACACGAGGGCGTACACCTCACAATCATGTGACACTCTAGCTCGCACTGTTTCAGGAAGTTCTGTTAGTCTCAACTTGACTATCACTGATGTACTGACGTGTTCAGTGTTGTACTCCAACTCTGCCTCTGCTAGCGCCGTCCTGGTACAAACACCCACTGTTACATTCTTCGTTCAAAATAAACATGCACTAAATTCTTCATGGAAACACTTCTCACATAACTTATACATTCTGCTATCTAATTGAAAAGGGTTATATTTAAAATAATGTGTCTTCAGATTTATTCGGCCCTTACCAGTTGGTTTAAACAAATGATGTCATTATTAGTTCAGCAGCCCCTTGTTTCAAAGAGGAGGTACACAACTGAACCTCGGACTGTATGCGTTTCCGACTTCATAAACAGGCAGCAGTGCACAACTGTTTTTCACTAGCACATTCTTTGCACACAAGGTGGAAGTGACCATCGATCACATGATTTAAATGGTTGAGTGCTACTTCCAAAATGGAAATGGGGAAGTCTATTGTTACAATAATCGTCATCGAGTGAATGATTTTCTCCATTCTTGCCCAGAATTTCATCAAGTCCCAAGACAAAATACAATAAAAACAAAAAAAGTTGTTTTTATTCACAAAAAATAAGGTGAAACAACTAAAATATTGATAAAGGTTACCTCAGTTATTTTTTATTAAAAAAGTTGAAGTTGTGCCACTAAAGCCATGACACCCCACTCAAAAAAAACATCTATTTGAGTTACCTATCAGCATACATGCTGATGAGATGCAAGCAAAAGAAATTCCAAATGTAAATACTGGAAAGGTACAATACAAGTCCCATTTCACCAAGGTGACCTCAAAACTGTTGACATTCACCCCTTCCACTCATCTTTTGTTAGTCCTCTGCCAGAGGCACTGGTGATAAACTCACTTCAACGTATTGACATCATGCACAGACAACCGATTGGCAGCAATGGTCGAATAAACCTGAAGGCCCTGTATATTAAGAAAAACTTATACACTAAAACAATTCTGAACAAGTAGCCTTAAATTTGTTTAACAGTTTACTTTAAAGTACAGAATGTCCTGCTCAGAGGGACTGAGAAATAAGTGATTAGTTTTAAGTGCAAATAATAGATTATTAATATACCTTTTTACTTTCTCTACTATGTACGTATTGTATTCCACTCAAAAACTTTATGTCGAGATCTCACTGAAAATACCAAGGGTCGGTTACATACCATACTTGGTATTTAAGTTCAGCATCTTCCAAAGATGTGACAGAAACTTTCTAAAAATCCCCCCCTCCTATACTACCATTTACATGGAAAATTTTTAAAAAATTTTGATTTTCTCAAAAAAGCTCAACAATTTTGATTAAAATACCATATGTTTAAGACATTTTCATGACAAATAAAATGTGTATCTATTTTCTGGGAAAAGCTTGTGAAATCCTCTTCATTCTGAATGGCTTTTGGATAATCAGTAAACCATATGAGAAGGCAAAATCTTACTAAACAAAAAGCGCAGATTTCATTTACGTCATACACTTTTTCTGTGGAGTTAATTATTTCTGAGATATTCCTTGTTACTGCTTTGAATTTTCAAACCCTTATACTTTTCTCAACTGGGAAATCGTTATTCATTTTTTTTCTCCTGGACATACAAAGAGCATGACATTTCAGTCATCACACAGCAACACACGTTTACTACCGTATCCTACAACAAAATGTGTAAATGTGAATTAAAAATTTATCTGAATTAACCAGAAGGATAT
Organism: Deroplatys truncata; assembly: GCA_030765065.1. Lineage (NCBI taxonomy): Eukaryota > Metazoa > Arthropoda > Insecta > Mantodea > Mantidae > Deroplatys > Deroplatys truncata. The sequence continues at coordinate 14,287,654 of CM060975.1, forward strand.
ATGTTGTAATGTGGGAGAGTGGAACAATCACATTTCTACATAACTTGACGTAAAAACTGTCCAAGTTCGGAGAAAGGTTGCTGTGGACCTGCCAAGTGTTCTGTAGCATTTGTAATACATTACCAGTTTTAGGCCTGCCTCTTTGGTACACAACATCCTTCACAAAGCCCCAGGTAAGAGGTCCTCCTCTTCCAGTCCATGAATTGGGAAACTTTGTATCCAGAAAGTCACACACCTGTTGATAATAATGGGGTGGGGCCCCATCCTGCTCATAAATCAATCCTGGGGGGGGGGCAGTTGATCAACGACAAAGTTCCTGTAACTGTAGCCTCCATGAAGAAGCGTTCCTTCTCAATCTACACTAAACATTCACTTTGGCCGTGTCATGTACAGTTGAAGGAATCTCTGACTTCATATCTGTTGTTTCGTAAGAGAAAAGAATGCGGACTATGTACGAGTGTCATTGTAAATTTATAGAACAGTATCTACAATCATTAGATTTTATCTGCTGGCGAAGCTGTATTCTATAAGCATGCTTATGCATGATTGCATGAGCTGTTGATCTAGGGATTTGAAACTCGGCACTAGCTGTTTGTAGACTTCTAGTAAATGCTGTTCTCTCACCATTCCTTATTTACACTGTTTCACATGTTTACCAGTCTAAGTTTCTCGGGTTGTTCTGTTCCACAAGAGATATGCTCTATGATCATCAGGTGGATATATATATTGCTCTGTAATATTCTTTCCTTCCTTGCTAAGGTTTGGTTATTGGCTCCATCTCAGCCATAATTGGTTAACAACACACAGATACAGAATAACTTGGTTAACTCTATCTTCATGAGTAATACTAGTGTAATGGAAATAAAAGAAATAATAGGTTCATTTAAAGATCAGTCGTCCTCTGGGTGGGATGGCATATCCACCAAAATACTGAAAAAGTGTATCAACTCCCTTGCAACAATTCTAAAGCATTTAATAAACAGCTCCATTAATGAAGAAGTCTTTCCAAGCTGTCTAAAATTAGGTATTATAAAATCTGTGTACAAAAAGGGAGATAAAAGCAATATCAACAATTACAGGCCAATAATGTTAACTTCTGTGTTTGGAAAGGTTTTTGAAAAAATACTTTTAGTTAGACTGACTGACTTCTTGAAGAGATATAATATATTAAATTGCCATCAGCATGGGTTTAGAAAAGGACTGTCAACGATTACATCTGCAACTGACTTTGTACATAACATTTTGGAAAATCTTGATAAGGGTACGGATACAACACAAATATTTATTCATCTGTCCAAGGCATTTGATTGTGTTTCACATTGAAGATTGTTATATAAATTAGAATCCTATGGCATAAGAGGAAAAGTACTTAATATTATAAAGTGCTGTCTAAGTAATAGAAAAGGTTCTATAAAATTAAAACATAAAATTAACACAAAAAATATAAAGTTCACATCTGAACAAAAAGTTGTGACAACTGGAGTACCACAAGGGTCTGTTCTGGGGCCACTACTATACCTAATATATGTAAATAATTTGTTGGATTATACAACCGGCACTGTTATATCTTATGCAGATGACACATCTATGATTTGTTTTGATAAATCCCATAATCAATTAGAAGCAACAATGTCCCACTCCATAAAGCAGTTATCAAACTACCTAAAAAACATTAATCTAAAAGTAAACTCTAAGAAAAGCAAACTGATCCTATTTGAACATCGCCAAGCCAATAAAGAAGCTGATCTTGGTGTATTTTTAAATAATAACAAAATTGAAAAAGTCAACAACCACAAATTCTAAGACATACACATAGATAATAAACTAACTTGGGAAGTTCATGTTGACTACATATGTAATAAAATCAGCTCCAATATATATGCAATAAGACAACTATCATTGTACCTAGACAAAAAAATGCTACAAATTTTATACTTTAGAATCGTTTACCCCTATATCTACTTAGTATAGAATTATGGGGAAGCACCAGTATTTCTAACATGAATAGGGTTTTAGTATTAAAGAAAAAATGTTTACGATGTATATATGGTCTAACTAACACAGACTCGTGTAGAAATGTTTTCAGAGAAAATAAACTTCTTACTGTGGTAGGATTATATCTGTATAAGGTAATAGTTATTCAATAGAGAAAGAAAATAATGGGTTATGTAACAGTATGCTTTATAGCCATGATACTCGACAATTACCACATAGAGCAAATTAACCTCAAATCTACGTGTAAGGATCCACTAATCAAAGGACTGATTTTACACAATAAACTACCAATGACTGTTAAATTACGTAAAGGAAAGAGATTTAAAACATACATAACACAAATGTTTATGTAGGTTAGACAACTTTAGCTTATTATGTAAATAGAAACCTATTGTAAAGAAATGTGAAAAGGTAAATACTATGTACTATACAGAAAATATGTAAATAGGTGAAAATTGTAAATGTAGATTCCTTGACAATGCCTGAAACTTGTATGAAGTCTATGGACAATAAAACATATTATTATTATTATTACCTATAACCTGGATACACATGTACAATGCTAGCTTCTAGTTCCCTGATAGGTTCAAACTCAGTGGGGGTATGGAATTTCCCGAGTGTAAACATCCTTCGGAAGGAAAGTATAACTGGTGGTATGCTGTCATAGATTTACAGCACGTAAAAGAACCTCAAGCCTGATTAAGAGGTCTCTGAGCAAAATTTCTGGTCTTTCATGCCCAATATAGAATAGGATGCTAAGAACCACATAGCTAAAGAGTGTCCATAAATAAAACTCAATTTAATATTTTTCCTACATGCACCATAAGTGTTAAATTAAGCACTGAAGCGCACTATGAACATAAATTATACAATGGACAATGTTATTAAATGTTACAAATTATTGTACTGTAATAGCATGAAGAACAACTTAGTTATGTTTTAATATGATTTCAGCATACTTACTTAATTAAAACAGTTAAATTCCTTGGTTTTCTTCTACACAGATCTTCCTCTAAAAATAAAAACCTTGCACAAACATGCTTACAGCAAAAAATGCAGAACAATTCAAATTTCTAGTTAAATACAAAGGTAAGATGTAATAGTTAATAATAACCTAAAACCCAATAATTAAACGCTCATATAATTAGTCGAATTAATATAAGAATTACAATTAATGTGCCATTATCACAATTATGGTTAGCTTTAAAATTGATGGAAATTAGACCTACTTTGATAAGAGCAATTCAAAATTTATACAAAAATGCGTATGTAAAAGTAAAAATGGGAAAATACTTGTCAAGTGGATAAAGGATTATGACAGGGATGCGGTGTATCTCCTAAATTATATAAAACTTACACAGAAAAAGCTATAGAAGGTTGGAACTGTAAAAATATGGGAACTTCAATAGATGATCACTGAACAATATACTCCTTGCAATTTGTGAATGATCAGTTAATTCTGGCCCAAGAGTATGAAGATGTACAATATCTTACACAAATGGGGCCTAAAAATAAACATGGATAAATCCAAATATATGGCCAATGGAGATTCTCATCGAGATTTGGTACTGGAAGACGAGATGGGGATAACTAAACACATAGAGAAGTATAAATACCTGGGAGTAAAGATTACACAAGATGGGAAACAAGAAAAGGAAATAACATCAAAGATAAACTCAGGAAAGTATGTAAGCACTTTGAATGGTATATTATGTGATAAACAGGTCTGTGGCTCTGACGTGTGGATTCTGAATTATCAGTTAAAAGGAAAATTATTGGCAACAGAAATGGATTATTGGAGGAGAGCTGCTTCAGAAATGAGATTATAAAACAAAATATGAATGTTCAGAATCAATTTTAGATTTTATTCAAGAGAAACAATTTGAATGGTGCGGGCATGCTGAAAGAATGGAAGATGAAACATCACGCAAAAGAATAATGGAGTGGACACCACCAGAAAGAGGTAGCACGTGGATTCAAGGAATTAGAGGCGCAATCATCAACTGGGAAATTTATGGTCCAATGTGAGAAAGGAGATAAAAAGATGTCAAAAAGTGTAATATGTTTCAAAGTTGGACTGAAAAACAACAATGATGTTCTGTAAACAGATGTGACTCACATTACATTATGGTAGCGTTGCTACAACAAAATGGGGCCAAGATTATTGTTTGAACAGTGCAAAGCAATTTTGAAGTGGTATTGGAAAACAGAGAATGTTGAACTTCAACGGCAATGGAGACGTGTATCAAAACAGAACTGACAATTGCATGCATTCGAGACAAATTTGAGATTCATGGTACTGTAAGGTATGTTCACAAGGGCAGATCTGTGAGACCTTGCACAGCCGTGTCCTCGGCTATGCTTTTCGAATGTTTTCAGCCCTCACCACAGAAATCTACAAAGCAATGTGAACGTGAGACTTCTTCCAGAGCACTGGACAGGATGAAGAGGTCCAGTGCGTTTGTTCTCCGGATCTAACTCTGGCAGCACTTTGGGAAGAAATTGAAACAGCATGTGCTGCAGTCGCTGAGGACACTTTCGCAAATGTTGCTCGGCCAGTAGTTCAACGTACTCAGAAGTGTATCGATGTCGATGGTGGGCAATTTGAGCAACTGTTTTAACTGTAACAGTCCAAAATGATTCACTTTCTGTTTGTATGAATTCAGCTTTGTTATGTTAACACAGTTTTTTCTTTGCTTGAAGTGTGTATACATTTTTTGGCACCCTCTGTACATTATATATAACATAATGAATATAATTGGTGAATAAGTTGTTCGGTGTGCAACGTTTGAACACCTGCAACTATATAAAAAGGGCACCAACATAACTAAACTTCCCAATGATACAACTGCCTGTAGTTGGCAGTTATAAATGGCACCTAACAAGGCAAATATTACCAATTCTAGCTACTTATCCCATGATGGCGGAAAAATGCTGAAATTAACTGTAGTCATGTTTGTTAAATTGTGACTATTATGGAGTTGTCTATGTATAGTTTACTGGGACCCACAGAATTGTTTACATGGGAGAGTAAAGAAATATGAAGTTTGAGTCTGTCACACTGTCAATCAGCACCAGCGAGAACGTCGACATCTGCTCACCAAGCACACACTGACTAATATTACTGAAGTGTGCTTCAACTCAAAATTAAATTATCAATATATTTACATTTTTTGCCTATTTCTTATAGTTTACCAATTATACAAAAATCATTTAGAGTGAACAGGACTTCACAGGCTATTTCTAGAAAATTCAAAATATAGCTTTTGCCATGCAAATTTCTTAAACATATGGTATTTTAATAAACATTGGAGAATCATTTTTGAGAACATAATTAGAAAGCATAGTTTGGGGTGGGGATGCAATCCTTGAAACATGCTCAATTTAAATACTAACTTTTGTATTTATCCAATACTTCATTTTGGAAGTTGCTGTACACAGACCTTATTCAAAAAATGCTCTTTTCTGGGGGAGGCATTTAAAGGACCTCAAAACATGCATTTCTTGATATAAAATGTTTAGATAGAATACAATATTTTGTTTACTTATTAAAGTTAAGTGATAGAGGAAGTGTAAACATATTACCTTGATGACGGTGACCAAAACACTGGCTTGTAGTCACGATATATAAGACCCTGAAATCAAACAGCAATCTTCAGTAAAGATGAACAAGCAACATTCTACTGCTCTTTTTTAACAATAGCAATATGAGAGATGTACCTTCTCGTAAAGTTTGAGGAACAGCTCAAGTTGATTTTGAACATATGGTTTATCAAACGTGAAGTAGCAGCCCGAGTCCCAGTCTGCCAAGATGCCCCATGCTTTGAAAGCTTCCTTCTGCTTCTTAATGGCTTCCTCTGCAAAAGCACGTGCTACAACAAACGTTCATGTATGTGTTTTTAACTGAACTGACACAAAGTGACACTTTCATCTCAACTTTATACATCGAGGTCATACGACCAACAATAAACCACAGGTCATAATGCGACCATTATTAGCTAATACAGAAGGCTGCAACTCATGCTTCTTTGGCGCCATTTTCACAATGAAAATTAAGTATGAGCATAACATAAACTTAAGAATCTGATGTGTTTCTCTACTCTTGTACAAACTATCTTTACAAATGTTTATTCTCAATCTACTTCATGTTAATCCAGATAATCCTTTACAGAAACAGCTACATTACACATTTCGTTATAGAGAACAGCGATAGTCAAATGTTTAACAACTGGACGTTATATACTGCCTTACATACTGTTTCCATGACATCGCTAGAAACAACTGAATGTTCAAAGGACTTTAAAAGCATGACCAAAAAGTGAACAATTTGAACCTTTAATAATGGATATCTCAGAAATGGCTTATTCCACAAAAAAAGATATTTTTTAATAAATTGTGTCTTTTAAAAAATCTAGATTTTCTGTGTAGTATGTTTTTGTCTATTACTTAACGTTTACGTTATACAAGATTATACAAAGTTCCCTCTGAATGTAGAGGACTTCAAATGCTATTCCCAGAAAATTAAAGATATACATTTTATTTGTCATGTAAGTACCTTTCATATATGATATTTTAATCAAAATTGTCAGCCATTTTTTAGAAAATCAAAGATTTTGAAAAATATTCTATGTAAAGGGTAGTTTGGGGTGGGGGGATTTTGTTGAAAATTTTTGTGCTGCATCTTTGAAAGATATTGAACCCAAATACCAACTTTGGTATTCATTTGTCTTTTTGTTTTTGAGTTATGCTGTTCAAACAGATAGACATGAACCTAGAATTTCAAATTGAAATAAGTCACTAAGTGAAACATATAATAATTTACAAATTACTCAAATCAATTTTGCCATATTACTTCACTTACACTTTTTAAAACTTGGACATGTTTTGAGAGCTATTGCTATCTTCAGCTGAAGGTTGAGTGGTGTTGGTAGCACTGGGTTCAGAGGTAGATGTCAAGATGGCGGCATCTGTAGGGTTGGAGTTGGAAGTATACCCCCGCCGCTGTAATGCTGCACTTGACAGCTAGCGTTTAAGTTGATACACTTGCAAAAAAACAGATGAAAAGCTTCAGCCGTTTGACTTCCTAAGCCAATCACAAGGCAGCATTCTGGATGGTCGATGACAAAGTGGAACCGGAACTAGAATCGGCTCTGTTGCCAGATGTAACTATTCCCAACCACGTGCTTCAGTTGTGAATCTCTAGCACGAGCATCGAGTTGTTCTTTGCAAGCTAAATATTGTTCATTGTTATTTATATTTGAGGTTATTGTTTAATAGTTTTGTTATTGTTCGTTTATACATATATATTTATTTATATTTATCTATTTTATATATATTTCATTCATATTATTTATTTAAACAAAACTTAAGTGCGACAATGTCTGAAAAACGACGCCGATCGGCGAGTGATGATTGACGAAGTGAAAATCCCTTGCGCCGAGGTGTGTCACTTAATAGTCAGGCATTCCAACTATTAAGGAGAACCCGGGAATTCTTTGAACAGGAAAAGGAGTACGTGAAGCTTCATGGCAAACCCTCTATTCCTGCTGATAAAGCCGTACAACGAACTGCAGCAGCTCTTGGACTTAGCACGAGAACTGTTATTCACAAGGCTATGGTGAACGCAACTTCGTGGAAGAAGAAAGATCATGTGAATAAGCTAATACGAAAAGCACAAGAAATAGACGGAATTATTAGTGACTTTGAACCATTGATGATATGCCTTGGTAAAGATAACGATGACAACGGGGATTTGGATGGAATTGAGCCACTGCAGTTTTAAATGTGCGAATGAAAATAACTTTGTTATGGCATGCTTATAATTTGTTTTATTTCTCCTCATTGTAGCAGGAAGTTTGTATTATTTTGTTTCTATATTGTCAAAAGTGCGTAATTTATTCTAAACACGCTGCAATGTTTATGCAGAGTTATTTTCAACTAACAATAATAACACGAAATAGTTATTATTCATTGAGGTTCGCTACTTACGTACACTTTTTGTATTTGGCTTAGACACGATAGAAAGGAGAACAATCAGCTGTTGTTGTTTACTAGCCACTCTGGCAACGTCGCAACCACAATGTAGCCAACCTTACGCGAAGCCACACGAACTGTCAAGTGCAAAGATACAGCGGCGGGGGTATAGGTGTGATGAATCTGTTGAAACTATCCATTGCTGGGATTTTGAACAAAACTCATAATTCTGTGTCTGTATTCAGAGGTGTAAATACAATCTAAGGAGTCTACCAAGAGAACAGTCACCACAAAGTTGCACATCCGGAATATACAAAATCAATTTTGTAGTAAAGTATACATAGGTGAAACTAAAAGAAACTTCAAAATCTGCATTAATAAACCTTTCGCTATATAAACAATTAGATAAATGTACAGTTCCACTGTGACTTCAGTCATGAAATAGATGGCAATATAATCCTAGTAAAGCATGCCACTGGCTTCAACCCTACACATGCTACATATTGACACCTACCTCCGAATCCAGTCCTACTGATGCTACCCAAACCAGTCAACCTTCAGCTGAGAATGATAGCTCTCAAAACATGCACAAGTTTTACAAGTGTACGTGCGACAAAACAGACTCAAGTAAATTGTAAACAAACTTAGAAGCTTACAAAGTCCAAGCTTTCCAATTTACATTCACTTCAAACATAAAAAAACTAGCCAATCTCATCTTGTGATTATTCTGCCATATGACTCACTAACACACTTTCTGTGTAAGATCCTGGGCCAGGAATCACTAGGATATCTATAAAAATTGTGATGACAGGAGGTGCCTTTTTGTGACTTTAATATCCTACACCAGGTAGCTAGCTCTTGTTCATTTTTACTTTCTCTACTACGTATAGTAAGTAGGGGAAGTATTGTATTCCACCCAAAAATTCGATACCGAGATTTCACCGGAAATACATGTTTTGAGACCCCCTGAATCCAAAAAAAGCATTATTGGAAACATGTCCGTGTGTGTGTGTCTGTGAACAGCATAACTCAGAAACGAACAGTCGGATAAACACCAAACTTGGTATTTAGGTTCAGTATCTTCCAGAGATGCAACACGAAGGTTTTCAAGAAACTCCCCACACCCCAGATTACCCTTTACATGGAAGATTTTTCGAAAGTTTTAATTTTCTCAAAAATGGCTCTAACGATTTTGATTAAAATATCATATGTTTAAGATATTTTTATGACAAATAAAATGTATATCTTGAATTTTCTGGGAATGTCTCCAAAAGTATTCTTCATTGTGAACGACTTTTGTATAACTGGTAAACCATAAGAGATAGACAAAATTTTACTGCACAAAAACTGTAGATCGCATTAAAATACACAATTTATGTCATATACATTTTTTTTTGTTGAGTGAACCATTTTCGAGATATTGCTTGTTATTCCCTTAAATTTTTCAATACTTATTTTCTCAAATGGGAATTCGTTATTCATTTTTTTGTCTTGGATATGCAAAGAGTATTAATCTGTGGCAAAGGGAAAGGTGCTGCACCTAGCAACCAGCTATTAAGAGATATGTATGTGCTTAAAGGCTACTGTATTTCCAAATTGCCCTTGTAAATATACATTTCCCTTACATCTACAAGAAAATTAGCGTTTGTATAAATAGTTTGTACAAGAGTAGAGAAAGTCATGTGAGTGTAACACATCAGATTTTTATACATGTACATTATCTCTTTTGTCGTCTGTACTGTCAATGACCTCTTCACAGACCACCATAATAACTCAGCTGTTTCTTGGAGTTCCATGCTTATATTTGTGAATCACAACATATCTTGATAAGTTTATGCTGAAGTATTACATTATGTTAATGTTTAACTTTCAGCGTGAATGGCCCCTTTCTATCATTGTATTATGATTGAATTCATTGTTAAAGGGGGAATCACTGCCACAGAAATTCATCAGTGCATGTGTGTGGCAGCAATGTAAGATGGGTAAAACATTTTAAAGATCCATTGATGGATGATGTTATTACAGAAGACTGGATGAAACTGCAACAAAATTTGGCATATGACAGTGCCCATCCAAGGACTGATCAAGAGTTCAGGCTACTGGAAATTGTGTCCCTGTTTACTGACCAATGGCAACCCCACCACCAAAAACTCTTAGGAGATATGGAAAACGAGGGAGAAGATTTTCTGTTGAGTGATGAAAATGGTTCCATCATTATATGTCGAAAACAAAATGGCAGGGTATGGAATACCACCACATTATTCCCCCATCAAAAAAGAAAGGCAGGATAGTGTCATCAGTTGGAAAAGGGTTGATGGTTGAGGAATTTCTTGAAACTGGGACAGGCATGAATACATCTTGATTGCTCATTATACTTGATAACTTCCATTGTGAACTGTGCACAACAATGAGAAACCCCACATACCATTAGGTAATTTGGAAAATGGTAAGGGAACTTCTTCCCAATCCTGACTTAGAACTCTCCGATTATCAACTTTTTGGTGCTGTGAAGTAAGCCACGTAGCATCAATAAAGTAGTGCGATATACCTTTCACAGTGTTCAAATGGTGCATCTATAACAACCCTTCTCAAAATATTGCATAAAATAATCCAAAAAATTGAGACCAATTGGAAAAAATGTATAAAAATCTAAAAATTAAGGTGATACATTTGCTTTTCCAAAACTAATTGAAAAGATTTATAATAAACGTTACTATGGATTATATAAGCGAACTCAGAGGTCATATAAAACGCTTGCTAAAAGCATATACTGGAGGTAGCACACAAACTAATGTGTTACATTCACGTGACTTTCTCTACCTATGATCATTTCTTTTTATATAGCTTCTATAAACCATTACAAAAGTTTATCAAGATAAACATTTACACAAATAGTTTCATTATACGTTTTATTGTAGGTACAAGCTTATAGATGAAATTGAATCAATAGACAGATATATAACAATAAATATTTGTAACAAATCTTCACTTGTCTTGATAACCATTAATTAAATCCAACTGAAGGACATGTTTCAAAATCCAATCGATCTCATCATCAGTTTCATTTTTCGACTTGTTTATTTATGCTGTTACAGCTACTGCCACTAGGTGACTAATTGTTGGCTATTGTATTGCCATCTACTGAAAGTAATACAAATTTGTTAATGGAATCAATTGGCACATCATTAAATCTAAATTTATTTTGAGGAACTAAAATCAATACAACATAGCATTTATCAATTAAATTGTTTGGATTGTGACCAGGTTTATATTGGAAAAACTAAACGACATTTGGAAACCAGAGTCAAAAACATTTCAGGAATATTAAATACAAACAAACTTATAAGTCAGCTGTAGCACATCATTTTGGTAATGAAATAAATCTTGAAGTTACCTTATTGAAATATTTAAATGTACCCATAGATTTAATGGCATGGGATAAAATATTTATTTTAAAGAATAAAGACTGTGTAATGAATTCTGAAATACTGCAACTGATTCTGTTTACAAATTTGTTTTACTTCCAGTAGATGGCAATACAATAGCTAGCAATCCGCACCTAGCAGCTGTAACTGTAACAACGTAAATAAATGAGTCGGAAAATGAAGCTGATGATGAAATTGTCGAAACGTCTTTCAGTTGGATTTAATTAATGGTTATCAAGATGAGTGAAGTTTTGTTACAAATATTTACTGTTAGGGGAAGGTGGAGCAAGAGTGCCATGTTAAATTTCAAACACTATTTTCTTCCTCTAAACAGAATCATACGTATTTTTTTCCCTGTATATAAGATAAGCTATCATTACACAAGAACATGATAAAGTATTAAGGCAGACTCTCCCAAACATTCTGAGATATTTTGACTTACATAAAGAAACGTCAGCTGACACTCTTGCCCCATAGACTGGGGTAAGAGTGCCACATACATTGAACAAACTGAGACATCATTATTCCCTACAAATATCACAAATAAACATTCCTTTCACGTCACGTCAATCTGTATGAGACATTCCTTTGCATTCTTGACACTGAACCATTGGCTCATCAGGTGGATCTGATAACCTTTCTTGGCAAATTAAGAAAAAGTAGACATCGTCTTTTTTCTGGTCTTCAGTAGTTCTCTGTGATGTTGCAGTATCACACCTTGGTTTCTTCTTCTGTATCTTTGATTTTAACAGAACCTTTGTGGTGGTTGAGCGATTAGTAGAAGCTTGTTTGCTTTCAAGCATTTTTTATGTGGGCTGCTGGTCAGGATAACCGATTTATCAGGTTTTCTTCCTCTTAGGATGTGAGTTTTAGGAAAAGGTCTTCTATGAATTGGAAGTGGGGAAATGGTTTCAATGCTGGAGTTTTGGAAACAGGTTTAATTTTATCTGCTTCCTTTTCATCAACGAAGTAAAAGCTTTCCCTCGAAGTAGAAGCTATAGGAATGGACTCCTTTGCATTCCTTCTCTAGGGGCAGGATGCTTGAATCTTCGGTATTTTCAATATCCATTTTTCTCTGTATTTCTGATTTATAAATTTTGTAACAATGAATTGTTTGTACTATGTTCACAGTACGGGGTAAGAGTGTCACTCTGGCACTCTTGCCCCAGAGTCAGCTGACACTTTTGCCCCAGCTGCACGGGATTATATTTGGTGACACCATGGAGTGGCGGCTGCATACACTATTAACTCTTCGCGTGCAATTGGATTCTCATATAAGTGGGGTTAAGCCATAATAACTGAGATATACCAGAAACTACCTTACCTAGAAATAAATTGGGTTTCCTGTCATGGAAATATAAGATCACAATTATGAAAAAAATACTTTATGATACAACAAAAACAATAAATTTCTAGAGCTGCTGTAATGCACAGCCCAACAAACATGCCATCTAACTCAGTGTACCCAACCTTGCAACAAAGTCACTAAGCCCATATTTTTGCACTTAAAGGGGGGTGACACTCTTACCTGATATGGCACTCTTGCCCCACCTTCCCCTAATAGTTTCATTTATACGCTTTATTTCTGAACAAACAGATGTTTAAAAGCTGGATGCCAAGAAATTAGCATTACCAAAAAGAAAAGTGCTATGATAGCCAACAGAGGGTGCAAAAGTAGAATACCAGGCAAGTGGTTAGAAAGAATTTACAACATGGTAGTAGGGACTAAAATGCTGTATGGTATGGGGCGGGCTGGATGGAGGGTGGGAATATATACATTCTGCACATACAACATTTTGCAGGGAAATATTACGCTTACCCTCGGCAACTGTAAGGGAGGCAGCTCAAATCAAGACAGGGAGAGTGTTAGAGCACTGAAATGTTCGTACAAAATGTTAAATCTAGATAAAAGTAAAGTCTTAAGGCAATATTTACTGTATCAAAAAAAGAGCTTAAGAACCAGTGGAGGGGCAGTCTTCGAAATGGACCAGGATATTGAGGAAGAGGAAAATAACACAAAGGGGTTTTGGAAGGCTGCAGGAAAAACATTTGAGGATACAGAAATACAAAAACTCTTTAGTGCAATAGCAGATAAGAGCTCCCTGACATTTGGATAAAAAGCTCATGGGAAAGAGAAACACATATAGATAAGCTAAATAAAAAGGAATGAGAGGGCACTGCATGGTTAAGAACTGTGTTTTGAGATTAAAAGGATTTAGAAATGATATACCCCAGGACCAATGTCCCTTATGTGGCGATAAGAACAATACTGAACATATAATATTTGAATGTAAAGGGACTGACATATGGAAAAAACATTTCTATCAGAAAAATGATTTAAAGTCAGCAGAAAATGTACGATAAGTGGTTTGTCCTGTAGAGATAGTAAGAAATTAAGTTAGCAAGTGGAATTGAAAGTGAAAAAATCTGATGTGTTACTCACATGACTTTCTCTACTCTTGTACAAACTATTTTTACAAACACTTATTCTCCATATGTTTCGTGTTAATCGACATGTTAATCTTATTGCTAATTTTCTTGTAGATGCAAGAGGAGTTGCTAGGTTTTAAGCGATAGTCAAATGTTTTAAGAGGTGGTTGCTATGTGGAGTATTGCATTCTCTTTGTATAACCAGGACAAAAAAATGAATAACGAATTTGAGAAAAAGTATAAGTATTGGAAAATTTAAGGGAATAACAAGCAATATCTCAAAAAAGGTTCACTCAACAAAAAAAATCTATATGACATAAATTGTGTATTTTAACGCGATATACATTTTTTGTATAGTAAAAGTTTGTCTACCTTTTACGGTTTACCAGTTATGCAAAAGTCGTTCACAATGAAGAATACTTTTGGAGACATTCCCAGAAAATTCGAGATATACATTTCATTTGTTAAGAAAATAACTTAAACATGTGATATGTTAATCAAAATCATTAGCCATTTTTGAGAAAATTAAAATTTTCGAAAAATGTTCCATGTGAAGGGTAATCTGGGTTGGGGGGGGATTTTCTTGAAAACCTTTGTGTCGCATCTCTGGAAGATAATGAACCTAAATACCAAGTTTGGTGTTTATCCGACTGTTTGTTTCTGAGTTATGCTGTTCACAGACACACACACGGACATGTTTCCAAAAATGCTTTTTTTGGATTCAGGGGGTCTCAAAACATGTATTTCCAGTGAAATCTCGATATCGAATTTTTGGGTGGAATACAATACTTCCCCTACTTACTGTATGTAGTAGAGAAAGTAAAAAGAACACAAATAGTTATCTACAGTAGATCTACTTTCAGACAGGCAATGAGCCATGTAATTTGCTTAGCCTTGAAATTCCATGACATTGTGAGAGACAACTCAGTAGTGACAGCACTTTGAAAATCTGACAAAAATTCAAACAAGTAATCATATATACCTATCTCAGAAATGGCTGAAGTTATTTGAAATAAATTGTATATTTTAAAGAGACCTATACTCTTTGTGTGATAAGGTTTTGCTTACGTTTACCAGTTACACAAAATTCCTTCCAAATGAAGAGGAGTTCACAGAAGGATATTACCAAAACATTTAAGATGTATATGTTATTTGCCATGTAAACTTCTTAAATATATATTTTAATCACAATACTTTGAGCCATTTTTGACAAAACTTAAAATATTAACATTTTTCCACATAAAGGGTAGTTTGTTCTACCTACTTGTATGTGATAGAGAAAGAGAGTTTTTGTATCAGCAGCCACTCCAGCAATGCTGGTAATTCTTTCAACACTATTCCATTCAGTTACTTCATGTCATCCTATTAACTATATGTTTGGTTCAATTCTAGTACCAGCTGATATTTTATGACATTACAGCCCTTAAAGGGAGCACTTAGTCTTCAAAACTGAGTGGGGGACCCATAACATTTCTACAACATGATTTCCCTTTAATTTCATTGAATACTGATATCCCTAGCAATATATTTGGTGTACACAAGACAGAACTTATGCTATAGGATCTGATGAAACTTCTCATATCCTTTTGTTCAGACCACTGCTGACCTATCTGGACAAAGTTGCTGCATAAGACTCACAGTAATTCTTCAGATGGCTCCGAATATTATGGTGATCAACAATAAGCATGATAAATATCACACTTGCAAATACATTTGGCTAATCTGCTCTTAGTTCTCTTCCTTGGTGATGAAAATGATGTGTTATATGTCCAACAGAATAACGCCAAAGCCGGTAACATACTCAGCCTCAAGGCGTAGCCGAGAGATTGAGGGCCCTCAGCCTCAAAGCATAGCCGAGGGATGTTTTTTTAGGAGAGGAGTGTAGCAGTTGTGGAAGCGATAACAGGGCGTAGCCGAGGGATCTGCACGCCTAAAACTTGAATGATTCACGTTCACAGAAACAACAGCACATCCCATATTTGGTGAATTTCGCTTTTTATGTTCCTACTTTGCATGTGATTTAGCGGAACAAATGGCTACGTTTGTTGTGTTCATAACGCGATTTGCCTAGTAAAAGTAAAGCACCTAAAAGGGGCGGGAAGGTGCGCACTAGCTGCTGAAGACTTCTAAACTCACTCTTAAGGTATTTTATTCACTTTCCTATTGCTTATATAACCACTTTCAACAAAGAGAACTAAGAGCAGATTAGCCATACATTTTTATGTTTTGATTTTATGTATTCTTCCAGGAAACTTCATATTTTAAGGGTTACTTCCATTACTGTTTGGGTAAATGTGCATGTTTGTTACAGTTCCTTACATATGCATTACAATTACAAAAATGCACCCTGGATAAAACATAGTATCTATGACAAAATTACCAAATTGCAACAGAACAAGATCCCTAAATGACAACTATTAATTCACACACATGGTATTTTTACCTTTCTTTCTAACCTCCACAGTCGGCAAACTTGTAACCTTTCCCCCAAGTACTTTGTGCTCTATAGGAAGTCCATGGCAGTCCCAGCCTGGCACATAATGAATCCTATGTCCTTGAAGAAGCTTGTACCGAATTATGGTATCTTTAAGTATCTAGAAAACACAAAACACACTTTCAGCTAGTTCCTCTCTGTATCAAATGCACAAGAATTTATCAAAATGGTACATGTACACTTACCTTATTAATTGCATGGCCCATGTGAGGTTTGCCGTTAGCATATGGGGGGCCATCATGGAGCACAAATTCTGGTCCCTGCACATTTTCCCTCTGCCAACTGTACAATTTCTGGAATCCACACTTCTGTAACATAACCAAGTTTCCAATCAAAGTACCTTAATTGTATTACTGTTGAAGAACATCAAAAGGGTTTTATGCAGTACTAGGGTCCGATGAAAATACGATTAAAGTTTAAAGGATAGTGGTTAAATTACCTTATTAGTGTTTTGGAGTACGTGTGGATTGTTACGTTAAGGGTTCTATAATTAATCTGCAAATCATTCGAGTTTTAGACGCGCAGATCCTACGGCTACGCCCTGCCGTCGCTTCGCGGTTGCCTACAATATATCCTTCGGCTACACTTTGCGGCTTAGGGCCTTCATTAGCGTATCAGAAACCAAAGGTTAGGAACACCATCACTTTGGCGGACCCTAGTAATGCAGCTTACCCAAGAAATCTCTCTGATATTCAGTATGAGTAGGGACCACTTTAAGGTAAAGTTAGGTTAGGTTCGTACACATTAATCACCTAATTGCTTGAAGAGGTACATACACCTTGTATATGCACCAAACTATTTCAATTCTTGTAAAATGTAAATAAAAGTACCTTGTATATGTACCTATCTCTTTCAATTCTTTTTTGAGAATCTAAACGTAAGGGAAACTCCGTTTTTGGCAACGCAACCGTATTCGTATACTTCTTTTTCTTCGCTTCTGAACCATTTTGTGACAATCTCCTGGTGGCTAAGTAACTGTCAGACTTCCGAAAATTACAGAGTGGGACTAATAATTTAGTTCGTAATTTCAATTCATGCCAATTAATTCGTACAGCCATAATTCCTCGTGTTTGAATTCTAAACACGATATCAGGTATACCAACAACGCAATAAAAACCATCCAAGTAAAATCTTTTATTATCCACCTTTGATAAAATATATTTTATCATATAATTATACGTGTTGCACTAATAGGATCGTTATGTATTTAAATACTTTTTTCATCCTGAACTAAACTCAGTAACATTCAAATGAATTATTACGAATGAAAGTTCTTAAGGCCGGATGCTAAAAGAGACATTTTGAGAATAAACAATGGATACTCCGCATTTTAAAACATTCTATTGTTATATCTCCATATTTTTTGTTTTATGCAAATTATATTTTTATCTGCCACCATAAAAAAAATGTAATGCGTGAAGTAAAATGCGTCCTTTAACCGGGAGGACATATCGGATGGTGAATGAACTGGTTAAAAATGAAATGATGCTCAAAAGGGCCCAAGGTCCTCCCGAGGTTCGCTACCCGAAATTCAGCTTCTCAGATTGAGGAAAAACCCTGAAAACTTAACAAGGTTATTCACCCTAACGAGATTCGAATGAACGAATATAAACGAAGATCTGTACCTGATCTCTCCTTGAAAGAGGGAAAAGAAATTCAGCTAAATCGTTTTATTAAATTTCTGAAAATGACAACGTATTACAGAATGAACTGCAAATCCAGGGTAAGCTAAATTACTTGCCAAAGTCAAAATTGGATATACATTTCCGATCCCTCTGGTTGCACCAGGCTTGCATTCCTTTATTTAATGACATACATTAAAGTTGTTTATTGTTAATTTACAGCGGTTCTTTGTAGCTTTTGCCAGTGTTTTTAAGGCAATAGCCAGTTTTGAATTGATATAATCAAACTAGATGACACTTTCACCAGAGGAACCAAAACTTAATAGATCTGCGGGTGTGAGAATCTGAGGTTGAGGGCACAGAACAGCAAACTAGTTTAGGGAGTACATTTGGTGTTCTGTGGAGTACATATACTACGAATTTCTTTCAGTTTCATGTTTCCAACTTGCGACTATAGAGAGCACTATCGGCTGTTTAATGTCACGGCCGCCTAAAATAACCTCTACAGTGAAGAGTCTAATATACCCTATATGGATCTAATATACTGTACCCCGGGAATGAGAACGAGAAAGGTAAAACCACAGATACAGTAGATTGGCAATCTCCTCACTATGCAATGTCAGTAATGAAACCGGCTTTGCGCACGGCCGCCATGGTTTATCATATGTTTTTGAAAGGAGTAACCTCGCATGGATTTAATGCGAACAAAAAAAAAAACAAGCTTTTGTGGTGTAAAGTGTTGGATTAATCAGTAAATTTATACATTATCTTCAAATCAATATACTGGAAAACACGTATGTGGTGTTTGGATGCAATTTCCCTTATAGCAAGAGGAAAAACAGAAATAAAATGAGATGTTTCAGTACATACGTTAGTGTAATTATTTAAGGCCCTTTTCGGCGGTAAACTTCATGAAATATGTTATGTACTATCAACAAAATGATTCTGTATTGTTTATTAATTTTAGGTTTCCAACTCGGGAAATAACTAAGAGAACATTTGTAAAGGCAACACGTAGAAAGAATTCAAACCCACTCTGGCTTCTGCTATGTACTCCCAGCACTTTGGGCCAAACGATTCGAACCTAACACATTTTATATAAAGGTTTTCTTAGTAACTGCTTCATTCTTGAGCTCAAAATGAATATAAGCATGATTTTAAATATGGCGTCAGAATGGCGCATTATACATATATGATTATAAGTACCACTAGAATTTGTATATAAATTTAGTTATAAAGTTATCTTGCGTGTACGTAATATCTGTACACGTTTCTCTAAAACAAGTCTTGCTAATCAGTTCATGAGCGCGAAAGAATTGGAATCAAGTTATGTGGTTGTGATACCAGACCCTTGAGGATAGGAGACGTATTCCTAGGACTCTGGAATGGACATTATTATTATCACAGCATTCCATGACGAAGTTCCTAATTAATAGTATCACACATTCTCCGAAATATTTAAGCCTTTGCTGTAAGATACGTTATAGATTTTTGTTACATCAACAGTGGTTTTAGATCAAGGAATAGCAGTCAAATTTAGTTATGACTTTGCCGCGGTGTTTGGTGTAGTAATACCAGTTTGTCAATAATGTTTGACAGGCCCAAAAACGTGGATGTATAAAATATTCGTTTAACTAGCAATCTCTACTTCAATTTTTATTGTTCTTTACTTGAAAAATTTGGTAAAACAATGCGTTTGACAGAGTGATTAATGCAGGGCATTGTGACACAAGATGGCGGCTCTGGCTACTGCGAAGCAGCTATCATTGTCGCCCTGTGGTTAAAACTTGGGCCCGGAAAGGCTTCTCGTCGATCACGAACGCTCCAACTTGAATACATGTGTTTCAATTTTCTCGTTCTTGTTGGTTGTGAACCAGCCTTAGAGTGGGTTAGTAGAAAAACTATGAGTTATTAATGTCAGCGATCCAGCTGTTAAATACATCCATGGTCGGGGCGACCGCTTTCACTACTAATGTGGAAAGCGTTCCTTTGAAGTGGCTGTGAGTAAGGTCGCATCACTTATAGTCGTTACCAAATTAAAATTCTGTCGCTTTCGGCCTTGTGAAGGGCTCTAGCATGAACCTTGGACCATGAACCAAAACGCATAAAACCTATATAGGTATAGATTTTTTATCCTATAGAGCTAAAAATCATACATCGGTTAAAATTGTTGCCAACCATTGCAAAGGAAATAATTGTGGTACTTGAACTTCACGGCAAGACCATCCAGGTACAATTGCCCTACGCTTTGCTTGCTTATTAAAATAATATTATGTCACCTCTCCCCGTGTGTGTAGTATTTGAATGCAAGCGCAGATTTAACCACGGTTATTACATAAAGAATAAAAATAAAAATAATTATTAAGCAGCTTACCAGTACCATTGAACAAAGCCTTGGCATTTAAAAATAACAAAGAAATTACTTTTTCATTTTTAGCATCTCAATTGATAGTTTGCTTCTTTTGTCATAGATTTTCTTACTTTGCATAACTTTTTCACAAATGTATACGCGTGCGTTACGTATAGAATATGTTCCGTGAATGGCGAGAATATCCTTTTGCAGCTAGAACATGAAAATTGATTCCTTTACAGTTTATTTTTTTACATTACGTAAGAAAACCCTGTAAAGGAAACAACTGCATTGTTTAAAAACGTTTTATTTAATAAGATTTTTAACGGTATGTGTAAAATGTTAGAATTTCAGTGTACGGTGGCTCTACCTGCCTCCCCTATGATATTGCAATGTGGTACGTCCCAAAACGCGCGCTTACGAACGACGCAAGCACATTGGCTTCATTAGAAGCCAGAAGCCCGCCGAAATGCAAAGGCGAAATGTAACGCGGTAAGAATTTACTTGGTAAATTCTCTTGGTTTGGAATCTTTAACGTGCTGTTATCTATTCAGTTGGACATCATACATGTTTTTCTATTAATGTTTGAATATGTGCATTCATTCTAAATTTATTAGTAAGTTTTATATGGAATTAAGTTACAAATGTATATCTTTGCTTTGCTTGATAAGGCAACTAAATTCCAATATGTATTAACGTTTAAAAATTAGTTACATTTTAAAATCTATTAATTTGTGTGCTTATTGAAACAGCTTCATTTTACTTGCTTTAGCTGTCATTTATCATTATTGCATTGACCTGCAGAAGATTTACAGATTTTGTGAATTATCCTGGTGCACACTTTCAGGTATTGCCTGCTTTATCTTATTGAATTTACAACTTGTTTGCAATCAATGCTTCTCTCCAGGAATAAGAAGTTTAATTTCAAATTTGTTAGGTATTCTTGAGCTTGTGGTTATTGAAAATGCTGAACCATGGAAAAATTAAGGTTTTCCCGATGTTACCTACTGCATTCACATTTTATAGATATTGCACCAAATTGTTGCTCTATATTTCAGTATTTTCATTAGGTTACTGACTTGATCTTCTGAAGCATGGCAATAGCTGCTTAGTGGCAGTAAAACTATCTCACTTCTCACTACAAGAGGTGTTTCTGTTTCTTCTTGCCTCATTTATATGAATGCACAGTTATAACATCAGAAAATTCTAATTCAAAAGATTTGAAATTGGCCTTCTGCTCCTGTTATTTCTGTAACCACTGGTGTCAGTCTTCTAGCAAGCAATTACATAATTCTTTGTGCCAATTGTTTTGTGGACTAAGCTAGCAAACTATCGTTCCTCATTAATGGACTCGACAGCTTCTATGCTGCAGTATTTTATGATTGGGGCACTCACTGTTTATTTTAAATGTTGTTTTCTTTTCTATTTATTTCTTCCATGTAAAACTTGTTCATTTAATCCTGTTCAAAATTTGTGTGCCAGTATTTTTATTGGCTATGAACATAATTTTAAGACATTCACATGGAGCCCATTAGCTCTTGTATCTCTCCTCTGCACACCATGTTTGTACTGTAACCCTAGTGCTGTCATCATTTTGTCAATTTCTCCAGTTCCCTAGTCCATATAGCAATTGTTCTATGATGTTTTTTTCTAAGAATCTTCAATGATCACAATGTCGTTCATGTAGAACAAAAGCTAGGATTACTTCCGTCCATTTTGTTTTAATCATTACACACTTTAGCTTTCTTGTTTCCTTTACTGTTCCTCATGAGTGATATATCTGATTAGCTTTGCAAAGTTAGAGCTGTCCTAAGGAGTCTTATTTGAGTTTATGCCAGCCACATCTTTACTACCATGATAAGTGCTGATCTTTCAAAGAGATCACAAGGTTTTCTACAACTTTGAACACAGTTTTGGATCCTGATTCTTTTATGTTACAGAGCTTCTATTGCATTATACTGATAAACAGCTTCAAGAATGCATATTTTTGTTATGCCACAAATATACAAACTGCAATGCTCTGCTTATTTATTTATTTATTTTGTAATTTTGTTTAAGAGGCTTCTGTGTGTGGTTTCTGTATACTAGAAGTAGTATTAATTGTAGTGGTAATAGTAGTAGTTGTAGCAGTAGTATAGTTGTAGCAGTAGTGACAGCATTAACAAGTAATATTGGAAGAAACACACACAGAGACTCCATTATTTACTTTATTTTCTTTTTCATTTTTTGTTTCTTTGTCAGACATTGCAGTGGTGTTCTTGTAACATACCAACAGGCTGCATATCAAGCAGTGGCTTTGAATTAAATGATGTCTGTCTGGTTTTAGAGGAATGTATTTCCTCGGTATATTTTGTTTTCTTTAGTAAAAATAAAATGGGGACAGCATCCCAGAATTTAATATAAGAAGACTAATTTTTTGGCATTGTTCAAATAGACATTATCCTCTTTAGCATTTCATTATAACCTACATGATTTCTGCTGAAATGTTTGCTGGCTTCATGAACATTTTTGCTTGTACGAGGGCCAGTCCAAATGTTTTGGGAATGGATGCAATATTAAAAATTTAGATATATGATCATTGCATTCTTTATGCCGTTTGATCCTATCAAACATTTTTCAAATGCTGAACACCATTCTTCTTTGGAGTGACTGCAAATACATTCTTCGTAAGCAGCTACTGCGGCTTCAGGTGACTTAAATCATTCACCTCATTTATTCTTTCATTTTGGGGATAGAAAAAAGTTACATGGGCCAGATCTGGACTGTAGGGATGGTGGTACAAATCTCTGACTCCTGCAGAAATTGGGTTGTTTCTTGTGCAATGTGGCATTGTCATGGTGCAACAAAATTCTACGCAGACCAGTCTTAGTACGCTTTTTTCTCAGTTCATTGAGCACTTGTGGCAGACATTTTATGGTGTAACATCTAGAAGTAACAGTCTTTTGTCCCGCAAGTGGAATCGTCACAATATGGCCACTTGCTGAGAATAAGGAACAGATCATCTTCTTGGCAACACTTCTTGTTCGCTTCACTTTTTTTTGGAGGATTTCCTCCTGTTAAGACCCAGACCGATGACTGTCATTTAGTTTCTGGATCATACTGGTAACTCCAGCTTTCATTGCCTGCTACAATGTTGAATGTTTTTGGATCTTCCTCCATTGAATTTTTCAATAATTTCCTGGCACCATTGCACACGTGCTTGTTTCTACTCATTTGTGAGATGGTGGGTGATCTGGCAACTGCACTGATGTCAAGCTTTTCTTTCAGGATTGTTTTCACTGCTGCCGATCAAATATTTAGGGCTTCTTGAATCTGATCATATGTGCAACAATGATCTTCCAGCAACAAGTGCTCTGCTGTCATCCTCTATGAAATAGTCACCACATTGTCTGTTTTTAAAACACTGCATCTCAAGATGCCTTCAGTCATACTGCTTGTATTATTTTTTGAAGACAGTCATTTGATTGTTCATTTCTACATGATGTATAGCACAACAGACCATGGTCAACCAAACCACCCATCAGCCTCATATGAGGGTGAATGATTGTCAAAATTATACCTCGGAACATGTTGTATTACTTGGATATGGCTGCCCAGTCTTGTTTTTAAACTCTTATATCTGCAAGTGTTTTCAGGTGTATTTTTTCCTGTTTTTCTTTTAAGAGATTTTTATTCTATCAGCTGTTTGTTTAAACATCAAGACGATTACAAATCTTGCTGTAGTAGTTTCAATGTGTGGCAAGCCTGACTACATGCACACTTCATCTCTGTGGTCTGAACTCAAATTGTCTATTATCCCAAAAGTCTGAACCTGACTCCTCAGCAATTTGTTTGGTTTTCTTCTCTTACTTTTCCAGCTGCAAGTATTTTATTGCTGTATCACAACTATTCATCAGTGTATCTATCTCTTTTTATATTTATTATCAGTTTTATTAATATTCCAATTTGATAAAATGCATTGAATTGTTAGGCATTTTTCCTTCCTTTTCTGAGCAGAACTGATGGCAAGGGCAGTTAAATTCATCAATATGGTTTACAGCAATATTTCATAGTACATTTAAATACAGTGTTTCATATTTAACGACCTGGGTTCAAACATTATTTGTGGCCAGTCTGCAAACCAAAGCTGTAAACTACAGTTCTCTTCTATTATTTGTGCCAGTTTCTTACAAATATTAGATCTTTTACTATACCTCAGAACTATTTTCATTTGTCCTGGAGTACTGAAACTTTTCCTGATATATCTCTCTACATGTTATCTTTCATTTTTCAATCTCCTATAATCAATTTCTATTGCTTCTCTCCAATTTTGTGTTTTACCTATTGTAATTCATATAATGGAGTTATTCGACGTCTGATTCTGCTTTCAAATAAAAGATGGCTGTAATTTCAATAACATTTCAAAATTATATTTTTTATATTTCATACTAAGAATGAGTATTAGTATTTTAAGGATTCCAAACCTTGTCGGAGTGTTGTGTTTGGTACAAGCAGCGACATCTGCAAGATATCTGGTGGAGAAGGATTCATCGTCACACCAAGAAGGTACAGAATAATTTATTTATTTAATTATCTACTTATTATTTAGCATTATGCATAATGGAATAGATGTAATGAAAGTATAAAAGTACAGAAAATTTATAAAATTCTAAAGATTTGTAAAATAGGAAAGAAAACAGAGAATAGTAATTTACAATACGTGTATCGTACAACGTTTTATCTACTTCAGTTATGCGATGTCAAGTTTTTTTGTTTACTTTAGTAAATTATATTTTTATTTCAGATGTAGTATTGCCAATCACTGGAACATTGATACATAGTTTATACGTGTGTGTAGTGGGTCATGCATAATTTGATAGACAATTTGTTTGTTAGTTTTTGTTTAAAACTGAAGAACATGAGTACTAGGTGAATTAAATAAACTTGAAAAATGAATTCTGATGAAGATATTGCAGACACAGCTAATTCTGTTATAGATAGTTTAATTCCTAATAAATCCCAACTCTGTATTATTTATGTATGGCTCACAATGTGCAACCAGTTTCATGATAAGAGTTACATTATGAAAAATATTGCGTAATAGATGCTTCATTATGAAACTAGTTGTATAATGAGGTACCATCACAAAACTAGTTAGGTAGTGAATAGGCTTATGTTTTTTTTAGTATTGTAAAATCTATATTATGTAATAAAGTAGACAAAGTAAGTTATATGCCTATATGATTATTGATGAAACCTCATTATTTTATTACAGGTTCTCTCTGGGAGTTTGTCATCAGGACTTGAAGACGCTGAAAGGTAGGAGAAGAGTTGCGAGTTACTTACATGTATCATCATTGTATCACTGCTGGACCAACAGACAATCTGTGTTTTGTTACAGCTTCCTTTGCAGGTATTTCTCACCGGTGCTTGAAGACATCGAAAGGTAGGAGAAGAGTTGCCAGTTACCCGCATGTACAGCCGCTGTATCATTAATCTGGCATCGCTGTAGGACCTCCACATGCCTGATGCGACCAAGTTTAAAGATGCACTTCCCTTGAGTGCTATGTTTGTATTAGCAGATGTGCTCATAGGAATGTATCTGGGGGCCACAGGTGACTATCTCCCCGGGATCCTGCACCCGACTTGGGGGCTGTGGAGAGTATGTTAGGGAGTAGAGTAGACAGCCAATGGGGGCCTGTGGGGTGGGTGCTGTCACTAACCCAGTCCTCCCCTTTGCCATGGTTAGGTCGCGGTAATAACAATATCTTGTAAGTGCGCCAGGACGGGCGAAACCTGGAACCAGCTACCTTTGCGTCCCGCTTGATTCCTCCATTGGCTGGGCGATGCCAGACACATGAACAAGGGCCATACATGCATTGAGAGAATTGTGCTGCCATCTTGTGTTGTTTTCTTCTGTTTCAGCTTTCAGGTTATAACAAGGTGAGGTATCTCATATATTGTATTTGTGTGTTTGTTTCTTTGGTGGCATACTTCTCTCAGCAACTAACAGCTAAAGTGAAAGCGTATCTTTGGCTGTTCTTATAATCTTATGTTCAGAACTTGTAAATATTAAGCATTTTTGTTTGCACCAATTACCTTTCCAGACATGCCCTCCAGGAAGACATGGTCTGATGATACCAGCTACTGAATTGTTGGTTATGTGAGTATGGTATGTGGCTCTAGGGGCAGTGTGAGGTTAGCTAACCATTAGGTAGGGTTTAGTTAGGCGAAGCTCCAGAGCTCACATAGCATCAACATACCCAACAAAACCCCATTTTGTAAACTTAATAATGTTTTCTAAATTTTCCTGGAATGGAACAGAGTTCCTTAATTTTTCCCCCTTCTTGCCCCTGTACTTCACCGTGGTTTGGGGGTGGCAACAAGCAAATATTCACTTGTGTCTTATCTTTACAGAGCAATATGTTTATATGTGTGAACGTTCTACAGTTTTACTTGCTTCATACACACAGTGAACACACGTGCATAAAAATGTATTCTTTATTCTTATTCTTAGTATTCTTTATTCAGGATTTGAAAAAATTATATTTATCTACTAATATAATAATCAATGATGCTTTAGTTCGTAGTTACTAGACAACAAAACCTATACTTTATATTCTAACATAACGTAAAGTACACTTTAATGATGATCATCTATATCTTATTTTCTTTGATAATACAGGGTTATTCAAAAAGAAGGAACAGACTTTAAATATTTATTTCTAATGAACGACAACAGATGGCAACACATGCGATACATAACTGAATAGAGAAAAGTTAAAAATGTTATTTTGTGTGTTCAGAATGAGCACCATTTGTTATGCGAGAATGAACAGTGCTTTTCCGCTTGCTTATGCAACCATCATCTACGAATTTATTGTATCAGTTGTAAATGTTTTATAACGAGGCAGCTCGTTGTTGAACTTACAACGAAATGCATGCTGCAATGAAACAATGGATTCACTCTTTGCATAATGCAGCACTCAAAATGACTTTTCCTGTAGCGTTGCCATTTTCTCGTAAACAAACACAGTGCCGCTGTAGGCACTGAATGGAACTACTAGTTAAAACTTTGAACTTTCCTCTATTCAATGATGTGTCGCTATCTATTGTTGCTCATTAAAAATGAATATTTAAAATCTATTCCTTCATTTTGAATAACCCTGTAATATGCATTAAAACAAAATGTTCTCCCCTAAGTGATAGTTATTGTATTATTACAACCATTTACTTATTGGAGGCACATTTTCTCTATTATCTGAAGTATCGTTTTTCACAACTCTGCCTGTAATTGAACTTCCTTCCCTAAGTAATAGATCAGCAATTTTCTTCTTACCCTCCACACTTTCTTCTGCAACAGTATTTGATTTCCACTCTTTTAAAATGTTTCCCTGATGAACTGTAAAAAAATTACCTCCTTCACTCTACTTTAAATTCACATATGAAACTAGCATCCAAAATTGCAGAATATAACAAAAAGTTTGTTGTTTTATCGTGTCTTTTTTTTCTCCAAAGCACACATTACTCTTTCTCTAAACATATCTTTTCCGCAATAAATAAATGTCATTAAATATACAACATATACGTTGATATTGTAATGAAAAGAAGCTAGAAACAGTGATGTGTATTGAATTTATTTAAAGGTGAGTCGGAATTGTTACACTAACATCACTTAAGTTTACTCACTTAACAACTTACTCACTCGACGATGTCGAGTTAACCTTCTGAGGATGGGAACAACGGTTTCCCGAAACATGTTAAGTGAGTAAACTTAAGTGATGTTAGTGTAACAATTCCGACTCACCTTTAAATAAATACAACATATACTCTGAACATAGATAAAATATTGTAGACAACGCGTTACAAATTACGTTTAGTAACTAGTCCTCTGAATAACTATTTCACAGCTTTGTCAGTATGAAAACAAATACATATAATCAGACATAGGAATCTCTAAGAACTAAAGCCAGGACAAAAACAAATAAAGCTAAACTGTTACTGGACTTTAGGCAGGGACATTGCAGGTAACAAACCACCTTCCATTCCTCCTACAGTCCTTTGGCATTTGTAGAGAGCATTCAGTGACGCTTGACCACCGCTGTTTACATTCTTTGTTAAATTAAATTAAATTGAGTTTTATTTATGGACGCTCTTTAACTACTGTGATCCTTAGCGTCCCATTCTATATTGGGTGCGAAAGACCGGTAATTTTGCTCAGAGGCCCCCTTATCAGGGGGTTGAGGTTCTTTTACGTGCCGTAAATCTACGACACGGGACCATCAGCTTTACTTCCCTTCCGAAGGAAGCCATGCTAAGGATTTTTATGCCCGAAAAAATCCATCGCTCTCTGCCGGGTTTGAACCTGCGACCTTGGGAACTAGAGGCTAGCATGTTACCACTAGTCCACGGAGGATGACACATTCTTTGTATTGGCATACCATTTGAGTATAGATAACTTGAAACCGACTGCTTAAGCCTACCTGCAATATGATACTTAAATAGATGAAGAAAAAAAGAACATTAAAAGTAAGATTCCTAACAACTAAAGGTGTACGGCATTCAGCTATTTACATGATCACATATAGATTAAACATCAAAAATAGGTAGAGAAACTAAGAATTAATTACTTATGTGATCATATCATATATATCATTATAAATACGAGAATTCCATGCAAATGCATGCTTTTATAAGATCATTGGACATGGCTCAAACTTAGTACTTATTATTTCATTACTTTCTGATTCAAATATGTGTACTTTTCTACGCATATTTTGGCCTTTTTGGGGATAAAACATGCATAATGCATATATAAGGCATTTTTAGTTTAATTATACATATAATATACATCATTTTGAGTTTAAATGCATGCTTTAATGGTTTTGAGTAGACACCTCAGTTTTTCGATTTTATAATCCTTATTTTTGCTTAAGGAATCAGGATTGAAAAAAGAAAAAACAGGGGGGGATAACAGAAATAGAAAGTTAATTCTCACAATAGGATGATTTTCCCAGAATTTTACCGACAGCCCTCTGCAGACCGCCTGTCATAAACAGATTTATTTATCCACAACAATCACCAGCAAGCATTTGATTTTGCACAATGGACATTTAGCCTTCTATGTCAGATACCGAGACAAAGACACAGCTGCAGAGCAGTCTTGTGGAATTTGAACAAACGTTACTAGCAATTTCAAATTTTTCTAAAACTGAAATCATTCACTAAACTGTCTTCTCAGTGTGTATGTATGAACCTTGTAAGTGATAAATGTCCGTGTTATTCTGTTTGCATGTGTTAATGTGCCTCCCATTAAAAGTTCCAGAAGTGAAGTCCTTGCACAGTGGATAAAAGGAAAGGGTTTTATTATATCAGATGGGGATATTGTATTCTGTGATTATTGCAGTAAAGAGGTAAGCTATCCTTTCTCCGAAAATTTTCAATGGCACTTGTTCTTTCTTTACAAAATTTATTTTAAATAATTAAATAAGAATGCCAGTTTTTTTAAAAACAACATCCTTATAACCGGAAACCTTTTATGATTTCAGATAAAATGTACTAAAAATTTCAAATCAAATGTCGCAAAAAATGTCGCATCTGTATTGCAAGAATGCAAAAAACAAAAGAATCTGCAACACAAAATCTAATCATTTATTACTGCTCCCACATCTAAGGCATCACAAAATAATTTTTACGTGGATTTGTGCGATGATTCTGTAGGGGCAAATATACCACTTGAGAAACCCTTAGGGTTTTTTGGAGAAGTGTACATCAAAAGATCCTTCAACATTTTTTGACATATTTGCCAAAATAAATTTAATTTTGTGTAAAAATAAATGCAAACTATTTTCAGACACGTACAAATACTTGTTGTTTTGCTAACCAGGTATTGGATAAAATTCTCAAGGACTTGGAAACTTCAAGCATACAGACGTTTGCAGATGAAACAACTATCCTATGGGGCGATATGTCATTAACCTAATTGTAGGAAAATTAACTGAAGATGTGCCTGGTCAACCCCATCTAGTATGCTGTAAAGTCTTGCAAAAAGCAAATAACTCCACAGTTACTAGTTTCTTGATGGAATGCTGCCTCAAAAATATTTTGACTAATAAGCTAGGGAACCTCAAAGGAAAAACTTTAGAAATGTTATTAGTTGTTAACTGTGCAAAAATGATAGTGCATATTTTAATGTATTTTTCACTTGATCGAGCACAAATGCATGCATATTTTGGGGTTTTATAGTGCATGGAATTCTCGTCTTTAATCGTTACATATCAAGAGTTCTACAACTGAATAAAATGAGTTAACTAATAAGAATGACCTAAGCTTCTTTTTAAACAATTGAAGTTCTTTTATGTTTTTAATACTCATAGGTAATTTGTTGCATTAACTTTACCAACATCATGTGAAGTATCCCCAAGGCCCAATGCCATCCTCCGTGGTGTAGTAGTTACCGTGTTCTAGTTCTCGAGGTTGTGGATTTTTTGGGGCGTAAAAATCCTTAGTATGGCTTCCTTCGGAAGGGAAGTAAAGCCGGTGGTCCCCTGTCGTAGATTTACGGCATGTAAAAGAACCTCAAACCTGATAAAGAGACCTCTGAGCAAAATTACTGGTCTTTCATGCCCAATATAGAATGGGACGCTCAGGACCTTAGTAGTTAAAGAGCGTCCATGGATAAAAAATAAACAGTGAGGCAGATGTATATATATATATATAACATTGGCATCTTCCTCAGATACACTACCAACCCAACATAATGTGAAATACAAAATAAAACTCAAAACTCTCTGTGACTGTATGAAGCAAGAATAGTTGAAAGTTTTGCATTGTTAATATGCAGCGGACACAAGTGAACATTTGCTTGGCAAAAGCAGGGGCACAAACATAATATACATTTCTCTGAGCTTGTTGCAGGAATCCACAAGAAGATGAAGATAAATTTGCAGAACAGGAAGAGAAAGCTACACTAAGCTCAATTTGCTTTTGCACATTCAGTCACTTCAGCAACTTCATGTAACTATCAGAGTATTAACTAACATTAGATTACTGCTGTGTTACATTCACATGACTGTCTCTACACAATATCGTTTATTTTTATATAGCTTCTACAAACTATTCCTATGTAAGCTTATTTTTCTATCTGCTTCACGTTAATCAAGATAAACATTTGCAGATATAATTTCATTACACATTTTGTTGTGGGTAGAAGAGAAATAGAAGAAGCCGAATAGATAGCCAGTTTAGCTATGCTTTCCACGTCCTTGCCAGAAACAATTGAATAGTGACAGGACTTTATTAGCAGATATCTTGGAAGTAGCCAATGCCACAAAAATAAATTATTTCAGATAAATTTTGTGTCTTAAAGAGATCTACATTTTTGAGTTGCTTATGTTTTTCCTATTATAAAAAATTCCTTCTGAATGAAGAGGATTTCACAGGCTATTCCCAGGAAATTTAAGGTATACCTTTTATTTGTAATTAAATTCCTTATATATGTGGTATTTGAACCAAAATCATTTCAGCTATTTTTGAAACAATTAAAAGTTTTGAAAATTTTTCCATATAAAGGCTTGTTTAGGGTGGGGGTGATTTTCCTTAACATACTCTGAAGTGTGTTTGGAGGATACTGAACTTAAGAACTCCAAGTTTGTTATTTCTCGTACATTTTGTTTTAGAGTTATGCTGTTCAAACATAAACACGCCATTTTCTAAAAATAATTGTTTGATTAAGGGGTCTCAAAATGTGTATTTCTGGTGAAATCTCAACACCAAATTTTTGGATGGAATACAATACTTCCTCTTATTAAAGGTAGGTGACAAACGTAAAAATTAATTTACATGCATATATATTAGGCATTTGAATTAACATTTTCTTAAATTTTAGGTGTTTACAGCCAGTTATATTTACAGAGGAAACAATGACAACAATAATACAACATTTTTAAGATGCAACTACGAAACACTTGTTTTCTGACACTATGACTTTCTTACTACATTTATTAAGTGAGGGAAGTATTGCATTCCAATTTGATACCAAGAGTTCACCAGAAATACATGCTTGCCCTGAATCCAAATAAATCGTTTTTGGAAATGTGTTTGTCTGTCTGTGAACAGCATAACTCAAAAACAAAAAGTTGGATAAATACCAAACTTGTTATTTGAGTTTAGTATCTTTCAAAGATATGACACAAAGATTTTCAAGAAAATCCCCCACCCTAGATTATCGCTTTATATGGAACACTTTTTGGAAATTTTTACTTTCTCTACTACGTATAGTAAGTAGGGGAAGTATTGCATTCCACCCAAAAATTCGATACCGAGATTTCACCGGAAATACATGTTTTGAGACCCCCTGAATCCAAAAAAAGCATTTTTGGAAACATGTCCGTGTGTGTGTGTGTGAACAGCATAACTCAAAAACTAACAGTCGGATAAACACCAAACTTGGCATTTACGTTCAGTATCTTCCAGAGATGCGACACGAAGATTTTCAAGAAAATCCCCCCACCCAGACTACCCTTTACATGGAACATTTTTCGAAAATTTTAATTTTCTCAAAAATGGCTCTAACGATTTTGATGAAAATATCATATGTTTAAGATAATGTCATGAGAAATAAAATGTATATCTCGAAATTTCTGGGAATGTCTCCAAAAGTATTCTTCATTATGAACGACTTTTGCATAACTGGTAAACCATAAGAGATAGACAAAATTTTACTACACAAAAAATGTAGATCGTGTTAAAATACACAATTTATATCATATACATTTTTTTTGTTGAGTGAACCGTTTTCGAGATATTGCTTGTTATTTCCTTAAATTTTCCAATACTTATACTTTTTCTCAAATTCGTTATTCATTTTTTTATGTCCTGGACATGCAAAGAGAATGGAATGCGCCACATAGCAACCAGCGATAAAATATTTTACTATCGCTTAAAAGCTACCATATTCCCCTTGCATCTACAAGAAAATTACAAATAAGATTGACATCTCGATATCTCGATTACTATGAAGCATATGGAGAATAGGCGTTTGTAAAAATAGATTGTACAAGAGTAGAGAAAGTCATGTGAGTGTAACACATCAGATTTTTATTTTATCAAAATTGCTCTAACAATTTTTATTAAAACAACATACATTTAACATATTTTCATGATAAATAAAATGTATGTCTTGAATTTTCTAAGAATGTCCCCAAAAGTCCTCTTCATTCTAAATGGCTTTTACACAATTGGTAAACCGTAAGAGAAAGACAAAATTTTACTACACAAAAATTATAGGTCTCGTTAAAGCTCACAATTCATATATATTTTTTTTTTCTAGAGTGAACCATTTCCGAGATGTTCCTTGTTATTTGCTTAAATTTTCCAATATTTATACCTTTTCTCAAATGGGAATTCGTTATTAATTTTTTTATGTCCTGGTAATGCAAAGAGAATGGAATGCTCCACATAGCAACCACCTCTTAAAAGATTTGACTATCGCTTAAAGCCTATCACATTCCGCCTGCAGCACCTACACGAAAATTAGCAATAAGATAATTTTGGCAAATGTTTATCTCAATTAACATGAATTAGATGGAAAACAAGCGTTTCCGGCAATATTTTGTGCAAGAGTAGAGGAAGTCATGTGAATGCAACACATTCTACAAGCACTAGCAGATAGCTCACCTGAAGTTGCCTGACGAAGTTCGAGCGAATGCCGAAAATGAATGAAAGCGAACGATCTTAAGGGAGCATTCCAATGCAAGGGGGAAGGTAGTCAATTCCGGCACATTTTGCTTCCATTGGCTGTGGTCAAATACGTAACGTGGAACGTTGGCGCGTGCATTTCGACTGGAAATTGAAAGAAGCCATGCGCTTCTAAGCAGGAATTTGTACATACATAGTACAAATTGGTTTAAGTTCAGTACCTTCCAAAGATGCGACACAAAGACTTTCAAGAAAATTCCCCACCCAAAATAACCCTTTACGTGGAAGAATTCTCGAATATTTTTAATGAAAAATTACTCAAACGATTTTGATTAAAATGCCATTGTGTTCAAGATATTTACATGAAAAATAAAATGTTTATTTTTAATTTTCTGGGAACAGCTTGTGAAGTCCTCTTCATTCGGAAGGAATTTTGTATAATCTTGTGTAACTGGTAAATTTAAGCAACAGAGGAAAATGGGCTACACAAAAAATGTCAATGGGATAGATGGATGTGTTGCATCGCAGTTTTATATGTTATAATGTTTTATGTATATGCAAACTCCACCATCTTCTAAAGGTTTTCTTATACAGGGTGAAAGGTATTGCTTGAACTGTAATAAAATGGCTAATAGACACAGGCACAAGGAACATCACTATGTTTCATTTTTGTAGGTTTAATGACAAAAATTGTATTGGACATATTTGCACTACTCATTATATAGAATCCATGATTAACGTACGGTTCAAGCAGTACCTTCCACCCTGTATACTGTCCTCCCAAATAATACCCATGCAGTAATAATGAGAATTTCTCGTTTCAAGTGATGTCTTTCTCAAACATGTCTTCAAGGTAATAGAAATTACATGGGAAACTGAAATTTAAGCATACCATAAGTATAAAGTTATAATTTCGAGCTTATTCAAAGTGAATTAATCATCATAATAGTATCAACCTCATGTAAGCACTTTATGTAGGGCAGATTGCATGTGATGGTGATTAACGCTTATTTGCTATTGTTGTCCTACTGTAATGCGTGTCGAGAAGTTTACTGTTGAAATGGTGATGGTTTACAAATTTTTCTCTCTTAGATAATGCATGATGGGGAGGGGAGCATCCCCCCCCCCAAAGGCTGTTCTTGGCGTTGTGTATATTCCTACTTACTCTGTATACTTCATAATTGTATGATGTGTTCAATTTCCCTGAGCATTGCTCACAGTGGAGCCAAATGAACAAACACAAACAAACAAACATCACTGTATGGGCTCAATTTGTTTTTTTCCCATATGACCTGTCAATAAATTTAAGATTCCCATGTGCTGTGGGACCTCCACTGGGTTATATCAAATGTTATATATAGAACCTTTCCCAGGAAAAGGAATCAAAGTGTATTTTCTATTCAATAACTGTAAGTTTTATCAACTAGAACTGGCTTTGTGTATGCATAAGTGACTTAGGTGCAATTACCTATAAGATCATTCCAATAGAATGTAATAACAGACATTCAAGAGGTTAGAATTTAATGGACATTTTAATTGGGTAGGCCATTCAAATGTATATTAATGTAGGCACATAATCCTTAAAATACCATACAAATGTATTATACAGTATTATTAAATATGAATGTGAATACAATGTCTCTTTGTGTTTAACCATATCACACCCACCCTTAATAATTGTCAATCACTTTAACATGTAGTTTAGTGTGCCAGTATTAATTGTTTTTTCATATGTTGACTGCAGAAAGAATGTAACAGCACATGCTGGTTTATAAATTTGGGTGGCTGGATGAGGCACTCGTTCATTAGTATTGCTCTCTGTCCTCCATCGTATTTTTAATTTTAATGTCCCTTTTAACTTCACAGGTTTACAGAGATTGGAGACTGGTGGGAGGGGGGATGGCAATGATGAAGATGGTGCAATTGATGGAATTATGGTGGGGAAAACCAGAGAACATTCATTCTAAGTGCCATTTTATATACCACAAAATCCCACCTCTGATCCCTAGGATTGAATCCAGGCATTTTTTGCGAGAGGCCATAGTGCTGCCCAATTAGAAGTGTGAATATGAGACAACATTTAAAACAGAGATTAGTATTAATACTATCAAGTAATGAAACCAAGAAGTTGTTTTACAAGGCAGCTCCCACTATGACTTCACAAATGAGGTGTATGTAAATAAAATATAGATACTTAAAAAAGAATAACTATTTCAGCAGATATTTTGCCATGCAATACATATTATACATTTATATAATTTAAGTTGGGTGTTTTGTCATAAATATGGTAGCTGACATTTCGATATGTAGAAATCATTCAACAATAATGTGGTAATACACAAGTTTTATGTAACTATTTGTGCTTCCAAGGCCAGCGCTTAACCGAGTTACCCAGATTGAGAAAAAAATCCAAGATACACAGTATATATGGAGAATTTTCTGTTTATGAAATGCTTTAAGTTATTTTGCAATGAAAAGAGCATTATGTCCTAATTTATTTATTTGGTATAACAGCAGGAAATAGTGTTTGAGCACACCACTAATACAGATCCAAATTCAAACTATTATCATTACATCGCATTCAAAATTGAAATAGGTATCAGACATAACCTTTGAGCACGAGTTGGTAGGTTCGAAAAATGCTCCATGTAAAGGGTAGTCTGGGGTGGGGGATTTCCTTTAAAACCTTCGTGTCGCATCCTTGAAAGATACGATAGTAAACTCAAGTAACAAGCTCCGCATTTATCCGACTTTTCGTTTTAGAGTTATGCTGGTCACAGCCTGACAGACACATTTCAAAAATGCTTTATTTGGATTCAGGGCACCTCAAAAATGCATTTCCGGTGGAATCTCGATATCGAAATTTTCAGTGGAATGCAATACTTCCTCTGCTTACTATACGTAGTAGAGAAAGTAAGAATCTTTAGTTAGAATAGAAAAGGTAGAATCAGACGACTGAAAAATCCAATGCCATCGGCGGGATTTGAACCACGAACCTCCCAGTTTTTGTCCGTACATGCAAGTACGGCATTAAATTCGTCAGTTGCTTATCATTTTTCCGATAGACCTAATTTAAGATCTGGTGCTATTACGCTGAAATTTCATGAATATTTTGTCCTTCAATCTCTATTTTCGCATTTCGCGCGCATTTTTCTGGTGTTATCTACTGTTTTTGCTACTATAATTAAGATATAGTATTAAAAACGTACGCACGTATTAAGTGGACAGCTAAACAGGCTATAAAAACGTACTTCATGTGACTGTCACGCCGCATTTTATTTGGTGTACAAATAAACACGTGTTTAAAGCGTATATAGTGTGACTGTTACACGGTATCCTCTAGTGCTTTTAATGCTTATTTCGCGCGTATGGTCACCCTGCTTTTCCCCGTCCCGCATCTTACCAGACGACGTCACGAGCATGACCCTGTGCGCATGCGCCATGACTTAGAATAACAGCTTGACCCAATAGCCCAACCCCTACCCACGAGTTCTCTTGTTCGTTTTACGATATTAGTGTGCAATCCACAAAAACAAACTTTTCGAAATAGTCCCTAATTCGAACACATTTCAACACTAAATAGCACAAACACGCATTTTAACACCTTAACATACTCAGTATAGTTTATATTTAAGGTTAGCTTGTTTTCGCTGTATATATTTCAATTCTTCATTAAAACCAACTAAACTTTCGATTCATAACCTGTCTCGTACCTTACTAGGTTTTCAGGTCATGTTCCATTTTAAACATCGAATGCGCGTTATTTGGTACTCAATATTAAATAAGGTATCACTATAAACTCCTACATTTACACAATTGCTCGTTGATACGAAAAATCAGCTTTATTTTTATATTTTCGGCATTGCTATTTTATCAGCTGACTTCCACCTTAGTTTCAAACCTCAGCAATCAGCATGACAGAGGTCGCGCTATTCGCTCTGGAAGCGTGCAGTTAGTTTACCTTCGGGAGAGCTATCTGCAAGCGCTTGTCTCATGTAGTCGCTTCTTCACTGCATAGATCGTCGATCACGTTGTCGTCATTCTTAAAATGAGTTCCACGCAAAACATCCCTCAGAGCTGCAAAAGGGTGCAAGCCTGAAGAAGCCAAATCTCGGCTATGAGGTGAAGGGGAAGCACATTACAACTAGTTTGATGATGTATTTTGGGGTTCTCAGACCTTCAACTCAGATGTCTTAACACCAAGACTGAGTAAGAACAGTCTCAAGAAATGCTTCCGGCGACTTCGGCCTGAACGAAAATCCAGCGGAGATTATGATGTACGCCAAGTCTTGATAACCCAAAATACAGTCAGGCTGTTTGGCCCAATCAAGATTTGAAACTCATGAGAGGAAATAATCATAGGTATTTCTTCTAGAAGTTCACAACTACCCTTCCTCCCTTTTACTCCTTTAATATTCATCGCAATTGTAGTGTAATTGAGTGATAAGAATATGAAAATTTTCCTAACATTTTTGGAGATAGATAAGGACACACATTCTCTCTCCCTCATATAGATTCGCAGTACATGCAACAGGAGAATAAATTATGCGTTTATTGGAAAGTGGAGCAGGCCTTGTCTTGTCTTATACGACAGATTTCTGTCATTGCTTCGGGCGCACTTCAACTTTGGGCTTATTGTGCCATCTTTATCACTTCAGTTTGCCTGCACCCTTTACCAAGGAATACAGTCTCATAACAGATATGGTTTCAAATTCTTTTGGTTCTAAAAAACATTTTCCCAAAAGCAATATATGTTCTATGAGCCAAGGCCTCATAGGAGCATGTAATATTCAGGGGAGTTTCAGTTTCTTTCTTGCACAATCTGCAATCTAAGTTACACTAAGCAAGTAACTGCATCTAAGTAGAACACTCCCATTGTGTTAAACTGTTTTTTGACAGGAGCCTGTCCTGTGAGAAATACAATAATTATTCTAAGCTGAAATGTGTTACATTTAAGTACGCTTTCAGCTCTTTTCTTACATGGTTTTGTAATAAATAGTTTACTATGTTTGTTTCTTGGAATTTTAAGCCAGATTTTATGATGTTATACTTGTACCAGTTCTTAATAGCCTCTCTAATTAAACATTGAGATGTTCCTAGACTCGGTTCTGGCCCAATAAATTGTGAAGCTGCTCTTTGTCTTGCAAGTTCATTACCTTTTTCATTTCCCTCTATGCCACTATGAACCGGCACCCATATGAGTTGAACTTAATTCTGTTCTGCCAAGCCCGTGAGCGTGTTTAGGCATTTTAAAACCAGTTCTCAGATTACTTAATGACTACTTTGAGCCGTAAGTGCAACCTAGCTATCTGAGAAGATAAGGATCTGCTTATGTTTAAGCTCCCCTTATGTTTTCAGTATGCAAATAATAATAGCATAAATTTGTGTTTCAAAAACAGTAGCATATTCACCCAAGGGTAAAAACTTTTTGCACCTTGGTCTTATGCTATATATTCTGAATCCTATTCCTGAGCCATCTGTAAACCAGACCAAAGTTTTCTCAGGAGTTTTCAGAGTTTTATTCTTTCAACATTCAGGATCAATGACTCTGAAATTCTTTATAAAATGTTTAATTGGAATTATATAGTCCGATTGCATTTCTAAAGATGCATCTCCGGTGTAGTTCCTAATTCTTAGCAAACATGAGTCTATTTCAGGAATTCTCAGTTGCTTAGCGAGTTGCAGTCTTAGAGTGCTATTCTTGCCACCTCCATTACAGCTAAATGCAATGGAGTCAGGTTCAAGAGCGTCTCCAAGCTGTAGTAGGGGCTGTTTTCATGAATCCTGCAACATGCTGCTCTTTCAACTATTTTTAGAGCATGTTTGAAGGACCTTAGGCTCCATAGGTTATCAAAGGTATGATTATCCTGGTAGGTCTTAGCCCCATACTTTACCTTGCGTGCATCTAACTACTTGGAAACTGTTTTTGCACGTTTAACGTAATACCTACTTGTGGCGATTATTTGAGCTACAGAACATCATACGGATCAAGCAAGCTAGACGAATGATTCGTGCTGCTAGACTGAACACGAAGACATGGCTGTGGTAAGGGCAGGAATGCTCCAATATCCTTGAAATGTGAAGCATTTTCTGACGAACGGATTAGATACGTTGGAGCTTATCCCAGTTGTGACATGCTATAATAGTATTGGCATTGACACACATTTATTTCTTACTGAACGCCATCTTTATGTGACAGACAAACTGCGAGGAGACTTGTAGCACAATTTATAGAAGGACCAGTATGAACTACCTTGCTTGCCAAGACTTAATGCAGCGCAAACTTCGCTATAAACTGGGGCATTTCAGGCTACAATGTGCTGTCTTATATTTCAACATTGCACGCTATCTTGTCTCGGCAATAATTGCAAAAACCTTTGGAGGCCACTGAATCGTTAATGTGTTCATTGTTACGTTACGGGAAGTGGATAATACTAGATTGTTGTTATTCTGAGTGTGTTCTCCATAACAAACGCGATGTGTATTATCACCATGCTATTTCTCACCACCGCTGGCAAGAACACCGCCTTAGGTATGTAAAGTGATGTACTTATTTATGTTCCCCATTTTTGTATAATATATTGATTGAATATGTCATCTAATTTTCTTGTGCATATTTCCTAATTACTCAGTATTCGGTAATGCATAATGAAAGAAAACAGAATTCAGAGCAGTCTTAAGGAGGTTGCAATAGTTCTATTGATAAACGAATAGGGGAGAGTCTGTAGTACTATACGGCGGCCATATCCAGACAGCATATAGTCCTGCAAAACTTCGCAAGATGGAAGCAATTCCTTGCATGTGTTTTGAGAACTTCATCTATTGAACCAAATATCTAAAAGTGCGAGTGTGTATCTCTCTTCAAGATCAGAGAGTGTGTTATTGTGTCTGGTTTTCTTCCAGTATTATTCAACACATTGCTGTTTACAATCAGGTGAGCCACTTACTCTTAAAGTCTACAATTGTCTACAGTTTTATGTAACAAAAGTAATTACCGAATCTCAATTGAAAGCACTGTAGCATTGGCGGGAAATATTCCGTCTTCATGTTTGTGGGTAGGACCGGATAATGCTCTTTTGGGAAGCACTGGACATAGAACCGATAAATTTTTCCAATTGTTACAATCTTATCATGGAAGGAATCGTCCCAAAACCTAAAGATAAAGGGAAAATAAAGGGCTGTTGGACTGAACATAATAGAAGTTTGCTCTAAATGGCGTT
The DNA here is from genome assembly GCA_030765065.1 of Deroplatys truncata. Classification (NCBI taxonomy): domain Eukaryota; kingdom Metazoa; phylum Arthropoda; class Insecta; order Mantodea; family Mantidae; genus Deroplatys; species Deroplatys truncata. The sequence continues at coordinate 14,328,840 of CM060975.1, forward strand.
TTATCGAGGGGGGGGAAGCGTCCCAAAAAGTTCTTTACACGATAGATTTACCAAATTAAAGAAAGGGGAAGAACTTAGTGTCAGCATAATTAGGTAGATTGAGCTTACATTCACCGACAACTATGAAGAGGAATTTTTTTAAGGCATGTGAAACAGATGATATATTTATGCCCTTGTCGAAGAAAGAATTCTTGAAACTGGCTTTTCAGTTAGCGGAAGCGTTACGACTTACCACATAGATTTAACAGGAATAAAGAATTACCCGGTAAGGAGTTTTACCATGCCTTTATAAAGAGACTCCCTGAAATATTTCTCAGAAAAACAGAATCTACACTACATTGCATGCAGTGAGCTTCAACAAGCCTCAAGGGGATCAGTTTTTCCAAAATCTTTCTCCATTTTCTGGGGAAAGCTTTAAACAAGATTAATATCAAGAGTAAGAATTGGGCGCATGAAAGCTGTGCTAATTTGGAAAATGTTGTGTTATATTATGAGTGTGACAAATGGATTTTCAGTTTAAGAAAACATTTGCAATAAAGAAAGCGAAAAACTTCAAATTTGTTGGACTGTCCGGTGCTACCCGTCAGTTTTCAAGTAACCTGAAAAATATTGGGTTTTTAAACTTTAGTTTTCATCATTATATTGCAGTTTGTTGTTTTATCTTATATATATATATATATATATATATATATATAGTGTTTTATTGTCTTAAATGAGTGTTAATAAAGTTTTTTTTCTTCACTTCTTTAATAGATAGTCATCAAAAAAAAAAAAGAAAAAAAGAAAAAGAAGAGTGGAAACATCTAAGTGTCCGGTCATATGCGTCCTTGGGCTCATACCTGCCGTCAGTCGCCGTGCTTCTTGATGCGTGACATGACTATTGGTGTCCATTTCCTACTTTTACTGCTACTGGCTATTTACTGTATTCCCGGAATAGACAAAGCACTAGATAGTTGAGAGGCGCACACGAAGGTGGCTGAGATAGTACAGCGTCTTTTCCTTACATTCTCGCTCGCTATGCACTGGCGGTAACGTGATTCGGACCATGCTACTACGCAACCTGCACTCCGACTAGAGCCCTGCATATTGTTTGTCCCACACGACTACAACTTAACAGTTGTAACATGTCAAAAATCGGAAAGTTCTCAGCCTGACAGAGAGATGGTGCTGGCAGTATGTAACAGTAAGGTTAGTTAACATGCACTTTAATGCCGGTATTCACAGGCGCCGACTTGTTATACATTTGGGGAGGGTAATGATTAATAAAACATTTAGTGCAATTCACAAGGTAATCACAGAATAGTACAGATGTTTTCAACTGCCTGAAAATGAATTAAATGGTTCACTAATTTAAAGATTGAAGAAAACTTAGGCCTGCAACGTTTCCTTACCCAGTTATCATTTTATGTGGCATCGGTGTCGTATGCAGTAAGAACAGGCGCCGCATTCGGGAGGTACCGGGTTCGATTCCCTGCGACCGCCCACTCTGATACATGGGTTTCCCGGGTCGTCAGGCGAATGTTGGAGTGGTTTCTTTCAGCCCCCGAATTTCCTGTCCCTCCATTTCGTTCCATTCGTCCTTCCCCCCGTTGGGTCTGTTTCAGGGTTGCAAGTGTCGACGATGGTGTTTCAGTGCGGCGTGGCAGGGAAGAAGGATGCTCTATCCGTCCCTCGGCTCGCTGCCGGGGTGTTGAATTCTCTGTTTGGGTGGGTCCCCTGTCTCTCAATCTGGAAACTGTAGTGTCCCTGTCATTGATGTACCATCACTTCCGGTGTCTTCTCCCTCCCGGGGGCATCCCCTTGTAGGGCATAGGTACAATATCCTCATAGAGTCTCCTCTGATAATCAGGGAGGAAACAAAAGAACGGGGTGTTGAACATTAATAAAACAGAAGTTCATTCTTGCTTATAAATTCGTCTGCCACAGATCGAAGATCTGAGTTCATTGCTTCTTCTTGACAACAGCAGCACAAGCAATTTCATTTCCTGGCCACACAAATGACAAAAGCTTGCTACTACTTGAGTAGTGTGAGGATAGTTATGAACTCAAAAAATCTCATGTGTTACATTCTCATGACTTTCTCTACCCTCTATCGTTTATTAGTGTGTATACAAACTATGGTTATGAAAGCTTATTTTTTTATCTACTTCATTTTAATGGATCTAAACCTTTACAGAAACAGCTACATTACACATTTCGTTATAGAGAACAGCGATAGTCAAATGTTTAACAACTGGACGCTATATGCTGCCTTAAAATTCCATACTGTTTCTATGACATCGCGACAAACAACTGAATGTTGAAAGGACTTTAAAAGAATGACCAAGTACTGAACAATTTGAACCATTAATAACAGATATCTCAGAAATGGCTTATGCCACAAAAACACTTATTTGTAATAAATTGTGTGTTTTGGAGAGTTTACCAGTCATACAAGATTATACAAAATTTCTCCCAAGTGAAGAGGACTTGATGGGCTATTCCCAGAAAATTTCAGATATACATTTTATTTATGATATAAATATCTAATGGTACTTTAATCAAAATTGTTAGAGCCATTTTTACAAAATCAAAATGCTCCATATAAAGGATAGTTGGGGGGGGAGATCTTTCTTGAAAATCTTCATGTCACATCCTTAGAAGATACTGAATTTAAATACCAAGTTTGGTACTTATCTGACTTCATCTTTTTCAGTTATGGTGTTCACATACAGACACAAACACACATCTTTTTCTAAAAATGTTTTTTTTTTGTATTCAGGGGGCCTGAAAACATGTATTTCCAGTGAAATATCAGCATCAAATTTTTGGATGGAATGTAATAGGTACCTCTTAGGTACTACGTGTAAAAATGGATGCAACACAATTGCTATGAGTGGATTTCTCAGCACATGCAAAGTGAATTGGATTTTGTATCACACCTTACTTTGAAAAGTGATCGCACACATAACAGATGTATCAACATAAGAACAATTTAGCATTTGTGTGCTCTCATGTTAATTGAAACCTACTGCTTTTATTTAACAGTTGAACTCTGTATTCCTTTGCAATTCAATTTGGTCTATTTGTTTAATGAGGTTTTGGGGGGCCAGATGCCTTCAATAAAATTTTTGGAGGGGTGATGCCCTTAGCCTTGTAAATTAGGGGGGCAGAAAGTCTTTTGCTCCCTCAGTTGGCATGTATGCCTGTGTTTTCATTTGTTTAGTTGTTATAGTGCTGCAAAACACAAGTTGAAGTTTCTTCAAACATGGATAAAATTGAATGTCATACAATGGTTAAATACTTGTTCACCACTGGCACTGGGGATTAATTGATCTGTATCATTTTCCCTCTGGCCTTCCCAATACAAAGTTATCACTTTTAAATCCTTTGCATTTGGCGAGATATTGTTTGTTTAGGATGACATCAACCTCACAGAGAGAGTGCACTTGGGTGTAGGTAGGCATCCTATCTTGTAGAGGTGTTCTGTGAGGCAATCGTGGCCAGTTGCCATCCTAAATAAGGCCACTGCAGTCTTCCTTGGCATTTTTTGTATATCAACTGTATCTTTAATATTCTTATAATCTTTATCTTTTAATTTATCTTCTTCATCAAGTCTCTGCTGTCTTTTGAAATGTTGTTTAATGTTATTTAATTGTTTATTTATTTCTATTTGTCCTACAGGTTTTATTTGTTGTATTGCACCTTTCTTTGCTAATTGATCTGCATGTTCATTGCCCAAAAGTCCGACATGAACTGGGATCCATTGTAGAGTGACATGATTTCTAGTTTCAACTGCTTTAATTAGGCTTGTTATATCTTTAATATTTCTTGTTGTTTTATTATTGTAATTTACTATCCCATCTATGGCTGATTTTGAGTCTGATAAGATGACTATTTTTTGTTTTATGTATGGTCTATATAAAATGTTCTGTTATGCTGCTTTTATAGCTGTTAATTCTCCATCATAGTGGTTTGACGTTTCATCTAATGTTAGATACAGTATACTCCTGCACCAACATTTTTATTATTGATGAGGTATCTGTCTGTATATATTCGGAGCCATTCTTTTTCTGGGCATCTTTCATTTTCCTTAGCTATTGCTATGGCTCTCATTTCATCTGGTAAATTGTTTTGTTTGTGTATTGTATATATCAGATCATTCTGATATTGTATATAAATGTATTCTATTGGACTTGTTACCTCTGTTGTAATTATATTCTTGTATTTTAAGTTATTAATATATGTTCTAAAGCTTATTTGAGTTTTTAAATCACTTATAGTGTCTGCTGTGTGGTACCACTTGTATCTGTTTCTATTGACTTGCAGTTTTTGTGCTAGAGTAATTGCTTTCAACTCGTGTTCCAATTCTATAGCCATGTTTTTTGTGAAGCTTTGTAGTACTGTAATTGATGTTATTTTTACAGCTCCTGTTATTATTCTTAGTGAATTATTTTGTGAAATTTCTAGTTTACTTTTAAGTCTCTTGTTTACTGTTGCTAGTAGTTCTCCTCCATACAACAGGTTAGGTTTTATGTATGTTTTATATGTATTATTACGGAGGTCCATGTTTCCACTCCATTTTATTCCTGCTAAACATTCTAAAATGTTGTTCTTTTTGTTGATTTTATCTGTTACATTGTTTACATGTTCTTTCATTGATAGTTTTTGATCTAATTCTATCTATTGTTAAATGCTTTGTATTAAAAGTTTAACTCCAACCAAAATAAAAAAGTAATTGGATTCCACTTTGCCAGATTCTTAACCATAATTTTCTGCAGTGAAGAAATGGACTACAGAGTTTAAATGCAGCCGTTCTTCCATTTTTGATGACAAATGTCCAGTGACATCTATGACTGAAGAAAACATTGCAAAAATTCACACTATGTTAATAAACACAGACAAATCAAAGTAGTGATATTAACAACAAGTCATTGGATCATGTCTAAAACATTTGATTGAGCATTTGCATATCACAAAGCTTGCAGCACGATGGATGCCATGTTTATCAGAATGAACATTGTAAGTTGAGTGCTTTGAAATGTTCAAACGCAATTCAACTAACCTTTTGCAATATTATACCACTGTGGATTCAATATCACACACCAGAGGCAAAGCAGCAATACCAACAATGGGTGCCAGTGCCCCAAATGAAGTGATGATGACCACTGTTCTGGGATGTTCAGGGTGTGGTGTTGATAAACTACCTGGACAAAATGATCAACAGAGAGTACTATACGGCTTTATTGGAGCTGTTGAAGGGTACTATGAAGGCCAAATGTCTGCATTTGTTAAAGAAGAAAATTGTTTACCACCAAACAATGCACATGCTTCTTTTTGAACTGCCACCATATGTGCCATACTCACCAGATTTGGCTTCCAGTGACTTTCTCCTCTTCCCAAATCTGAAAAAATGGCTCACTGGACAGAGATTTATCTCAGATGTGGGGATCGTGTCTCACAAATTCTTATTTTGGGACAAAAACTGAAGGTATAAAGAAGTTAGATATTGCTGGTCCAAGGGTACAGAGTTGAAAGGAGGCTATACAAAATATTTGAAGTGTTACTTTCTCTACCCTCTATTGCTTATTAGTGGGTCATTTTAATCGAGATAAACCTTTCTGGAAACAGCTACATTACACATTTCGTTATAGATACAAAAAGAAAAGCGATAGTCAAATGTTTAACAACTGGACGCTATATGCTGGCCTTCCATACTGTTTCCATGACATCGCGAGAAACAACTGAATGTTGACAGGACTTGAAAGAATGGCTAAGTGTTGAAAAATTTGAGCCATTAATAACGTGTGTCTTAGGAATGGCTGATGTTGTAAAAAAAGTTATTTGCAATAAATTGAGAGTTTTAAAGAGATCTACGTTTTCATCTATCGCTTAACGTTTACCAGCTATGCAAGATTATATAAATTTCCTTCTGAATGAAAAGCAGTTCCCATAAAATTTGACATATACATTTTATTTCTCATGTAAATATCTTTAATACACGGTATTTTAATCAAAATCGCCAGAGCCAATTTTAAATTTTGAAAAATAATTCAAATAATTCAAGGTTTATTTGGGGTGAGGGGATTTTCTTGAAAATCTTCATGTCACATCTTTGGAAGATACCAAACTTAAATAAGAAGTGAGTTATGCTGTTCTCTCTCTCTCTTGCACATGCACACACCATTTTCTTATAACTTTAAATGCATCTCAGTTCCGTTATTTTAATTTTACTTTCTCTGATTTCTAGATCCCTTTATTCTTATGAGTAAAGTTACTTGCTATAATAATATGGCCTACAAGCACCTCAATGCATACTTGCCAACTTCCTGAAGCTGAAACCTGTAAAACTATTCCTCGTCCACGAAAGTGTAATTATTTTGTAACGATATGAAATTTAGAATGTGTAAAATGTTCAGTGCAGTAAATGTACAAAAATTACATGTAAAATAAATAGGAATTCTATTTTATAAGAATGCTTGAAGACCAGGTAGTACTGCTTCTTTATCACACGTGCTGAAATTGTTCCCGGTACCACAATAAACATGTATTCAAGCAAAGAAGGTCACTTCCTAGACTATACACACATTTCTAGTCTATATTTTACACTTCATAATGAACTATAAACAAAGTTGTGAAAAAAAAGGGGGAACATATCCCACAGCCATAGCATGTGAATAAGATAAACAATTTATGTGGTAGAATTGACTTTACAATTCATGTCATTCATTACTGAATGTTCGTACCCTGGTTACTAGAAGTCACTAGTGCTGGTATACATTTTGTTGTAGCCCAGTGAAGGGGGACCATGAACATGACGAAGGTCAGACACACTATAAGCTCTGGCCTATCCTAGCACTGTAAACCATTCAGTTTGTAATATTAAGTTACAATATAACACAATAGAGTTTTATGCTTTGTCATGTCCAGGGTGAAAATCTGTAAAACTTTGAATCTGTCCACAAAGCCATGAAAGTTGGCATGTATGTCAACATCAACTGAATTTTGATGAAGTATCTTTAGAACACTAGTAATGACAGCCTACAATAAAATTGATTTCACACATGTCACATTTTATCAGTTACATTACAATTATTTGCTGGTACTAGGAACAAATACATTTCGGAGTTACCTATGTGATCTATTGGTTACATACACTTGACTTTTCCTTCTACAAACAATTCTCACAAAATATTATGTTAATCAATATAAATGTTTACAGAGATAGTTTCGTTCAGGAGCGTTGATTCAATCTCTGCCAGGGGGGCAGGGCAATATTCTTGTTTTGCAAAGGTCTCAAATTGTATGTCACTAGGTGCAACTCCTCTTGCTCCTGTTAAAATCTGAAGTTAACTTATTTTTCACCCCTTCCAGTTTCATGTGTACAATATATATACATGGACTTACTTATAATCTAGGTTTAACACATAAAAGCTAACAATGGGATTTTAAATATTTAGTTTCAATCAACAAAAATGTAACCTATTTAGAGCATCAAAAAATGAAAACACATACACTTGAACTTAGTAAAACTGAGCGCTAAGCCAGCAGTGGGGGAGTGAGTTGCATGTCAGGAGAGCTTGGGATATTTAAAGAAGAAGGGCACAAGTAACAAAAAAAAAAATGGGTGTCAGTATAGAGGTGTACTGAGGAAGAATTGGGTTCCTTTAGTAATATTAAACACTACCATATGAGTAAGAAAGGATGCAAAGAAGAAATGGTGAATATTTTTACCCTTTTGAGTGTGATTGCACTCTTATAATCATTGGAGGGGTGGAAATCAAATAGGGCCTAAGAGTAATCAAGAAGCGCTGGATGTAATTTTAGCAAACATGAATGGAATGGAAGAAAGACTGGGAAATAAAATGAATAATCTACGAAAAGAAATTAAAGAAGAGAAAAGGATGGAATTACAGTAAGAGAAGACAGAAGTTCTAAGTATAACAGAGGAGTGGAAACACTGGAGGACAAAAATAGGATATTTAATTTAGTGATATCAGGTGTGCGGGCATGTCTTATACAGGAGGTGAAACAGATGTTAGAAGGTAAACTAAAGTTGGAATTAAAAGGTGGCAGATAGCTGAAACATTTCGAACTGGCAAACAAAGAGAAGAATGATGATTGTATCAACGCAAACGATACATGAGATATTCAAGATAATGAACAAACTTAAGGGAACAAATATTTTTATCAACAGAGACCTTTTGGTGCAGCAGAGAGCCCTAAAACGAGAATTAGCTCAACAAATGAAACAAGCGAGATCAGAAAGAAAGCGACCTTACATTCGTAATTTACCAAAATAATAGTGTTTAAAAAAAAAGATTGAAATTGAGTAAGAATGAAAATTGGTATGTTGAAGGTAAGGAATTCAAATTGTAAGAGAATTCACTTATTTAGCAGTCAAATTGTCTAGTGCAGGAAGCTGGGAAAAAGCCTTATCGGTGCAGTGAGGAAATGCTTGTACATAGTGCCTACAATGAGGATAGAGTGGTTTGAAAGAATTTACTGCGCCATGGTTGAATCTAGATGGATACACGGAATTAAAGTTTAGGGATTGAAGGATGGGGAAGATTGGACCTAGTGCAATGAATCATCTGTTCCGTAATGCATTATAAATTCAGGAGTTTTGTCTGAGGCGGGGAGAGTTAGTATGAGAGGACAAATAATGGAAAAGATTTTGAAGTACTTATAGTGAATTCAATTACAACCAGAGACAGATATTTTGAAAGTATGCCTGACATTTCAAGAGGATAATTTGAAAAGCAATGCTTGGTTACGTAAAATAAAGCAGCAATTGATAAAGAATGGGTTAGGTCTAGAACTGGTAATCTAGAAGGGAGTTAGAAAATGATTGGAGAATAAGGATAGGCAGATTTTAAATGACAGAAAAGAAGTCCTTACAATTCTATAACAGAGTTAAAGAAGACATAGAAAAGGAAACATGTGTCAAAATTTAAAATACAAATGAGCGATCAGGGATTGCCTAGTTTAGTTTACAGATTTGCAAGTTGAAAGGTTCGAGGGGGGCTTTGTCCAATTTGTGGGGGAGAAGAAAATGAATACTACATACTGTTTGAATGTACAGGGACTATTAATGAATACAGAATTGAGCTCATAAAAAAGAAATGGTTAAAGATAAATAAAGTGGTAGAATTAAATAAGATTTTTAAAGATAAAAGTCAGTTAAGAGATTTAGGGGGATTCCTATGGAGAGTGAAAATGAAATGGCAGAGACAAATAGACAAAGAATGGACAATATAATTTAAGTCTATTACTAATATTTTAGAGATATGAATTTATGTTAAAAGGAAAAGGGAGGTTTACTGGAGAATGGCCAGGGCCAAAGAAGGTATACTCACATGTAATCTATGTACTTAACACTGAAATAAATAAGTAAATAAATCAATAAACTAAGCAAAATTGTTTAGAGCCAAAAGCAGCCAGTAAGGTACCATATTTCACAAGTGGTAGCATATTTAAACAGCACTAGCAAATTCCATTAAGTTAGAAACATCTGTGATGTAGGCAATCAGCCTTTGGGATCTTCTCATAATCTCATTGGTTGGCACTGGTACAATTGACAGTCGGACAAAACAAGACAAGACATTGTTGAATCGGTTTCATGAATTTTTATGTAAATTCCTAATGACACATTTAGCATGAAAAATTTCTGTGTAACATTCACATCACTTTCTCTACTCTCTTATCATTTATTTTGGCTATAAAAGTTAGTATCCTGAAACTTTATTTTTCTATCTACCTCATTTTAATTGAGATAAACCTTAGCAGAAACAGCTACATTTTATATTTTGTTATAGATACAAAGGGAACAGTGATAGTCAAATGTTTAAGAACTGGATGATATACGCTGGCCTTAAAATTCCCTACTGTTTCAATGGAACCACGAGGTACAGCTGAATGTTGAGAGGACTTCAAAAGAATGATAAAATATTGAATAAATCAAACCATTAAAAACAGATATCTTAGAAAAGGCTGATGCTATAAAACATTTTTTGAAATAAATTGTGAGTTTTAAAGATGTCTATGTTTTTGTATAGTACATTTTGTCTATCGCTTAATGTTTGTTGGTTATACAAAATTAGTCCCAAATGAAGATTTCACAGACTATTCCCTGAAAATTCAAAATATACATATTATGTTTTAAGTATGTTTAATATACATACATTTTTAATCAAAATCATTAGAGCCATTTTTGAGAAAATAAAAAGTTTTGAAAATGATTCATGTTAAGGATAGTTGGGGATGGGGAGATTTTCTTGAAAATCGAATTTTTGGGTGGAATGCAATATCTTGTATACCTACTAAGTACATAGTAGGGAAAGCAAGAATCTTATATTTTTTAAATGAGAAATATTTGTATTAAAAGTGCAGGTGTCATAACTTTTCTTCTAGCAGAGCAATAATAAGTAACCTATTTCTTGCAAACCCCCTCCCCCACCCTAAATGATGCCCTTGGTTTCATTACAAATTTTACTGTAGGCACAAGAGGAGAGTGAAATCCTTAAAAAGTGGTTCACCTTATACTGACTTTGAAATTCCATACTCATAATAAAAATAGTCACTTAGCACTTCAGTTATATATTTCAACATTTAATCAATAACAACAAATGTCTCTGAAATGGATAGTGCCACAAAACATTTGACATAAATTGTGTGTTTTAAAAATACATTTTGTGTACTAAGCTTTTGTCTGTCTCTTATGGTAGGTATACTGGTTATACAAAATTCATTCAGGACTTCACAGGCTATTCAAACAAAATTCGAGGGATACCTATATTTTATTTTTCTTGCAAATATTTTAAACACAGTATTTTAATCAAAATAGTTGTAACCATTTTTCAGAAAATAAAAGATAACAGCAATTTATTCGTGTAAAGGGTATTTTGGGCTGGGGGAATTTTCTTGAAAATCTTTGTCACATCCTTAAAAGCTCCTAATCCAAGTTTGGTATTTATTCAATATTTGGCTTTTGGATCATGCTATTCAAAGAAGCATACACAGACACAAGTTTGAAGTTTAGGGGACCTTAAAATGTGTATTTCCAATGAATCTTGATATCAAATTTTGGGTACGTACTTCCTCTACCCACTATAAGTAGGTGCTAGAGAGATTAATAATAATAATAATAATAATAATAATAATAATAATAATAATAATAATAATAATAATAATAATAATAATAATTTTTTATTTATTCAGAAAGAAAAGTTTCAGCTTTCCCAAAAGTAAGGGCAGACAAAGCTTAATATTTTTTTACAAATTATTATATAAAAACAAGAATAGCACAAGAAGACAAAACATGATTATAACTGAAACAAATTCCAATTATGAGTAAAAGAAAACAGCAGAAAATTCTACTTTAGAGGGGAAGTTACTAAAAGTGTGGTTGTTCTGTTGTTAGTCATATGCTACAGAATAAAATTAATTTGAATATAGATGATTTTGGAGAATTTTGATTGAACCTTTAAGAGCAATGTTGTACATGACATTGGCCCTGAGACTGAACTTTTTGCAAAAGTCAGCAAAGTGCCTAGGTATGGTTCTGCTTGTCCCAACCATCAGTCCAATTCCTTCAATGGATGATAAATTGTACTTCTCAAGGTAGTAGGGGATGGTAGGCTTGTAGATTTGACATTTTTCAGTGTGTACTTCATTCTGTTCCATTCTCACTGTTGGATCAATGATATATCCAGATGATGAGGCTGTTGGGATGGCGAGTAAGTCAATACTAAAACAAAGTGTTTGTTTACAGGTGACTGGTTACAAATGGAACCATTGCTTGCGAAGTCAACAGCTCCTCATGGAATGGAATTTGCATTAAGAGTATACAATGGGTCAGTATACAGATATTACCTTGATATAATTCCTATCACGGTTACTGTGATCATACTTCATGAAATGAGTTCTTTAATTGAAATGAAAAGTATTAGTTGTAAATGGCATCAAGTAAATTATGAAGTAGGTTCTCACGTCATTCTTTCCTGTGAAGCACATTTTAGTGTACTATCTACAGTTAGCAGAAGAATTTTAAAAATCTGAAACCTCCCCATGTGTTTTGAAACAAACGACAGCAGAAATAATAAGTTTAAAATATCCTGCTAATAAATGGCTACATGTTGACACTGATGCAACCAGCTTACCAAATAATGGTGGTATTGGCACTGGTTCAATATGTATAACCACTCTTTTCTTTTTATAGAACATTAAGTTTAAACTCTACAAATTTTGATGGTAAAATTTTAGCAGTTGTTCTCAGCTTACAAAATCTTCTATATCAAATAAACAAATTTAAGAGAGTTGTAACATTATCTGACTCTAAAGCAGCTATAATATCTATAGCATCAGATACTACAGCCAAAGGCCCAATTGTCTTAGAATGCAAAAAAATTATAAAACAATATAAATAAAATATTAGTACCGCAATGGATACCAGCACACTGTGGAATACAAGGTAATGAAACAGCTGATCAAGAAAGGTAGTCATCAAAATCATCTGGTCCACTGCCTTATCACTCTATTAGAAGAATAATTACATCAACATACAATACAAAAATTAAAGAAGAATGTGTGTCACAAAGAAAAGAAAAACAATGCAAAAATTTGCATAACAACATGACTAGAATTACTATACTACCAAGAAAATCCTCTGTAGCAGTTTTTAGATTGTTAACAGGCCATGACAAACATCTATACAGGATTGGCCTAGCAGAATCTCCTAAATGCCCTTTCTGTGACTCCCTCAATATATCAACCTCATCAAAATACTGGAGTGCAAGAGAGCAAATGGCTTCATTGTCAACTGAGCAACATTAGATATCAACCAACCAACATTTTAGTCCCTGTGTATGCAAGAAACAACTCCAGTCTTGGCACATTTCAGATTCAGCTGAAAACTGTTCAAAAGTAAGCTTAGTTTATATGGGAGTGTATTATTGTTAAATAAACTGCAGTGTCAAAGTTTGAAAATTAAGTGTAGCTACGATTCTTAGGCAAATTGTTCCACTTGTAAACTTTCATGCTCATTAAATTAACCTGTGGCATGACCAGCTAACAGAGTTACATAGGCAACTAGGTTCACAAATACACTTCATTCCCAAGGATTTTAATATAACCGAACACTGTTTGTTAGCATCTGATTATTTCTTATCAATAGCAGCCTATCAGTTACAAAAGGTATAGAGAGAATAGATACTGAACTTGTTTTCATTAATGAATGTTTCTCTGCATGATTCCTTTACTTTTAGGTTATATATCAATTGGATGCACTTCTGTAGAATTAGCAACATATCCACATTACATTTTGTGGCTGCACCCCATAATTAAAGTGTGGATATACACATGTATAGTAGATCATCTGTAGAAGCCTTGGGTTTTTGTAATTTTTGAAAATGTGTAAGCAAGTATGTGGATTTACTGATGATATTACATACATGATAACTGCTTATCTGCTATAATTCCAAGAAACATATGCAGTTTTACTTCCTCAATAGTGTTGTTATTTATTTTTAATTCTGTATTAGAGATATTCTTTGATATACACGACCACATTTTTTTAGCTTTTTGGACTCAAAAGTATTTCACAAGGTGATTTAAATTTTAATTTAAAGCTTTTGCTGTTTTGCTGCTGCATATTGCAGTTACATACTGGACATCTTGGTTATTGTTTCTGTTGACAATCTTTATGTTTTGAGTGAAAATGGGAAAACAGAGTGAAAATAGTTTGAAAAAGCAGTGTTTTCTGTGGAAGGTGCCTGAATTAAAAACTGAACCCTCTGGAGGGTTTTCTCCTACAGTAACCAGAGAAACAAAAAGGAAGGCTTGGATGGAAGTAAGAGATTTTGCAATATCAATCTCAATTGATAAACATTTTTCTTATGTATGCAATGTGACACGACCAAACCTGAGGATTAGGACAGTGGTAAGTTTTATATTATTTGATTGCATATCCAAGCACATGTGTTTACTGACTTAAGTTTGCCTAACTTAATATTTCCATTGGGCATGAAGGTTGCAAGCATCATATAATCTAATTTTCTTTTAGTTGTGTGGTTTATAAGTGAGTTTGCTACTTTGGAGAACTTATTAGTACTGCTTTTTGTCCATCTGTGTGACTGTGTAGAAATGAAATTGGGAAAATATACATAAATTTTAACTTTGGTTAATATCAGTTCATAGTTGCGGGTAGCGTACATGGAGAGATTTCTACGATATTTATAGGAACAGCTGCAAATATTAAGTTAAATACATAAAAGTTTCAGAATATTTGTTGGCACATTTCAAGATTGAAAATTAAAACAGCGTACATGGAGAGATTTCTACAATATTTATAGGAACAGCTGCAAGTATGAAGTTGAATACATAAAAGTTTCAGAATATTTGTTGGCACATTTCAAGATTGAAAATTAAAACAGCTTACATGGAGAGTTATTATATAAAATAATTGAAAAAATTGAAATTAAAATAAGTGTTGATCCTTTATTAATTTTTTTTTTCCAATTGAATACTTATTGCCAGATTTCAAATTTCATTTGTCAATTTGAAGTTAACAAAAGTTTATGCAAGAAATCTTCTAAATATTTGGGATTTTTAGAATTATTTCTCAAAGTATGTATGATAAATTTTTACAATGCTACCACATCATTTGCTCTGAAAAAGGAAGATAACTAAAATATCCATGACTCTACTACCATTATATTATATATGTGTGTATTAGTTCAGAATTTTTATTGTTTTTCAAACATTAATAATGCTTAAAAAACCCCTCCAAATCAGCCAATTTCATTATCCTTGCTCTTTTATGGAAAGGTTTACTGATATTATTAGTAGTGAAAGGTTTACTGATATTATTAGGTAATAAATGGTAAGTAATAGTATTAACTAATAGATTTATGAAACAGAAATGCTAATATTATCAGTTAATATTATTACTTTTTTACTAATATCTGTGTGACAGCTTTATGATAAGGCCCAGGAAGATCCCAGAAAACAGTATCCATCACCTTTCCTGCTGAAGAAATACACTTTGCCTTCTTTGGAGCTCTTTCACCCTCGTGCACTCATTAGCTCTTAGCTCAAACACCTGCTTTTACAATAGGGTTAATATGTTCAATAAACTACCTGATGTAGCTAAAAATGTTTCTGTCAATAGACTAAATGACTGCATTTGTAATTGGCTGGTAAACAGACCACTTTATTCAATTGATGAATTTATAAATAGTGATGTAAGTTAATATCTATAAATATGTAATATATAGCTAAGTTCTTTGATGATGTCATTTCTGGATGTATGTGCTGGTCTCTGACAAACTATTATAATAATAATAATAATAATAATAATAATAATAATAATAATAATAATAATAATAATAAATAATAATAATAATAATAATAATAGATGATGATAATACTGGTAATCATACACATAATGATAATCAGAAAAATAATGTTATTACTATTATTATTATTATTATTATTATTATTATTATTATTATTATTGGGACTGCTGCTTCATCGCTGGTGTGTGGTGTTTCATCAATTGTGATGTAGCATGTCGGTTAAGTTTTGCCTGAAGATGTCCTTCTGATTGACAGTTAACAATTGCAAGCTTTCTCATGTGGAAATGCCATACAAAATGTTCAAGGCATCATATAATGAGATCTTGGCAATGTCAGCAAGCTCACATACCTTGATTCCTTTGTCACTTAGGGCCGGTTCACAGTTTAAGCTTAAACTGAAGCTTTATTAAGCTCTGGATGCCTTTGGGTCTCAGGACAACCAGGTTTGTGTTTACTGAGCTGAACAACTCCAGTAAAGATGGTAATGCTTGCACATGCATTTGTTTATAGTGACATGTTCCTAAAATAAGCGTTTGTAGGTTATCCAGCAACATGAAGTTAAAATGACCAAAAAATCAGAGTCAAAATATAGAACTTTGCTTCTGAAGAAGATGTCATTCTTGTGAGGCAGCATAAGTATGTAATAGAGTGCAAACAATTAGACAAATTACTGTGGAGTAAGAAAAACCAAATGCAGGGAAAAACTGCGATATGAAAATGCTGTGAAACAATTTTGATAGCTGTACATGCTGAAATGCGAGAAAAGTCTCCAGCTGCAATTAGCATGTTTTCACTTGCACATAACCTCAATGTTAAGAGAAGCATTGTTACTGAAATGTAAAGCAATACCTATGTTATATGTAGAAGGGATGAAAATGTATATGATAAAAGTATGAAGTATAAATTTAAAATTAAAGGCATGCCAACTTAAGTTTTATTTCTTACCAAAATAAAAAACAGTGACTGTTGCCGACAATTCACTTAACTGAAATCTCTCATAGAATTCTTGGTCATTCCTACATGGAAATGGTTTGGACACACTCTAGATCCTCTTCTGTTGAGCTTATTGGTTAAAATAATTTACATCTCCTCATCACTGATACCATCTTCTTCAGATAGCACGGAGGTTCCTTAGCTTATACCAGAGTTCAGTACACTTTATACCAAGTCACGTATAAGCTCAGCTTATAGCTTCAACTATGCACTTGCTCTGCTTAAGCTGTGAAACTGGGTACTAAAATGGCATTATGGATTCTCGTGGTTTTCTTCAGTTGCAAAGGATGTCCTGGAGGATTGTCATAAATATGGAAGAATGGTTGCACTACAGTCCAAATGATACTAAAGAATCTTCCAAAATAGAATAATATTTCTTTTGGTTGGCATTAAATGTTTTAATACAAAGTATTTAATCACTGCACAACATTAAATTTTACTCATTTTTGGAAGAGAGCTTAACTTGTTCATTTTGCAGCACTGTAACAAACAAAACAAATGTATGAAACTGCATGCTGTACCATCTAAAGAATCATACTGAGAAGTGTCCTTGCTATTTGAAACTCCGAACACCCTCGTGTAGATCTAACTATGATGACAAAAACTGTTCTCTCTAACAGCACAACTGCTGACCAGTTCACAGTGATACCAGTAAATGCAGCGGCCTTGCTTCAAGTTGCTGGTTTTCATCCCAAAAGGAAAACAATTCTTCATTTCCATGGATACACAGAGAATGCTGACACTGCTGAAGTGCAAACGCTTGCACATGGTGAGTGCAGATTGTGTTACACAACTTTACATTGACAAGGATTTATTGTTCCTGTAAAATACAGTGTGTCGCGCTTAAAGGGATCAAGAAATAAATGCTCAGCAATTAAACATATCGTTGTGACAAGATAGGGAAAGTTTATGCAACAATGTTTGAAAACAGCTGCATGGTCATACGCATACACATATGTAGCTTTCATTTGTTTGTTCCTACAACCCTGGCACCATTCTGTAGTAGAACACATTATGGTAAACATCTACACACAACAGAAAGTTCAGTGTGTGCTAGCAGAAGAAAAATCTGCTACTTGGGTACGATGCCATGTTTGCTGTACGTGCACTTGGGCATAATGCAATTCTCAAATAGAAGAAGCTACTCGTAAATGATGTGTATGTGAGAAAACAGTCAAACATGTGAGTACAGCGTTTACAAAGATACATAGATATTTTATTTCACTTCGTTAGTTACATAAATTAATTCTCATATAAGTTCTATAATACATAATTTTATCTCTACACATTACCCTTTACATATCATTTTCACTAAGTTGCTGCATTACTAAGGGCCCGCAAACATCCAACACCATGGTTGTTGAGTCATTGGGTCCTATTTAATTTATGATTCAACAATCTACATTTTCTTTCCATTCCCTATTTCTAATTTTTTTCAACCATTTATTTCTCACTACACCTAAATAGTTTCCTATTTCAAATAAACTTTCCTTGGATTTAACTCTTAACAACCTTTTATCTGTAATTTCATTTGGTAATCTAGACCAATTGTTTCTTTATAATTTTTTCCTCATATTCATTGTTCCTTCACATTAAATGCCAGTAATTATTAAATTTGCTATTACATAATGGGCATTTGCCTTCATTTTCTCCTTCTATGTCTTTTAACCTCACCACCCCTGACCTAGCCCATGCAAAGCCCTCTCTTGCTATTTTATTACAAACATCAACATAGTTTTCTCTTTTCCATGTCCTTTTAATGTCTGTATATACATGTAACGATCTTTTTGAGTTAAAACTACCAATTATTTCCTGTCTTTCCATATCTTCAATCCTCAATCTAACTCTTTTCCAACATCCCTTTTCACGTGATTGTCTATATCATCACACCCTATTTCATTGAGAATTGCTTCTAGGCGCTTGTACCAAGTATTTCTTTATTTAACTTGCACTGAACCTCCAAACATTGTTTTAAAATGCATTTACAAAGCGTCCACAGAGGTCTATATGAAGAGCTAGTGCCAAGCTTAAAATCCCCCCAGGGTCCTGCATAAGCGTCTACATTTCTATGCATAAAAGAGGTGTTTCTCTGAGGTTTTGTCCCATTTTAGAAGGGTTTTATGCCCAGGTGGACCTCCATTCGCTACGACAAACACGAGATTGTGCCTGAATAACAACTAGCCACAGCATGCACTCAACGTTCTGTTGTGGTGTCCACTACAAATGGCAGTAGGAGCAACAAACAAACAAAAGCTATGACCATGCAGCTGTTTTCAAACATTGTTACATAAACTCTGAGATGTTACAATGATATGTGGTTTTAAATGGGAGCAACCCTCTAAGCAGGACACACTGTATCTACAAGGAAGCTGCAAATTTATAAAAATAAGTTTAGAAAATAATCTAACAGTCAAATGACTTTCATAGCAAATCCACAAATGATTGATAGGCTATCTTGCAACTTTGTAGCTAATTCTCAATCCTTTGTTTAACTGCTACTTATCTTGTTTTCCAGCTCTACACTCTGTAGAAAACCCTGACTTAGAGCACCCAACATTTTCCTGCTCCTTTTATATCGTTACAAATATACTAATAATTACAATATTTCTGGGCTGTAAACTACAGTAGTAGGCCTAGAACAAGTTTACACTAGAAGTGTATTTGAGAACAGGACATGTCATTTTTGTTGTTAAATTTCACTGGCACCTCCATAAAAAAAGTGAAGCAACTAGAGTAGTGTTAATCAATATAAACGTTTGCAGTATTACACATTTGATTGTGATACAGGAGGCTGCAGTGACAGTCACCTGTGTCACTACAACCTGCTTTTCAAATCCCATACTCTACAAGAAACAACTGAATGGTGACAGCACTTCAAAAAATGACAAGCTCTTGAAAAATTCAAACCAATAACAACACTAATGTTTGATGCAATAAACAAATTTATTTCAAATAAATTTGTAGTTTTTAAAGACATCTATATTTTTATGTAGATGGTTTTCTCTATCTCAAAATCATACAAAATTCATTCAGAATGAAGAGGACCTCAGACTACTCCCAGAGCAAAAAAAAAAAAAAATAATTAAGATATACATTTTATTTGTCATGCAAATACCTTAAAATATGATATTTTAATCAAAATCTTTGGAGCCATTTTTGAAAAAAAAAAAAATAAATAAGAAACTTTTCCATGTGAAAGATAGTTTGGGGTGGGGGGATGTTTCTTTAACATATTTGTATCACATTCTTGGAAGATGAACTAGAATACAAAGTTTGGTATTTAGCGGACTTTTCATTTTTGAGCTGCTGTACACTGACCTTTTTGTAAAATTACATTTTTTGCATTCAAGGAGCAAAACATGTATTTGTCGTGAAACCTCTGGCAATACTTCCCCTACTTACTATAGATAATTAGCAGAGACATAATCATTTGTGCGCCTCAACTATGAAAATCAAATCATTTATTTGCAGCCTATGTACTTATACAAGTTTCTGGCTTTGTCAATAACAAGAAAATAACTATTTACAAATGTCAATATAGAACATAGATGCTACAATAAGACTAGAGAAGCAAAATAGAAATTACATACGATATTTACAAATCATTGGGTTTGTACAGACATTTTTCTATTAGGAATGATTTCAGTTTACTTCGAAACTGTTTTGTGCTGTTTATTGCCTTAATTTCTGTTGGTAGCTTGTTATACAGAATTTGTTTCATTACAAAAACATCCGAAAGTAGTCATTGTTTTGTCTAGTATAGTAAGCATGTACATCATTATTCTTTATATTTAACTTATTTACAGCCTTAAAAACATATAGTAAATAGAGTGTCAACATTTTATTTTGTTTCAACATATTTACACAGGAGTCAGATTGTCTTAAATTAAAAATTAGCCTAATGCACTTTTTCTGTAGGAAACCTTTAACATATACAAAAGAACTGTAGAGATTTAATAAGGAAGTTATCTGAATTAGAGATTGTTAAGCATTCATTTTCAATTTAAAAAAAAATCTGATGTGTTACACTCACATGACTTTCTCTACTCTTGTACAAACTATTTTTTACAAACTCTTATTCTTCATCTATTTCATATTAATCGAGATAAACATTTGCAGAAACGATCTTTTGACATGCAAAGAGAATTACATTTTACACATAGCGACCAGTTTTAAAAATATTTGACTATTGCTTAAGGTGTACTATGTTCCCCATGTTTTGTAATTGCAAGGGCAATATAGAAATACAGTAGCCTTTAAGCACATACATATCTCTTAATAGCTGGTTGCTAGGTGCAGCACCATTCCCTTTCCCACAGATTAATACTCTTTGCATATCCAAGACAAAAAAATGAATAACGAATTCCCATTTGAGAAAATAAGTATTGAAAAATTTAAGGGCATAACAAGCAATATCTCGAAAATGGTTCACTCAACAAAAAAAATGTATATGACATAAATTGTGTATTTTAATGCAATCTACAATTTTTGTGTAGTAAAATTTTGTCTATCTCTTATGGTTTACCAGTTATGCAAAAGTCGTTCACAATGAAGAATACTTTTGGAGACATTCCCAGAAAATTCAAGATATACATTTTATTTGTCATGAAAATATCTTAAACATATGATATTTTAATCAAAATCGTTAAGAGCCATTTTTCAGAAAATTAAAATTTTCGAAAAATGTTCCATATAAAAGGTAATCTGGGGTGGGGGGATTTTCTTGAAAACCTTCGTGTCGCATCTCTGGAAGATACTGAACCTAAATACCAAGTGGGTCTCAAAACATATATTTCCAGTGAAATCTCGGTATCGAATTTTTGGGTGGAATACAATACTTCCCCTACTTACTATACGTAGTAGAGAAAGTAATACTCAAATTTAAATAGGAATTAATGTGAAGTAACATTTTATATTGCTGGTTTATCTGATGTTGCACGCTTAGCTTTTTAAACTCAAATGACAAATTTTTAATTTCATTTATTTCTCAGCCCCCCCTTTTTTTTTTTTTTTAAGAAATTACTGTGCAGTGATCAATCTAGAACAATTTTATGTTGAATCCTCCCCTTTACTCCTTATAATTGTCATTTTAAACAGCTATTACTAATAATACATGAAACATCTGATATTCATACAAAAGGATGTAAACCATCGGCAGAACATCTGACTTCTTTAACCTCCTCCCAATACTGCATAGACTATAAGTATGCTTTGGTGGTGCCCAATCATTGGTCAGAATGGCTGAGTACATTTTCAGAATTACAGTAGGTATTTAAAATAAAAATTTTAACATATACAACAACATAGAGGTGAAGCTGGTGAATACAAACATTCTGCATTTCCAGGCTACCAAGTTAACCTCTTAGGAAAACACATACAGTCTGTGATCACCAAGAAAAATAATTGTAAAATACTAATTTCTAATGTCAACAATTTTCTCTCTTTATACACTTATTTAGCATGCCCTGCTAACAAACCCAATTTACAACAAAGGAAATAAATCGAAACTTTCTTGCATGACAGTTACTAGAATATGTTGCCATTGGTGTTGCATACATATCATAGCATTATAAGCAGATTTGATTCTCTGTTGTTTTGTGGCACCTTCTGTTTTATTAATTGCTACATCATGACCATTCATATATATTGTTTGGAATAAAACATTAGCAGTTTCTGTGGAGTAACAATAAGTGTTTTCTGCTCCATTATATTCTCAGCAATAATCGACGTCTTCTTCTTTGCCAGTATGTTCTTTATTAACCTCAATATCTACAGTGTGAGGCCACAGATGACGAATATGGTGCTCCACAAACTGTCTATTACACAGGGGGTTTTTTGTTCTGTAACTCCCGTGTAACCAGCTCACAAGTGATAGTAACCTGCACTATAAGTGGTGTCCATCTGTGTGAAGACATTCCTACGAGGCAGTATTTTTAACACTTGAATAATTTCAGTCTAATTATATAATATGTAAATTCAATAACTGCCCGCCTTGAAGCAATATGTGTATGTAATAATTTGTAAAATGTATGTAACAGTCATTGCATATGCTTATATTATTGTAAACACGTGTAGTAATGTTATGTGAATGCATTTATGTAATTTAATAATGTAGGAGCTGTGAGAATAATAAGTTGCTAACAATGAGGTAACCTTGAGGCAATAATGAGTTTGAGAGTTTAAATGCTACTAGTCATTATTAGAGCAGCAATAATGTAAATTTTTAGACAGTTTAAAAATAACCAATCAACAGCCAGAAAAAGCTTTAGTTAAATGAAGGTATTCTATTGGAGTAGGATTAGCCAATCAGAGACTTGAAATACAGAAATTTACAAGTTTAGACAGTTGAAATCAAGTCAGTTGCCTGCAGACCGTGATAGTAACCAGATGCAAGATGTGTCCTCTAGAGAAATATAATACCTATTCATGTGAGACGAAAAATAAATATACGTGTTAAAAAGTACAAGTAATTAATTAAAGAATCTCACAGCTCTCGATATCAGTGAAGTGTTATTTAATTTGTGTCAAGGATTAATAAAAAAGGAGTGATTTAAAACTTAAAAATCTGTGTAAGCCTACATTCTTGTCGCATCATGCCCTGCTAAGACTTCCATGTCTCTAACAAAAATACTGACACAGCCGAGGTAAACATAAATATTTAATATTTAAAGAAGCAGTTTAATAACAAAGTTAGTATTTTTTTAAACTTGGGGCAAAGGCCACCTGAAAGTACATTTGGGGCGAAGGCTACCAGAAACTGTTTAACATATGTGCAGTTGCAACTATTACAAGTTCGGTTCCCCAGCAGTTGAAATATAATTCAACTCCTCCAAAAATTAACCTTTCTCAAATTGACGCCCATACGTGGGGCAAACAACGTAAAGACAATAAAATAACCTTCTTCACCTAGCATCTTCAAATTAAAATTTAAATTCACACGCACAAGTTCTTCTTGTGTAATGTTCATAATTTCTGTTTTTATATTGTCCTTAAGTTCATCTATGGTGTGGGGATTGTTCCTAAAAACTTAGGGTTCCCCACAAACACATACACCAATTTGGCAATTTTTTTCTTCCATTAGAACATCTTGTTTTTGCTTCTTAGATTTAGTGTGTTCTAGTGTTCTAAACTTATTAACCAGACGTCTAACAATTTCTCTACTTGGAATTGGAAATTGTCTACATGATTCAGTTTTTACCTATGTATTGTACATAAACATTTGTTGTCAAGCATTGCAACGGACTAATAACAAGACATTAACACTCTTAGACAAATCAAACACAACACAGACGTCTTGAATAAACTTTCATTTTTGAGATGCACAGCAGTGACTGAAGCACAGCTGATAAACATAACCTTGAACACGTCAAGTGCCACATCGGAAAAGTATCAAGGTCACTGCAGTACAGCGTGCTACACATACAGCTGGTCTGTGGCCTTATGTTACAATGACCACACTGTAGTATATCCTGCTTAGTTTTTTTTTAATAATTTATGAATTGAAATTAGAGGATATTTTATACACCATGTGCTTCAGAAAGAACAGGACTTTTCAATGGTGAAAGAATTATAAAAATTGGTGAAGCAGTTTTTGAGATTACCCTACACAGATACACACAATATTATAATATACTATATGTCTATAGTTTTATGTAGTAAAATAGCCCAGGAATTCTAGAACATAAAAGTTAGTATAGATTACTTGACTAATTTTGAAGATTTAGAAGCTAGTAACAGTGATGTGTCATAATTTAAAATAAAGAGAGTTGAAGGTTGTTACACTACATCACTAAAATGTTCTTACTTGAACGCAATTCGGGAGATGATTTGCTCCCATCGTCAGCATGCTTTCAACTGATTTTGCCGGTTATTGTCTGGGGAATTTGTGGAACGATAAATCAGCTGGTATATATCAAATTGGTTGTAATGACTTTAACCTGGTATACATAGGAAGAACCAAAAGAAATCTTGAAATAAGACTTAAAGAGCATATGAGATGCATTTACCAGATAAATCAGCAGTAGCACATCACTTCTGGTCTTCAAACCATATCACTCCGAACATAAAACTCTTAAAGCCGATCAACAGTAGCAATGAATTGGACATCTGGGAAAAAATACATATCGTCAAACACAGGAATCACCTAATGAATTTCGAACTGCCGCCATCCAGCAGCCTTTGGAGGTTCATCAGCCCGGCACCAGAGAACACCACTAGCCACGCACATTCCCCAGACAATGACCGGCAAAATCAGTTGAGGACATGCTGATGATGGGAACAAACTGTCTCCCGAAACGTGTTCAAGTAAGAACATTTTAGTGATGTAGTGTAACAACCTTGAACTCTCTTTATTTTAAAATATAGATTACTTCACACATTTGTCCAATGGCTGTGATGTCATGTTCTTCTGCCCTAACATAAACTAATAGAAGTGTTCCTAATGTATCATTTGGAACCTATAAACTGCTCTGACTTCACCCACAGCATTTGTGTGACGAGGATCAGTGAACTGGAGTCGCTACACAACAATGGCCACATACCTGATAGCTGTGATGTCTTGTTCTTCTGCCCTAACATAAACTAATAGAAGTGTTCCTAATGTATCATTTGGAACCTATAAACTGTTCTGACTTCACCCACAGAATTTGTGTGACGAGGATACTGGTCGACTGGAGTCGCTACACAACAATGGCTACATACCTGATAGCTGTGATGTCTTGTTCTTCTGCCCTAACATAAACTATTAGAAGTGTTCCTAATGTATCATTTGGAACCTATAAACTGTTCTGACTTCACCCACAGCATTTGTGTGACGAGGATACTGGAGTCGCTACACAACAATGGCCACATACCTGATAGCTGTGATGTCTTGTTCTTCTGCCCTAACATAAACTAATAGAAGTGTTCCTAATGTATCATTTGGAACCTATAAACTGTTCTGACTTCACCCACAGCATTTGTGCGACGAGGATACTGGTCGACTGGAGTCGCTACACAACAATGGCTACATACCTGATAGCTGTGATGTCTTGTTCTTCTGCTCTAACATAAACTAATAGAAGTGTTCCTAATGTATCATTTGGAACCTATAAACTGTTCTGACTTCACCCACAGCATTTGTGTGACGAGGATACTGGAGTCGCTACACAACAATGGCTACATACCTGATAGCTGTGATGTCTTGTTCTTCTGCTCTAACATAAACTAATACAAGTGTTCCTAATGTATCATTTGGAACCTATAAACTGCTCTGACTTCACCCACAGCATTTGTGTGACGAGGATCAGTGAAATGGTGTCGCTACACAACAATGGCTACATACCTGATAGCTGTGATGTCTTGTTCTTCTGCCCTAACATAAACTAATAGAAGTGTTCCTAATGTATCATTTTGAACCTATAAACTGTTCTGACTTCACCCACAGCATTTGTGTGACGAGGATACTGGAGTCGCTACACAACAATGGCTACATACCTGATAGCTGTGATGTCTTGTTCTTCTGCCCTAACATAAACTAATAGAAGTGTTCCTAATGTATCATTTTGAACCTATAAACTGTTCTGACTTCACCCACAGTATTTGTGTGACGAGGATACTGGAGTCGCTACACAACAATGGCTACATACCTGATAGCTGTGATGTATTGTTCTTCTGCTCTAACATAAACTAATAGAAGTGTTCCTAATGTATCATTTGGAACCTACAAACTGTTCTGACTTCACCCACAGCATTTGTTTGACGAGGATACTGGAGTCGCTACACAACAATGGCCACATACCTGATAGCTGTGATGTCTTGTTCTTCTGCCCTAACATAAACTAATAGAAGTGTTCCTAATGTATCATTTGGAACCTATAAACTGTTCTGACTTCACCCACAGCATTTGTGTGACGAGGATACTGGAGTCGCTACACAACAATGGCTACATACCTGATAGCTGTGATGTCTTGTTCTTCTGCTCTAACATAAACTAATACAAGTGTTCCTAATGTATCATTTGGAACCTATAAACTGCTCTGACTTCACCCACAGCATTTGTGTGACGAGGATCAGTGAAATGGTGTCGCTACACAACAATGGCTACATACCTGATAGCTGTGATGTCTTGTTCTTCTGCCCTAACATAAACTAATAGAAGTGTTCCTAATGTATCATTTTGAACCTATAAACTGTTCTGACTTCACCCACAGCATTTGTGTGACGAGGATACTGGAGTCGCTACACAACAATGGCTACATACCTGATAGCTGTGATGTCTTGTTCTTCTGCCCTAACATAAACTAATAGAAGTGTTCCTAATGTATCATTTTGAACCTATAAACTGTTCTGACTTCACCCACAGCATTTGTGTGACGAGGATACTGGAGTCGCTACACAACAATGGCTACATACCTGATAGCTGTGATGTATTGTTCTTCTGCTCTAACATAAACTAATAGAAGTGTTCCTAATGTATCATTTGGAACCTACAAACTGTTCTGACTTCACCCACAGCATTTGTTTGACGAGGATACTGGAGTCGCTACACAACAATGGCCACATACCTGATAGCTGTGATGTCTTGTTCTTCTGCCCTAACATAAACTAATAGAAGTGTTCCTAATGTATCATTTGGAACCTATAAACTGTTCTGACTTCACCCACAGCATTTGTGTGACGAGGATACTGGAGTCGCTACACAACAATGGCCACATACCTGATAGCTGTGATGTCTTGTTCTTCTGCCCTAACATAAACTAATAGAAGTGTTCCTAATGTATCATTTGGAACCTATAAACTGTTCTGACTTCACCCACAGCATTTGTGTGACGAGGATCAGTGAACTGGTGTCGCTACACAACAATGGCTACATACCTGATAGCTGTGATGTCTTGTTCTTCTGCCCTAACATAAACTAATAGAAGTGTTCCTAATGTATCATTTGGAACCTATAAACTGTTCTGACTTCACCCACAGCATTTGTGTGACGAGGATCAGTGAACTGGTGTCGCTACACAACAATGGCTATATACCTGATAGCTGTGATGTCTTGTTCTTCTGCCCTAACATAAACTAATAGAAGTGTTCCTAATGTATCATTTGGAACCTATAAACTGTTCTGACTTCACCCACAGCATTTGTGTGACGAGGATCAGTGAACTGGAGTCGCTACACAACAATGGCTACATACCTGATAGCTGTGATGTATTGTTCTTCTGCTCTAACATAAACTAATAGAAGTGTTCCTAATGTATCATTTGGAACCTACAAACTGTTCTGACTTCACCCACAGCATTTGTTTGACGAGGATACTGGAGTCGCTACACAACAATGGCCACATACCTGATAGCTGTGATGTCTTGTTCTTCTGCCCTAACATAAACTAATAGAAGTGTTCCTAATGTATCATTTGGAACCTATAAACTGTTCTGACTTCACCCACAGCATTTGTGTGACGAGGATACTGGAGTCGCTACACAACAATGGCCACATACCTGATAGCTGTGATGTCTTGTTCTTCTGCCCTAACATAAACTAATAGAAGTGTTCCTAATGTATCATTTGGAACCTATAAACTGTTCTGACTTCACCCACAGCATTTGTGTGACGAGGATCAGTGAACTGGTGTCGCTACACAACAATGGCTACATACCTGATAGCTGTGATGTCTTGTTCTTCTGCCCTAACATAAACTAATAGAAGTGTTCCTAATGTATCATTTGGAACCTATAAGCTGCTCTGACTTCACCCACAGCATTTGTGCGACGAGGATCGGTGAACTGGATACTGGTCGACTGGAGTCTCTACACGACAATGGCCACATACCTGATGGCTGTCATAGGTTCTGAGAGGGCATCCACAGCAGTTGCTGCTCTACTTGATGACCTCATACAGCATCATGGTGTAGACATTAACATGTTCCATGTGATGGGGCAAAGCTTGGGGGCACACTCTGCTGGCTTTGTGGGCAAGAAGATTCAGTGTGGCAAACTTCAGCGTATAACTGGTAACAGCTTGCACTTTGCCTTAACAAACTGAGCATTATCACATTGAGAGAATAAACTCCTTACTTGCCAACTTCCTGAAATTGAAATCTGGAAAGCTTTCCCTCCTCCATCAAAGCATAATAATTTTGAAGTCACATGAAATTTGAGATGTGTAACATGTTCAATGCAGTAAATGTACAAAAATGCCAATTACAGTAAATGGGAATTCCGTTTTATAAGAATCCCTGAAGACCTGATAATAATGCTTATTTCTGTCATATACTGAAATTTTCCTGGTACAACAATAAACAGTATTAAATCATACACCATCATTTTTTAGGCTATAACAGATTTCTAGTCTATATTTTACACTTCACAACATCAATTTTAAACAAAAACTAACAAAAAAAGTCTTATCCAATACATTCAATAACTTTCTCTACTGTCTATCATTATTAGTGGGTATACAAATTACTTTTAGTAAAGCATATTTTTCCATCTAGTACTTTTAATCCAAATAAACCTTTGCAGAAACAGCTACATTACACATTTCGTTATAGATACAAAGAGAACGGCGATAGTCAAATGTTTAACAACTGGATGTTATATGCTGGCCTTAAAATTCCATACTGTTTCCATGACATCGCGAGAAACAACTGTATGCTGACAGGGTTTTAAGACTATGGTTAAGTAATGAACAATTAAAACCATTAATAACGGATATTACAAATGCCTTATGCCACAACAAAACTTATCTGAAATAAACTATATGTTTAAAAGAGATCCACATTCTTTGTGCAGTACATTTTCATTTATCACTTAACATTTACCAGTTATACAAGATTATACAAAATTCCTTTTGAATGAAGAGGACTTCCTAGGCTATTCCCAGAGATTTCAAGATATACATTTTATTTGTCATGTAAATATCTTTAATGTATAGTATTTTAATCAAACTCATTGGAGCCATTTTATTTAAAAAATGAAAATTTAATAAAAATGTTCCATGTGAAGGCTAATTTGGGGTGGGTGATTTTCTTCAAAAGCTTTGTGTCACATCCTTGGAAGATATTTAACTTGAACACCAAGTTTGGTACTTAACCAAATTTACGTTTTTGGCTACA
Organism: Deroplatys truncata; assembly: GCA_030765065.1. Classification (NCBI taxonomy): domain Eukaryota; kingdom Metazoa; phylum Arthropoda; class Insecta; order Mantodea; family Mantidae; genus Deroplatys; species Deroplatys truncata. The sequence continues at coordinate 14,358,258 of CM060975.1, forward strand.
CTGTTCACAGACTCCCATGGACCTTTTTCTAAAAATTCCTTTTTGGATTCAAGGCCCTTAAAACATGCATTTCCAGTTTTGGCTGGAGTGGAATACCTTCTCTACCTACTATGTAAGTGATAGCAACTCAAAGTAATGTATGAAAAATTGTAAGCATTTTGTATAGCATTATGAAAAAAAAAAAATAAACAAAACTATGTAGTGATAGAAAAAGTGAAAATGTGAAACTTATACCCTGCAGTCATAGAATATGAATAAGATTAAAAACTTACATGAGAGATTTAACAATTTATAATTTACATTGTCCATTGCTGAATATTTGTGCCCTGGTTACTAGAGGTCGCTAGTGGTGCTATACATTTTGTTACTGCCCAGTGAAGGGGGACCATGATCATGATGAAGGATAGACACACAGATAAGCTCTGGTCTATCATAGCACTGTATACCATTTACTAGAGGTCGCTGGTGGTGCAATACATTTTGTTGTAGCCCAGTGAAGGGGGACCATGATCATGATGAAGGATAGACACACAGATAAGCTCTGGTCTATCATAGCACTGTATACCATTTACTAGAGGTCGCTGGTGGTGCAATACATTTTGTTGTAGCCCAGTGAAGGGGGACCATGATCATGATGAAGGATAGACACACAGATAAGCTCTGGTCTATCATAGCACTGTACACCATTTACTAGAGGTCACTAGTTGTGCTATACATTTTGTTGTAGCCCAGTGAAGAGGGACCATGATCATGATGAAGGATAGACACACAGATAAGCTCTGGTCTATCATAGTACTGTATACCATTTACTAGAGGTCACTATTGGTGCTATACATTTTGTTGTAGCCCAGTGAAGGGGGACCATTATCATGATGAAGGATAGACGCACAGATAAGCTCTGGTCTATCATAGCACTGTATACCATTTACTAGAGGTCACTAGTGTGCAATACATTTTGTTACTGCCCAGTGAAGGAGGACCATGATCTTGATGAAGGATACACACAATAAGCTCTGGTCTATCATAGCACTGTATACCATTTACTAGAGGTCACTAGTGGTGCTATACATTTTGTTACTGCCCAGTGAAGGAGGACCATGATCTTGATGAAGGATACACACAATAAGCTCTGGTCTATCATAGCACTGTATACCATTTACTAGAGGTCACTAGTTGTGCTATACATTTTGTTACTGCCCAGTGAAGGGGGACCATGATCATGATGAAGGATAGACACACAGATAAGCTCTGGTCTATCATAACACTGTATACCATTTACTAGAGGTCACTAGTTGTGCTATACATTTTGTTACTGCCCAGTGAAGGGGGACCATGATCATGATGAAGGATAGACACACAGATAAGCTCTGGTCTATCATAACACTGTATACTATTTACTAGAGGTCACTAGTGGTGCTATACATTTTGTTACTGCCCAGTGAAGGTGGACCATGATCATGATGAAGGGTAGACACAGATACGTTCTGGTCTATCATAGCACTATATACCATTTACTAGAGGTCACTAGTGATGCTATACATTTTGTTGTAGCCCAGTGAAGGTGGACCATGATCATGATGAAGGATAGACACACGGATAAGCTCTGGTATATCATAGCACTGTATACCATTTACTAGACGTCACTAGTGATGCTATACATTTTGTTGTAGCCCAGTGAAGGTGGACCATGATCATGATGAAGGATAGACACACGGATAAGCTCTGGTATATCATAGCACTGTATACCATTTACTAGAGGTCACTAGTGATGCTATACATTTTGTTGTAGCCCAGTGAAGGTGGACCATGATCATGATGAAGGATAGACACACAGATAAGCTCTGGTCTATCATAGCACTGTATACCATTTACTAGACGTCACTAGTGGTGCAATACATTTTGTTGTAGCCCAGTGAAGGGGGACCATGATCATGATGAAGGATAGACACACAGATAAGCTCTGGCCTATCATAGCACTGTATACCATTTACTAGAGGTCGCTAGTGGTGCAATACATTTTGTTGTAGTCCAGTGAAGAGGGACCATGATCATGATGAAGGATAGACACACAGATAAGCTCTGGCCTATCATAGCACTGTATACCATTTACTAGAGGTCGCTAGTGGTGCAATACATTTTGTTGTAGCCCAGTGAAGATGGACCATGATCATGATGAAGGATAGACACACAGATACGTTCTGGTCTATCATAGCACTATATACCATTTACTAGAGGTCGCTAGTGGTGCAATACATTTTGTTGTAGCCCAGTGAAGGTGGACCATGATCATGATGAAGGGTAGACACACAGATACGTTCTGGTCTATCATAGCACTATATACCATTTACTAGAGGTCACTAGTGATGCTATACATTTTGTTGCAGCCCAGTGAAGGGGGACCATGATCATGATGAGTGATAGACACACTGATAAGCTCTGGTCTATCATAGCGCTGTATACCATTAACTAAGAGGTCACTAGTGGTGCTATACATTTTGTTGTAGCCCAGTGAAGGTGGACCATGATCATGATGAAGGGTAGACACACAGATACGTTCTGGTCTATCATAGCACTATATACCATTTACTAGAGGTCACTAGTGATGCTATACATTTTGTTGCAGCCCAGTGAAGGGGGACCATGATCATGATGAGTGATAGACACACAGATAAGCTCTGGTCTATCATAGCGCTGTATACCATTAACTAAGAGGTCACTAGTGGTGCTATACATTTTGTTGCAGCCCAGTGAAGGTGGACCATCATCATGATGAATGATAGACACACAGATAAACTCTGGTCTATCATAGCACTATATACCATTTACTAGAGGTCACTAGTGATGCTATACATTTTGTTGCAGCCCAGTGAAGGGGGACCATGATCATGATGAGTGATAGACACACAGATAAACTCTGGTATGTCATAGGACTGCGCACCATTCAGTTTGTAATCTTAAGTAATAATATAATGCTTTGTCACACTTTAAATCTGCCAACAAAAATGCTTTCTTTGCCATATAGTCACAAAAAGGCCTCTGCTCCCTACATTTTACAGGCAAAACATAAAAGTTTGCAAGCATGTGTTTAGTATTAGAAGAAAATATATCTAGAGTTAGGTCTGTTAAATCTGTTATATAGTTTTCAATTGTTTTATTCTTTAGGCTCATGATGTCAGCTTGGCTGTCATATAAAACGCTTTATAAAATGTTGCTAAATTAAATAACATAGCAACATGTTTTCTGTTTTATTTAACAATAAAAGTATAATTTTTACAGTACAAAAGTGTCAAATAAGTACCACCTTTTGCAGTCAAAGGAGATAATGAAAATTAATTATCAGATTAATATCATAATGAAAATATTAATCACACTATTACTGTATTCCAGTGAGTATTTTATACATGTGTTTGTTATTGACCAATAATGCTTAATATCCTCAAATATGGATCAATTTATCTTATAATGTGCTTGTAAGTACGTGATTTTATCAGATAAAAAATCAGCTCATTACCAAATGTAATACTATTACTACAATAGACTATGTTATCTATCTTGTCATTCATCAATTGTGGAGAAATTATGAAATCCACATCAGTTTCCATTACCAAAAACAAGCAGATCCCTTCAACTTTGAAAATTGTTTTTTTTAATCCATGCACTTTCAAATAAATTGTTCTTGAAAATAGTGTATTTATTGTGTTCTGACTTCGCTTATCTTAATTTTGAAGTGAACTATTTTTTAACTGGTAGTATTGTGTAACACGTGCCTTGATCTGACACAATAGAGATTTGATTTTACACAACACAAGGAAGAAAGTAATCGAGGTGACAAAACATTACTTTTTAGTTATAAATAATATATGTTTTCATCAAGTATTTTCATTGGTTCTTATACAAGGAACTGTGTCAAACTACAGTATTCTTACTGAAGTATTTACGATATTAAGCATATTGTATAAATAAAATTGAGCTAAAAAGCATATAAATTAATATTTAAGTATGAAATTAAGAAAAGTGGTAATCTCGCATTGGATTTACTCTGAAAAGTGTTATGTCAGTGAACTTACAAAAACATATTTTTCAAATAATAGTTTAACTAAAATGCCTTTATAAAATTTATGTAATTTGGCACTAATAAATGTTGAGCCATGTTGAAATCAGAACTGCCAACATTAACAATGTTAGTTTCCATCTCATCAGTGGTATTATCAATGTGGTAGTTAACACTTTTCAAGAGGCCATGAATGCTGGCGTTAACACCAGTGCCATTTATCGCCATCAGTTTCAACTCGAAGATGACAAACAGGAACACAGCACTTTTGAGAGAAAAATGTCCTTGACTTAAAGTATCTTTCTGAAGAAATATCTCAATTTTGTAAATTTTGGCACTTAATACCTTAGAGAATTTCAGTCCTCAATTATTATTTATATAATCTGTTACACTTTATTCATGGTATAATCTTAATAAATCTCATTTGAGGTTATGAGTTTCATCAGATAAATTTGTATGACATAAGGAGTAGAGATATCAATAGATCTCAATGAGTACATGAAAGTACTTCCAGTAAATGAATGCCTCCCTTCCCCCCAAAAAGGCATTTATATATCTATATGTGTGAGTGCATGTGCGCGCATGTATGCATGTCTCAAGGATGTGACACAAACATTTTCAAGGAAGTTCCCCAAGCCCAAACTACCATTTACATATGGAAAAGTTTCATTATTTATTTTATCAAGTAGCTGTAACAATCTGATTAAAATACCATGACAAATAAAGTGTATATGTTGAATTTTCTGTTAACTTCTCTTCATTCAGAATCACATTTGTATAACTGGTAAACTGTAAGAGATACACAAAATCTTACTACACAAAAAATGTATGTCACATGTTTATTTATTTATTATTTTTTTATGTCGTTAGCAATTTTTAAGATAATGATTTGAATTTTCCAAAACTTTTTAGAAGTGCTGAAGTCACTATTTTGTGACCATAAAAAGAGACTGGAATTTCAAAGCCAGCATATAGCAACAGCTTTTTAGATATTTGACTATCACTTTGCCTCTTCCAATAAGAAATTCATGCAAAAATAGTTTCAAAAAACTCAGAATCCTCACAGTGCCTTGTTTATATATATATATATATATATATATATATATATATATATATATATATATATGTGTAAGAACACATAGGGAAGAAAAAAATATAAATGTACACAAACATAACAAAACTGAACTATTTTAGGAACAGACTAAGAGGCTCACTAGGTACAAAATGTATTGAAAGCACTGCAAAAGATTTATACAATCATTTACCTCACCAGAATAAAGAAATAAATGGAGAGATGAAGAAAATTGAAGCAATAAAGACTTACCTGATTAACAATGCTTTCTACTCAATTGGGGAATATAAAGCAGCTAACTTCAATAGTAGCTAGTCTGAGTATTGTGACGCGCCAACCTGATGTCTAATCAATTAGTAAGAATATTTAAATAATAGATTAAATATGATTTCAATACATATATTTCTCTTAAAGGTTTCGTATGCTTGCAAATGGAGAATTCTAAGTTACATTACGGATAGTGTGGTTTACCACTTCCGGTGTTAAACCCATCGTCCTTCTGCAAAGAATGATGCATCTTGCTGAAGATGATCAGCCGTGACATTTAATATGATTGGTACATTATAAATCATCCGATGGGTGTTAACCTCCAAATATGGATTGCCTACAAGACAATTGTTGGATCCCTCTAAGAAGGAATGAATCTTATTTAAGAGATAGAAACGTCTACTTGGCTGTCTGTCTGGGCTCCACTCGCTTCGTTCTGAGCCGACACTTGTGCGACTCGAGTCTTAGTGTGTGACTCTGTAGGGTTGAAGATTAATAATCTTAGAGGAAGATGTCCTCTTTCAGCTAGACATCAAGACATCAGGTTGGGTCGCCACATTGGAATCCAGAGGTAAGGAATCATGTTACTCATAGATAATAGTATCTACAGGCTGCTGGTTGAGCATTATTTGTAATCCCCCCCCCCCCCAAATGAATAAAATGTAAGTCAAGTGAGTTCGCTCGCCTCTTTATTGCTACTCTTCCAGTCGTAATCACCCCTAAAAGGGGGTGGTGTGACAGTATCTGTATATATAACTGTAAGTATTGATGTATACATCTGAAGTAGCAAATGTCAATAGTAGCTAGTCGATATGATATCTCTATACAGTAAACCCTCATTTAACCAAATTTCAAGGGACTGAAAAATAGTCAATTTGGTTTAACGAAGTTTTAATTAACAAGGTTTTGTAAAAATAGTTCTATATTATCTCAAATAGCAAAATATGACTGTTGACTTCAGTTTTTCTCTTGTTATGTATACCAATGAATGAGGAAGTTCTACGTTCATGACCTCTAAGAAAAATGAAAAATAAGTACTGTATACAGTATACGTGGCATTTGTTTAATTGAGAAAGTATATTGTCACATGCCTGTCATAACAGTACAAATATGGAACATTGAGTCATGCAATACAACACTTTAATGTACTGTTTTATTAAAACCTAAGTTTTAACTTACATTTTCTGCCCTTGGCACGTAGTGTTTTCTCAGGTTATAGAAGACACCTGCTTCATCCATATTAAATACATTCCTTGGGTGATGATGGCAGATTGAAACTCACTCATTGACATCTTCCTCGTTTACTCTATGTGCCTCCCCACAGACACTCTTCTGAAAATGCCCTCAGAACACACAAACCCAGAAATTCCTTTTTTCTGGCCTTTTCTTGAATCATGGGGCCAGACAGCACGTGTGTTGGAACAGTGAATCCTCCACTTGCTATTGCCACTAAATGAACAACCTGCCAGATTTGCCTCTATTTTCTGTTTTAAACTTATAATCGATGAGAGAATCTGAAAGTGCCCTGCAACCTGTGTTTTGGTCTTCTCTCCACTGTCGACCATATGCTGTTTTCGTTTCAGTGTGAGAGCATTATGAGCACGCTTCTGTTTTGGTGGCATAGTGAGTGATAGAGCGAAAAACAAATGTTCACTGTTCACAAGCAGAGACAAAGTGCTCTCTGGATTCTTGAGAATCGCATGCCGAGTGTGATGTTCCGACCGACCTCCTCTTACCCCGCTCTTGTATCATATGTTGTGAAGGTGACACATAATCAGCAAGTAAACAGTTGGGCCATTGTTGAGAAATTACAGCACGGTATTGAGAAAAATTATATGAAATGTGTAACAGAAAATACCATAGTGCACAGCACAACATACATATTCGGTTTAAACGAAGAATAATGTATGGAATACGTAATGAAGGGTTAAAATTTTAGTTTGTAGTACAAATTATCTGAAATTCGGTTTAACTAGTAGATTTTTCCATGTAATTCATCAGGGACCAAGCAGCTACTACGGTTTAACCGAGTTTTCGGTTTATGCAATTTCAAATTAGCGAGGGTGTACTGTATATACATATATATAACAATTTGTATTAATGCACTGAAAATGTATACATAAACAGTTTTTATATTTTGTTCTAACCAAGTTTACAAATGTTGAATAAAATCTGAATCTGAAAATCTTGTATCCCTGTTGTACCTATAACGAAATGTGTAATTAAACTATTTCTGTAAAGATTTATCTCAATTAATATGAATTAGAAAAAAAAAGCTTTTATAAGAATAGTTTTTGGAGGAGATATAAGTGGGAATATAACACATCAGGTTGTACATTTCTGGATTAATAACACCATTCTCTTTAACCTCGGGGGTGGCTGTAAAATATTTTTATACAATGTGCATGGTTCGTGTGTCTTGCTGTAGGTCTGGATCCTGCTGGGCCTCTGTTCAATACCCACTACTCGCAGAGAACACATCTCTCACCAGATGATGCTGTACTAGTGGATGTGCTCCACACGGATCGTGGTGGATATGGCACTGTACGAGATTGTGGTACTGTGGACTTCTATTTAAATGAGAATGGACTGAGGTATCAGCCAGGATGCCCTTGGCCTGTTGTCCCATTCTCAAGTGAGTTCATGTCACCTGCAGTCAACCAACATCTCAATTTCACTGGAAATACACGTTTTGATCTCATCTGAACATGAAAAAGAAAAAATCTGATATGTTACTTCACATGACTTTCTCTACTCTCTCTTGTTTAGTAGTGCCTATAAAAATTACTCTTACTAAAGCTTATTTTTCTACCTACTACATTTTAATCGACATAAACCTTTACAGAAACAGCTACATTACACATTACGTTATAGATACAAAGAGAACAGCGATAGTCAAATGTTTAACAACTGGACGCTATATGCTGGCCTTCATTTCATTTCATTTATTTTCATCCTTTGTAAACAATATACACTGTTATTGGACATTCAAATAAAATATTGACATCATAACATACAGACTTACAGCTGTCAAATCAGCAATTACATTAGAAAAAGATTAGATACAAAATATTCTTCATATAAAATGTTTACAATAATATTCCATGACATTGTCAGAAACAACTGAACAATGACAGGACTTTAAAAGAATGGCTAAGTATTGAACAGTTCAAACCATTAATAATGAATATCTTGGAAATGGCTGGTGTCACAGAAAACGTTACTGCGAATAAATTGTGTGCTTTAAAGAGATCTACATTTTTTGTGTAGTGTGTTTTCATCTATTGCTTAACATTTACCAGTTATACATGATTAAATAAAATTCCTTCCAAATGAAACGCTATTCCCAGAAAATTCAAGATATACATTTTTATTTTTCATGTAAATATCTTTAATTTGTGGTATTTTAATAAAAATCTTCAAGCCATTTTTTAGAAAATCAAAAAATTCGAAAAATGTTTCGTGTAAAGGGTAATTTGGGGTGGGAGAATTTTCTTGAAAATCCTTTATCGTATCTTTGGTAGGTGCTGAACTTAAATACCAAGTTTGGGTTATGCTATACACAGATACACACATGGGTCTTTTTCTAGAAGTGCATTATTTTGGGTTCAGGCGGCCTCAAAACATGTATTTACAGTGAAATCTCGACATGAATTTTTGAATGGAATACAGCACTTCCTTTACTTACTATGAGTAGTAGAGAAAGTAAAAACAAAAAGTCATTTATATTCAAGAAGCTTTGTAATTAAGTACACACCTTCCAAATATGCTACGCAGATTTTCATTAACTTTCCCTCATTCAAATAATCCTTTACATGAAAAAAGATGTACATGGAAAATTCATGATAGAAATAAAATTTATATCATTAATTTTCTACAGGATATAAAAAAAGATGCATACCTGCCAACTTCCTGAAACTGAAACTTGTAAAACTTTTCCTAACCCAGCAAAGTATAATAATTATGCAATGACATGAAATTTAGAATGCGTAAAATGTGCAGCGCAGTTAATATACAGGGTGATTTATGAAGATCTGACGCATTTCTTTCTTTAATTATTCTGTTCAAAATTCACACAATGCCCCAATTTTAGCACCAAATTAAGCAGAATGTTCTGGAGTTTCGATTGCCTGTCACTAGATGCACAGATGTTCATGTTTTATTCGTAATTGTTAGTTATATTGTCGGCAACTGTTGTAAAGCAATACTGGATTACGAATTCAATTACAGCTTCTCAAAGGGTATACCAGAGAGAATTTGGTGTTTGGAATCCTCACCAAAGTAACGCAATACTGGGACTGGTAAACAAATTGGAAACAACTGGATCTCTGGTGAGTGAAAAAGGCAAAACTCATTCATCTAGGCTTCCCACGGTTGTTGTTGACATAAGAGCATGACTGGATCAGTCACCCAAAAAATCATTAAGATGTTTGTCGCAGCAGACAGGATGTGTCAGAGAGCTGTGAAAAGTGCAGGCCTAAAGCCATATAGGATTACGGTTGTCCATCAGTTACAGGAACCAGATAAGGGTAGACGACTGAATTATTGTCATTGGTTTCAGGCATTCATTGTGCAAAATCCTGGCATATTGTCCATTACATGGTTCACAGATAAAGCATAGTTCCATTTATCCGGCTATGTGAACTGAAATGGCTCACGCTATTGGGCCAGCGAAAATCCACATGTTATTCATGAAGCACCTATGCACCCGGTTAAAATTGGAGTTTGGTGCGCAATATCCGCACAGAGAATAGTGGGACAAATTTTTTTTTAAAACAATGTGAACACTGCAGAGTACCGACGGATTTTCATGGAGTTTGCTGAGCAACTAGATGATGTAGAGCTGAGTCAAGGATATTTTCAGCAGGACGGCGCTACATGCCATACATCAAATGAATCCATGGCACTAATTGCAAGTTTCTTTTATGACCAGATAATTTCCAAGAACCTGTAGCCACCGAGGTCTTCGGATTTGACATCGCCGGACTTCTTTCTATGGGGTTACTTAAAAGACAGGGTTTATGCCACACGTCCCCAGACATTGGATGATCTGAAGAACAACATTACACAGCAGATTCAAGCTATTGACAACAGAGTCCTCCAACGAGTGGCCAATAGCATGAAACGATGTGTTGAGTTGTGCCTTATGCAGGATGGAGGACATTTTCAACATTTGCTATAGAGGTAAATAATCTCCCAAAATTCCTCTGCAGTTCAGGTATAAGTTGTCGCTAGCATAACTCGTTTTGAAACAATTAAAGAAATAAATGCGGCAGTTCTTCATAAATCATCCTGCACAAAAATTATATGAACATAAAATAAATGGGATTCTGTTGTATAAGAATCGTTGAAGACCTGGTAGTACTGCTTCTTTCTGTCACACATACTGAAATTCTTCCTGGTACCACAATAAATATGTTAAAGCAAAGAACACTGCTTCCTAGACTAAACACAGATTTCTAGTCCATATTTTATATGAAGTCACACTTCATAACATCAACTGAGAACATAAAACTAGAAAAAATGGAAAACTTATATTGTGCAGCCATATAATGTGAATGAAATGAATAATTTACACAAGGGAGTTGACTTAGAATTTACGTTGTCCATTACTGAATGTGTCACACCCACTTCTGCTGGTTACTAGAGGTATAACCACATTTTAAATCTGCATGCAAGCCAGTAAAGGCAGACTATGATTGTGATGAAGGATAGACACACACATAAGCTCTGACCTATCATAGCACTATGTACCAAATACCTCAGCGCATTCCATCTGTTATCTTAGGTTACAACATAATGCAATAGTATTAATGCTTTGTGATGCCCATGGTGAAAATCTAACACTTTAAATCTGACCACAAAACTGTAAAGACACCTGCTTTGCTGTAAAAAGGCCTCTGCTCTGCTCCTGCACATTTAATGGGCAAACTATAAAGTTGGCAATTATGTATATTTTATAGGGCTTGGTGGCAAATACACTATGTGATCAAAAGTATCCGGACACCCCCACAAACATACGTTTTTCATCTTAGATGCATTGTGATGCCACCTACTGCCTGGTACTCATGATCTGCAACCTCAGTAGTCATTAGACATCGTGAAATAGCAGAATGGGATGCTCCGTGGAACTCACGGACTTCGAACGTGGTCAGGTGATTGGGTGTCATAAGTCGTATGCGAGATTCCACACTTCTAAACATCCCTAGGTCCACTGTTTCTGATGTGATAGTGAAGTGAAGGGACATGTACAGACCGAGCTCATCTGTTGACTGCCGACATTTGAAGAGGCAGACATCTATCCACACAGGAATTCCAAACTGCATCAGGATCCACTCCAGTACTATGACAGTTAGGCGTGCGAGCAGCTGCTCATAAGCCACACATCACGCCAAACGACGCCTCGCTTGATGTAAGGAACATCAACATTACACGATTGAACAGTGGCAAAACATTGTGTGGAGTGATGAATCACAGTATGCAAGATGCGATCTGATGGCAGGGTGTGGGTATGCCGAATGTGTAGTGCCAACAGTGGAATTCGGAGGTGGTGGTGTGGTCATGTTTTTCCTAGAGGGGGCTTGCACCCCTTGTTGTTTTGCGTGGCACGATCACAGCACAGACCTACATTGATATTTTAAGCACCTTCTCGCTTCCCACTGTTGAAGAGCAATTCAGGGATGGTGAACACGATCGAGCACCTGTTCATACTGCACGGGCTGTGGCAGAGTGGTTACACGACAATAACATCCCTGGCCTGCACAGAGTCCTGACTTGAATCCACAGAACACCCTTGGGATGTTTTGGAACGCCAGGCCTCACCAACCTACATCGATACCTCTCTTCAGTTCCGCACTCTGTGAAGAATGGGCTGCCATTCCCCAAGAAACCTTTCAGCACCTGATTGAAAGTATGCCTGTCATCAAGGCTAAGGGTGGGCCAACACCATATTGACTTCCAGCATTACTGATGGAGGGCGCCAAGAACATGTATGTCATTTTCAGCCAGGTGTCCAGATACTTTTGATCACGTACGTAGTGTAGATGTACACCATTTGATCACAAAGCCATGTCCAGAAACTGTTTGTTTATGTGCTAGAGCTTCCAAAACACAGAGATGAATAAATCATAGACTCTGTGACAGATAACATTCATTAGTTGAGAGTCATTTACCAAAGATGTTTCCATCAGATGTCTAGTGATGCACAGCAGTCCTTCAACATACCTACAGCTGATGTCATTATTTTGTTTAGCATGAACAACAGCGGGCTTCTACATAAATGTAGCATACCCCAACAGACAACACCCAGCCCATACCATGTTTCTATGATTGGAGAGGCGTTTGTGAAACAGACAGCTTTCTTCTTAACAAATACCCTTCTGGACATCTGTCAACATGTTCTACACCAGAGGTTGAACATTGCGTAACCAAGCAATGCAAAAAATATATTGAAACTGGCCGCAGCCATTTTCAGCAACTTTACTATTTGATAAAAATGTTATCTGTTTACTCAGAGTATTTGAGATTTCGTTTTTACTTACTCTACATTTTCTTAGGCTTCTAGCCAGGTGTTGAATTGGTTAGAAACTAATGTTTTGGTACATACATCATTCCTATCTTCAATTATCTTTAGATGGGAAGAATGTACATTCCTGAAACATCAGTTTCTAACCAACTTTACACCTGGCTGGAAGCCCAAGAGAATCTAGAGTATTCACAACTCCAGGAAAACTTCAGCTCATATTTGTTTTACTTTTTAATGTATACTATCTATATCCTTCATATTTCAGAGATCCTAGCACATAAAAACCTTTTCTGGATATTGATTGGCACTCGCCCTATAACTCCTGCAAAGTAGCAGTTTGAAATGTGTGTTGATGTATGCATGGAGATAGAGTGTAGTACTGTCTACTGCCACCAGATGATGTTGCTGCTTCCCATAGGTAGAGCAATGCAGCAGCTTGCTAGTACACTTGTGGACATTGATAAACACAACATGGAAGCATGGACAGTGTGGAGGGAAGGAGTGACTGCTTCAGACATCCACAAGAGGTTAGTAACTATATGTGGGGAGACAGCACAAAGTCACAGATGTGTGTGTTTCGTTGGGTCAGAGTTAAAAGATGGCAGGCACTGTGCAATATCACTGGGCGTCTAGCAACTGCACACAAACCAAACAGTGCCCATAGTGTCAATGATGAAGGCAACGGGTCTATCATGGAGAACCCTCCACACCATCATCTATGTGTGCACAATGAGGGCCCCATACTCTCACCACTGCGCAGAAATGGAGTTAGTGCAAGAGTACAATGGAGATCCAGCAGAGTTCTTTGAGCATCTGGTCATCATCAATGAGTCATGGTTCTTCCAGTAAAGAAACGACAGTCTATGGAGTGGAAGCCCTAGCTGGAACTATTCATGCAGAAACAAATGGCGATTGTGTTCTGGGATCAGGAAGGGATAATTCTGGTGGACTGGCTCTCTCCCAATACGACCATCAACAGTGATCAGTACTGCAGTTCACTGCACCAAGTCTGCCAACATATTCAACAACAATGCTGCCAAGGAAAATAGGGCCCTGGCATTCTTCTCCAACACGACAATGTGCAGCCACATGCCAGTCACCAGATCATTGCCACCATGGGTGAACTATGTGCTGCCACATCCTCCATATTCACTGGATCTGGCTCATAGTGATTATCCCTATTCGATGGAATGAAAGAGGTCATGCAGTGTAAGAAGTTCACCACAAACTTCATGCAGTTGTCCTCCACTGGAATACCCCCCAGGAATGGTTTGCTACACAAATGCGGAAGCTGCTAGAACGATGGCAGAAGTGCATAGACGTTGGCGGGGAATACCTGTAATATAACCTGTATGAGTAAATGGTTCCTATAAACACAAAAAAAATTGTAGTGGCAATCATGTTTGAGTGCCCCTAGTATTAACAAGGTACCAAGGAGCCTTGTAACATAGTTTTATTTACATACTATATAGCCTTATATATCCTATAAATTAATACTTGAGAGAAAGGTCACATGAGTGTCATTCAAATTTGTTTGCATGAAATATAATTCTGGAGGAAAGTCAAGTTTTCTGAGGTCAGTTAAATGATACACGATGCATAATTTCAGGTGGTGACCTCTGCAGTCACATGAGGGGAGCTATATACTTTGCAGAGTCAGTGCTAAATGATACATGATGCGTAATTTCAGGTGGTGACCTCTGCAGTCACATGAGGGGAGCTGTATACTTTGCGGAGTCAGTGCTAAATGAGGATGCATTCCTGGCCGTTGCTTGTGATTCATATGACCAGTTCGTAACCAACAGTTGCACACTCAAAGGTCCACACTCAGTTCAGAGAATGGGACTTGCTGTATCAAACAGGTAAATTTAATTCAATGTGAGGCAGAACAACACTGTAACTTTATAAATCAATTTCAGGTATTCAGGCTTGGCATAACAGTACTGATGGAAATAATCCAACAGTAATCATAAAATTTTAGGGGTATATCACTATAAAATTTACTTAATTTTGTTCTGCTTTGGAGTATTATATATAAAACTAGTTGGCATACTTCATTTAAACCTCCCTCCCCCGCAACATTCTTATCTTGAAGATTTCTATGGTGAATGCTTCCTTTAATCTGTGTAACTGTTATTTTATAAATTTGTGAAATTCCTAATAAATACAAAACAAACCTGTTGTTAAAGGAAGTGGGAATGAAAATCCAGCAGACGTTGTGTTTCCAATTTCATTAACCTCCCTCTGACAGTTTTCCAAGTTCTGGAAATGTTCTAAAGCCTCTTTAAGTATCTTTCAGTAGTGAAACAATTATTGGAATAGTTAAATAATTTTTACTTTCTATACTATTTAATTTTCTTGATGGTTACAGAATGCATGACATTTCTAAAATGTTTAAATTGCTGACCCGAGAGTTGGGAAACTTCATACTCACCAATTTTGTCGCTATTTCTTTGTACAAGTATATTGATAATCAGGGTTTTCTGTATTTTTTTAAAACTATGTAGGCTTTACGTTATTAAATAACTATAGTACCAAAGAGAAAGTACAGAGATTTAAATTTCATCTACACTAATTATCTCAAAATTACTTGACCATTCTGATAATTCTCTCATCACTAAACATACGGACTGTATAATATTTCCAGAACTTGCAAGACTGTTGGGGGAGTTTAAAAATGCTTATTGAAGAATCTAAGTAAGCTATGTTATCAGATTTCTGCATAAATGTAAGTCCCTAACAATAGTATATTTTTCAAATTTGCACTCATTCATAACATATAGAGTAACAATACAGGGAAATAGCAGTGACATGATTAAAATGTTCAGAATGATGAATGTGAAAAAAAATATCAGCTGTAAAAAATGATTTTAAAAACTTAAACTACTGCCACTGTCTTACAGTTATTCAAATGCGAACAAACAAACAACAATTTAATAAAAGCTCTGATATTCATAATCATAACACCAGGAAGAGGTGTGTCACCTTTCTAGAATAAAAGATATATGAGCTTTGAGTACAATGGTGCACAAACTTCACTCACAAATAAAACATATTATTTCATTGGAAAATCTAAGAGAAACCTAATAATAATATTTGCTACACAAATATTATTATTCCATAGAGGATACTTGGATGAAAAAAATGTATAAATTATTTGTTATTATTAAAAAATTATTCCCTTTGTGTGTGCGTGTGTGTGTGTGTGTGTGTGTGCGTGCGTGTAAGCATGCGTTTGTGTGTGAGACAGCAGATTGTATGTGGTAGATAAATAAAAGAGGATTAATACAAAATGAAGTTTATTATGTATGATTATATTGATGCATCTACTATAATGTACATGATGTAACCAGACAAGAAATACATTTTTTATCTGTTATAAGGATTATCACTGAGATTTTTATGAAATAGGGACAGGAGGTAAGGGGAGGTTCCACCGTACAAATCTTATGCAATTATTTCTTAAAGAATATGAGGGAGGTAAATTAGATCAATTAAATTGTTATTCAAGGTCTAAAAAGCAAGGTTTTATTCACACAGAAACTCAATTGTGCAATGGTGTTATTGTTTTCAGAGCCAAAGGTCGCTATTACCTGACAACTAACAGCAAACATCCATTTGGCAGAGGATTAAAAGGTACAGCTGTACCATAGGTTCATGTCACTGGCAACAGGTGGCTAATCTGATTCAGCAAATACTCTGTGGTTTACAGACAAATGCACAAAGATGAGAAAATACTGTATTGTTAATAGAGAATAGTTTATTACGTGAACAAAAATATCTATATTAATATTATAAAGAGAGAAAATGTTGTGTGTGTGTAGGGTAACTACTAAACCAATTCATTCTGACAGACATATGGCTATAAAGCACCTTCTAATTTCATTTCATACATTACTAAAAGATTAAAGAAGCCCTTGTACTTGAATACAAACACACTGGAGCTATAAAAGAACAAGCCTCCAAAGTAGGCCTTGTCTTTTAGTTGAGAATGCCATAGTTGTTACTCCACAGAATATACATGATATTTCATCCCAACCAATGTACATGTAGATGGTCATGATTTAGCACAGAAATGAGAATTCAATCTCCTACAATATGCATGCAATAATACTAATGCCAAAACATATTAATAATCTCATGTAAGAAAGTTTTGCTTTACTGCCTTTGTACTTATGTTGTAATCAAGCTCTTAGGCAGAGCATGTAAGTAATTGTATAAAAAGAAAATATTGCTAACATTAGAAACCAGTGAACCAACATTTTTTAAATTAAAACTGATAAGATTGTTTTTGTCGTATGCTACATATCGTTATCAAAGAGGTTAACTTCAAGCCTGGGAGTACAAAATCTACATATTCACCAGTTTCACCACTATTTCATTATATATGTCAAGGGTTTCTGTATTAGATGAAAACTATGCACATTTTACGTTATTTAATAAGTATGGGAGCAAAGTGAAGATACAGAGGTTTAAAATTTTACCTGATGTAATTATGTAACAAATTAGTCAACCATCCCAAGGATACTTATAGCCTTTGCAGCATTTCCAGAACTTGGAAGACTGTCAGAGGGAGGTTAAGGAAGTTAGATGTGCTGCCGATGTTTCACAATCTTTTGCGTGGATATCAGCGGATTTTTCGTGTTATCTGGAAGAGCAGGGTCTGCATGAAATTACAACTATAAGGTGTAAAGGGAAATTAATATGTCATTTGAGTTTATAAACCTAACCGTGCAACATTGGGTACCCAGAAAGTCATTTATAAATGCATACAATCTGAGTGTTTCATATATTTTAAATTATTCATAATTTTAAAAGAGTAGTGTCATAAAAGTTAGTTTTAATGGCTTATTTTTCATTCTTGCAGACTATTTTTAGACATGGGCTAACACTATGGGGAGTACTCTAAGGATAGTAAAAGTTTTAAAAATTCAAAAAAAGATTGCTAGAATATTGACAAACTCAAACAAACAAAACAGAACATTATTTGTTACATTAGGAATTGCAACAGTATGTGTTGATCAAAGAGAGCCTACACAATTGTAACACAGTCAAATACTCTTTTAATGAATGCCACTTCAACAAATACTTCAGTTCGATGAAAAAAACTGAAATCTCCTTCTATATCTCAATTATATGAGTATCGGAAAACAGAAAACTCAGTATAGTGAAAATAAAAAATTTCCTTTATGAATATATGACTGATTGAATAAATTTTTAAAATGTTTTCTTGACCTACTGAACAATTATAGTGTCGTATGTATTGTAATGAAAAGAAGCTAGAAACAGTGATGTGTATTGAATTTATTTAAAGGTGAGTCGAAATTGTAACACTAACATCACTTAAGTGATGTTAGTGTTACAATTTCGACTCACCTTTAAATAAATTATAGTGTCCTTTCCTCATTCAGAGAATGGTTTGTTCTCTGACCATACAGTGTTGCCTCAGCGTCTGTTATAAAAGATCTCTTTTGTCTAATCAAATTCCATGATGTGGCAGTTTGTTTAAAAGGAACTGTTAAATGGTGAACTTTTGTTTCGTCTACTTATTGTTGTCTCGTGTGGTTTAACCAACATAATGCCTGAATTTCAGTGCTGAGAGCAAGTCTGGTTTAAGCTATGTCAACCAATGGAGTTGTAAAAAGCGGAAGAAAGCAGTTTTCTGTAAAAGAAAAGCTAAAATTCTTAAGAGGAAGTTGACAATGTGACAAAAAGTGCAAGTTACAGTATAAACTACTTGGAAGAATCAATTGTGAACTGTTCTGTCCAGAAAAAAAAATTAGACTTTTCCTCAAAATGAAAACTTTTGTAAGATATGTTATGTAGTATATAAGTGCACTACATATAAATCATATTATACAATGTCGCCAAGCTTAATGTTTTAAATATGAAATTACTTTAGTAGTGAATTTTGAACAGTATTGTTTCCATCCTTACCTATTCCTAATGCATACATATCACATCTTAGAAATAGATACAGTATCACATTAGATTTGAAAGTTACAATTTTGGCTCCTTTAAGATAAACCATTCAATAACCAATTTAACAAAATTTCAGTGTAGCGAAATGAATTTCAAAGTCGCCAGAAATTTTTTATAATAACATTTCACTGTATAAGGAATGCAATACATGAGCATGATATGCCAGACCATACATTAGAAAAAACATTCAGATATTACAAAGTGATTGGAATAAACCTTTTCAATATTCAAATATTTGGAATAGATGTATAAATGACTGACAGAGAATCTGTTTTATTGTTTGAGAGCATTTTATGAACAAAATGTAAACTTATATGTATGAATGTTTGATTGTAAATATGAAGGTGTAAGTTTATGAGTTAGCTCAGGTATATGTAGAATTAATAGCTCACTTTGACAAAGTCAGTCTATTGTAATCATTAGGGCTGGATTTTTAGGTTTAACCTATATTTTTCCTCGCTATTTAATTAACACATTTCAAGATATATATTCGTTTCACACTTCCTGGAGCAGAATATGTAAATTTCATTACAGCTAAAATAACCTAAATAGCTGTTTTCCCTTTTATGAAATGAAAAATGTTGTTACTTATTGTAAAATTATTTCCAGCACTTATAGCTAGTAATTCAAATTACTACAGTTAAACACAGCACATGTGACGTGGTGGCACCTGGATGCAGCTGTTAGAAGCTCAGGGGAGCATAACCTGTGTAACGAGATCGCTTCCAGTTGATCACCGAGAGTACAGCAGGCAGAAAGTGCTCTGATTGATTATTGCAATACTTTACTAATGTAATTGTTGTGTAGTGAAACAATGCCTAAATCACATTTATTGAAAAAGTGGATTGTTGCAGATCCACACTTCACTTTTGTTAGTGACAGACAGCGCTGGGTACTACAGTCCGACTATGCTACATGTTACATGCTTGGCCTGCACCGCCTTGTGGAGGAGATTAGAAGCCACTTCAAGGATGTGAGCAGCCTGATATCTTTGGTCAAGAAGGTTTTCTTAAAAGCCCCAACACTTATACAATTGTTCGAAGAGAGAGTACCAGCAACACCTCTTCCACCTGAGCCGATACTTGGCGGTCTGCTGCCATTTACTATACCAAGCACTTATGTCGTCAATGAACTGGATGACACAGAAACTTCCTGCATTGCCAAGGCTAAGAAATCACTCGAGTGCCCCACTCTTGCCACTTCCCTTGCATATATTTGTTTTATACCAGAAGTTACTCTCCGGTTGGAAAGTACAACTTTGCCACTGAAAGATGCTCTAGATATCATTGGCAATGTTTCAAATAAAGAAATACCTGGACCAGTGGGAGTTGCATGTTATTCAAAGTTGCACAAGATTCTTCAACGAAATTCTGGTTTTCAAGGTATAAAAATCATCAATTTAGTATTGCAGGAAGAAAAGTATACAGGAGAACTATCCCTAGAACCTGCTGCACTGGCATCTATGTACTATGCTCCAATGACGTCATGTTCCATTGAAAGAACCTTTTCTTCATACAAGAATGTGTTACATCATAATAGCAAATAGTTTACGCTAGAAAACTTGAAAATGTATGCAACTACAGAGTGAGCCAAAAGACTCCAAACCATCTGCGTGGTGTTTTCCCTGTCCGCATCGTCGACGCTCGCCATCTGCTGCTATCATAGATATGCGCGGATGAAACCATACAACACTTTTAAAAGTACTTTTAAAGGCTTTACTAACAACTTTACGTCAGGAAATGCTGAAACTGGCCTCCGTTGTAGTCCATACATTTTTGGCACCTGTATCTACTACAAGCCAAAAAATAAATCTTAAAAATAAGTACCAAAAAAACAAAATTATTGATACCTGTATTGATTCACATAGCAAAACCTATTTTAAGCATATAAGAAATCTAAAATGAAGGTTTTTTCCACCTAAAAATTCAGGCTCTAGTAATTACTAAATAAAACTATTATTATATGAATAGAAGCTCATTGCTTTACTCACACAGTATATTGGTACTTTCTCTTCCAGTTACCTGTACTACGTAGAGCAACTATGTTTCACCTCAACTCTGATATGAACATTTCATCAGAAATGTACATTTTGAGCTCCCTGAATTTAAAACATGAAAGCAACAGAAAGAGTATTTATATGTGCAACATAACTCAAAAATGAAATGTTGGATAAATACCAAACTTGTTATTTAAGTTCAACATCTTGCAGGACTGCAACACAAAGATTTTCAAGAAAATCTCCCCTTTATAAACTATCCTTTACACGGAAAAATTTTATTTTTTATCTCCTCAAAAGTCACTCCTAAAATTTTGCTTAAAATATCATATCCAATAAAACGCACTTTCTGGGTTGTAGTAAGAATTCAGCCACTCTGTTGGACATCTTCAGAAGAAGTGAGACTCCTGCTGGCACTGCTAGAGTACTGATCATTTTATAGGTGGGAGGAACCACACATTCATCTCCTATTAGCTGCATCTCTGTGTAGTTGTTTTCCTGGGTGGGTTATACAGTTTTATATTTATTTCTTCTGGCAAGGGCATCTGTACTTTGTTTCCACTTTTCTACTGAAACATTTATAATTGCTGATCACTTCCTGGTAATGGGCTGTACCTCGCTTTCATTAAACTTAACCGTTTACAGCCTGGTGTATCATTTATGTTAGAAAGGTGTGTCTCTTTAGGTTTTAGGATTTTTAATGCACTTTTTTTGCAATTTCATATTACACTAACCTTCAATAATAAAATTTTGCGATCTATAGCTGTTTTATATTGTAAAAATATTAATATTTTTGCAATAAAACTGTAGTGTTCTTTTTTTTAAATAACAAAGAGCAAAATGCATGCAAATGCAGTCAAATGTAACAGTCAGCATCCAAGCGTGCCATCACACCAGTTATTTTACTTGGGCCCTCCCCATCCTTTACCACAGGCACATTTGACTGCAGTCACTGTGACTCAAACTCATGATGTTTGGCTTTTTATGGATGGCCAGTCCACTTCGTATTGCACTAACGATCACGGCTATTCGAGTTACTAAGTTATCATGCTGGTGAAAGGGATATAAAAGCCAGTTTGGGAATTAGAGGAAGAGTGGCACATGTAGCAAGAAGGTTCTAGTTATCTGTCGATAACCTGCTTGGGGTTTACGCTGTCAAGTGGCCATTATTGTTGTTTACTCTGGCTGCTCCGTGCCGACCTCCCAATAACATCAGGCCATTACAATGTCTTGATGGATGAAGAAGGTAGTTTTTGCCCCACGTATGGAAAGCCAGTTTGAAGTAGATAGTATCTTTACGTTATTTGCACCACGCTTTGGGCTTCAATTTGAAGAAGGTAGTAGTTGTATAATAGTTCAACTGTTGGGGAGCCGAACTTGAAGTAGTTGCAAACGCATGTATGGTAAACAGTTTCCGGTAGCCTTTGCCCCAAGTTTTAAAAAAAAATTAACTTTGTAATTTGACTGTTTCTTTAAATATTACATATTTATGTTTGCCTCGGCTGCATCAGTATTATTATTAGAGACGTGGATGTCTTGGCAGGGTTGTGGTGCGACAAGAATGTAGGCTTACACAGATTATAATTTTACTTCACTCCTTTTATTAATGCCTGATACAATTTAAATAACACTTCAGTGATATAGAGAGAGCTGTGAGATTCTTTAATTAATTACTTGCACTTTTTAACACGTAAAGTATTTTTGTCTCACACGAATACGTATTAAATCTCTCAAGGACATGTTTTGCGTCTAGTTAGTAACGCTGTCTGCAACCAACTGAACTCTATTCTACCGCCTAAATTTGTAAATTTCTGTATTTCAAGTCTCTGATTGGCTATTCCTACTCCAATAGAATACCTTCATTTAACTAAAGTTTTTTCTGGTTGTTGATTGGCTGTTTTATAAATTGTCACTAAAATTACATTATTGCTTCCAAGAATCATAAGTAATATTGTTAAACTTTTGTACTCATTATTGCCTCAAGGTTACCTCATTTTTAGCAACTTTTAACTTATTATTCTCACAGCTCCTACATTATTAAATTACGTAATATATTCACATAACATTATTACACATGGATACAATAATATAAACATATACAATGACTGTAATATACTCTTTTTATACATTGTTACATGCACATATTGCTTTAAGGTGGGCTGTTATGGAATTTATATTTTATATAATTTGACTGAAATCATTTAAGTGTTAAAAATACTGCCTCATGGACCACCAAAGGGCAGTTCATCATTATTCATCTTGAAAACTATTCTTTAAAAAAACAATTTATTATTAAAATAATTAAGAAAACAATCATTTTGCAGTCTTGCGACCCAGCTTTCTGTATTTAAACACAATATGGTCCAATAGTGAAACAACAAGTAAACTATTAGCGCTATTAAAATACTTTTTGGCTTCAATATTTTAAACCCTCTGCAGGAATATTTAAGGAAAGAAGCCTCCAGCCATTTTCCTTTCTCTGCAAATATAGTGAATGTCTACTCATGTACAAAACTGAAAATAATCTCCTATGTACCAATTCAGTTGTCAAACACAACATCTGCTCCAGTTAACTCCACCAAATATTACACAGTGCTGCCAACAGTCTCCCATCAGACATCAAACAATCACTTAGTTTATCTCAGTTCAAATATATATTGTAATTCCAAATTACTCAACAACAGAAAATCTTTGAGGTTGTTGTTAAAATATTTAACAAATATTATTCACACTCACAAACAAAAGGTCTAAAACAAAAGGTGGTAGAGAAGGTATTGCATTTCAAGCAAAAGTTTGATATCAACATTTAACCACAACTATATGTTTTGAGGTACCTTGAACCCCAAAAAAGAAAGAAAAGAAAAAAAGGTGAGAGAGGGAGAGAGAGAGGGGGAGAGGGAGGGGGAGAGGGAGAGGGGGAGAGAGATATGAAACTTAAGGTTTAAGTTTAGTGTCTTCCAAAGATGCGACACAAAGATTTACAAAAAATAATCTTATCCCAAATTACCCTTTACATGGAATATTTTTCAAAATGGCTGTAATGATTTTGATTAAAACACATATATTAAAATATTTAAATGACAAATAAAATGTATATCTTGAATTTTCAGGGAATAGCTAGTGAAGTCCTCTTTTTGAAAAATGTCGATCTGTTTAAAATACAGAATTTATTTCAAATTTGAGGATCGTTTGAAAAGTTGTTGGAATGAGCAACAGAGGTCACTGGTAGCACAATCTGGATGTGATGTAACAATTAGTCATCCTTGTTGAGTAAGTATCAGTGCTGACACCTCTCTATTGTTGTGATTCTCAAGATGGAAAAACCTGAGATTCGAGCAGTGATAAAGTACTTTGTAAAGAAAGCTATGAAATTCATGCCAATTTTCAGAACCCACTGGGGGTCTCTGCTCCTTCATTTCAACTGCTGCCAATGAGTTTAAACTAGGTCGGAAGAGATGACCCACTGGCCAAGATGTATCTCCACCCACAAATTGAGGCAGTATTTTAATACCTGAATAATTTCAATTGTATTTTATATAATACGTAAATTCAATAACAGCCCACCTTGAAACAATATGTATGTAACAGTCATTGCAAATGCTTATTTTTATTATAAACATGTTCTATAATGTTATGTGAATACATTATATACTTTAATAATGCAAGAGCTGTGAGAATAATAAGTTTTAAGTTGCTAGCAATGAGGTAACCTTGAAGCAATAATGAGTTTGAAAGTTTGAATATTACTAGTCATGATTAGACCAATGATAATGACTTTCAGTAACAGTTTAAAATTAGCCAATCAACAGCAAAGAAAAGCTTTAAGTAAAATGCAGATATTCTACTGGAGTAGAATTAGCCAATCAGAGACTTGAAATACCGAAGCTTACGAGTTTTGACCATTGAAAGTTGCTCAGTTGCTGGCAAGTCTTGGTAGTGAACAGATGGAAGATGTGTTCTCTATGTGTGAATCGTAAAATATCTATATGTGCTAAGTGAAAGTATTGAAGATTCTCACAGTTCTTAAAAAGTGTAGTGCTTTATAAAAATGTGCAAGAATTGATAAAAGAAGTGAATTTAAAAACTTAAATTCTGTGATGTCTACAATCATTGTCACACCACACCCTAATTAAGAAATACGTGACTCTACAAACATTACTGACGCAGCCGAGGCAAAATTCAAACATAAATAATATATGGAAGCAGTGTTAATAACAAAGTTAAATATTATAGTGTAAAACTTGGAGTGTAATAACAAAAACACAACTTAAAATCAGCTTCTCATAGCAGCATATTGCATAATAACAGTAACTATTATGTAATTAACAAATTCAAACCGACGCCCAGAGCGTGTTGCAAACTCCTTAAAGCAAAATAAATATCACGTAAAAACATATTTACGTGAACTAAACACTACTACAAGTTGGCTTCCATATGTGGGGCAGTTAAAATTATGTAACCAAACAAAACAAAAGCAGCACAACATAACCTTCAAAGGAGTCAGCACTGCATTCATCGAGGGGATACAAAAATTGTATGAAGGAATTAAATTTTGTGTAAAATGTGGAAGAAATAGTACTACTGATTATATACAGCAAAATTTAGGTCTGAGGCAAGGTTGTAAACTCAGTCCAATATTATTTAATTTATTTATAGATGATATTTTAGATAGAATAATGAAAAGTAATAAACACTGTCCAGTCATAGGGAAAAAGGAAATACCAGGGTTACTATTTGCAGATGATCTAGTAGCTGGGGCAGTAACAGTGATAGGGTTGCAACATGCTATCAATGAAATTGCAAAATTTTGTATGGAATGGGGGCTAAAGGTGAATACAAAAAAAGTCCAAGATAATAGTGTTCAAGAAAGGATCAAAATTAAAAAGAGAGGAAAGATGGTATATAAATGGAGAGGAAATAGAGGTGGTAAAAGAATTTGATTACTTGGGGATTAGATTCTCAAGCACCGGGAAGTGGGAAGCACAATCTAAATATGCACAATTGAAAGGAAAGCTAGTGATGAAAGCTGTTAGAGTTTGCTTGTACAAAACACCCACGCTAACAATGAACTGGTTGGAAAGGCTACATGAAGCTGTAATGGAGTCAAAAATGTTATATGGAATAGAAATATGGGGGGTGGCAAAGGGATGGATTAAGATTGATATAGTCCATAGAATGTTTTGTAAAGAAGTTTTGGGTTTACCCAAGAGTTCACCAAGGGGCGTGGCACTGGCAGAGCTAGGAAGGATAGGGAGAAAAGGTATAATAGTGGAAAGAATTTTGAAGTATTGGTATAGATGTTTAAATTTAGAAGATAATAATATATTAAAAGAATGTATACAGTTTCAAAAAGCTGTCCTAGGAGAAGAGTGTTGGTTAGGGGAGATGGGAAATGTCCTAAAAGAAATTGGCATGAGGAATATTTTCCTATTAGATAAATATAATAACAATGGGTTTTGGAAAGAAGTGAGATTGAGGGTGGAAGATATCGAGAAACAAGAGATATGGGCTAGTTTTGAGGATAAAAGGTCATTGATCTTGTATAAATCAGTTAAAAGAAATTGGGGAAGGGAGAAGTATGAGGATATATGCAATAAATTTGGTAGAATAGGTCTTGCGTGGATGCGCACAGGAGTAATATTTTTAAAAAGAATGGATATAATTGTTCGGGGAGATGTATTGTGTGATGAATCGGGTAGTACTTATCATTGTCTAATAGAATGTGATAAGGTTAAAAGATGGAGAGAGGTTATATGGAATAAAAAATGGGACAAGCTAAACAAAGAAGCAGTAGCATTAAGAATGTTGGGAAGCACAAAAGTAGAAACAATTAAAATGATGGGGACATTTTTAGGCAACACAAGGGATAAGTGGATAAGGAGCTTAAGAAAGGTACAGCTGAACGAGCATAGTTTGTAAAGTGGAGAGATGGTATAGTAGCTTTATCCCATATATACAGCCTAGGGGCTAAATATGGGGGAGCTAGAAAACTGGTGCACTAGACATAAGTTTTAGATGTAAGCTTTATTTGTATTATTGTAATAATGATGAAATAAATATTACATTACATTACATAACCTTCAAGTTTATGTAAAATAAATACACAACAAGCACATACCTTCTTCAAGTTGGCTTCCCAAGCGTGTGGCTAACAACAATAACAACAACAGTAAATCATCAACAACATAATCTTCTTCAAAATGGTTACAAAAGTGCACAATATGGTTTTGGAGGATTGGCGACTCAAAGTGTGAGAAAACTGCTGATGCTCTAGGGATATGTTCTGAAAGGGCATATCGCATTTTGACTGGGAAATTGGGTATGAAAAAATTATCTTGTAGGTGGGTGCCACAACTGTTAACATGGGATCAAAAACACATCAGAGTGCAGATGTCGGAACAATGCTTGGTCATTTTCAGAAAAGTATTCTGGGATGCAAAAGGGAGTTTGTTGATAGATTATTTTCCTAATGGTCAAACAATTATGGGAGAATACAATGCTAACCCTACAGCAAAAATATGTGAAACAAGGCTAGGTTTCGCAAGAAAGAATATCTTCCTGGATCAAGACAATGCGCTCCCATTCACATGGTAAACATTCATGAACTGTTGCCACACCCACCTTATTCTCCTGATATGGTTCCATCAGACTTCCACCTCTTCCGTAATTTCCTTGGTGGACAGACACGTATTGGAACATCAATAGACCACGTGCATTAGTGTACAGGTAGACTACATTGAAAAATAAAAATATTTTGGATGAAGTCAGTTGTTATTTAGTATCTCATTCTGAGAAATTTTCTAACAACCCTCGTAACTTACTTCGTGGCATCAGCCATTTCCAAATTATGTGTTATTAATTGTTCAATACTTGTTATTCTTTTCAAGTCCTGTCGGTATTCAGTTGTTTCTCGCGATGTCATGGAAACAGTATGGAATTTTAAGACCAGCATATAACGAACTGTGTAATGTAGCTGTTTCTGTAAAGGTTTATCTCGATTAAAATGAAGTAAACAGAAAAATAAGTTTTCATAAGAATAGTTTGTGTACCCACTAATTAATGACCAATCAGATTTTTGTGTGTTTACTCTCTGTAATTTGCTTACCACCACACAGTAAACTGTAGCTCTTGCCTAGAGCAATTCACTCATTGGAACCTTCTATGTGTATAAATAAATAAAAACAAAAACTAGTTCACAAATTTTGTTATACTTAAATACGAGAACTTACACAGTTTGTTATTTTCTCACCTTTGCTAAAAACATTTTCCAACTTTTCACAGAAACACTCCTTAATTTGTCCATATTGGCTTTTCTGAGAATGTCACTTGTTTACCTTGTGTGAACAGCTCAAATATCACAACCTGCAAATGTTAACATTTCTTTTGAACATTCAGTCCATATCATACCAAAGACAATACAAATCAGAGGGCATTCCAGGGTGATTCCATGAAACCAAAATGTTACAACTTAACATTAATTTATAGCAACTACATGGGATTAATGTGTCACTTAATACAACATTTCCTTCCTTGAAAATTTCCCCACAATTTGGCAGCCTGTGTTGCATATCAACAAACATTGTTTGTAATATTTCTGCTGGAGTAACATCAATTTGTGCGTGAATATTGTCTTTAAGGGGTAAAGTGAAAATGTTGCAGTAAGCTGTCAGAATTTCCATGGCAGCTGTGTATTGGGAATCACCTCGGAGAAATTGTATGAACTCCAAGATTTCCTTGTCTTCACTACTTTCTCTGGGGATGTTTCGAGAACAAGGTTTATTGAAGTTGTCCACAAACTTTGGAAAAGACAATATTAATGCTTTCCAGTAAAAATGTTATTTTACAATACGAATCTCAGGCTGACAGATTTTTGTTGCAGAAATGGGGGCTATTTGGAAGACATACTTCCTGTGATGCATAAAATGGCACTTTCTTTCTCTACTGCATAGTTACAGTAAGTAGGGGAAGTTCCATCCAAAATTTCAATACAAATATATGTTTCGAGCCTCCTGAACCCAAAAAAGCATTTTTAAAAAAAGCTCCATATGTGTCTTTGTGAACACCATAACTCAAAAACAAAAAGTCACTTAAACACGAGACTTTGTATATAAGTTCAAGAGCTTCCAATGATGCTACTCAAAAGATTTTCAAGAAAATCCCCCCCACCCCAAACTATGTTTTAAATGGAGCATTTTTCAAAATTTTTCATTTTCTGAAAAATGCGCTTAACAATTCTTTTAAGATAACATATGTTTAAGCTATTTTCATGACAAATAAAACATATGTTTTGGATTTTCTGGGAATTGCCTGTGAAGTTTTGCTTCCTTCTGAATTAATTTTGTATAGGTTGTAGACCAACCTAGTACCTATAGAAAAAAATGTAGATTGCATTAGAACACACAATTTATGTCAAATATTTTTCTGGCATTAAATAATTTCTGAGATATTCCTTTATTACTGGTTTGAATTGCCAAATACTTCACTTTTTTCAGCTGTCAAGTTGCTATTTGTATTCTCATGGTCGTTCAAAGTGCATGGAATTTCAAAGCCATCACATAGCAACCAAACCAGCTATCGCTTAAGCCTACTGTATCCCTCCCATACCTGCAACAAAATGTGTAATAAAGCCATCACATAGCAACCAAACCAACTATCGCTTAAGCCTACTGTATCCCTCCCATACCTGCAACAAAATGTGTAATAAAGCCATTCTGTATTTCTCGGTTAACATGAAGCAGATAGAAGAATAAGCTTTTGTAAGAATAGTTTGTACTAGAGTGGAAAGAAAAGGTGGTAATGTTGCTCCAGAGGTTGACGTGTCATGGCGGGGACTGCGCAACATCAGGCAGGCTACCCTGTAGAAAAAAAAACATTGCTAACATTCAGCGAATGTGTGGCATTTGGTTTTTTAAATGTCCCAAAGTTGTTTAAGGACTTCCGATTATGTATTCTGGCACGATTTATTGAATTGGTTATGTATTGTGGCGTAGTTTTGTCAGCAGTCAACAATCAACATGGAGAACTTACGCATCATTGCAGAGAATGAGATCTTAAACAATGATGCTCTCCTAATGGAAAATTGGGACATAGAGCAACTTGCAGAAGAGCTTAGGAGACAGTTTGGCACTTCTCATGAGCTCTTCAACTCATACTTGCATGAGTTCATGTACAGGAACAGCTGTCCCAATTGGAGAGTGTTTCAGAATTTTCTTATGACACTCTCTGAGAATTAACATCTTTGCAGCTCTCTTTTGGTTCTTCTTCTCCGTCAGAACTTCCTTTACATCTTTCTTTTCTTCCAAAATTTTATACTTCTTCATTGTCTATCTTCCAGAACTTCATCTCTCTTCTACATCTGTCTTCCTTATATGCATCGAAGCAAAACAAGCTTTATTAACAATTGCATCGTGAAAGAGCAGATATCTGCTTGGACATAATTATAGTAGCATTCATTATTATTTAGTTGTATTACATTTGCTTATTGTGTCACGGTAATTATTTAGTTCCTTCTATGGCGAAGCCTGAAACATGTAATAACAATGTCTATGGGTGAATAAATACTTTACTTGTTACATTTGTTTACTGCTACACAGTAATTATTTTAACTTAATTAATTAAGTAATTTTATTATTAACCGAATTAATTGTACAAAACAACAATTTTACAAATTTATTCTTAACCCAGTTACTAAAAATAACAATAAAATATAAAAAAACTAACCTCTTAACTACTGGTAGCCAGCATTCCTCCTAATCTAAAAGTACAATTATAAATTTATTTGATCTCCAATACTAACTCTAACTCTACCTTGAGTAGTTTCCTTGGACCTCAACAAACTCAAACCTTGAGGTTGTCAAGTTGTTTGGGTCTTACTTGCAACATATCAAATAAAAACTACTGTAATTTAATACTCATTTTCCTCATCCATTTTGCTCTTACTCTGTCCAAAAGGTTTCCTACTCCTATTATATTTTTCCTAGATTTTACATTTACTAACTTTTAGCTTGAATTTCTATTGGTAAATTTAACCATTCTCTCTTCTCTATCCTCTTTCTAAGCAATTTTGTTTCTTCACACTCTAAAACTATATGCCAGGGTTTAATTTTCCGGTGGCATAGTGGGCATATCTCCAAATCCATCTCTTTTCTCAAACGTTTCAAATTCACCACTCCTGTCCTAGCCCATGCTCTTGCTGTTTTATCACATACTGTTCCCTGCTCCATACTACTTTCATTTCTCTCTATAATCTCAGCGAGTTCTTAAAAGTAAAACTCACTAATAAATGTTGTTTTTCCATATCCTCTATTCTTATTCTAATTTCATTCCAGAAACCTATTTGTAGTAATTCTTTAGCTCTCCAAATCTCCCCAAAACCTATCTTCATCAAGGTTTCCTTTATCTTACCTAGCCAAGACTCTTTATGATTGAGTCTTTCCTGCACTATCAAACATTTCTAATTCTAATCCAATATTTTAGCACTCTTTCCACAATTTTTCCTTTAATTCCCATTCTCCCTAATTCAGCTTGCGCCACTCCATTGGGTGATGATGTTGGTAAGCCCAATATTTGTTTACAAAAGCTCCTGTGGATCATGTCTATATTTACCCACCCTTCTTCAAGGCCCCAAATCTCTGCTCCATATAACATTTTTGCTTCTACTACAGTAGTATAAATACTCTCTAACCATTTTAATTGCATTTCTGGTAATTTATCTGTACAAGGGTAATCATTCAGTTGTATTACATTTATTTAGTAGTGCACGAGTGCTAATGGTCATTACTAAATGCCACGCAGTAGACAATAACAACATTGTTTTTAATGCTTCACAGTTGTATTCAGTTTTATTGCACTTATTCACTGTTTCGGACTTTTCTATTATGACAGCATATAACAGTTTGCAACAATACCAAACTGTTTCCAGTTTTACTTTCTCTACTACGTATAGTAAGTAGGGGAAGTATTGTATTCCACCCAAAAATTTGATACCGAGATTTCACCGGAAATATATGTTTTGAGACCCCCTGAATCCAAAAAAAGCATTTTTGGAAACATGTCCGTGTGTGTGTCTGTGTGTGTCTGTCTGTCTGTGAACAGCATAACTCAGAAACGAACAGTCGGATAAACACCAAACTTGGTATTTACGTTCAGTATCTTCCAAGGATGCGACACGAAGGTTTTCAGGAAAATCCCCCCAACCCAGAGTACCCTTTACATGGAAGATTTTTCGAAAATTTTAATTTTCTCAAAAATGACTCTAATGATTTTGATTACAATATCATATGTTTAAGATATTTTTATGACAAATAAAATGTATATCTTGAATTTCCTGGGAATGTCTCCAAAAGTATTCTTCATTGTGAACGACTTTTGCATAACTGGTAAACCATAAGAGATAGACAAAATTTTACTACACAAAAAATGTAGATCGCATTAAAATACACAATTTATGTCATATACATTTTTTTTGTTTAGTGAACCATTTTCGAGATATTGCTTGTTATTCCCTTCAATTTTCCAATACTTATACATTTTCTCAAATTCGTTATTCATTTTTTTATGTTCTGGACATGCAAAGAGAATGGAATGTGTCACATAGCAACCAGCGCTTAAAACCTACCATATTCCCCTTGCATCTACAAGAAAATTAGTAATAAGATTGACATCTCGATATCTCAATTAACATGAAGTAGATGTAGAATAAGCGTTTGTAAAAATAGTTTGTACAAGAGTAGAGAAAGTCATGTGAGTGTAACACATCAGATTTTTTGTAATGCGGCAGCGTTTTTTCCGTTTAGTAATTTGTACCTGAGATTGCACATTTACATCGTCCGCTAAGACACGCTGACCTCTGGAGCAACATTAACGAAAAGGCTATGTGAATTTAACACATTGGATTTTTTAATTTACATAAATAATATCATTGTAAAAGTTTGAGTTGGTGAATCCCCTCATAGGTCCAGCTGAATTCATAAAAACATTACACATTGCTTTTGTTTATTGAAGTTCATCATTGTGTTTGTATACAGAGACCAAGTGTCATAAAATAATTTCATACAATTAATTTGATAGAATCCAAATCATAATATACAATACAGCTTTAATATCACAACAGATGCAAATGTTTCCTCTTTAAATATTTCTCTATTAAATAATACACGTTTTTGACTAAAGTTTTTCCAGCTGCAATAACCAGATAACTTAAATGCAAGACATCAAGCTGGTGGGACATGTATTCACTGATTACAACTGGGAAACGCTCCCTTTCCCAGCCCAGTCAGTCTGGGTGGTTCAGTTGGTTAGGCGCTGGCTTTCTGATTCCAAGGTCATGGGTTCAAACCTGGCCCAGGACAATGTTTTTTAAGTGTGCTTAAAAGCAACAGCCCCATGTCACTGGATTTACCAGCATATATGAAATTCCAACACACCGGTGGTGCTCATGTGATCCTGGCAGTTGAAAGCGTCATTAACAAACAATCTATATATGCCCTCCCAGTCCACTTGATTATAATGTTTTCCTCAAAACTGCATATATAAAAGAGAATTACATAGCACCCAGCAGTTCAACTCCAAGGAGATTATTCTGAATGTGGGAGTATCCCTTACCTCATTTACTCCAGTGTTAACAAGTGGGGCTGGTAGATATAATGAGTACACGGGTCCTGCACTGAAGTATCGACCGAGATTGAAACCATTGATGAACACAATGCCTCTGCCCCAGGCCTTCATGTTAAGGAATGTATCACATGGTTTCTCAACAATGAACTTTGCTAGAAACAGTGTTGGGCTGCTAATTTCACTCCTTGGTACAGGTTGCCAACCTCTCAACCTGGGAAAACAAACTAACTTTAACTCTAGATTTTCTCAGGCTTCTAGCCAGGTAAGTAGATGGTTTGAAACCATTGTTTCAAAGCTATTCATCAGCTTCGTCCTCAAGGCAAACTAATGAAAATGGAAGTTGGATGTGCATATTTACAGTGCTGGAGTAAAACTGAAATCTCATTGGTTCCCATATTTTTTTTGACCATGAAGCCACTTCCATTTTCATCAGTTTATCCTAAAAACAAAGATGATGAATACTTCAAAAAGTTGGTTTCAAAACATCTACTTACCTGGCTAGAAGGAGTCATTATGCTTCAGCTCTTATTTCAAAATTAACTTTGTTAAAATATCCAACACTTTTGGGGGAAGTTACAGTTTATGTAAAAAGAACCTATTAAATAGTGTAGAGTATTCTTTGTTGTTCTCTTGCAAACACAGGGCTGCTAACAGCTCCAATAACATCTTGTCTCATTCAGAAAAAAGAATATGACCAATGGAATAAATATTTGACAAATGTATTTTGAATTGTAAAAAGGAAGCATTAATTGTAGGACTTTTTACTTTCCCCACTACTTCCCTACAGTGAGTACAGGAAGTGTTGCATTTCACTCGAAAATTGTATGCCAAGATTTCACTGGAAATACACGTTTTGAGGTCCCTGATTCCAAAAATCATTTTTAGAAAAAGGTCTTTATCTGTGGCAATACACAAAATCTGAGTACATAAAAAGCGTAGATCTTGTTAAAG
This sequence comes from Deroplatys truncata, assembly GCA_030765065.1. Classification (NCBI taxonomy): domain Eukaryota; kingdom Metazoa; phylum Arthropoda; class Insecta; order Mantodea; family Mantidae; genus Deroplatys; species Deroplatys truncata. The sequence continues at coordinate 14,392,717 of CM060975.1, forward strand.
ACACAACTTACGTCAATAAAATCTTTTTGTGACTTTAACTATTTCCAAGATATTCTTTGTTACTGCTCTGAATTTTCAAATACAAAGTCACTATTTTTTTTTCTTGTGGTCATACAAAGAGCATGGAATTTCAAAGTCATCACATAGCGATCTAGTTTTTAAAATCTGACTACTGCTTTTGCTTGCGTGGCAGAGTGGGCTAGAGCATAGAGCTCTGCTTCCTGGATATGGTTCAATCCTACCCATGGCGCAGCAGATTTTAAGTCCCAGGTATAGGGACTTGCATCGTGAGGAAACAGGAGCTGCAATCCCGGCCACAGAGACCAACATTCTGCCTGGAGGATGTGTGATGCTGACCATTTCACCTCCCCATATCGGGTGGATAATCACTCACCTATGCCATGCTTACATGGACTTTAGACCAGAAGAACAAGTGTTTATAAAAAATAATTTGTAGCAGTATGCGTAGAGCAAGTCATGTGAATGCAACACATTAGATTTTTCCAGGAAGTATTGTATAGTAACCTGCAGCATGACAGCCCTGCTGGCTCATGCCCACCTGCACATGGCAGATTATGTGGTCAACACCATTCTTCCCCTAGCCTGTGATCTGCATATTGCTTGCAATCACAGCTCTTCAAATGTATCATATGCAGAATGAGCACTAATACTATATAAGGGGTATAGGATTATGGCTGGGCTGAAAACCGTGTGTATTACATCACAAAAAAAAAAAAAAAAAAACAACAATGTCATGCATGTGTATATGTATACAAATGCTGTAACTTAAGAATTCAAATACATACTAAACGTTTTAATTTTATAATCTGGGAAGAATTTGAGTTGATTATTGACCCCACTTACACTAATAACTACACTTATACTACACTTATACATGTTTTAGAAATCAATTGTCTCCATGTTCAACTGCTGATGTAGGTTGAGCCCTCTTGTGGTGATTCCAGGAACACATACAAAACATCTTTCAGTGGAATTTCAAACTTGAAAATTGTGTCTATTGTAGGTTTGCTTCCAAGTGGTCAGTTTCTGTTGCTTTGTTAACTGTTGTAACAGTGGGATTTATATTGCAGAAATGAGCAGCAACTGTTGATTTTTCTAATTGTTTATGTTTTAATTGCATGAACTGTTCTTTAGCTGTACTCCATGTTTTTCTTTGTTTTCTCTATGTAGAACTGTCCACAGTTGCTGCATTAGACCATACTTTTGGTTTGGGGGGAATGGTGTCCTTTGTTCCTAATTCAAAACATTTTTCTAGCAAAATCTATTGACTAGTGTTAATTGAATTTACTGAAGGTTATCCCCAGTTTTTCTTTTTGTATAAGCTTGGTAGTTTGTTCTATGTGTTTGTTCTTTTAGCTCTTCTTAACTTCCACCAGTCAAACAACATTTATAGTCATTCAGTTCCGCAATTTTTTGTATTCTCTCATGTAGTCTATTTCTGGTAGTGAAATGGAAATGAATCTGTGAACTGAACTGTTGTAAACTGTTTGTTTGTGTAATCTGGGGTTATAGCTCTTGCGTTTTATGGAATTACCTGTCTGGTGGGTTTCCTGTATATGCTAAAATATATTTTATTTGCACATTATATAGTTTTCAAATCCAGGAATGGTAACTGGTGATCTTCTTCTTTCAGCAACAAATCAGAATTCAAGCGTGGGTAGAAAATGGACACAATTGATATCCAACAATGACAAATGACTGACTCATGAATATAAGAAGTAACAAAACAAATGCAATGTGGAATGTAATTAAAAAGGAAACGGGTACTAATAAAATAACAGTGAACTTGCTCATAAATTCTAAAAAAGTTGTAGATCCAATTGAAGTAGCAGAAAACTTTAATACATACTTTGTTAATACAGCAGATAATCTCATAAAACAAGCCTCATTAAATAATCCCCCTCCTACATTAAATTTTCACAGCTCAACACAAGAATCAATATACCTTACAGCGACAAACGAGAAAGAAATTTTACAAATAATAAAAGATCTTAAGCCAAAAAACTCGGCTGGCATTGATGGGGCACCGGACTTAATGACTTTCCAACTTCTTAGAGAAACATAAATTATTATCCGACTCTCAGCACGGCTTCAGGAAAAAACATTCAACTGAATCAGGAATTTTCTCATTTTTAACCACGCCCTTTAAAGCCACTGATCAAACGTAACATGCCTCGGCTATATTTTTAGACTTAACAAAGGCATTCGACACCATAGATCATCAGCTTTTGTCAAGGAAAATAGAGGCTCTAGGCATAAGAGGGTTGGCCAATAAATGGTTAGAATCGTATCTATGTGGTCATATGCAAATAGTGGAAATAAAGGATAAAGCAAATAATCAGATCAATTATTATCACTCCAATCCACTCCAAGTAAGCTATGGTGTGCCACAAGGTTCCATACTAGGTCCTATCCTATTTCTTCTTTTTATAAATGATCCATGTACTAAAACCATTTTATATGCTGATGATACAAATATCCTGGTTAAGGCAACCCAAAAAGAAACCTTTTTAACCTCTATTTACAAAGTCTCAGAGAAAATCACAAACTATTTTACATTGAATAGTCTTATTATAAATACAAATAAAACTGTAGCAATGCATATACACACAAATTATCTTCCCCTCAAATACAACTCTCTAATCAGACACTTAAAAAAGTAGAATCAATAAAACTCCTCAGGGTCTGCGTACAAAGCAATCTGCCCACACTAGCCTCATAAATAATAAACTCAGCTCTCTATGTTATATTGACAACATGCTCAAGTAAAGAAACAGTTACAGCAACATATTTTGCACACTCCTAAGTTATGGAGTAGTCTTCTGGGGTGAGTCTCCAGCAACCAAGTCAACCTTTATTGCACAGAAAAAAATTATCAGAACTATTGAAGGAGTCAGCCCAAAGTCGTCATGTAAACCTCTCTTTAAAAAACTGGGGATCCTCCCACTTCCCTACATGCAGTCATTCTGCTTAATACTTCTGATTCACTATTCATAACTAATAATATGGTGCATGAACACAATACTACGGAAAATATACAAATACATCTGACCAGCTGCAACACCTCGCTCTACCAAAAAAAGTATTCTATACTCTGGCAATAATTTACCAAGTAATATCAAGGCAATTAAAAATGTAAACCAGCTGAAATCCACTCTCAAGGCACATCTAATTAACCACTCCTTTTATTCTATCAATGATTACATTGAACACAAATGTATGTCATGAACCATAGTATTTAAGCATATAAAGACCTTATGTATATATTGCAAAACCTATTACTGTTTATGTTTACAGCTTGACATGTACATTGTACCAAACAACTTTAACGGATGAATAAAACTAACTAAACTAACAAAACAAAACATGTTTCTTGTTACAGTAGCAGCTGCCAAGCAAGATGGCTCTGTGGTAACTGTGAGGCTCACACTTGCAAGGTTCTGGGTTTGATTCCCGGTGGCTGTCCACCCTGAAGATGGGTTTTTTGCAGTTTCCCTTGTTGACAAAGGTGAATGCTGGAGTAGTGTATTCTACCATGGATTTCCTCTCTCCTCCATTTCAGGTTGACTCTGGGGCTGTGGTTTGGTCATTGTCGGCAGATGGGGAAGAGGCTTACAATTTGGAATTTCTTCTTGGCCCTAAAAGAGGGAAGCCTGTCATGTTTCCCTGGTCCCACTGGAGGGACTCTCTGAACCACCTTCCTGTGAAGCCTGCAACTGTTAGGGAACTCTGTCGGCTTGCTCTGCAGCCCATACATCTGCTGTAGCTCCCGGGGGTGTATGCACCATAGATCCATTGGGACTCAAGATGCTAGAGTCCCCTCCATTAACTAGTCCTACAGTAGCAGCAGTGGTGTTGACAACTTTCAGTCAGACAGCCCTGAAATAGCATCTGCTGTAGCTCCCGGGGGTGTATGTACCATAGATCCATTGGGACTCAAGATGCTAGAGTCCCCTCCATTAACTAGTCCTACAGTAGCAGCAGTGGTGTTGACAACTTTCAGTCAGACAGCCCTGAAATAGCATCTGCTGTAGCTCCCGGGGGTGTATGCACCATAGATCCATTGGGACTCAAGATGCTAGAGTCCCCTTCATTAACTAGTCCTACAGTAGCAGCAGTGGTGTTGACAACTTTCAGTCAGACAGCCCTGAAATAGCATCTGCTGTAGCTCCCGGGGGTGTATGCACCATAGATCCATTGGGACTCAAGATGCTAGAGTCCCCTTCATTAACTAGTCCTACAGTAGCAGCAGTGGTGTTGACAACTTTCAGTCAGACAGCCCTGAAACAGCATCTGCTGCTATGTTTATGAAACAACTGATGCAACTATACATCGACCTGTCTGATGAAACAAAATTTTATTGTGGATGTTGTATACATAATAAAGTACACCATGTTAGGACAAGAACAAAGTAATGTGTGAACTGAATTGTAGTTGAGGTTATGTTTCGTATGGAGAAACATGAAGAAATTCCCACTTTTACGCACGTTACCTACTTCTGCTGCAGTATGCTACCACCTAGTGGTATTGATGTAAAACTACAGTGATAGTATGGAAACAGAGGGCTGGAAAAGCTTTGTGCACTTCTTTAAGAGTGCACAACCCTTATGTATTTGATGTAATTACATCACACCAGCTGCACATGTGCACAAGGTCCTTAAAACATGCAGAAGTCAGGATGTGCTACCACGTCTCATCAAGTTGAGAGGAGTAGTGTGGTAGACATTAAATTACCATGTATACATTACATTTAATAGTATTGAAAGAAAAATAATCAACAAATCTGCCAGGTATCACAAGATAGGGTATTCATGTGCAGCAACCACCACCGCCTAGTTATTAGTTTAAGTGATGTATAGTGGTCACTAATTGACTCAAATTTTTCACAAAATATTAATTTACACTACTGTTTATAACCTCTTAAACTGAAGAAAACACCAAACTTGTTATTTAAAATCAGCATCTTCCAACAATATAATAAACAAAGATTTTCAACAAAAGCACCCCAGCAAACTATACTTTACATCACAAATCATCTGGGTCATTGTACAATAATTTCATAAAGAAACCAGGATGGGGTAATAAAATTAATTAAACCATCATTCAAGATTTAAAAAGCCACTCACATTATTATCACACTGATCAATTGCGTGAAGTTCTTCTCAAATCTGTATTTTTACTTTCTCTACTATGTATAAGTAGCAAAAGAATGGCATTTCACCCAAAAATTTGATATCGAGATTTCACCAAAAATACATATTTTGAGGCCCCTGAATCCAAAAAAGTCCATGTGTTTGTGTCTGTGAACAGCATAACTCAAAAACAAAAACTCAGATAAATACCAAACTTAGTATATAGGTTCACTACCTTTCAAAGATGCAACAAAAACATTTTGAAGAAAATCCCCCCACCCTCAACTACCCTTTACATAAAATATTTTTCGAAAATTTTGATTTTCTTAAAAATGAACCTAACAATTTTGATTAAAATGTTTAAGATATTTTCATGGCAAACAAAATGTATATCTTTAATTTTTTGGGAATGCTCCCAAAAGTCCTCTTCATTCTGTATGACTTTTGCATAACTGGTAAACCATAAGAGATAGACAAAATTTTACTACACAAAAAATGTAGATCACGTTAAAACACAATTTATGTCATGTACATTTTTTTAGCCGAGCGAACCATTTTTGAGATATTCCTTGTCATTTGTCTGAATTTTCCAACACTTGTACTTTTTCTCAAATGGAAATTCATTATTTGTTTTTTATTTATATCCTGGACATACAAAGAGAATGGAATGCTCCACATAGCAACCAGCTCTTAAAACATTTGACTATCGCTTAAAGCCTACCAATTGCCCTTGCATCTACAAGAAAATTAGCAATAAGATAGAGTATGCAAATGTTTATCTCGATTAACATGAAGTAGATGGAGAATAAGCATTTGTAACAATAGTTTGTACAGAGTAGAGAAAGTTATGTGAATGTAACACATCAGATCTTTTTTATAATACCAAGTTTGATATTTATCCAACATTCTGTAGAGAGGGAGAGAGGGGGAGGGGGAGGGGAAGAGGGGGGAGGGAGAGATGCGCGCGCGCCTTTTTTCCTTCTAAAAATATATATCTTTTCTTCTTTGATTATTCTGGGAGACTCAAAATACATACTTCCAGTGAAATCTTGAAATTGAATTTTTGGGTGGAATACAGTATTTCTTTTAAACTGTCTCTGTGGTCTGGTGGTTAGCACGCTAGCCTCCAAATTCAGTGATTCATAACTGTAGGTGGGAATTTTTGTTTAGCCAGGATTATTCCCTAGATTATGCAAGTATGAAAGAAAGAGTGTGACTTTAAAGACAACCCAAAGTAAAAGCCAATTTACAAGGGCAATATAGAAATACAGTAGCCTTTAAGCACATAGATATCTCTTAATAGCTGGTTGCTAGGTGCAGCACCATTCCCTTTCCCACAGAATAATACTCTTTGCATATACAAGACAAAAAAATGAATAACGAATTCCCATTTGAGAAAATAAGTATTGAAAAATTTAAGGGAATAACAAGCAATATCTCAAAAATGGTTCACTCAACACAAAAAATGTATATGACATAAATTGTGTATTTTAACGTGATCTACGTTTTTTGTGTAGTAAAATTTTGTCTATCTCTTATGGTTTACCAGTTATGCAAAAGTCGTTCACAATAAAGAATACTTTTGAAGACATTCCCAGGAAATTCAAGATATATGGTTTATTTGTCATAAAAATATCTTAAGCATATGATATTTTAATCAAAATCGTTAGAGCCATTTTTGAGAATATTAAAATTTTCAAAAAATCTTCCATGTAAAGGGTAATCTGGGGTGGGGGGATTTTCTTGAAAACCTTCGTGTCGCATCCTTGGAAGATACTGAACCTAAATACCAAGTTTGGTGTTTATCCGACTGTTCGTTTCTGAGTTATGCTGTTCACAGACACACACACAGACATGTTTCCAAAAATGCTCTTTTTGGATTCAGGGGGTCTCAAAACATGTATTTCCGGTGAAATCTCGGTATCGAAATTTTGGGTGGAATACAATACTTCCCCTACTTACTATACGTAGTAGAGAAAGTAAAAATTGGTGTGATACTTCACATGACTTTCTCTACCCTCTGTCTTTATTATGGGTATACAAACTATTTTTATATCTACTTCAGTTTCATGCAAACATTTATACAAGTACGTACATTACACATTTCTGTTATGAATACAAAAGGAATAGTCACAGTGAAATGTTTAACACTGGCCTTGAAATACAATACTGTTTCCATGACATTGTGAGAAACAACTAAAATTGATGAGACTTATAAACAATGACAAAGTATTGAACAATTAAAACCATTAATAACGGATATCTCGGAAATGGTTGATGCCACAAAAAAGTTATTTGAAACAAATTATGTTTTAAGGATCTACATGTTTTGTATACACTTTATTCTTTAATATGTGGTATTTTAATCAAAGTCATTAGAGCCATTTTTTAAAAAATCAAAAATGTTGAAAAGTGTTCTATGTAAAGGGTAATTTGGGATGGGGGGATTTTCTTGAAAATCTTTGTGTCGCATCTTTGCAAGGTACTGAACTTTTTGAGTTATGCTGTTTAAAGACCCACATGAACCTTTTTCTAATTTTTTTTGTGGTCCAGTGAGCCTCAAAATGTGTATTTCCGGCAAAATCTTGACATCAAATTTTTGGGTGGAATACAATACTTTCCTTTAAAAAAATCGAGAGAGGAAATCTTGGACAAGAAATGGAATAATATTTTAGTCGCACTGAAAATGTTAACAAGCAAGTAGGAAGGAAGAAATAGAAAAATAGGGGAATTTTTTAATAAAAATCTGATGTGTTACACTCACATGACTTTCTCTACTCTTGTACAAACTATTTTTACAAACCCTTATTCTCCATATGCTTCATGTTAATCGAGATGTTAATCTTATTGCTAATTTTCTTGTAGATGCAAGGGGAATATGGTAGTATTTAAGCGATAGTCAAATGTTTTAAGAGCTGCTTGCTATGTGGCACATTCCATTCTCTTTGTATGTCCAGGACATAAAAAAATGAATAACGAATTCCCATTTGAGAAAAAGTATTGGAAAATTTAAGGGAATAACAAGCAATATCTCGAAAATGGTTCATTCAACAAAAAAAATGTATATGACATAAATTGTGTATTTTAACGCGATCTACATTTTTTGTGCAGTAAAATTTTGTCTATCTCTTATGGCTTATCAGTTATGCAAAAGTCGTTCACAATGAAGAATACTTTTGGAGACATTCCCAGAGAATTCGAGATATACATTTCATTTGTCATGAAAATATCTTAAACATATGATACTTTAATCAAAATCGTTAGAGCCATTTTTGAGAAAATTAAAATTTTTGAAAAATGTTCCATGTAAAGGGTAATCTGGGGTGGGGGAATTTTCTTGAAAACCTTTGTGTGGCATCTCTGGAAGATACTGAACCTAAATAGCAAGTTTGGTGTTTATCTGTCTGTTCGTTTCTGAGTTATGCTGTTCACAGACACACAAACACACGGACATGTTTCCAAAAATGCTTTTTTTGGATTCAGGGGGTCTCAAAACATATATTTCCGGTGAAATCTCGGTATCGAATTTTTGGGTGGAATAAAATACTTCCCCTACTTACTAGTAGAGAAAGTAAAAATGAAAGAGAAATGGATGAGGAAAGTCAAAGAGAAGAAGAGGAAGGGGGAGGTAAGATAAAATAAAATAAATTGTAATGAGTCCTTAGCAAAGAGAAGTAAAGGTTGCAGAGCAGTGCTGAAGGCCAGGACTGTGTAACACAAAGTAGGGTAGCAGACATGTGCATAATAAAATAGAAGCATGAAAATAAATGTAACAAGTTTGTAAAATTGTAAGTTAGAATGTGTACAATAAACTTCCCCTACTTACTACACATAGTAGAGAAAGTAGGTGAGGATCTCCATAAGACTGTAGTTGATTTATTTTGGCATCACAGGTTATAAGTATAGCTTAGCAGGAATCTGTAATTCTGTTACCTTCTCACCCAGTTGCCTTTGAACTGCAACGATATGATCTCCCAGTCCGATAAGATAGCACCATTTAATGTAAGAACTGTATCCTCCAGCAAGCCTTTCCTTTGGTCAAAATCTGACCAGATGCCAATGTTATTCCTTCCCCAGTTCTCCACAAAGATGTCAAGTGTTCCATTTTCTCTCCTGTTGTGTTTCAGCGTTAGCTGGGAACCTCTGAAACATTTCACAAAATACAGGGGGAAAACATAAATAAAATGGCTACAATAGAGTTGCTGTAGAGTTCATTTCAGTACAACGTGATACTGCAGCTTCATATCATCATTACATATGAAACAAAACAAGTTATTTAACAAAATAAATAAAATGCTGCACAGCAACAGCAAAATGTGCTTAATGGCAGTTTCAACGAGAATATGGTGTTGATAATGTTATGGTTTTGCACATCTGCCACATAATGGTGTGCTCATGAAACCATGACAACAAGTCTCAGATATTCCTTCTAACTGTAAGTTTCTAAAGTCTGAATGAAATTCATAGTAAATAAATCCTGTGGTGCTACAGCCTGCGTGGATGTGCCAACCCGACTGTGAGCCTCATGCCCACGTGTGCACGATCATCCAATGGATCTGGAGAGGCAATGTGGACAGTATCACACACCCTCAGCTGGAGAGCCAGGACTCCCATGGGTGCGATTCTCTGGGAATCAGAGCACCATGCTCCAGCCCACTGTGTCACAGCGCAGGATGAAATTAATAATAACAGACAAAAAATCTTCTGATATTCATGGAAATGACTGTGAAATATTGGTGAATGTTGTATTTTTGATTACTTTAATCCCGCTCGACAGTCTTCCAAGTTCTAGAAATATTGCCATTTCCAACGCTCTCCACATGACCTTCAAGGGATACACATTCCACCAAGTGATGATTGAACCCATTTCTGAGGTGGAGCCCCCAGTGGGATGAGAGGACTCCCAACCACGTTAGACCTTGTGGATACTTCACAAGAGCAAGTCAGAAGTGAAGGTCGACTTAAAATCGCCATCCAGAGCTGGGAATTGAACCCTGGGCCCTCAGTATGAGAGCTAGAAACAAAACCACTGCATTCCCCTGTTCTAGAAATGTATAGCCAGTAAGTAAAGTGTCTTTTAGCAGTGAAACAATTATTGCAATGGTTAACCAATTTTTACTTTCTCTACTACGTTGATGCGGTAATTTGTATCACAAATTACTTAAATGTAAATAATGATTGTAATATGAATATGCATTTTTATGTGACATTGATTTCAGATGTTTATTGATTGTAAATATTGTTGGAAAGTAAATTTATAAGGCTTTACTGAAACTGTCAATAATAGCGCAATAATGCAGCGAGGGGGTGAGCTGTTTATCATTATTGGGAACAAGGAAGTTACGTAATGTTCGCGCGTTTTTTCCCTTGAGAACCTTCTGGAATATTTCCTAAAGCAATATGTATTCATAATTTTAATTGGATATTAAAATAGACGCTAATGTTGGCGCGTTTTATTAGCCAATAGCAGTTCATTTATAATCTTTAGGCATATCGGGGAGTGGGAGTATAAATAGAAGCCAAGTTAGAGGTAAGGTCAGTCGGTCGCCCAGTTCATCAAAATTCCTAGCACATTACACGTCGTCAGTCAGTCCTTCAGTTCGCCGAAAGAATTCATACACTACACGTCGTCTTCAGTCAGTTCGTCGAAAGTATTAGTTCGTCAAGTTACGCGCAGCAGAATTATGAAGGATCTAAAAATATGGTAAAGTTAATTATACACAAAATTGAAGTACGTGAATTAAAAGTGATCAGTAAGAAGTATTATAACAGTTTCAGTTTGGCGAGTATCTAAATCAATATGTAAAAGTGATAGTGAACATGTTCGACAATAAAAATTATAAAAACAAATTTCTTCATCAGTATAATTTTTGAATAAAAGATTCCTTTCCGTTTCACGACCTGTATTGAGACACATGTTCGACCCAACAGAATAATAGCTAGCCGGAGGACATTTGAAATAAAATCAAACACAAGCTAATACTGACGCAAATTGCTAACACTAGATGGAGCTACAAACCTAACAAAGAATGACGTCATAAGATGGCTTCCACTCACATGAAGTAAACACAATATAAGATCTCCAAGTTCTAATAATTTACGTAAACATGAAACTCTTATTACGTAAGCACCATTCTCTCGCAAATTGGCACCCAGAACGTGGGGCACGATAACCAGGAAAGGAACACGATGACCAGGAAAGAAGCATAGTGACCAGGAAAGGAACACGATGACCAGGAAAGGATCAGAATTAACCAGGAAGAAGTGAGATGACCAGGAAGGGGCGAATGCAGCAGTGAAATGATCTACAAGACGCAGATTCAAGAAACAACTAGAGGAGCGACAAACGACACGGATAAGTGGACACAAAAACATCGAGACAACGTAGATTCATCGTAATACAACGCAGAAGCGACATACAAATCTAGGAGAAAGGGGCAGGAAGCTGGACATCAAAGTAACAGCAACAGACAGCATCACAAAGGTCAGAGTATTGTAATTTTTTTAGAAAACAAAAACAATGGCTACTAATAATATTGAAGAAACAATGATGGAAAGGGATAATGTAATAGTTAGCTGTAATTCAATACAGGATACAGAAAATAGCTTAAATAATGTAGTATTTGAGGGTGAAAATGTTAGTGCAGAAAGTCAGAATAGAATAGCAGGAAATGTTAATTCTGATAATAGTATGATTATGGAAATGCTGAAAAATTTGAATGAGAATATGGAAAAGAATAATAGGGAATTGAGAGAAGATATGAAAAAGACTAATGAGAATATGCAAAAGAATAATGAGAAATTAGAAAAATTAACTCAGAGTTTTGAGAAATTGAGAGAAACTATAAAAAAAGATCATAGGAAATTAAGGGAAGATATTGGTAGGAGTAATGAGGTATTAGAGCAAAAAGTAGATCAAAGCAGTAAAGAAATTGAAAAGAAAGTTACGAAGCTAGATAGTAGTATGCCAAAAATGAGAGATGAAAATGAGGAAGTAATAGTAAGTGAGACAGGAGAAGTTTCAAAGAAAATGCTAGACATGAGCATGGAAATAGGTAACAAAGAAAGTGAGGTTAATGTAGAATGTACAGAGTTAGGAAGTCAAATGAGTAGCATTTCAAGTGAGTTAAGAGAGATGAAAGAGGTTATGAATGTAGATGTAAATCAGGCGCAAGTTAATTTCAGAGGGGAGATATCAGAAATACAGAATGAGACAGTAATGCAAAGAAATAAATTGTACCAAGATGTTCAAAATGAAAACTCCAGTCCAATACAATTTAGTACAGAATTATCAGAGTATTTTCAAATTAAAAAGATACCTGAAGCATTGAAAATGAAAGTTGTTAAAAGATGTGTTATTCAGGAAACTTTAGATTGTTTTCAAATGGTATCAAGGGACGAAATTTCATATGAATACAAGAGGTTATTCATGAACAAAAATTGGAAGGTTAGGTTACAGCTACGAGTAATGTTTAGCCACACACAATTTGATCCAGGAGGGTAAATAGCAATGAGATGTAAAGTAAATGCTGGATAGTTAAAGATGACTTGCAGAGAAATGTATTGGAACGTAAGAGGGTTAATTATTTATATGTCATTTGAAAAGAGAAATAAATTAAAAAAAAAAAATTTAAATTTTTAGGAACTATAACAACATTTGAAAATTAAGAATGCAAAGATTGAAACTTAATATGATATTAAATTAAAAGTACGTAAATACAATTCCAAGAGTATTGTTAAAATAAAGTACAAAATAACAAAAATGGGTAAAAATAATAATAAAAAAAAAAACAAAAACAAATACTTATGTAGCAAACAGAAAAGGTGAAACAGTGCCTAGATTTAAGAGATGTAAATATTTGTGTAGAGGGTGAATATTTTGGTAAAAATGTTAAACAATTACAAAAATCTTAAATGTATAAATTTTTGTCAACAACTTAAGAAAGTAAACAATTTGGTAACAGTAATTAAATAATTTAGGGTACAGTATTTGCTATAAAAAAAATTTTGTGATGTAAGATTAATATCCAAATTAATTAAACCAGAGCCAGTAAGTAGTGGCGAGATAAAAAAAAAAAAAAAAAAAAACATATGTCGTGTGTTAAATACGTGTGAAGTGTTAAGTGAAAGTGATAGCGTGTGTTCCAAGATTTAGGAGACTAAAAACCCAATTATAAAATTTCCAAACAAGTTGTAAATATTTATAATTATGTTTCTAGTGGGGCATATGATGCAGTAATTTGTATCACAAATTACTTAAATGTAAATAATGATTGTAATATGAATATGCATTTTTATGTGACATTGATTTCAGATGTTTATTGATTGTAAATATTGTTGGAAAGTAAATTTATAAGGCTTTACTGAAACTGTCAATAATAGCGCAATAATGCCGCGAGGGGGTGAGCTGTTTATCATTATTGGGAACAAGGAAGTTACGTAATGTTCGCGCGTTTTTTCCCTTGAGAACCTTCTGGAATATTTCCTAAAGCAATATGTATTCATAATTTTAATTGGATATTAAAATAGACGCTAATGTTGGCGCGTTTTATTAGCCAATAGCAGTTCATTTATAATCTTTAGGCATATCAGGGAGTGGGAGTATAAATAGAAGCCAAGTTAGAGGTAAGGTCAGTCGGTCGCCCAGTTCATCAAAATTCCTAGCACATTACACGTCGTCAGTCAGTCCTTCAGTTCGCCGAAAGAATTCATACACTACACGTCGTCTTCAGTCAGTTCGTCGAAAGTATTAGTTCGTCAAGTTACGCGCAGCAGAATTATGAAAGATCTAAAAATATGGTAAAGTTAATTATACACAAAATTGAAGTACGTGAATTAAAAGTGATCAGTAAGAAGTATTATAACAGTTTCAGTTTGGCGAGTATCTAAATCAATATGTAAAAGTGATAGTGAACATGTTCGACAATAAAAATTATAAAAACAAATTTCTTCATCAGTATAATTTTTGAATAAAAGATTCCTTTCCGTTTCACGACCTGTATTGAGACACATGTTCGACCCAACAGAATAATAGCTAGCCGGAGGACATTTGAAATAAAATCAAACACAAGCTAATACTGACGCAAATTGCTAACACTAGATGGAGCTACGAACCTAACAAAGAATGACGTCATAAGATGGCTTCCACTCACATGAAGTAAACACAATATAAGATCTACAAGTTCTAATAACTTACGCTACAAATATTACGTAAGAAACATTCTCTCCCAACGTATAGTAAGTAGGGGAAGTATTATATTCCACCCAACAATTCGATACCAAGATTTCACCGGAAATATATGTTTTGAGAACCCCTGAATCCAAAAAAAGCATTTTTGGAAACATGTCCGTGTGTGTGTCTATGAACAGCATAACTCAGAAACGAACAGTCGGATAAACACCAAACTTGGTATTTAGGTTCAGTATCTTCCATAGATGCCACACAAAGGTTTTCAAGAAAATTCCCCCACCCCAAATTACCCTTTACATGGAACATTTTTCGAAAATTTTAATTTTCTCAAAAATGGCTCTAACGATTTTGATTAAAATATCATATGTTTAAGATATTTTCATGACAAAATGTATATCTTGAATTTTCTGGGAATGTCTCCAAAAGTATTCTTCATTGTGAACGACTTTTGCATAACTGGTAAACCATAAGAGAGAGACAAAATTTTACTACATAAAAAATGTAGATTGCATTAAAATACACAATTTATGTCATATACATTTTTTTTTTGTTGAATGAACCATTTTCGAGATATTGCTTGTTATTCCGTTAAATTTTCCAATACTTTTACTTTTTTTTCTCAAATTCGTTATTCATTTTTACTTTCTCTACTACGTATAGTAAGTAGGGGAAGTATTGTATTCCACCCAAAAATTAGATACTGAGATTTCACCGGAAATACATGTTTGAGACTCCCTGAATCCAAAAAGAGCGTTTTTGGAAACATGTCCGTGTGTGTGTCTGTGAACAGCATAACTCAGAAACGAACAGTCGGATAAACACCAAACTTGGTATTTAGGTTCAGTATCTTCCAGAGATGCCACACAAAGGTTTTCAAGAAAATTCCCCCACCCCAAATTACCCTTTACATGGAACATTTTTCGAAAATTTTAATTTTCTCAAAAATGGCTCTAACGATTTTGATTAAAATATCATATGTTTAAGATATTTTCATGACAAAATGTATATCTTGATTTTCTGGGAATGTCTCCAAAAGTATTCTTCATTGTGAACGACTTTTGCATAACTGGTAAACCATAAGAGAGAGACAAAATTTTACTACATAAAAAATGTAGATTGCATTAAAATACACAATTTATTTCATACATTTTTTTGTTGTTGAATGAACCATTTTCGAGATATTGCTTGTTATTCCGTTAAATTTTCCAATACTTTTACTTTTTTTTCTCAAATTCGTTATTCATTTTTACTTTCTCTACTACGTATAGTAAGTAGGGGAAGTATTGTATTCCACCCAAAAATTAGATACTGAGATTTCACCGGAAATACATGTTTTGAGACTCCCTGAATCCAAAAAGAGCGTTTTTGGAAACATGTCCATGTGTGTGTGTGTGTGTGTGTGTGTGTGTGTGTGTGTGTGTGTGTGTGTCTGTGAACAGCATAACTCAGAAACGAACAGTCGGATAAACATCAAACTTGGTATTTACGTTCAGTATCTTCCTGAGATGCGACACAAGGGTTTCAAGAAAATCCCCCCACCCCAGATTACCCTTTACATGGAACATTTTTCGAAAATTTTAATTTTCTCAAAAATGGCTCTAATGATTTTGATTAAAATATCATATGTTTAAGGTATTTTCATGACAAATGAAATGTATATCTCGAATTTTCTGGGAATGTCTCCAAAAGTGTTCTTCATTCTGAACGACTTTTGCATAACTTGTAAACCATAAGAGATAGACAAAATCTTACTACACAAAAAATGTAGATCGTGTTAAAACACACAATTTATGTCATATACAGTTTTTTTTGGGGAGTGAACCATTTTCGAGATATTGCTTGTTATTCCTTTAAATTTTCCAATACTTATATTTTTTCTCAAATTCATCATTCATTTTGTTTATGTCCTGGACATGCAAAGAAAATGGAATGCACCACATAACAACCAGCGCTTAAAATATTTGACTATCACTTAAAACCTGCCATATTTCCCTTGCATCTACATGAAAATTACTAATAAGATTGACATCTCGATATCTCGATTAACATGAAGCATATGGAGAATAAGCGTTTGTAAAAATAATTTGTACAAGAGTAGAGAAAGTCATGTGAGTGTAACACATCAGATTTTTTTTTTGTCCTGCTAATGCAAAGAGAATGGAATACTCCACATAGCAACCAGCTCTTAAGATATTTGACTATCGCTTAAAGCCTAGCAATTCCCTTTGCATCTACAAGAAAACTAGTAATAAAATTAACATCTCGATTAACATGAAGGATATGCAGAATAAGCGTTTGTAAAAATAGTTTGTACAAGAATAGAGAAAGTCATGTGAGTGTAACACATCAGATTTTTTATATACTGTAGATGAAATGTTAAACCTTTGTGTCTTCTCTTTGGTCTTGCATTATTTAATTATGTAGTCTTCACAAAATAAATACAGGAAGCCCTGATTGGAAAGGTTTGCCTTTCTAACCTCACCCTACACATAGCTTATATGGAACAACAATTACTAACCAATGAGTGATTTAGTAGTTGGTTATACTGTGAAGCACTTACAACACTGTAAGCCGTCATTGGAGTGTGAGTTTGTGGTTTACACTACGAGTCAATTGGGGAATTTAATGTAGTGCCATGGCAGCTTGGTTGGTTAGAGCAACCGCAAGATCAGTAGTTCAAATCCTGACTATTTTTCAGTCTGATTCTACCTTTCTAAGCTTGTGCTACACATGCTATGTGAAATAACAATTAATTACTACAATATCAATTAGCAACAAAACTGATGAATACAAGGTGTGTTCAAAAAGAGGACATCTTTATTGCTCATTGTACTACATTTTAAGCACTCTACCCAATATTTCTTCCATTTTTTGAAAGCCTCCTCTGGGATGGTGCGTATTGCACTGAATTTCCTATATGCTTTGGAAATGATGTCCTTTCACAGGCTTTTAAGTTTGGGGAACAGGAAAAGTCTGGAATGGATAGGGCACAATGGAAGCCTGATGTTTTGTCACGCGGATAAGGAACAATGCATGATGCGACACACAATTCAAGCCTCTTCCTATGCACAGCAATCCTCAAATGCGCTAAAATGCCCTTTTCCTTGTTTACCATCTGACCATGTGGTACAAAATCCTGATGGACAATCTCGACATGGTCATCATCTGTTAATGCGGAATGTTGTCCAGGCTGGGATCCTCACAATGCTTAAACCACTTACAGCACTGTGTTCAGCTCATTGTAAATGCACACATTGTTCTTCAACTTGTTTGTTGTCACTTTTACACTAATGTGCTTGTGCTTACTTCAGCAACTAATGGTCATAGCGAAACGAGGCAAATGGCAGTTTGCTGTATAAACCTGCTCTCTGTGCTGGTCGATATGCTACTTCAAAAGTTCAGTTTTATTTTGAGATTCTCCACTCCCAAGGCACCAAGCTAAACATTTTGGAAATGGCATGCAGTTTCCTGTATAAACCTGCTCTCTGTGCTGGTCGATATGCTACTTCAAAAGTTCAGTTTTATTTTGAGATTCTCCACTCCCAAGGCACCAAGCTAAACATTTTGGAAATGGCATACAGTTTGCTGTATAAACCTGCTCTCTGTGCTGGTCGATATGCTACTTCAAAAGTTCAGTTTTATTTTGAGATTCTCCACTCCCAAGGCACCAAGCTAAACATTTTGGAAATGGCATGCAGTTTGCTGTATAAACCTGCTCTCTGTGCTGGTCGATATGCTACTTCAAAAGTTCAGTTTTATTTTGAGATTCTCCACTCCCAAGGCACCAAGCTAAACATTTTGGAAATGGCATGCAGTTTGCTGTATAAACCTGCTCTCTGTGCTGGTCGATATGCTACTTCAAAAGTTCAGTTTTATTTTGAGATTCTCCACTCCCAAGGCACCAAGCTAAACATTTTGTAAATGGCATGCAGTTTACTGTATAAACCTGCTCTCTGTGCTGGTCGATATGCTACTTCAAAAGTTCAGTTTTATTTTGAGATTCTCCACTCCCAAGGCACCAAGCTAAACATTTTGGAAATGGCATGCAGTTTGCTGTATAAACCTGCTCTCTGTGCTGGTCGATATGCTACTTCAAAAGTTCAGTTTTATTTTGAGATTCTCCACTCCCAAGGCACCAAGCTAAACATTTTGGAAATGGCATGCAGTTTGCTGTATAAACCTGCTCTCTGTGCTGGTCGATATGCTACTTCAAAAGTTCAGTTTTATTTTGAGATTCTCCATTCCCAAGGCACCAAGCTAAACATTTTGGAAATGGCATGCAGTTTGCTGTCATGGACAAACATAATCTTCTCAATTGTTAATTATAAATATTGGATGAATAATTTCTGTAGTGGTAATGAACTGTGCAGCATACTAAACACACAGATTATTATAAGATTTTGGTTAAGTATTATATACTGTCCCATTATAAGGTCTTTTCTTTTTAACACTTCTTCTGTTTTCTCAGTTGCTACATTGTGACCATCTATGTATAATGCTTAAAATAAAATATCCACAGTTTTTGTCTTATTTTACATGTGTTTTCTGTGGAGTATCAACAACTATTTTCTGCTCTTTAGCAATCTCAACAAAAAGTCGAAGCCTTCTTCGCAACCATCTTCTTTTATAACTCCAGCATATTTGTATTTAAATATACAGGCTTTGTAATCCCTTTTAAGCTTTTTACTCATTTAGGAGTTGAAATGAGGTGTCTTATAGCTAGGGCCCACATTTTTAGGTTTTAATCTATATTTTTCCTCGCTATTTAATTAACACATTTCAAGATATATACTCGTTTCACACTTCCTGCAGCAGAATATGCGAATTTCATTACACCTAAAAAAACCTAAATGAGGGGTTGACACCAAAAATAACCTAAATAGCTGTTTTCCCTTTTTCGAAATGAAGAATGTTATTTTTGGATTGAAACTCATTGTAAAATTATTTCCAGCACTTATAGCCAGTAGATAGTTCAAGTTACGCAGCACCTGATAAAAGGTCAGGAGCGTAATCTGCATAACAGGATCACCTCCAACCATTCGCCAAGAATACAGCAGAGTACACTGGGAGTACCTTTGTAATGTAATTGTTGTATGGTGAAACAATGTCTAAATCATATTAATGAACAAGTGGATTACTGCAGATCCACACTTTGCTTTTGTTAGTGACAGACAGTGCTGCCTATATGCTGAAGGCTAAGACACATTTTTGTTTTGTACCAGGAGCTATTCACTGGTTGGAAAGTACAACTTTGCCACTGAAAGATGTCATTGGCAATGTTTCCAGTAAAGAAATACCTGGACCAGTGGGATTTGCAGAACATTCTTCAACAAAATCCTGGTTTTGAAGATATGGAAATAACCAATTAATATTGCAGGGAGAAAAGTATAGAGGAAAACTACCCATAGAGTCTGCTGCACTGGCTCTATATTCTATGCCCCAATGACAGCATGTTCTGATGAAAAAACCTTTTCTTCATACAAGAATGTGTTACGTGATAATAGCAAATCGTTTACACCAGAAAATTTGAGAATTTATGTAACTATCTACGGCAAGAAAAAAAATAAATCTTACAACTAAGTACCAGAAAAGCAAAATGATTGATATCTGTATTGATGCATGAAGCCAAAAAAAAAAAAAAAAATTTTAATCAAGAAAACCCTAAAAAAAAAAACCTATTTTAAGCATATAAGAAACCGAAAATGAAGGTTTATTCAACCTAAAAATCTGCTTATCTACTTATAGCCCATGTCCTGGTTACAAAACACACATATAACTTTCTCTCTTTATACAGAGAGTTGTTTTGTGGCCCGGCCTGGATCATGTGTATGTGTACTGTCAACTACACCAGGGGGTTTCCATTCTAAAACTTCCACGTTACTTCCTCATCAAGAGTGATAGTAACATGCACTATAATGAGTACTAACCTTGTTATAAGTCTGCATCGTCACAAGGTTATGATTCAAGAACACCAGTCGCTCTGTAGGGTTTCAGTTTTAAAAGTTTAGCAACTATACTAACAAAAGTTTTTGAAACACTCACTTGCTGTGCAACTTGTCTTACAGACCTCTTTGTTCAAAAGATACACAAAATTTGTCAATTTTTTCCTGTGTTAAAATATATCTTTTTTGCTTCTTAGTGATCCCATTGTCCTAAAGGAACTTATTAACCAAACATCTGACAGTATCTGTATTTGGAACAGGAATGCCAGTAAATGTCTACATGGCTGGTTTTTGCATATGTATTGTACATAAAAACTCTTTGTTCAAGCATGAATTTCTCAGCAGACACTCCCGAAGACTAATAACAAGAGAAGAACACCCTACAGTTATTCACACACAACACAGAATAAGATTTCACTTTTGAGATGCACAATGAACAAACTCTAGTCCTTACTGCAGCAACTGAGAGCATACACATGCCACAAAACAAGCACTCAGAATACCACATTAACGCTTACTTATAGCTACATAAAAGTTATTAAAATGTTTTGATATCCATAAACTTCACTACATACGTCAGTACAATAAGAGTATCTTAATGGCAAATTCTGTAGAACTGAATAAAATGCTAATTAAAGAAATAAGTAACGCATACATATTATACCATTAAAACAAGTTTGATTGCCTTTTGTTTTACTGTGTCTTCTGTTTTTTTAGTTGGTGAATCATGACCATCTGTATAATGCTTGGAATAAAATATCTATAGCTTTGTTTTATTTTTACCTGTAGTTTATGATCATTGTTTACTCTTAAAAATGAAAAAGAAGTGTTTAAAACAGTGGAGCATGACAGTTAGAAGTTAAAACCCTTAAAAACACATTTGCTCCACTTGCTTGTCATCTAGCAGTACATGTTTCAAGTAGACGTCCTCAGCTGATCAGTCGACTGGCTTCCCCTATAGTGTGGACTGCTGGCGTTCCTATTGGTGAGTTGTATGATGTCATCTGATTCTGGTATTTCAAACTTCTGACTGTGTGAATTCTTGGTGAAATAAATATATCATTAAATTTACTCCAAAGATAAAGGTCAAAAGTGAACTTACTCACTTCCCCAATAATCCAGAGCCGAGAAGCACTGCTGTAGCGTTCGTATTGTTGTAGAGCAGTCTGTGAGTTTCCTGGATACACGTCTGCCGTTGACAAGCACAATACCCATGTCCAACACTGAGCCATTCTTGATCACCAGACTGGACTGCTCCCTGAGCTTCAAGTTGTGATGACGGTACACAACGTAGCCGTAGCTTTGTCCACTCATGTTGTTTATTGGTAAATTCTCCATACACTTGAGTTGTGTCGATGTTGATCTATCTGCCGTTGGCTGCGGGTATAAAACAACAGAGCTTTCAACCATTCTTAGGAAACACTGTATAACTGATATAGCAATAGTGCAGAACACCTATCACGTTGCTCTGCCCATGACAACTGCTGCAAGTATGTATGAGGTTTCATAAAACGTATTGACACATTTCAAATTTAGTTGAAACTGATACTACATTAAATGCAGTTAAGATAAAAAGCCTCAGAATTGAGGTTCCAGCTGAATATTTCTGAATGCAGCCTAAGTACTTTGAAACTTTACTAGCTAAAATGAAATACATTCTTTGATCATCAATAATTTTGTAATGAATTGCATACAGGTCTTAAATTTAGTGAAGGTGTAGCTTAGCAGGGTGCCTCTTGCCTTGAAGGTTTAAAATTGCAGAACTTACACCACAGTTTATAATAATGATTCCTCGTGAATGCAGCTGCGTCACTTCCATGTTGACACATTTGCGCTGCCTGTTTATAGAGAGAATCTCAGTTGGGAAGAATAATAGCAGTTCAAGTAACGTCAATAACCTGCATACAACTACTAAGAAAACACACATGAAGGACAAAACAAAAGAAAGGTCAAAATTAACATATAAAGAAGAAGACAAAGTGGTACTTCATCTGGTTTGATGCTGTTCCTCTTATCCACACCCCACCATCATTTTTATGTCACTCAGTATTTGTTTTTGTGCTTATAAAAGCACCACCAAAAAAAATTAGAAACTACAAATGATAATAAGGGAATTTCTGAAAATCGGAGTGTTTGCAGAATGTATGGACATTAACTTTGACTTATTTATTATTCTTATGTTTGAGTACTTTAGAGACTTTTGTAGTCAATCTTTTGTGTTATTTTATATCAATACTCAATAAATAATCACATGAAGAAGTGGTGTTTAGTCTGGTTTGATGCTGTTATCACAGTCTAATATACAGTAGACCCTCGCTAATTGGAAATCGGATAAACCGAAAACTCGGTTAATCCGTAGTAGCTGCTCAGTCCCTGCCGAATTACATGGAAAAATCTACCGCTTAAACTGAATTTCGGATAATTTGTGCTACAAACTAAAATTTGGTCCCCTCATTACATATTCCATATGTTATTCTTCATTTAAACTGAATATTATGTTGTGCTGTGCACTACGGTATTTTCCATTACACATTTCATATAATTTTTCTCAATTTTCTTTTCCACTGTCCGGCCCCATGCTTAAAAAAAAAGGCTTGGGAAATTTCCAAGAAACGAGAAATTTCTAGGTTTGTGTCTTGTGAGGGTTGGCTATGGCTTTTTCAAAAGAGGCATAAAATCAGTGCTGTCAGTGTCTGTGGGGAGGCACATAGAGTAAACGAGGAAGATGCCAATGAGTTTCAATCAAAGCTCTCTCATTATCACCCAAGAAATGCATTTAATATTGGTAAGCAAGCGTTTTCTATAACATGATGCCTCAAGAAACACTACATGCCATGGAGGAGAATGCAGCAAGAATAGACTGACGGTGGCCTTGTGTTGTAATTTACATGGTTCTGAGAAGCTCAAACCATTAGTGATTGGAAAATACAAAAATTCACGTTGTTTTAAAAAGGTCAACCTATTCAATCACTACGAGAATAACACTAAAGCTTGAATGATCAAATCTCTTGAAGACTCAACAACAAATGGCTGCAAGAAAAAGGAACATTTTGCTAACTTTGGACCACTGCTTGGCACATCAGTTCGATGACCTGGAACTTCCAAACATAAAAGTTGTCTTCTTACCAGCTAACACCATGAGTCATCTGCAACCATTGGATCAAGGAATAATCTCCTCAATGAAGCCGACAGGTTAAGGCTGCCATCAGTGCAATACAACTACAATTGGAATGTACTGCAAGCTATCTGCTGCTTGGGATACAACAGACACCATAACTAACTGTTTTAAGAAGGCCTGGACAGCAACTGAAACTGAACAGGATCCACATCTGAACTTATAATGTGGGTATAACGCTCTTCTACACGCTTGGTGCCCTCTTGTACCATCATAATGGAAGAATGGACGTAGTGACAACAACACCTGTGCTGCTGAAGAACCAGTCTGATGATGATGATTCTTTACTGTCATCTTCTGAGGAGGAACATGAAGATACGACCCCGCGCTGAAGTTGCCGCTGCAATTTCTGTTCTCGAGAGATTTGCTGCCACTTCTGATGTCTCCATGGCATTTCAGGCTGCCCTGGATGTGGTATCTTCAGAGAGTGCCATAATATTACGACCAACCGTCCGCCAACAACAATTAATGATTTTGTCAAATTATACATCCAAAATGTGTAATGTGTTTTAACTAAAACATATGTTCCCATTAAAACTTAGTGTTAAAAGAATGGTATATAAGGTTATTGTTTGTTGTATTATACAACTCACTAATTCAATGAGTACAATATTGTTCCAAAGAGTAGCGTTTTAAAAAAAAATTACGACAAGCATTTGACAGTATACTTTCTCAATTAAACAAATGCCACGTACACCGTATACAATAGTTATTTTTACTTTTTGTTAGAAGTGGAACACCCTCAATCGTTAGTGCACATAACAAGAGAGAAAGTGAACTCAACAGTCGTATTTTACCATTTCAGATAACACGCCACTATTTTTACAAAACCTCGTTAAACCAAATTGGCTATTTTTCGGTCCCTTGAAATTCAGTTAAACGAGGGTCTACTGTAATACAATTCAAAATTTTGTTTAATTTTTTCAACTAAGCAATTGTAATTATTTTACATTTACGCAAGATTAGCCAGAGGTGGCTTTGCTATTTAATTATTTATTTGACTGTGTTATTACCCCATGATCAATGTCAGAGAGGAGATCAAAGAATAATATATGAACTTGCTGTTTTTCTGTTATTTTGTGAGGCAATGAAGCCTAAGTAATTATTATTGTTATGTTGGCAATGTTTGAGCTATTACAATTATCACTGAGAAAGATATAGTATACAGCCTTGTGAACTTTTATAGGCATACCTAACAAAATTAAATAATTAATCATGTGAAATGGGGCAGAATTTTGAATTCTAAGCTAGACAGTAATTTTTGTCTTGTGTCAAAAGTTATCTGTGCCAAGTTTCGTCCAAATTGGTGCAATAGTGTAGAAGCTTATAAGGAACATACACATTCATACACTGACTTTTATATATTAAGATAAAAATAAATTGGAAACAGAAGAAATATTTAGATAACTGTAATCAATTTGCAAGAAGAGGTCTTGCACGGATACATTTTGCAGCATTGTTTCTTAAAGGATGATGGAAAAACTTTGTGGAAAGATGTATTTTGTGTGAGAAATTAGACGACACTTTCAATAAAGTGTGAAATATGACAGATAGTGTTTGAGATGGAGGGTAAGGAACTTTAATAAGTTGGAGGAGTTTCTAGGAAAAGTACGGCATACATTAATGAGGCTCTTTGCCACTTAAAATATGCGATGCATATGAGTTTTAACTGCTTGTACCTACCACTTGAGCAATGAACTGATCAAAACTAAGGTGGCCAATCAGTTTAGCAGGTTTGTAGGCATTCTTTTCTGATTGGGCTGGTAGAGGTGGCAGTCTTGTTTGTATTCTGTTATACTTTCCAATAATTCTTCTAGTTTTGTGATACTTCTCTGTGTAGTCTCCAGCCTCCGTCAAAGGAGCTTCATAATCTACACAACACATCAAACAAGGGTTAATGTATTATCACATTCCCTATAGTAATTGAACGGAGTATTGCACTCTACCAAAAATTTGATAAAAAAATTTAACCAGAAACACATGCTTTGAGGCTCCTTGAATAAAAAGTCACTTTTACAAAAAGATTTGAATGTGTGTCTGTGTGCAACATTACTCAATAACAAATCTGATGTATTATATTCACATAACTTTCTCTACCCTCTACTGTTTATTATTAGGTACACTAATTATTCTTATAAAAGTTTATTTTCTTCTGTATTTCATTTTAATCAAGATAAACCTTTGCAGAAATAGTTGCATTACACATTTCGTTATACACATACAGGGAACTGCGATAGTCAAAGGTTTAATAACTGGACGCTATATGCTGGCCTTAAAATTCCATACTGTTTCCATGACATCGCGAGAAACAACTGAAAATCAATGAGACTTAAAAAGAATGACAAAGTATTGAACAAATCAAACATTTATATAAAAAAATCAAAATTTATATGTTGTAAAATCCCATAAAGAAGAAAAATATATGAATATTCATGAATATAACACCAGAACAAAGAAAAACTACTTTAGAAATAGATTAAGAGGCTCAGTAGAAAATAAATGTATTGGAAGTGATGCAAAAGATTTATACAATATTTACCTCACTGGATTAAAGAAATAGATGAGGGACCAATAAAACTGAAAGAAATTAAGTGTTATCTTATTAAGAATGCTTTCTATACAGTAGAAGAGTAGCAAAAACAAATAATGGTTAATCTGCTATATATACTCTACACAAATGACTTACCTCACAGTATAAGGTGTATGATATGACACCTCGGTTATCATACAAAACACTAGTCATTACAAATTACAAACCGATACAAACAACACAATAAATAACTTAGATAAATGGTTCACCTGCAATGGAATGAACTTAAATAAAACAAAGACTAGTATCCTACAATTTAAAACTAATGTTAATGAAAATTCAGGACAAGACGACTTAGTAAATGAAATGACTAACGGCTGCAGCAAAATATTAGGAATGTACAAAGATGAATATCTAAAATGGAACATCCATATAGAATATGTAACTAAGAAACTGAACTCAGCCTGTTTTAATATGATGTGTCTGACAAACATAATGAATTAAGAAACAAAAAAAAGCAGTCTATTATAGCTACTTCCATTCGATCTTGACCTATGGTATACTATTATGGGGAAACGCACCTAATGGGAAACAGTTTACAAAATTAAAAAAAAAAATAACATTCATTATGTTACAAGCCGACATCAAAGACTCATGCAGACCATTATTTAAAAAACTTAAAAATCTTAACTATGCCCTGAGTATATCTCTTAGAGTTGTTTATCTTTGTACATAAAAATGATGACATCACTACAATACCAGGAGAGAAAGTAGCATCAAATTTGCAATGCACAGACTAACACTATATGTAAACAACCCCTACTACATGGGTATACAAGAAACTGTCACAACCAATTAAACATATAAAGATCCCAAACTTGTTTACAAAGAGAGTTAAACAAATATTACTCCATTCAAGACAACACAATATTACACTAGAAAACTCTTTGTAAATTTCAATATATGATACAAATAATACTATGTACATAATTTGTAAAACATGTACGTATTAGGATTAAGTTGTTCCGTTTCCCTTTTGTTGTTAGAAAAACTAGCATGCTTTCATATTTTCAACCTAGCTTTTAAGTAACTTCTGACGAGTCACCAGTTTACAAGCTTACGCTCATACTGTAAGCATTGTGTGACAATAAAGATTCTATGATGACAAAACCTTGTAAAATCATTACAACTGGTTAATAAATTTGAATCTGAATCTTGGTATGCAAAGACCTTGGAATTTGAAACTATCACATTGCTATTCCCTTTTTAAAAATGTGAGTATCGTTTTAACTGACTGTATTCTTGTTATACCTACAACAAAATGTGTATGTATATGCAATCAAAGTTTATCTTGATTAACAAGAAGTAGAAAAGTGAGTAGAGAAAGTCATGTAAATACCTTAGAACAGATGTTTTTTACTTTCTCTACTACGTATAGTAAGTAGGGGAAGTATTGCATTCCACCCAAAAATTCGATACCGAGATTTCACCGGAAATACATGTTTTGAGACTCACTGAATCCAAAAAAAAAGGATTTTTGGAAACATGTCCGTGTGTGTGTGTGTGTGTCTGTGAACAGCATAACTCAAAAACGAACAGTCGGATAAACACCAAACTTGGTATTTAGGTTCAGTATCTTCCAGAGATGCGACACGAAGGTTTTCAAGAAAATCCCCCCACCCCAGACTACCCTTTACATGGAACATTTTTCAAAAATTTTAATTTACTCAAAAATGGCTCTAACGATTATGATGAAAATATCATATGTTTAAGATAATGTCATGAGAAATGAAATGTATATCTCGAATTTTCTAGGAATGTCACCAAAAGTATTCTTCATTGTGAACGACTTTTGCATAACTGGTAAACCATAAGAGATAGACAAAATTTTACTACACAAAAAATGTAGATCGCGTTAAAATACACAACTTATGTCATATACATTTCTTTTGTCGAGTGAACCGTTTCCGAGATATTGCTTGTTATTTCCTTAAATTTTCCAATACTTGTACCTTTCCTCAAATTCGTTATTAATTTTTTTTATGTCCTGGACATGCAAAGAGAATGGAATGCGCCACATAGCAACCAGCGTTAAAATATTTGACTATCGCTTAAAAGCTCCCATATTTCCCTTGCATCTACAAGAAAATTACCAATAAGATTGACATCTCGATATCTCGATTAACATGAAACATATGGAGAATAGGCATTTGTAAAAATAGATTGTACAAGAGTAGAGAAAGTCATGTGAGTGTAACACATCAGATTTTTTTTTTCTAGCATGACTGTTAATTGCAATAAACACGATAAAGGACAGATGTTAAACTGTCAGGCATCAAAGTTTTGGTAAGCAGCATGTTGGAGGTTTAGCTCAAGAAAAACAAACTACACTAACTTCATTATCTGAAAATAACAACTGTTATAAAACTCTATTTTTAAATAAATTACTTCAAAGACTTGTGCCTTCATCTTCAACGGAGATTTTACTGAAACCCATGGTCATAGATGTCTTCTTGGTACAGCAGCTTAATTTAAAGATAACACCATTTCCATCAAAATTTACCACTTTGCTTTTTTTTTTTTTTATTAACAAACTTTCCTGAACTGTTAATTATAAAGGATTTCAGATGGATTTCAGTAGTTTTGCTTCACTGTGGTGAAAATCATGATTTTGGGTGCAGAAATGGTGCACTACTACTGATTTATGTTTCTGTTCATGTTTCATGCGCTCTGTGAAGTGTTGAGCATGTTCTGTTTTGTTTTTTCTGTGCACATTTTAATTTTTATTTTCCGAGTGCTGGAGGAAAATACAGTTACATGCTAGCCCCAGTCCCAATGGGATGTCGGAGACAGAGAGTGTGGGACTTGCCAATAAGTGGCCATACCCGCTAGAAATGGTTCCACCAGAAGGAAAGAGGAAGAAGAAAGG
Source organism: Deroplatys truncata (assembly GCA_030765065.1). Lineage (NCBI taxonomy): Eukaryota > Metazoa > Arthropoda > Insecta > Mantodea > Mantidae > Deroplatys > Deroplatys truncata. Next base: position 14,421,636 of record CM060975.1, read on the forward strand.
AACCAAAGATGAAAGTGGCATAACACCCACATTAGTATGTGAAAGTTACTGGTGGGAGGAGGCAAAGGTAAGGTCCTAGGTTACATCCACGACACATTGCCCTGACAGCAGCCTAGAGGTGAGTTTGTTGCAGCGTCAGGGGCGTCTTCTTCTCCGAGTCTTGTTGAAGGCATGGCACTTCTCTAGTAGGTGCTGATGTTGTGGTGGAATGGCGTCTCCTACTGTTGCGCTGGCTGGTGGACTGATGGTTGTATTTGAACTCCAAGGTCAGCATGTGGCTGGCAGCTCGGTGGTGATGCTGATAGTTGCCTGAAGGCCACTGTTGCTGTCACCACAAAACGCGCTGGTAGATCCCTAGGAACACTGCAGATCACTGTGCTGAAGCAGCTACAGTGGTACTGGCTGGCCTGCTCCCAAGAGACAGGCTTGACTGCGGTGGCAGCTTCTCCTCTGTTGCTGCGGCTGTAGCGTAGCTTTCATACGTTTGGTGCAAGGGCTTTTGTCTTTTCTGTTTGTGGGGAGGAGGAGTTTTAAGTTATGTTTATGTAACGTGATGATCTATATTTTGATATTTTTATGTGCAAAGGGAAATTAGCAGATTCTTTGAAGACATTCTCCTGGAGTATGGAAAATAGCTATTCAAGCATAATTTATCGATTTACTTGCTTACTAGATGCATCTGATAAACAAGAAAATCAATAAATTTGAAAAATCAAAGAAAATAAAAGAAATATGCACACTAGAAACCAAAACTTTTTTAAAAAAACTGACCACAGTATATTAAAAATGTCTCATTTATTACATTCACATGGCCTTCTCTACCCACTCAGCCTATTTTTCTATGTACTTCATGTTATCCAAATCAGTAGTATAGCCAGGAAAATATTAAGGGAGGGTTTTACGTATAAGACATTAAACAATTCAAATGATAAATATGAACTGGCTGAGTTGAAATATTTAAATAAATCACAGATTAAGGTGCAGCAATTGGAATTAAAATTAGGATAGGATGTTTTGCATATTCTAAGAGACAAATGTGAAGTATTGTATATTACTGCTGCAGGCCACGTTATGTTCTAAACTGGGAGGTGTTGCACTGGAACAAAACGACGCCCCTGATATCCTAACAAAGTTGTACTCACGTCATCTAAAGTGCAGTTGTCAGACACAGAGTGACACGACCAGCAAGTAACTCATACCCACCAACCTAGAAAGGTGGTATTAAGTTTTACATTTTTTTTAGCAAGGAGGGAATTACAACCTCCAAAACGCCTACCTAGCTATGACTCTGGTCCAGGCAAACATTTGCAGGAATACTTTGATGTACACACAAGGGGAATACAAGCTTAAATGATAGCCAAGTATTTTAAAGTCGTATTTATGTGATGGCTTTGAAATGCTATACTCTTTGTACAACAAATGAAAGGTGACTTAGCAGTCCAAAACTATAAAATATTTGAACATTCCAACCAACATCAAGGATCTCAGAAACGGTAAATGATACAAAAAAAAAAGATTGATGCAGTAATTTGTATCACAAATTATTTAAATGTAAAGAATGATTATAGTGTGAATATGCATTTTTATGTGACATTGATTTGAGATGTTTGTTGATTGTAATTATTGTTGAGAAGTAAGTTTATATGGCCTTACTGAAACTGACAATAATAGCGTGCAATAATGCAGCGAGGGGGTGAGCTGTTTATCATTATTAGAGATGAGGAAGTTACGTAATATTGGCGTGTTTTACTTTAGAATTTGCTGGAACATTTTCTCTAGAGCATATGTGTTCATAATTTTCATTGGATATAAAAATAGACGCTAATGTTGGCGCGTTTTATTAGCCAATAGCAGCTCAGTTATAATCTTTAGGCATATCGGGGTGTAGGAGTATAAATAGGGCTAGGTTAGAGGTAAAGTCCTTCAGTCCGTCAGTTTGTCGAAAACATTTGCACGTTACACGTCGCCTTCAGTCCAGCAGAAATATTTGTATAGTATACGTCGGCTATCAATTCATAGGTTACGCGTAGCAGAGTTATGAAAAATCTCAAGTGTTATAAAGTTAATTATACAAAAAGTTGAAGTATGCGAATTAAGAGTGATCAGTAATGAAGTTATTATAACAGTTTCAGTTTGGCGAGTGTCAAGATCAATGTGTAAATGTGATAGTAAATGTGTTCGACAATAAAAGTGTAAAACAAATTCTTTCATCAGTGTTATCTTTGGATAAGAGACTCCTTTCCGTTTACACAACCTGTATAAAGAGAAGTGCTTGACCAAAAAGATCATAGCTAGCCGGAGGACAGAGAACCAAAATTAAATAAAATAACAGTAGCATTCTTTCAAACGAACACTAATACTGCCGCAAATTGCTAACACCAAATGGAGCTAACAAACCTAACAAATGAATCACATCACAAGATGGCTTCACCACGTGGAGTAAACACAAATATACAAATACATTAATAATACCGTCGCAAATTGGCTCCCAAACGTGGGGCTCAATAAACAAATAAAGTTACCACCGCAAATTGGCACCCAGAACGTGGGGCAGAATGACCAGGAAAGGAGCAGAATGACCAGGAAGGGGTGAAGGAACCAGGACGTGGAACGAATGGAGAAGTGAACTGAACTACAAGACGCAGATTCCAGAAACAACTACAGGGACGACAGACGACGCGGATGAGTGGACATCGTAATTCCAAGATTACAAGGCAACAGGGGAATCCAACTACAGGACACCAAGATGATGTAGATTCATCATAATACGACGCAGAAGCGACATATAAATCTAGGAGAGAGGGGCAGAAAGCTGGACATCAAAGCAACATCAGCAGATAGCATCAGAAAGGTTAGAAAAGTGTGATTTTTATTCTAAAAAAAAAGTGTAAAAATTTAAATGTATCTTAGGAGCGGTAGGATAAAGAAAACAATGGCTACTAATAATACAGAAGAAATAATTATGGAAGGGGATAATGTAACAGTTAGCTGTAATTCAATACAGGTTACAGAAAATAGCTCAAACAATGTAGGATTTGAGGGAGGAAATGTTAGTGCAGAAAGTGAGAATAGAATAGCAGGAAATGTTAATTTTGATGCTAGTATGATGATGGAAATGCTGAGAAATATTGGTGAGAAATTAGAAAAGAAAATAGATCAAAACAGGGTAGATATGGAAAAGAATAATGAGAAATTAGAACAAAAACAAACTCAGAATATGGAAAAGAATAATAGGAAATTAAGGGAAGATATTAGTAAGAGTTTAGAACAAAAACTAAATCAGAATAAGAAAGAATTGAGGGAAGATATTGGTAAGAGTAATGAGAAATTAGAAAGGAAAATAGATCAAAACAGGGAAGATATGCAAAAGAGTCATAGGGAATTAAGGGAAGATATTGGTAAAAGCTTAGAACAAAACAGGGAAGAAATTGAAAAGAAATTTATGGAGCTAGATAGTAGTATGATGAGAATGAGAAATGAAAATCAGGAAATGATAGCAAATGAGATAGGTGAAGTTTCAAAGAAAATGCTAGACACGAGCAGGGAAATAGGTAACAAAAAAAGTGAGGTTAATACTAAAAGTGAACATGTTGATGTAGAATGTACAGAGTTAGGAAGTCGAGTGAGTAGTATTTCAAGTGAGGTAAGAGAGATGAAAGAGGTTACGAATGTAGATTTAAATCAGGCGCAAGTTAATTTCAGAGGGGAGATATCAGAAATACAGAAGGAGTCAGTAACACAAAGAAATGAATTGTCCGAAGAAGTTAAAGTTTTGCCTATAAATAATTATAAATTAACTTCTGAAATTAACAAGTACCAAGCTGTTCAAAATGAAAACTCCAATCCAGTACAATTTATTACAGACTTGTCAGAAGACTCTCAAATTAAAGAGATACCGGGAGGATTGAAAATGATAGTTGTCAAAAGATGTGTTGTTCAGGAAACTTTAGATTGTTTTCAAATGGTATCAGGGGTTGAAATTTCATATGAATCCTTAAAGAGGTTATTCATGAATAAATTTTGGAAGGTTAGGATACAGCTACAAGTAATGTTTAGCCACAGACAATTTGATCCAGGAGGGGAAATAGCAATGAGATAAAAAGTAGATGCTGGATAGTTAAAGATGAAATGCAGAGCAATGTATTGGAATGTAAGAGGGTTAACTAAATATATATGTCATAGGTAAAGAGAAATAAATTATATATAAAAAAAAATAAATGTTTAAAAAAAAATAATAAATTCTTAGTACCTGTAACAGCATTTGAAATGAAGCATGTAATAATTAAAACTTAATGTTATATTAAAGTAAAAGTACGTAGATATAATTCCAAGAGTATTGTGATAATAAAGTATAAAACAACAAAAATGGGTTAAAAATAATTTAAAAAAAAAAAACAAATACTTATGTAGCAAACAGAAAATGTGAAACAGTGTCTAGATTTAAGAGATGTAAATATGTTTATGTAGAGGGTGAATATTTTTGGTAAATATGTTTAATAATTACAAAAAACTCTTGAATGCATAAATTTTTGTCAACAAATATAAGAAAGTAAACCATTTTGTAACAGTAACTAAATAATTCAGGGTACAGTATTTGCTATATAAAAAAAAAATTGTAATGTCAGATTAATGTTTAAACACATTAAACTAGAGCCAGTAAGTAGTGGCGAGATAAAAAAAAACAAAAAAAACATATGTCGTGTGTTAAATACATGTCAAGTGTCAAGTGAAAGTGATAGCGTGTGTTCCAAGATTTAGGAGACTAAAAACCCAATTATAAAATTTCCAAACAAGTTGTAAATATTTATAATTATGTTTCTAGTGGGGCATATGATGCAGTAGTTTGTATCACAAATTATTTAAATGTAAAGAATGATTATAGTGTGAATATGCATTTTTATGTGACATTGATTTGAGATGTTTGTTGATTGTAATTATTGTTGAGAAGTAAGTTTATACGGCCTTACTGAAACTGACAATAATAGCGTGCAATAATGCAGCGAGGGGGTGAGCTGTTTATCATTATTAGAGATGAGGAAGTTACGTAATATTGGCGCGTTTTACTTTAGAATTTGCTGGAACATTTTCCCTAGAGCATATGTGTTCATAATTTTCATTGGATATAAAAATAGACGCTAATGTTGGCGCGTTTTATTAGCCAATAGCAGCTCAGTTATAATCTTTAGGCATATCGGGGTGTAGGAGTATAAATAGGGCTATGTTAGAGGTAAAGTTCTTCAGTCCGTCAGTTCGTCGAAAACATTTGCACGTTACACGTCGCCTTCAGTCCAGCAGAAATATTTGTATAGTATACGTCGGCTATCAATTCATAGGTTATGCGTAGCAGAGTTATGAAAAATCTCAAGTGTTATAAAGTTAATTATACAAAAAGTTGAAGTACGCGAATTAAGAATGATCAGTAATGAAGTTGTTATAACAGTTTCAGTTTGGCGAGTGTCAAGATCAATGTGTAAATGTGATAGTGAATGTGTTCGACAATAAAAGTGTAAAACAAATTCTTTCATCAGTGTTATCTTTGGATAAGAGACTCCTTTCCGTTTACACAACCTGTATAAAGAGAAGTGCTTGACCAAAAAGATCATAGCTAGCCGGAGGACAGAGAACCAAAATTAAATAAAATAACAGTAGCATTCTTTCAAACGAACACTAATACTGCCGCAAATTGCTAACACCAGATGGAGCTAACAAACCTAACAAATGAATCACGTCACAAGATGGCTTCACCACGTGGAGTAAACACAAATATACAAATACATTAATAATACCGTCGCAAATTGGCTCCCAAACGTGGGGCTCAATAAACAAATAAATAACAAATAAAGTTACCACCGCAAGATATAAATTGTACATTTTTTGTGTAATAATTTTTATCTCTCTCTTACGAGGTGTGATCAAAAAGTACTGGTAATTTTTGTTTTTCTTAAAGAATTTTTATTTAATTATCAACATCAACTTTGTTCCCTTCAAAGTAATCCCCCTCAGATATAATACACTTGTACCAGCACTTCTGGAACTCACTTTTTGTTATGGTGTTCAGCTCCTTCAGCGATTCTGTTTTTATCTTTTCAATGGTGGCAAAATGTCGTCCTTTCATGTTCTCTTCAGCCTCGGGAATAGAAATAAGTTGCAGGGGGCTATGTCCGGCGAATACGATGGCTGGGGCAGTATAACGGTTTTGTTTTTTACCAAAAAGTCATGAACAAGCATTGAAGTGTGAACGGGTGCAATTTCCACGAGTGGTATTGCCACAATTCTGGTCATTTTCTTTGGATTGCTTCACGCAATACTTCCAGGTAGTATTCCTTATGACCGTACGACCATAAGACAGGAACTTCTGATGCACTATCCCATTGTGATCGAAGAAAAAAGTGAGAAGAACCTTCACATGTGATCGAGCTTGTTGAATTTTTTTTGGTCTTGGCTCTTCAGGCAGTTTCCATTGGGACGATTGCGCCTTAGTTTCGATGCCGTACACATATAGCCATGTTTTGTCACCTGTTATAACCTTCCTCAGAAGTTCTGGATCATTTTTGACTTCATTCAGCAATTCCCGAGCAATGTTTATGCGTTTTTGGTCAAAATTCAACAATTTTAGAACAAAGTTTGCTGCTACATGTTTCATGGCCAAAACATCCAAAAAAATTGCTTGGCATGAGTCAAAGGATATGCTAACATCATCAGCAAATGGTGAATCGGCGATTTTCCAGAACCATTTTCTTTACTTCTTCCACATTGTCATCAGTAATTGATGTGCTAGGGTGTCTTCATCTTCATTGTCTTTTTGACCCTCTTTACCACCCATAAACTCTTGTCTTACTCAGAGTAGATTCGCCAAAAGCCACAGTCAACATTTCAAATGTGGTGCTGCACTTTATTTTGTTTTTGAGGCAAAATTTAATACAAAGTCTTTGATCCAACTTTTTGAAAGTAAACATTTTGCCGAGCAGTCAAAAACATATAACTTTTCCGACTGTCAACAACAAACAAATATTCAAAACAGCTAAAAATGCAAACATACATCAGGAACATGGGCACCAACAAGATAAAACAAAAGTTTTCAACATTGGATGCATAAACATTGCAAAATTAAAAAATTCCTGTTATTTTTTATCACACCTCATATGTTTGTCAGTTATGCAAAAGTCATTCACAATGAAGAGGACTTTATATGCTATTCCCAGAAAATTCAAGATATGCACATTATTTTTCATGTAATTATCATAAATATAGAGTATTATAATCATAGTTGGTACAGCCATTTTAGAGAAAGTCAAAAATAATGAAACATTTTCCAAGTACAGAGTACTTTCAGCAGGAAATGTTTGTGTCTCATCTTTCCAAGATGCCAAGCTTTTTATTTTTCTGACATTTTGTTTCTTTAGTTATGAACACATGCACAGATCTACTGCTGCAAATACCTTTTGTTTTGGGGTTATATGCAATGTTAATACTGCAGTGATTAACGCAAAATACAACATCCTGCTGCTGAAATTTTATTTTTTATGAGTTACTGAATTTTAATACATTCAAAACTCAAACTTAATATTTCTTCTCATAATTTTTCTAAACGATTTGACATTTGTGTAAGATAACATACAGTATCCCTTCTGGATCAGCGCCGAGTCCCCTCCATTAAGGATGATTTTGAAGCATATACTAACATTATGAAACATTTTGTGTGTGTCCGAGTGTTAGAGAGAGATCTCAAGAGACACTCAAGTCATTTTGATAATTCTTTCACATGAAAAGCCCTGTTCTCCTAGACAGTCACAGGTATATAATGTTTCCAAAAATTTGAAAACTGGGGGTTAGGGCTTCCTTTTTGATACTCATGTCACCAAATTTCAATCCTGTTTCACATGAAAAGCCCTGTTCTCCTCGACAGTCACAGGTATATAATGTTTCCAAAAATTTGAAAACTGGGGTTTATGGCTTCCTTTTTGTTACTCATGTTGCCAAATTTCAATCCTGTTTCACTGAATATGGATATCAGAGGAAGCTTTTGACACTTTATTGCAACAATGGCAGATTTTTTTAGTGAATTTGAGCCCAAAGGGGCAAATGGAGCAGCTATATCATTTATATCTCTACATTTCTGTCATATTTCACTGAATATTTGACAAAACTGGGTATATTTGGATTATTCCAGAAACTGACAGAAATAAGCTACCCCTAACATACAAATCAACATTTTTTGGCTTTCCTAGATGAAACTTTGTACATTTATATTAATAGGACCCAATGAAAATTATAAGCTACCCTACAACTGTCATTGTCTTGTTGTCGTTCAACTTCACTAATGTAAAGTAGTTCAAGTTCACATGACGTAGCCAATTCTTCCAGACGGCTCACTCGCCAGGGATTTGTACACAAGATTTCTTCAATCTCACCTCACTCGTAGAACTGCACTTGATGTCACACCAGAATTACGCAATGTTAACTTGCCCACTGACTGACTCTCGCAAGAACATTCTCGACACACGTTCTGGGGGTGGAGGGAAAGAAACTTCCAGAGAATTCTGATTATCTATCGATAGCACTTCACACCCACTTATCCAACTTGGCTGCTCCAAACTCCTGATCACCTTGGGTCACTGCATCGCAATATTTTTAACCACTTAAGGAGAAATCTGCACTGTTTAAACCATACTGTCAAAATATTCCACACCTATACAGAAAAGGAGTTGGCATAAACCATAGGTTATGTTACAACTTCCAAAAACCACCCCATCTTTATTTTGAATTATGTAGTACTTGAAATATTTCAAAGCTACCCTTATTTTATTTTTCAACCCCTTATAAATAAAGCTGTACTGCTTGGTCATCCAGGCACAAATTTGCGCTCTTGGGTTATAGGATGCCATACAACTTATGCCATACTTCCCTGTTATGTACAAACTGTCCTATTTGACAAAACTTTGAACACTTATCCTTTAGATAAAAGTATAAGTTACAGGGTACTTAGATTTTCAGATACCACCCCTACCCTTATTTCCAACCTTGTACTTATACAATGTACCAATGCAATGCCGGGTAAGAAAACTATTGTATGAATAAAACTCAAAGAGAAGCCCATGCTTAAATGTTCAGAATCCTTGAATGAGCATACACTACACTCTACAACCTAATGCTTCAGAATTAGGAATATAAATTTGAATCATTGATCCAGTTGATGGAAGTTTGCTAAAAACATTATATTCCTAATAAGGTTTTACTGTAATAAATTTTCAGATTTTAAGCACTTGAGAAAGCCTAATGGGAGACTAAGTGATGAAAAACATAAAAAAAAATCACATATATAGTTTTTTGTACAATGTTAAATTGCAATTTTCTCTTTACTTTAATATACATTTTATCATTGTTGCCATAATACTTATATTTTAAATATCCTTTTAATAATGCTAGGTAGTACTGTATCTGCCATTTTGTACTGTGAATTCTGCAGCACTTTACAAAGAAATCTTGTGTATTACATGCACATGACTTTACCTATCCTCTATTGTTTGTTAGTGAATATACAAACTATTCTTATGAAAACTTATTTTCCTATCCATTTCATTTTAATTGAGATAAACTTTCCAGAAATAGCCACATTACACATTTCGTTACAGATACAAAGAGAACAGCGATAGTCAAATGTTTAACAATTGGATGCTATACACATAGTATTTAAGTGCCAAGGAACAGAAAATTGGAGAAAAGAATTTTTTAATAAGAAGTGGCTGAAGGGGGATAGAAATACAGTTATAATTGAAACGATATGCAAGGACGCTAGAAGCATTGGGCAGTTTTTGTGTAAAGTAAAAAATAAATGGCTTTGGACAGTGGAAAGAGAAAAGTAAGAGGTAGTGCATCTTACTTTGAATGGAAAGCTATAGTGAATGTGTTAATTTAGTGACAAGAGATTGTAAAATGTAAAAAACTGTAGTGATTGTCCACTGAATAAGTGACCAGGGTCAAAATGCAGTAGACAATCTAATTTGTAAAACTCTTAGCACAATAAATACATACTACTACATATGCTGGCCTTAAAATTTCAACTGTTTCTGTGACATTGCGAGAAACAAGTGACTGTTGAAAGAATGACAAGTATTGAATAATCTGAACCGTTAATAATGGATATCTTAGAAATGGCTGATGCCACAAAAACAATCTGATGTGTTACACTCACATGACTTTCTCTACTCTTGTACGAACTATTTTTACAAACGCTTATTCTCCATCTACTTCATCTTAATCGAGATAAACATTTGCAGACTCTATCTTATTGCTAATTTTCTTGTATATGTAAGGGAATATATATTTACAAGGGCAATATAGAAATACAGTAGCCTTTAAGCACATACATATCTCTTAAGAGCTGGTTGCTAGGTGCAGCACCATTCCCTTTGCCACAGATTAATTCTCTTTGCATATCCAAGACAAAAAAATGAATAACGAATTCCCATTTGAGAAAATAAGTATTGAAAAATTTAAAGGAATAACAAGCAATATCTCGAAAATGGTTGACTCAACAATTAAAAATGTATATAACATAAACTGTGTACGTATATATTGTAATGAAAAGAAGCTAGAAACAGTGATGTGTATTGAATTTATTTAAAGGTGAGTCGGAATTGTTACACTAACATCACTAACATCAACTTAAGTGATGTTAGTGTAACAATTCCGACTCACCTTTAAATAAATAAATTGTGTATTTTAACGCGATCTACATTTTTTGTGCAGTAAAATTTTGCCTATCTCTTATGGTTTACCAGTTATGCAAAAGTCGTTCACAATGAAGAATACTTTTGGAGACATTCCCAGAAAATTCAAGATATACATTTTATTTGTCATGTAAACATCTTTAATATATGACATTTTAATCTAAATCATTAGAGCCATTTTTTAGAAAACAAAAAATTTGAAACATCTTCCATGTAAACAATACTTTGGGGTGGGAGGAATTTTTTGAAAAATCTTTTTGTTGAATCTTTGGAACGTACTGAACCTAAATACCAAGTTTGGAACTTATCTGATGTCGTTTTTCAGTTATGGTGTTCACAAACACACACAGGGCATTTTTCTGAAAATTATTTTCTTTAATCAGGGGACCTCAAAACATGTATATTCGGTGACGTCTCTGTATTGAATTTTTGGGTGGAAAGCAATACCTTGTCTACCTACTATGTACCCACATGGTAGAGAACGTAAAAATCATAAACCCTACACACTTTGGAGTAAAGGGCTAACTTTATCCTTCTTTTACAAAAGTAACATTGCTGTAAAACATGATAGCTTCTGTGTGCTCAAGCCATGTAATTTCTTTCTTTGTAAATATGCACAACTTTGTTTTCTCTATCTTTGCTTTTAACAACTTTTTCTGTGGAAAACATTTTCTGGTATAAACTACCCATTTTCTCACAAACTGTTCAAGATAGATAAATTAATTTTAGAATCATTAAAACAATCTGTATATGGTGTTATGAATCTACAGAGATAGAGAGCCAAAAAACTACGAACTGGCTGCGCAGTGTTTTTCCTGTCTTGCGACGGTAAATGTTGCTTACGTAATATTTATAGTGTAAGAAATTAGAACTTGTAGATCATATGTTGTGCTGCTTTACTTCACGCGTTGCCATCTTGTGACGTCATTCTTTGTTTGGGTTGTAGCTCCATCTGGCGTAGCAATTTGCATCAGTTTTGAAATAATTCACTTTAAATATCCTCCAGCTAGCTCTTTGGGGTCGAACATGTTTCTCTTGCAGGGTGTGAATCGGAAAGGAATCTTTTATCCAGAAATGATACTGATGAAGAAATTGGTTTTATAACTTTTATTGTCGAACACGTTCACTAACACATTTACATATAGATATAGATACTCGCCAAACTGAAACTGTTTATAATAACTTCTTATCACTTTTAACTCACGTACTTCAACTTTATATATATTTAACTGTATAATACTTTATAATAATTCTCGTAATTCTGTTGCGCGTAACTTGACGAACTGAGAGACCGACGCGTAGTATGTAGAATTCTGTTAAACTGGGAGCTGACGTGTAATGTGTTGAGAATCTTGTTGAACTGGGGACGATGTGTAATGTGTTGAGAATCTTGTTGCACTGGGGACTGGTTACCTTGGACCTGGCTTATTTATAGGCCTGCATCAAGATACGCCTAAAGATTATAAATGAACTGCTATTGGCTAATAAAACGCGCCAACATTAGCGTCTATTTTAATATCCAATGAAAACCACGAATACATATTACTTTTAGAAAAACATTCCAGAAGCTTCTATCGAAAAGGCGCGAAACATTACGTAACTTCCTTGTTCCCGGTAATGATAAACAACTCACCCCATTGCTGCATTATTGCATTATTGTTGACAGTTTCAGTAAAGCCGTAAATTATTATTTACCAATAATAATTACAATTAATAAACCTCTGAAATGAATGTCACATAAAAATACATATTCATATTACAATCATTAATTACATTTAAGTAATTTGTGATACAAATTACCGTATCAGTCTGCATCCGCGCTCGTTGCCATCTGCCACTATCATACAAAGGCACGCATGAAACGATACAACATTTTTAAAACTACATTTAAAGGTTTTACTTACCAACTTTATGAAAGGAGATGCTGAAACTGGCCACCATCGTTGTCCATACATTTTTGGCACCTCTTTAGGAAACTATCCAACACTCGCCGTAGTCCACATTCAGAAATGCTGGCAATTTCCTGGCGAATATTTTGTTTTAATTCTTCCAGGATGTGTGGGTTTGTCTTGTATACTTTGTTTTAAGTTACTGCAGAGTTAGAAATTGCAGGGGGTTAGGTTGGGGAACCGAGGGGGCCACAAAGCTCTACCAATAATTCTGTCCTCAAACACACTTTCATGAAGTTGGTAAGTAAAGCCTTTAAAAATAGTTTTAAAAATGTTGTATGGTTTCATCTGCGCCTTTCTAAGATAGTGGCAGACAACAACGAGCGCCGAGGATGCAAACAGGAAAAACACTCCGCAGCTGGTTTGTAGTCTTTTGGCTCTTGCTCTCCCTGGTGTTAATAAGATGCTTCGTTATAAATAATTGCTGGAAAATTTTAAATAAAATATGGTATTATTGAAAAATAATAGTATCTTTCTTAACAAACAAACATATTGTGTACAATTATATGGCAAGCATCTACACTCTGTAAAAATTTCAGTCTGATATCCTAAACAGTTTCTGAGATAATGGGTCATGAATTTAATAGATCTAACGTTGGTGCCGTAGGACTTTTAATATCTTGTTAAAGCAGCAAAGTTGTAATCATATGGTTTCAAGCAGACATTACACTTACCATAACTTGTAGTGACAGCACTATAGTGTCCAGTGGGGAAAGCATTTGCACCGTTATAGAATCCAAAGTTGGTACCACCGTGGAACATGTATATGTTAACAGATGCACCATTGCTTACAATCTTCTCTAGTGTATCAGCGTAATCTGTAGAGAGAAGAACAAATCTAATTTTTGCTATTAAATAAACCTCTATGTCCTAAATAAAGCAAAATAGCTGTTGTGTTACATTCACCTGACTTTCTCTACCCACTATCACTTATTTTTATGCAGCTTCTACAAACTTTTCTTGTGGAAGTTTATTTTTCTGTGAACTTCATGTTAATTGAGATAAACCTTTACAGAAATAGTATGATTACATATTTTGTTGAAGGTACAAAGGAGATGCAGCACATCAAATCAATATTCACATATTTAAAAGCATTTTGCTATATACTAGTTGGAGTGCTAAGCAAGCAGTGGAAGAGAGTGGAGGAAGCTCCTGGAGTGGAAGAAAGAAGGGCTCAAGTAACCATGGGAATTGGTACTGAGGTGTATAGAGCAAGAATTGGAGCATTTAACAAATTAAAATGGAAGGATTTTAAAACAAACAAAGGTGTAGAAGAGATGACAAACATGTTTCTTCTCACATGTATAATAAGTATACTATTGGTAATTGGTGGAGTTGAAATCAACCCTGGGCCGAATGGGGATCGAAACGTCATGGAACAAACGTTGGCATACATTAAAGATATGGATGAGAGATTAGGAATTAAACTCAATGGAATGGAAAAGGAACTAATAGATATCAAGGGAGAGATCAAAAATGAAATGCAAGATATACGAAATGAGGTACAGAAAGTTAAAAGAAGAGTTGAGCTGCTGGAAGAGAGACACCACAGATTTAATTTGGTTATAGCAGGAGTGAAAGAAAGGAATGGAGTATGGCCTGTACATGAGATCAGAGAGATTAGAGAAGCATTTAGAGTGGTGAGAACAAGAGGAGCCAGAATGATAGTTGCAACATTTACGTCAGTGCAGTTTGTTTATGAAGTATTGAAGAAATCAAAGCTATTAAAAGGAACAAATATCTTTATAAATAGAGATTTGTCGTTGGAACAACGGGCCTTGAAGAAGGATTTAATACAACAAATGATGCTGGCAAGAATGGAAGGGAAACGGGCCTTCATAAAGAATCTACGATCGTGGGTCGATGGGCGCTGGCTGGATGCGAAAGTGACACAAGGAACAGCAGATCACAGGAACAGAATATCATTCAGCGAAATACATCCGAGATCAGAGAATGCAGAGGAAGTCGAAAGAGCGATCGGAGACCAGAGTCGACACATGGAAGTTACATCACCACCACGTGGGGCTGGCGGAAAGAAGATCACAGTGTTAGAGAGAGAAGGCATGGAGATGACGTATTATCATTTTTTAAGTTAAAATTAAAGAGTGTAATATGGGTAGAATATGGCAAGATAACAGCTTGGGCTGATGTATAGCCATATTCTAAGGAAGATTGCTAGCACAAATTAATAAATAAATAAAAAAATATACTAGTCTTTAAATTGGATACTCTTTCCAAGGCAGTTACGACTACACATCAGATTTGTATGCAAGAAAAATATCTAAAGTATGCATGCATTTATGGTGTCAAAATCTTTAAAAGGTGCTCTATAATTTTGAAAATCTGCACTAAAGTTATTAACTTTTAAGCTTATATGTAGTTGTTGGCACTTATATATTCTTCGTTAGACATCATTCTGGTCGTTGTAACCTGATTTGCAGTGTACAATGATCATTTCCTCCAAATGCTCAGGTGTATGCAACTTTGTATGCTGCGAAGGATCTTTCCATGTCTACAGATGTTATTGGGCAGTTACTGACTCAGCAAGCAGAAGATATTTATACACAGAATCAGTGCCAATCTCCTGTTCAATTGTTTTTCTGCATACTTTAACACTGAACATACTTGTTTCATTCCCTTGGAATCATGTGACCCAAGACCTTCCCATAATCAGCAGTGTTACGTGATTCCTTTCTTCCACTTGGATTTGTGCAGTGGTTCCGGAATGGTCAACAATTGCGGACTGACAGTCCTGCACAAGCAATGACAGAAATGATCTACATTGTTGCCACTGGCAGATGAGACGGTAATTTGTATCACAAATTACTCAGATGTAATTAATGATAATAATATGAATATGTATTTTTATGTGACATTGATTTCAGAGGTTTATTAATTGTAAATATTATTGGTAAATAATAATATACGGCTCTACTGAAACTGTTAACAATAACGCAATAATGCAGCGAGTTGTTTATCGTTACCAGGAACCAGGAAGTTACGTAATATTTCGCGCCTTTTCGGTAAAAGCTTCTAGAATTTTCCCTAAAAGTAATATGTATTAGTGTTTTTCATTGGATAGTAAAATAGACGCTAATGTTGGCGCGTTTTATTAGCCAATGGCAGTTCATTTATAATCTTTAGGCGTATCTTGAGGCAAGCCTATAAATAGTGTAGATTCAAGGGAGCGTTCTCCCAGTGCAACAAGATTCTCAACACATTACACATCGTCCCCAGTTCAATGGAATTCTCAGTACAGTACATATCGTCAGTCAGTCCTTCATTTCGTCAAGTTACGCGCAGCAGAATTACGAAAAATCTTATAAAGTATTATACATTTAAATATATAAAGTTTAAGTACGTGAGTTAAAAGTGATAAGAAGTTATTATAAACAGTTTCAGTATGGCGAGTATCCAAATGAATATGTGAAAGTGTTCGTGAACGTGTTCTGCAATAAAGATTGTAAAACCAATTTCTTCGTCAATATCATTTCTAGACAAAAGATTTCTTTCCGCTTCACACCCTGCAAGAGATACAAGTTCTACCAAGAAAAGATGATAGCTAGCCGGAGGACAATATACATAACCTTAAATTCTTTCAGAAACTAAATGATACAAATTGCTACGTCAGAGGGAACTACGAACCAGACCAACGAATGACGTCACACAAGATGGCAACACACGTGATGTAAACAACATTACGTGAGAAACATTATCCACAACGTGGTGCTTCTAAACAAATACAATGTAATATCTTACAAATTGGCACCCATAACGTGGGGCAAAGCGACCAGGAAAGGAACTCGAGTAACCAGGAAAGGATCAGAATTAACCAAGAAGAATTGAGAGGACCAAAGGAGGAATGCAGCGGTGAAATCATCTACAAGACCCAGATTCAAGAAACAACAGGGACGACAGACTTCGATCGTAATTCCGAGATTACGATGCAACAAGGAATTCAACTATAAAAACATCGAGACGGCGTAGATTCATCATAACACAACGCAGAAGCGACATCAAATCTAGGAGAATGGGGCAGAACGCTGGACATCAAAGCTACATCAACATACAGCATCACAAAGGTATCGTAATTTTTTTTTTAGAAAACAAAAACAATGGCTGCTAGTAATACAGAAGAAACAATGATGGAAGGGGATAGTGTAACAGTTAGCTGTAAGTCTATACAGGTTACAAAAAAAAGCTCAAACAATGTAGTATTGGAGGGAGAAAATGTTAGTGTAGAAAGTGAGAATAGAATAGCAGGAAATGTTAATCCTGATACTATTATGATTATGGAAATGCTGAGAAATATGAGAGCAGATATGAAAAAGACTAATAAGAAAATAGATCAAAACAGGGAAGATATGCAAAAGAGTTTTGAGAGATTAGAAAAGAAATTAGATCAAGAAAGTGAAGCTATAAAAAAAGGCGGGGAAATATTGGAAGATATGGAAAAGAATCGTAGGGAATTGAAAGAAGCTATGAAAAAGAATCATAGGGAATTGAGGGAAAATATTGGTAGGAGTAATGATGTAATAGAGCAAAAAGTAGATCAAAGCAGTGAAGAAATTGAGAAGAAAGTTACGAAGCTAGATAGTAGTATGCCAGAAATGAGAGATGAAAATGAGGAAATAATAGCAAGTGAAATATGTGAAGTTTCAAAGAAAATGTTAGACATGAACAGGGAAATAGATAACAAAGAAAGTGAGGTTAATGTAGAATGTATAGAGTTAGGAAGTCAAATGAGTAGTATTTCAAGTGAGTTAAGAGAGATGAAAGAGGTTAGGAATGTAGATGTAAATCAGGCGCAAGTTAATTTCAGCGGGGAGATATCAGAAATACAGAAAGAATCAGAAATGCAAAGAAATAAATTGTACCAAGATGTTCAAAATGAAAACTCCAGTCCAGTACAGTTTAGTACAGATTTGTCAGAGTATTCTCCGATTAAAGAGATAGTAAAAGAATTGAAAAGGAAAGTTGTTAAAAGATGTGTAGTTCAAGAAACTGTAGATTGTTTTCAAATGTTATCATGTGATGAAATTTCAAATGAATACAAGAGGTTATTCATGAACAATTTGAAGGTTAGGTTACGGCTACGAGTAATGTTTAGCCACACACAATTTGATCCAGGAGGGTAAATAGCAACGAGATGTAAACTAAATGCTGGATAGGTAAAGACGACTTGCATAGAAATGTATTGGAACGTAAGAGGGTTAACTAAATATATATGTCATTTGAAAAGAGAAATAAATTATAAAAAGAAAAAGAGAAATGTTTAAAAAAAAAAAAAAATAAATAAATAAATAAATAAATAAATTTTTAGTAACTTTAACAACATTTGAAAATTAAGAATGCAAAGATTAAAACTTATTATGATATGAAATTAAAATTACGTAAATACAATTCCAAGATTTAAAAATTGAGAATGCAAAGATTGAAACTTAATATGATATTAAATTAAAAGTACGTAAATATAATTCAAAGAGTATTGTTAAAATAAAATTCAGAATAACAAAAATTGGTAAAAATAAATAAAACAAATACTTATGTAGCAAACAGAAAAGGTGAAACACTGTCAAGATTTAAGAGATGTAAATATATTTGTAAAGTTCAAAATAACAAAAATGGGTAAAAATAATTCAAAACAAATACTTAAGTAGCAAACAGAAAAGGTGAAACATTGTCTAGATTTAAGAGATTTAAATATTTGTGTAAAGGGTGAATATTTTGGTAAATATGTGTAATAATTACAAAAATCTTAAATGTATAAATTTTTGTCAACAATGTAAGAGAGGAAACAATTTTGAAACAGTGATTAAATAATTCAGGGTACAGTATTTGCTATAAAAAAAAAAAAAAAAAAATTTTTTTGTAACGTCAGATTAATATCTAAATTAATTAAACCAAAGCCAGTAAGTAGTGGCGAGATAAGACATATGTCGTGTGTTAAATGCGTGTGAAGTGTTAAGTGAAAGTGATAGCGTGTGTTACAAGATTTAGGAGACTAAAAACAAAATTTTAAAATTTCTAAACAAGTTATAAATAAGCTCAATTTTTGAAGATTTAGAAGCTTGTAACAGTGATGTGTCATGTGTATAAAAAGTTATAAATATTTATAATTATGTTTCTAGTGGGGCATATGAGACGGTAATTTGTATCACAAATTACTCAGATGTAATTAATGATAATAATATGAATATGTATTTTTATGTGACATTGATTTCAGAGGTTTATTAATTGTAAATATTATTGGTAAATAATAATATACGGCTCTACTGAAACTGTTAACAATAACGCAATAATGCAGCGAGTTGTTTATCGTTACCGGGAACCAGGAAGTTACGTAATATTTCGCGCCTTTTCGGTAAAAGCTTCTAGAATTTTCCCTAAAAGTAATATGTATTAGTGTTTTTCATTGGATAGTAAAATAGACGCTAATGTTGGCGCGTTTTATTAGCCAATGGCAGTTCATTTATAATCTTTAGGCGTATCTTGAGGCAAGCCTATAAATAGTGTAGATTCAAGGGAGCGTTCTCCCAGTGCAACAAGATTCTCAACACATTACACATCGTCCCCAGTTCAACGGAATTCTCAGTACAGTACATATCGTCAGTCAGTCCTTCATTTCGTCAAGTTACGCGCAGCAGAATTACGAAAAATCTTATAAAGTATTATACATTTAAATATATAAAGTTTAAGTACGTGAGTTAAAAGTGATAAGAAGTTATTATAAACAGTTTCAGTATGGCGAGTATCCAAATGAATATGTGAAAGTGTTCGTGAACGTGTTCTGCAATAAAGATTGTAAAACCAATTTCTTCGTCAATATCATTTCTAGACAAAAGATTTCTTTCCGCTTCACACCCTGCAAGAGATACAAGTTCTACCAAGAAAAGATGATAGCTAGCCGGAGGACAATATACATAACCTTAAATTCTTTCAGAAACTAAATGATACAAATTGCTACGTCAGAGGGAACTACGAACCAGACCAACGAATGACGTCACACAAGATGGCAACACACGTGATGTAAACAACATTACGTGAGAAACATTATCCACAACGAGGTGCTATAAACACATATACAATTTGTTCTCTTACAAATTGGCTCCCAAACGTGGTGCTATATTAATGGCAAAATAATTACAACATTAACACCGTCACACAGAAATAGTAAAAGTGAGCTATTGTAACCATAAATAGCTTATTCTCAAAGATTTTGTGTTGGTCACATTGCTTTGTTACATTCAGGTCAGTGAATTTTTACTTTCTCTACTACGTATAGTAAGTATTGCATTCCATCCAAAAATTTAATGCCACGATTTCATCAGAAATACATATTTTGAGGCCCCCTGAATCCAAAAAAAGGCATTTTTAGAAAAAGTTCCATGTGTGTGTATGTCTGTGAACAGCAAACTCAAAAACAAAACGTCGGATAAATACCAAACTTGGTGTTTACGTTCAGTATCTTTTAAAGATGCGACACAAAGATTTTGAAGAAAATCCCCCCCCCATCCCAGACTACCCTTTACATGGAACATTTTTCAAAAATTTTTATTTTCTCAAAAATGGCTCTAACGATTTTGTTTAAAATATCATATGTTTAAGATATCTTCATGACAAATGAAATGCATATCTTGAATTTTTTGGGAATGTCCCCAAAAGTCCTCTTCAATGTGAGGGACTTTTGCATAACTGGTAAACCGTAAGAGAAAAATAAAATTTTTCTGTACATAAAATGTAGAGCTCATTAAAACATACAATTTATGTCATGTACATTTGTTTTGTGGAGTGAACCATTTCCAAGATATTCCTTCTTATTTGTTAGAATTTTGCATACTCATACTTTTTTTCAAATGGAAATTCCTTATTCATTTTTTTTGTCCTGGTAATGCAAAGAGAATGGAATACTCCACATAGCAACCAGCTCTTAAAATATCTGACTATCGCTTAAAGCCTACCAATTCCCCTTGCACCTACAAGAAAATTAGCAATAAGATTAACATCTCGATTAACATGAAGCATATGGAGAATAAGCGTTTGTAAAAATAGTTTATACAAGAGTAGAGAAAGTCATTTGAGCGCAACGCATCAGATTTTTTTATCTTTTTTTTTGGGGGTAGAATATGCCCTTAAGAAACGCAGTCTGAAAGAATCAGGAATATTGTTGTTGCGATTTTGGCAGGGAGTGACTATGAAAGTTGAAGATTCTTATAGTACCCTTCATTCAGAAAAAGAAACTTTTGTGTTTAAACAATTTAAAAATTGACAACATCAAGGTTGAAATCTCAGGAAAAGTCAATTATATGAAGTTATACTAGATGATACACTTACCTGAAATTCAGACCCAGACAAAATTACCTGTAAAGCTAAATGGAACTTATGTCTGGTAAAAAGTGGGGTCTAAAGCCTAACATGTACTGGTGGCTCTATGAGGTGGTAAAACCACAAATCACTTATGGAGTATTGGTGGTATGGTTGCCAAAAGACTCTACAAACTAAAACAAAAGAAAAACTAAATATTCTCCAGAGATTGTCTGGTGTAGGCATATCTGGAGCTTTTAAAAGCACACCCTCCTTTATTTTGGAAACTTTACTAGGTCTTACCCTACTGGAACTATATATCAAGCTGAAGCTAGACTAACAGCATACAGAATCATCCAGGGAGAGCTGCTGTAGGGCAGGCCACCCCTCATCATAATGTAAGATTTTATATTATTAATTAAATCTGATTTTATGTCAGAAGTAATTTCATTTTCCCAACCCTTCAAAGTAAGTATTGTCAAGAGAAACATTGAAGAAATATCTCATCTAAGGCATAAGGACCATTTGGTAATGTATACTGATCGTTCATGCATAAATGGGAAAACTGGCACCAGTATTTATTGTGAGTCAATGGGCAAATGCTATAGCATAAGCCTAGGAAGATTCGCTTCTGTTTTTCAAGCAGAGATACTTGCTAAATTTAAAAGTGCGTGCCTATGCTGGGAAAAGAGAATTGTAGGTAAATATATCCTTATAAACTCGGACAGCCAGGCTGCACTAAAAGCCTTCAGTTCCCATCACTTTAAATTACAATTAGTGTGGGAATGTTATCATATTTATCAAACGTTTCTCCCACAATACAGTAGAATTGTGGTGAGTACCTGGACAAACAGGTATCACAGGAAATGAAAAGGCTGACTTCTTAGCAAAGAAGGGAGCATCTCCCCTTTTATAGGACCAGAACCTGCCTGTAGAATAAACATATTAAATGCAAAACACAGACTTTGCGTTTGGAAAGGAATCCAAAAGAAATGGAAAACCATACCCAAAAACAAAAATTAAGTAATTTACTTACTAAGCTTAATAAACCCTCACTCAGAAGAGTTATAAGCTTCATGACTGGACATGGAAAGTTCAGAAAACACCTGAACACATGGAACAGCAAAACACATTCTATTAGAATGTGAAGCCACAGAACAGACAAGATACTAGGTTCTTGGAGCTCCACAAAACTAGAAACATGACTTAATTTAGTGAGACAAATACTACAAATAACCAAAAATGTATATATTGATCGCTAAATTAGAAACCAGGAAGTGCACAGACTTTTAGACTGAGGTGTTTAAAGTGAAACCTGCTTCCTAAATATTACTAATCCTGTGAAGCACTGCAATGTGTGCATTTTATCGTGTTTATGATGGTATTTGTGAATTTAAAAGACACCAAGCATTAAGAAACTTACAATTGGACAGGATTTATTATCATATGTACTCGTAAAATAAAAATTCAAACATATACATTGTATATTGTTTGCTACTTTATTGTCATTTAATTATAGATCCATATTCTTTCCCATGCAGAACTGAGTGACTACTAACGTACAAAACATTACAGGGTTAAAGAAGCACTGTCAAGTTTACCCTGAACCTCCATGATAACAAATGTATTATATTAATTTTAAAATTAAAATTGCATATATTATATGCTCTTTTTTCTTTTTTTATGGATTCTCTTTAAGTGCTGTGGTCATTAGCATCCCATTCTATATTGGGTGTAAAAGACCGGTAATTTTGCTCAGAGGCCTCTTTATCAGGCTTGAGGTTCTTTTACGTGCCGCAAATCTACGACACGGGACCACCGGCTATACTTTCCTTCCGAAGGAAGCTATGGTATGGATTGAAAAAAATCTATTGCCCTCCACCAGGTTTGAATCCGTGACCTTAGGAGCTAGCATGGTAACCACTACACCATGGAGGATGAGATATAAATAATGAAATATGTAGTTATACACACAGAACATGAAACATACGGCAAAACTTAACTCCAAATCAAACTAAATATACATTTGTATAGAAATCCTATGCCTAATTGTGACCATTTGTAGTTGAGCCATATTTTCTCATACTCTTCCCATGATGTTGCAAGAAACAACTAAATAGTGACAGCACTTTAAAAAAAATTGACAAAAGTGCTGACATATAACAATGGATATCCTGGAAATAGCTAATAGCACCAAAAATGTTATATAAAATAAATTGTGTTTTAAAAAGATCCATATTTTGTTGCAGTGAGTTATCTTATGGTTTATCAGTTATACAAAACCCCTTCCGAATTAAGATAACTTCATGGGCTGATCACACATTTTATTTGTCATGAAAATGTAATCAAAACTGTTGGGGCCATTAGAGACAAAATAATGTTTTTTTAAAAATTGTTGGGAAAACAGGAATTCACAGAACATTCACCAGAATTGGCATCCTTTGACTTATACCTGTTCCCAAACCTAAAGCAAATTTTGGTTGGAAAACATTTTGCAACTAATGAAAAGGTTATAGCAGCTGTAGACGCAGACCTTCCAGCATTGTACTTAGAGGACGCAATATACTTACTTGAATGATGTTAGACAAAGTGCATCGACCTCAAAGAGAAGACTGTGTACACAAATTAAGTGCATTTTTAACCCAAAAGACACAATTTTTCAATACCAGGCTCCAAGAACCCTAACTTTGCCCCTGTACATTAAAGTAACGTACTTTTGAGTCTGTCTCATATGTTTATAAGAGGTTGAAGAAAAATTGTCAACATGGTTCAACTTGAGTTAAAATTTGTGAAAAATTATTACAGTTTTTATGGAGAATCTACAGGAAGTTAGTAATTCTTTTTCCTACTTCCTCTACTATGTATAATAAGTACAAAAAGTATTGTATTCCAACCAAAAATTGATCACAAGATTTAATTGGAAATACATGTTTTGAGGCCCCCTGAGAGAAAAAAAAAGCCATATAAGAAAAAGGTTTGTGTGCCTGTGAACAGCATAACACAAAAACAAAATGTCAGATAAATACCAAACTTGATATTTTCCAATGATGCAATACAAAAATTTTCAACAAAATCCCCTGACCTGCAACTACCCTTTACATGGAACATTTTTCTAAATTTGTTATTCTCTTAAAAATGGCTCTAACGATTTTTATTAATATATCATATATTACAGATATTTACTTGCTAAAAAAAATGTGTATCTTGAATTTTCTAGGAATAGTCTTTGAAGTCCTCTTCATTTGGAAGGAATTTTGTATAACTAGTAAACATTAACTCATAGACGAAAATGTACTACACAACAAAGGTAGAACTCTTTAAAACACATGATTTATTTCAAATAATTTTTTTGTGGCATCAGCCATTTCTAAGATATCTGTTATTAATGGTTTGAATTGTACAATACTTAGCCATTGTTTTTAAGTCCTGTTGATGCTCACTTGTTCTTCACAATGCCATGGAAAGGGTATATGGTATTTTAAGGCTAGCATACAGTGTACAGTTCTTAAACATTTGACTATTGCTATTCCCTTTGTATCTACTATAACAAAATGTTTAATGTAGCTGTTTTTGGAAAAGTTTTTCTCTGTTAAAGTGAAGTAGATAGGAAAATAAACTTCTATAAGAGTAATTTGTATACCCGCTAATAAACGATAGAGGGTAGAGAAAGTCATGTGAATGTAACGCATTAGATTTTTAGGTATACTTCTCAAAACATCACTAAGGACAATGATAAGTGGTACTCCACTACATATTTACCTTTTCTAAACCAAGTTTTAACATAGTTTGTTGACTCAAACCAGTGGTCCATCCATCCTGACCAATACTCCATCACAAACAATGGTTTCTCAGGCTGGTACAGCTTTAACAGCTTCAAGTTGGTTTCTGGGAAAGTTTTCAGATTGGCTGTCAATAGCTCTGAAACAATCAGGTATACTTTAACAAAGCTGGATCAATAACTGATACTAATGTTTACTTTATCTAACACATACGTATTGTGTTTCAAACTGTGTATGTCTGTGGGTGCACAGGATGTTTTGTAGAGAAATACTAGAGCTACCGAAGTCAATTGTAAGACAGGTAGCACAATTACAGATGGGTAGGGTGACAACTAAGGGGAAGATAATGGAAAGAGCTTTGAAATTTTGGTTCAGAACTTTAAATCTAGGAAAAAGTAATGTGTTAAGCCAATGTATTGAATACCAAGAGAATAGCTTAATGAATGATGGATAGGTAAGTAATTTACAGAAGATTTTGGAGAAAAATGGTTTAGGAGACATGTGGAGAAGGAGAGAAAATAATGTGAAAAATGTTTGGAAAAAGGTGAGGAAAAGACTGGAAGATATAGAAATACAAATTATGTTCAGTGAGATTGCCGAAAAGAGCTCATTAGTTTGTTATAGGCCAATGAAAAATACATGGGGTAGGGAAAAATATATAGACATAGTAAATAAAGAAGAGAGAGAATCTATTGCATGGGTAAGAACCGGAGCATGGAGGTTAAGAGGGTTAAGACAGGGTATTCCTCAGAATCAATGTCCGATATGTGGTGGTAATGAAGACATTGAACACATAGTATTTAAGTGCCAAGGAACAGATAATTGGAGAAAAGAATTTTTTAATAAGAAGTGGTTGAAGGGGGATAGAAATACACTTAAGATCAAAATGATATACAAGGACGCTAGGAGCATTGGACAGTTTTTGTGTAAAGTAAAAAATAAATGGCTTTGGACAGTGGAAAGAGTAAAGTAAGTGGTAGCGCATCTTTCTTTGAATGGTAAACTATAGTGAATGTGTGATGGTTAAGTAATCAATAAATGAAAAGTGAAAAACAAGTGGAAATGGGACATGGGGAAAAAAAAAGCAAGATAATTGATGCGGTATTACAAATAATGTTGATGCTTGTGATGTTTATGTATGTGTGTTTACATCACGTGTTGCCATCTTGTGACGTCATTCATTTGTTTGGTTTGTAGCTCCATCTGGCGTAGCAATTTGCATCAGTTTTTGAAATAATTCATTTCAAATGTCCTCCGGTTAGCTATTATCTTATCTTGGGTCGAGCATGTATATCTATACAGGTTGTGAAGCGGAAAGGAATCTTTTATCCAAAAATTACACTGATGAAATTTGTTTTATAATTTTTATTGTCGAACACGTTCACTATCACTTTTACATATTGATCTAGATACTCGCCAAACTGAAACTGTTATAATACTTCTTACTGATCTCTTTTAATCCACGTACTTCAATCTTTTGTATAATTAACTTTACCATACTTTAGATCTTTCATAATTCTGCTGCGCGTAACTTGACGAACTGACTGACTGAAGACGACGTGTAGTATATGAATGCTTTCGGCGAACTGAAGGACTGACTGACGACGTGTAATGTGCTAGGAATTTTGATGAACTGACTAAAGATGACGTGTAGTGTACACAGATTTTTGATGAACTGCGGGGCAAGCTACCTCGAACCTACCCTATTTATACGCCTGCATCAAGATACGCCTAAAGATTATAAATGAACTGCTATTGGCTAATAAAACGCGCCAACATTAGCGTCTATTTTAATATCCAATGAAAACCACGAATACATATTGCTTTAGGGAGAACACATTCCAGAAGTTTCTACCGAAAACGCGCCAACATTACGTAACTTCCTTGTTTCCAATAATGATAAACAGCTCACCCCCCTCGCTGCATTATTGCGTTATTATTGACAGTTTCAGTAAGGCCCTATAAACTTATTTCCCAGGAATAATTATAATTAATAAACATCTGAAATTAATGTCACATAAAAATGCATATTCATATTACAATCATTATTTACATTTAAGTAATTTGTTATACAAATTACTGCATCATAATTTACTGACAAGAAATTGTAAAATGTAAATAATCTGTAGTGATTGTCTACTGAATGAGTGACCAGGGTCAAAGTGCAGTAGACAATCAAATTGTAAAACTCTTAGCATAATAAATAATAAATCCCAGTGAGCAGCACAACTCAAAATGAAAAGTCTGTTGTGTGAGAGACCAGGTCATTGATTGGCCACTGGGGTGTGTTATCTCAAATATAGTTTCAGATCTCCATGTGGTTTACCGGGAAAAAAGCAAGTCACTTGGGGAATTTATTGCTGTACTGGCATGTTGCCATGGTAGCTCAGTTGATTACAGCAGACAAAAGATCCACAATTCAAATCCCAGGTGTGTCTCTCCTTCTACTTTTCAACCAAGCTTGCTATTTAAGTCTGAGGTTGTTACACAAAGATTTCCAAGCAACCAAATTACCCTTTAAATGGAAATGTTAAAAAAATGTTGATTTTCTCAAAAATAATTAACAGTTATTCCTATAAATATTTCATTCATTAACATTTTACTACCTATGATTACTCATCATATATATAGATTCTAAATCTATTACACTCTTTTCTGCCAAAATATTTTTATTAAACTTTTTAAGATATTTTCATGACAAATGAAATGCATGTTTTAAATTTTCTGGAAATAGCCTGTGAAGTCCTCTTCCTTCAGAAGGAATTCTGGTAAACCATAACAGATACCTACACAAAAGTGCAGATCTCTTTAAAATACGCAATTTATTTCAAACAAACTTTTTGTGGCATTAGCCATTTCCTAGATATGCATTATTAATGGTCAAATTGTTCAGCATTTTCTCATTATTTTAAAGTCCTGTTGATATTCAGCTGTTTCTCATGATGTCATGGAAAGAGAATGGAATTTTAAGGGCAGCATATAGCGTCCAGTTGTTAAACATTTGACTATCGCTGTTCTCTTTGTATCTATAACGAAATGTGTAATGTAGCTGTTTCTGTAAAGATTTATTTGGATTAAAATGTAGTAGAGAAATAATATAAACTTTTGTAAAAATAGCTTGTATACCCAATAATAAATCGTATAACTTAAGGTAGAGAAAGTCATGTAAATGTAATACATCAAATTTTTATATTTTTAAATGCTATAATTTTTGTTTAAAGCTAAGGTTCATACCCATATAACATGTTGTCTTAAAGGTCTACATAACATGGACAAGGAATTGTCTAGGGATATAACGGCCATTTTACCCAGTTAATTATGATAACAAATTTAATTTATTAACAACAGTAAAACGTGAATAATCAATTAGCTTCCAGTAAAAATAAATAATTGCAATTTCTAAAGCTTTATACATTTAATAAGGCAATATTCTTTCACTGTGCAGTGCTCTATCTTTCAACTTCAGTGAACAATTTGTTAGTAAACCATGCTTTAACTTGCAGCTGTTCCTTTCACCACTACATAAAATATATCTACCTGATGACAAAAATGCCTTCTTATTCAAGGCTTCAACTTTACTCAAAAGATTTAAGCTTATAACAATACTAGATTCCAATGTGAAGATAACAAGTTGAGCACAGTGACTGGCAGAGGAATCCTGTGAGAGAAGTGGACAGTCTGACAGTTGAAATCTGCTGATGATGTAGACAACATAAAGCATGTTCAGGTATTTATTGGTAGAGAAGCAATTCAAGTGTACATTCAAGCCATAATGAAATATCACATGTCCCATTTAAAAGGGACCCCAGATATTGCTGTGTGTTCAATAAAGAATGATCATAATTTCTCATACTAGAATTTAATGTTATGATATTCTGTTAGCTTAATGTGTAACAAACCCATCATAATAGTTTTATAGTTGGCACTTCTGGTTCCTGCTTGTGAGAGGCATGCAAGCTGAGACGTGTTCAGTATCGCCTACTTCAAAAATGTATGTGACAAGCAATGAATAATACGCAGCTTTGAAATTCTGCTTTCATCTCAACAGATCTTCAGCTGTGGCCTATGGAGTGTTAGTGGAGACCTATGGAGACTCTGTTCTTCCTACAGCACAGCTCAAAGTTGGTTTAAAATGTTTAAAGACAAGAGACAATCAATTTCAAAGGAAGGTGGACCCAGCACTCCAGTTAGTGCAATACTTCCACTGTCATTGTGAGAGAGGATGAACACTTTCTGAAATATTTAAAATTTCACTGGGTGCCACTCACACGTTGGTGACAGAGATGTGGGTTCCAAGACTGCTGATACCTGAACAAAAGGGCATTCAAATGCAGTTGAAGATGTTAGGGGAACATCTGCAGTTTCTTTCACAGATAATCACTGCTGACGAAATGTGATTCTGAGAGCAAACAGCAAAGCTCAGTGTGGAAATATCCTTCCTCACCAAGTCCCCAAAAAGCAAAAGTGGTTGCTTCTGCTAGGAAAGTGAGACGGTAATTTGTATCACAAATTACTCAGACGTAATTAATGATAATAATATGAATATGTATTTTTATGTAACACTGATTTCAGAGGTTTAATAATTGTAATTATTATTGGTAAATAATAATATACGGCTCTACTGAAACTGTCAACAATAACGCAATAATGCAAGCAAGGGGATGAGTTGTTTATCGTTACCGGGAACCAGGAAGTTACGTAATATTTCGCGCCTTTTCGGTAAAAAGCTTCTAGAATTTTCCCTAAAAGTAATATGTATTAGTGGTTTTCATTGGATGTTAAAATAGACGCTAATGTTGGCGCGTTTTATTAGCCAATAGCATTTCATTTATAATCTTTAGGTGTATCTTAAGGCAAGCCTATAAATAAGCCAGGTCGAGTTAGCGGGTCCCCCAGTGTTCAACAAGATTCTCAACACATAACACGTCAGCTCCCAGTCCAACAAGATTCTCATGTCAGTCTCTCAATTCGTAAAGTTACGCGCAGCAGAAGTAGGAGAAATCTTATAAAGTATTATACAGTTGAATATATAAAGTTGAAGTACGTGAGTTAAAAGTGATAAGCAGTTATTATAAACAGTTTCAGTATGGCGATTATCTAGATAAATCTGTGAAAGTGTTCGTGAACGTGTTCTGCAATAAAGATTATACAACCAACTTCTTCGTCAATATCATTTCTAGACAAAAGATTCCTTTCCGCTTCACACCCTGCAAGAGAAACATGTTCGATCCCAAACAGCTCGCCGGAGGACATTTAAAATAAATTATTTCAAAAAAATGATACAAATTGCTACGCCAGAGGGAACTGCAAACAGAACAAATGAACCAACCAACGTATGACGTCACACAAGATGGCTTCGCGTGAAGTAAACACATATTTGCTCTCGTAAATTGGCTTCCACAACGTGGTGCTACAAATACACAATTTGTTTTCTCTTACAAATTGGCTCCCATACGTGGGGCAGTTAAAGTTATGTAAACAAACATTTATTTGCAACATACAATTTGTTCTCTCGCAAATTGGCGCCCAACGTGGGGCAGTTAAAGTTATGTAAACAAACATTTATTTGCAACATACAATTTGTTCTATCGCAAATTGGCGCATCAACGTGGAGCTAGATGACTAGGAAAGGAACAAGAATAACCAGGAAGTAGCAGAATTAACTAGGAAAGGATCAACATAACCAGGAATGCAGAGGTGAAATCATCTACAAGACCCAGATTCAAGAAACGACAGGGACGACTGACTTCGATCGTAATTCCGAGATTACGATGCAACAAGGAATTCAACTACAAGAAAACATCGAAACGACGTAGATTCATCACAACACAACGCAGAAGCGACATCAAATCTAGGAGAAAGGGGCAGAAAGCTGAGACATCAAAGTAACAGCAACATACAGCATCAGAAAGGTAAACAACTTTAAATGTTACTGAGGAATGGTAGGATAATAAAAACAATGGCTGCTAGGAATACAGAAGAAATAATTATAGAGGGAGATAGTGTAACAGTTAGCTGTGATCCAATACAAATTACAGGAAATAGCCCAGACTTTTTAGGATTTGAAGATGAAAATGTTAGTGCAGAAAGTGAGAATAGAATATCAGGAAATATTCACTCTGATAATAGTATGATTATGGAAATACTGAGAAATATAAGGGAAGATATGCAAAAGAATAATGAGAAATTAGAAAAGAGTATTACAGATCAATTAAGGGAAGATATGCAAAAGAATAATAGGGAATTAAGAGAAGATATTGATAGGAGTTTAGAACAAAAACTAACTCAGAATAATGAAAAATTAGAACAAAAACTAACTCAGAACATGGAAATGAATAATGAGAAATTAGAAAAGAAAATAGATCAAAACAGGGAAGATATGCAAAAGAGTCATAGGGAATTAAGGGAAAATATTGGTAAAAGCTTAGAACAAAACAGGGAAGAAATTGAAAAGAAATTCATGGAGCTAGATAGTAGTATGATTAGAATGAAAAATGAAAATCAAGAAATGATAGCAAATGAAATAGGTGAAGTTTCAAAGAAAATGTTAGACATGAGCAGGGAAATATCCAACCAAAAAAATGAGGTTAACAATAAAATAGAGCATGTTAATGTAAAATGTACAGAGCTAGGTAGCCGAATGAGTAGCATCTCAAGTGAGTTAAAAGAGATGATGGAGGCTACAAATGCAGATTTAATACAGGTGCAAGTTAATTTTAGAGGGGAAATATCTGAAATTCAGAAGGAGTCAGAAAAACAGAGAAATAAATTGTCTGATGAGGTTAAAGATTTGTCTAAAGATTTGAATCAAAAGCTAACCTCTGAAATTAACAAACACCAAACTGTTCAAAATGAGAATAATAAAAAATTGGAACAGACAATAGAAAATCTGCAGGGTACTGTAAATAGATTAGAATTGAATTCAAGGGCAAATATATGTGAGGTACATGTGTCAGAAGTACAAAATAATGATAGAGGTAGTTCCTCAGGTATGACAAATAATGTGAGTGATGCGGCAGCTTCATCCATAGCTAATGCTGAAACTCAGAGTGCACAAGTAACACTAGAGAATTTAAATATGGGAATAGGGAATTTGCAAAATTACAATCATATCTTAAGTGATTTTCCACTTCCAAAATTTCATGAAAACTCCAGTCCAGTACAGTTCATAGCAGAATTAACAGAGTATTTTCAAATTAAAAAAATACCTGAAGCATTGAAAATGATAGTTGTCAAAAGATGTTTGGACCAGAAAACCTTAGATTGGTTACAAATGGTATCAGGGGGTGAAATTTCATATGAATCCTTTAAAAGATTATTCATGAACAGATTTTGGAATGTTACGGTACAGCAAAGAATACGAGCAATGCTTAGTCATGGTCAATTTAATCCACGAGAGGGAATATCGATGACTGATTACTTACTAAAACATGCAAGTCAGGTTAGAAACTTGTCACCTCCAATCAGTGAGGAAGATTTTGTGAGTTTGCTCGCAAGGCATTATCCCATCAGGATACAAAATTACTTATTAATTGCAAAACCACGGAACATCTATGAGATGACAGAATTAATAACAGCTTTGGAACAACAGGAAGAAGATATGTCTCGGGAGTGGGAACATAGATTTTTAGATGTACGAGATAGAAGAAATTACCAAGGTAGTTATCAACGAATAAGAGGACATTTAAAATAAATTATTTCAAAAACTGATACAAATTGCTACGCCAGGTGGAGTTAAACGAACCAAATAAGGAGTGACGTCACACAAGATGGCTTCGCGTGAAGTAAACACAAATTTGCTCTCGTAAATTGGCTTCCACAACGTGGTGCTATCAACACGTAAAATTTTGCTATTGCAAATTGGCTCCCATACGTGGGGCAGTTAAAGTTATGTAAACAAACATTTATTTGCAACATACAATTTGTTCTCTTACAAATGTTAAGGCTCGTTCACAACCAACGAGAATGGTAACCAGAACAAGAACGAGAAAGTTGAAATACATGTATTCAAATGGGAGTGTTCAGAACTGATGGGAAGCCTTCCCGGGCCCCGGGAACGCGAAAGAAGAGTTGCCCAACTTTTAACTTTCTCATTCTCGTTCCCGGGCATGGCATATTAGATCCATATTGTGCATATTAGACTCTTCACTCTAGAGGTTATTCTAGGCAGCCATGACATGAAAGAGTCACTAGTGCTCTCTATAGTTGCAAGCTGGAAACAAGAAACTGGAAGGAATTAGTAGTAAATGTGCTTCCTAACCTCATCCTAACACCTGCAAATCTAATCAGCGTTGGTTCCTCTGGTGAAGGGGTCATTTCTTTGTTTATATGCAACCAAAACTGGCTATTACCTAAAAAAACAATGGCAAAACCTACAAAGAACAGCTAAAACCACTGGAAATTAAAAAAGAACAATAAACAATTTTAATGTATGCCATTAAATAAAGGAATGAAAGCTTGGCATAAGTAGAGGGATTGGAAATGTAATGAATATGCATTTAGATAATGTTTACTCTATCGAATTTTGACATTGGCTTGGCTAAATTGGAAGTAGCTGAAAAAATATCATTGGTCAGTTAAAAACAAATGAAATCCCAATGCGCAAAATCCACTTTCACTTTGTGATCGATATGTATTCCCCTTCTCGTTACCGGTCTGTTGTGAACAAATATCTTGCATGGTGCATTGCTTCCTGTTCTGGTTACTGTTCTCGGGCGGTTGTGAACCAGCCTTTATGGTCATCTCATTTTTTGATCTTCATGGAATGGTTTATCAGCATGCACATCAGTAGCTGGACAGTACTGTAGGGATGTCCATGAAACAGGCTGGATACTGCACACAATAATGATGATACTGAATATCTTGCAAAGATCAATGCAAAGTTCACATTTAGCCCTATTCCTTAACCTGAACAAACACCTTAGTGGGAGGCATTTTGCATCTTCAGAAGCAGTAGTGAAGGCTGCAGAGGTGGTTCTGAAGGACCTGTCAAAAATGGTTTCCAAAGTCTTTAAAGACTGGCAGAAATGCTGAGGCAGGTGCATCACATCCCAAGGAGACTGTTTTGACCATCAAAATTATGAGGATGAGTAAAGGTATGTTGTCAAAAAAATTACGACCATAGTTTATTCAACAGCCCACGTAAAACAGGTAAATGAAGTTTGAACATGATATAGCTGTATGTGTGAAGAATGAAATGACCAACATCAAGTTGGTGGCTATGCTGCCAGAGCCTTGGGTGTCACAACTGATATTCTGCCATACTTCATTGAGGGTGCATGGTTTGTTGCTGCGGAACATTTTTTTAAGACTATCTCACAAATTAATTCCAGTGACCTTGGGGGCCATAACCTTTCATCTAAACCATGCACACTGAGAAGTGCCACATCTTGTTGGTACTAGCCGTGTGTCAATTCCTGATCCTCTAACTCGTTTACAAATTCTTGAAACAGTTGCATGCAAACTTCACTGGTCCTGAATATGTGGGCCATCATGTCGATTCAACACTGTTCTTCAGTTTCTCAGCAATTTTTATTTAAAGTATTTTGACAATCTTTAACAGCCACCAAACTGTTCAAAAAACGGTTAATCTGCTGTTAAATCTCTTTGTTGAAAATGGTTATAAAAGCAATAGGAAAGTGAATAAAATACCTCAAGAGTTAGCTTAGAAGTGGATGTGATCTCTTCAGCAGCTGGTACACACCTGCCCACCCCGTTTAGGTGCTTTACTTTTATAGGCAAATCGTGTTATGAACACAACATACATAGCCATTTTTTCGCCAAATCACATGCAAAGTGGGAACAGTCAACCTAAATAAAAAGTGAAATCTGCTAAATATGTGATGTGCTGTTGTTTCTGTGAACGTGAATCATTCGACTTTTAGATGTGCAGATCCCTGGCTATGCCTTGAGGCTGAGTATCTTACCGGCTTTGGCATTATTAAATATTCGTCATTTTCATTACCAGGGAAGAGAACTAAGAGCAGATTGTCGCAAAAAACTTTGCTGACAGGGCTTAAAGCAATATTGTTTCACAAAAACATGTGCCCTTCAACAGAAAGCAATACATCAACATGTCACTTATTCTGCTGAACATGACCACCAAACACGACTCATGGAGCCTCAGTTTAGACACTTTCTCATGCAATGGATTATATTCTAGCCAAATTTGATCGCATTTGGTGAAATATTTACACAGTAACAATTTCGGTGCCCTTTTGAGTGGAACATTCGAGTATTACATTTATGAAAGGAACATTTTCACCAAATACAATTTAACATCCACATTGTGTACTGTAAACAAGTCTCACAGTTGTGCGCACTTTCAGGTAGACACCAGTGCCTCTTATAAAGGGGATGCAACTACTCAGCCTACTAAAAAACAAAGATGCCTGATGCTGCACATCAGGCTGTTCAACATTCCAACTTCAGTCACTAAATATATAACCAGAGAAATCACCAGATAAACTATTTACAAACAATGCATTATTTTGGTCTTCTGCTAACATTAAAAGTCAATTTCACATGATGTAACTGCTCTGTAATATTCTTTTCTTTGGTCATCATGTTCCTCCTCCACCCATAACCTGGATGTAACTTAAATGTTAAATTAAACACTAAACCATGCTATGAACTTGATTTACATAACATGTGTATGATGTTAAACATTGTAAATTAGTGTACTTACTGTAATAGTATAAGAACTTATAGTTACATTTTAATATATTTCGGCATACTGACATAAACCAAACAATTAAATTTCTTGGTTTTCTTCTACACACATCTTCTTCCTCTAAAAATAAAACCCCACAGAAACAGACAATGCTTGCACCAACACTTGCAGAAAGAATTTAAATTTCTAGTTAACTGCGAAGGTAAGACCTAATAGCCTAATAATCTAATAATAATTAACAATTAAATGCTCATATAGTTAGCTTAATTAATATAATTATGTGTAATGTGATACAAACAGTAGTATAATTGATACAATAATGCATTATAATCAGTGTATTAGTTGGTGAAGTGCAAAGTTTGAATATAAAAACAGGGTGCCATCAATATAACTAACCTTCCCAATAGGTTAGGTCTGTATTTGAGGAGCAGTTGCCAGTTATAAATGAAACCTAACAACCTCTGGGACTGTGTCTGTTGTGACCGAACAGATCACATGACCGTGCAAGCCACACAAACTTTCAAAGCAATAGCCGTGTTACACAAGTTTGTAACAGCATATGCATGCTCATGATGGGCTCGAAACTACTGGAACAGAGAACAAACATTCTGTGTGAAACTCAGGAAATTGGCAACAGAATGTTGAAACAAGCTTACAGGTATGAAGCAATGGTCCGAAGAGATGCTTTGAGTGGTATTCACATTTCACAAATGGCAGAACATCCCTGGAGGACAACCAAGAGCATGATCATTGTTTTTTTTTTGACATTCACCGAATTGTGCACTGTGAATTTGTTCCTAAACAGTTGACTTCTGTTTTTACTTTCTCTACTACGTATAGTAAGTAGGGAAAGTATTGTATTCCACCCAAAAATTCGATACCGAGATTTCATCGGAAATACATGTTTTGAGACCCCCTGAATCCAAAAAAAGCATTTTTGGAAACATGTCCGTGTGTGTGACTGTGAACAGCATAACTCAGAAACGAACAGTCGGATAAACACCAAACTTGGTATTTAGGTTCAGTATCTTCCAGAGATGTGACACGAAGGTTTTCAAGAAAATACCCCACCCCAGAGTACCCTTTACATAGAACATTTTCCGAAAATTTTAATTTTCTCAAAAACGGCTGTAACGATTTTGATTAAAATATCATATGCTTAAGATATTTTCATGACAAATGAAACATATATCTAGAATTTTCTGGTAATGTCTCCAAAAGTATTCTTCATTGTGAGCAACTTTTGCATAACTGGTAAACCATAAGAGATAGACAAAATTTTACTGTACAAAAAATGTAGATCACGTTAAAATACACAATTTATGTTATATACATTTTTTTTGTTGAGTGAACCATTTTCGAGATATTGCTTGTTATTTCCTTAAATTTTCCAATACTTATACTTTTTCTCAAATTCGTTATTAATTTTTTTTGTCCTGGTAATACAAATAGAATGCAATACTCGACATAGCAACCAGCTCTTAAAACCTAGCAATTCCCCTTGCATCTACAAGAAAATTAGCAATAAGATTAACATGAAGCATATGGAGAATAAGCGTTTGTACAAGAGTAGAGAAAGTCATGTGAGTGTAACACATCAGATGTTGTTTTGAGACATTTGCTGGAAATGACCACACCTGTGGGCACAGAATAAATTGGATGCTCTAAGACAACACGGAGCTCTCACAACATGCCAGTTTTGTGCTCATAAAAACATGGTCGTGCTTCCTCAACCCCCGTATTCACCAGATTTGGCCTCCTGCGCTTCTTTTTGTTTCTCAAGATGAAATTAAAGCTGAGGGGTCACGGTGGAGGAGATGCAACAAGAACTGCAACAGTGCTTAACATGCTTTAAGAACGACACTTCTAGGGTGCATTTCATAAATGGCAGAGGTGCTGGGATCGGTACATAGCTGCCCAAGAGGAAGGGGATGGCAGCCAAAGTGAAGTAAGATATGCCCAGCTGATGGCCAACATGTGTTATTATTACAAGACTCACCACCAGGAAACTGCCCCACGTTTCCATGCCACAGAGGATTGTCAGATGTGAACAGCAGTTCTACCAAACCATGTGCCAGGTACTGCTGTTTCAGGAAGCTGAGGTACTCAGTGTCTAGCGAACTGCCGTCCATTGCCAGAGCAGCGTACTCATTCTCAATCTAAACAACAAGTAATCATTACTATGTAAGTAGACTATTTCTGTATTACACAAAAATCTGATAACCACATTTCACTTGAAATGTATGTTTTGATGTCTCCTGAATCCAGAAAAAGCATTTTTAGGCCCGGTTTCACAGTTTAAGCGACATGCTGAGCTTGTGCTTTGGCTTAAACCGTACTGAACTGTGGTTCAAGCTAAAGAGTCACTATGTTATCTGAAGAAGATGGCATTAGTGATGATGAAATGCAAATTACTTTAGCCATATGCACAACAGATGACAATCTACTATGCTCAGAATGCATCCAAACCATTTTAACATTTGGGATGTCAGAGATTCTGATTAAGTAAACACAAGATGGCACCACAAATTATTGATTATACAATTAAACATAAAGCCAATGAGTAAACAAAACTTAACTTTAAATTTGTACTTCATGCTTTTATTGTGTGCTTCGTCGCACTCATTGTCAATGTGTATTACTTTATAAGTTAGTAATAAATCCTCTCATCAGAACATTGAGGTTATATGCAAGTGAGACAGAGCATGCAATTGTTTCACAGAATTCTCATATTGCAGTTTGGTTTTTCTTACTCCACAGTAATTTGTCCGATTGCTTGCACTCTATTACATGCTTCACAATTTCTGGGAGAACGCTCGCTTCTTGACAGGTAAAATTTGCTGTATGTTTGGTCATTTTAACTTTATCTCCCTTGATAACCTAAAAAAGCTTGTTTTAGGAACCGCATTGTCATAAACAAACAACGGGAATACACTTGATGCAGCATTACCTACTCAGTAAAGCTGAATCTGATTGTCATACTGTGAAAAATGCAAAGCTTAAGCAACAACAAAGTTCCTAGAGATTTAAAGGCAGCCTGTTCAAATCTAGATTAATACTGACCTGACCATGCTTATAAATTTTATTTCTAAGTACACAAACAATAATGATTATTATTACTACTATGTCGTCAGTAGCTTACTGAAGCTTCAGCTTAAGCTTACTCTGTGAAACTGGCACTCAGAAAAAGATCTGTGAGTGAACAACATAACTCAGAACTTGCTGTTCAAGTTCAGAATCTTCCAAAGATACCCTCACCCCAAACTACCTTTTACATTAAACATTTCTCTTAATATTTTATTTTCTCAAAAGCTGCTCTAACGATTTTGCTTATCTGGTACACAACGGAGGGGGACTACCACCCCCAAAGAAAGGATGAAGTGAAGGAGCCACAGGTCACACCATCTATCTGGCACCACGAAACCTAGAAGCACTCCTTAAACATAAGAAGCAAACAAATGAAAGGAAAAGAAAACATCTTAGATGACAAACCACCCCTGCGTTTGCTTACTGACCAGGAAAAACCATGAAAAAAACACAAGGTCAGAGTGGTAGTTGATAGGAATCAAACCCAGGACCTCCCAAAGCGATCTTGCTTAAAATTTTGTGGGAGTAACCTGTGAAGTCCTCATCATTCGGAATGAATTGTGTATAAGATATTTTAAAAGCAACTTTATATAGTCAAAACAACTAAAAATGTAAAAAATTGATTTAGATTATAAAAATTATTATTAAAATTCTTAAAACACACCAGGCTTTTTGGCCGAGGTCCACACAATAAAACATAGCCTGTCGATTTGCCTGGCATTCCAGCAGGCATCTTCAGAGGACTCCTCACCGAGCAGCTTCTGGCACCAACTGTTCATTAATCAGTAACAAACCTGTATTTATACCAGGGACAGTACAACGTGCACTAATCTGATTGGATGACGGCTAGTCATTGCGTTACTGGGCCTGGAATTTGGCAATTAGAGCGAATGTGTTTTTGTAGTTTAATATGCAATTTCTTCAATGCCAGTAACCAGACTTTAAGAAAACTGCGATAAAAATGAACCTTAGTATTTTTTTATTTTATTTATTTATTTGTGCCAGCAATCTTCCTTAGAATATGGCTATACATGAGCCCAGTCTGTTATCTTGTAAATATCTTTATTTATTTGTGCCAGCAATCTATCTTAGAATATGGCTGTACATGAGCCCAGTCTGTTATCTTGTAAATATCTTTATTTATTTGTGCCAGCAATCTTCCTTAGAATATGGCTGTACATGAGCCCAGTTTGTTATCTTGTAAATATCTTTATTTATTTGTGCCAGCAATCTTCCTTAGAATATGGCTATACATGAGCCCAGTTTGTTATCTTGTAAATATCTTTATTTATTTGTGCCAGCAATCTTCCTTAGAATATGGCTGTACATGAGCCCAGTCTGTTATCTTGCCATATTCTACCTAGGTTTCTTTCTTTATATACAACATAATAAATATAACATATATTAACATCTCATGATGAAGTATAATTCACATTGACCATAACCATTTCTTTCTTACTTTAGGCAAGTACTCTCCTACCTTTTGCTTATCCTTGTTTACAATCTTGCTTAAGACTACTTTTGTGTCTAGTTTTAACCATTGCCTTCCTTTCTCCAATACTGTGTACCTTTACAATCAAACACAAGATGTTCCAAATCTTCTCTTTCCCCACATATTGGACACTGGTTCTTTGGGTACCAAGCTATACTCTCTCTTTGTTCCTTATTTCTCTTACCCTTGCAGTTTTTATTAATATCTATGATTCCAAGGAACTTTTCTTCCCAATACTACTAAATGTATACTGTATCACTGCATAGCTTCTTACCAGAAACCCTTGACATTATTTTCCCTCCTTCTCCAGACCACTGTCCTTAGTATTTAGGTTTAGTACTTTCCAAAGATGTGACACAAGAAAATCTCCCACCCCTAATTACCATTACATAAAACATTTTTTTAAATTTTTTATTTTCTGAAAAATGGCTCTAACAATTTTGGTTAAAATACCACATATTAAAGATATTTATATGACTAATAAAACATTTATCTTGAATTTAATGAGAATAGCCTGTGTATTTTGTATTATCTTATATAACTGGAACGTTAAACACTAGATGAAAATGTACTGCACAAGAAACGTAGACATCTTTAAAACACACAATTTATTTCATATAACTTTTTCTGTTGAATCAGCCATTTCTGAGATACCTATCTGTTATTAATGGTTCAAATTGTTCAATACTTTTGTCATTCTTTTAAAGTCCTGTCAACATTCAGTTGTTTCTCGCGATGCCATGGAAACAGTATGGAATTTTAAGGCCAACATATAGCGTCCAGTTGTTAAACATTTGACTATCGCTGTTTCCAGAAAGTTTTATCTGAATTAAAATGAATAGATAGGAAAATAAGCTTTTGTAACAATAATTCTTAAACCCACTAATAAGCGAGAGAGAAAGTCATCTGAATGTACCATATCAGACTTTTTTATGTTGTAACATTTTCTCTTATGATTTACCGATTATAGAAAACCCATTCAGAATGAAGAGCTATGGTTGTTCCCAGAAAATTCAAGATATGCATTTTATTTGTCAAATAAATATGAGGGCGGATTGAAAAGTAAAGCACAGTAATTTTATTTTTTACAAAAAGATTTAAAAGTTAAAACAACAAAAAAAAATCACAAATGTACTTACACCTTTTACCTACTTTTCGACATAGTCACCAAGTTTCTCAACACATTTCTTCCATCATGATACCAGTTTCAATATGCCCTGTTCATAGAAGTCCATTTCCTTGGAGTATGGCCATCTGCGGACTGCTGATTTCACTTCCGCATCTGTCCCAAAGCATTGGCTGGCCAGAAATTTCTTCATGGGACCAAACAGATGAAAATCCGACGGTGCAAGGTCCAGACTGTATGGTGGATGTTGGAGCACCACCCAACCAAATATGGTGATTTTCTGACGAACAGCAGCAGCAACATGAGGGCAAGCATTGTCATGAAGAATTCTAACATCGTCAGCATTCATGTTAGGGCGTTTGTCACGAAGGGCACAACGCAACTTCACCAAAGTTTCCATGTAGGCTGCAGCATTCACAGTGGTCTCGTGTTCAGCAAAGTCCACCAATACAACACCATGCATATCCTAGAACACCGTCACAAGCAGATTGAGTCACACTGGGGAACCAGCATGTTTCCACTCCATACTTGTCTGCTTGGTTTCGAGCGTGTAGTGGTATGCCCACGACTCGTCACCAGTGACGATTCCTTTCAGAAAGTCATGTCCTTCTGCAGTGATCCAAGCTTGTCATCATTCGCTAGCCCTTGTGGTTGTCTGTCAGGTTCTTAGGCACCCAACAAGCACCAAGTTTTAACTATACGAAATCTCAATGTGTCATGAACAATATCGCACACTGCACCATAGAAATGTTGAACTGTTGCGATAGGGTTCACAGTTGCACATGGCAGTTGTTCAAAATTGCCGCCTCAATGCCTCTCATATTCTGCGGGGTTGCAGCTGTTACCGGCCTCCCAGAGTGTGGTGAATCACTACGGTTCACACGGCCCTCTAGAAAGAATGCACACCACCTGGAAACATTGCTATGGTCCATACAATCATCCCCATACATGCCACACATCCCTGTGAATATTACTTGGTTTATGCCCTTTGGCCCACAAATATCAAACCACACCTCTCTGCTCTTCACACATGGATGAAAGTAACATGCACACCATCTTTGTTGCATAGTTCACACTTCCCTCGCTAGAGCTGCACATGAAACACAAAATACCCTCTGTAGTGAAAACTTCAAACTATATCTGTGTGAAATTGCAACATTGCAGCTGCAATACAATGACAGAAAAAAATTATTGTGTGTTACTTTTTGATCCGCCCTAATATCATGTGCTATTTTAATCAAAATTATTAGAGCCATTCTTTGAGAAATAAAAAATAATGAAAACTTTTGCATAAATGCTAGTTTGGGATGGGGAAGTTTCTAGAAAATCATATTGTGACGTACGAGCATTGTTGCATATGTGACCTGACTGCCTGGATCGGGTATTGCGCAATAGTGGAGGGGATAAGTGAGTTAGCGTTACCACGCCGAGTTGAGCATGGGGGTTCAGTAGAAGAGAGTCGAGGCTAGTCGTGTGTGTGCGCGCTACCCATACAGACAGTATGGCATCCTCACCGACGGACAAGGAGGTACTGTATCCCTTTACATCAATAAACCCACTTACTATCCATCGTCCTTATGTTTAAATTATCATAGCAGATAGTCCCTTCCCTCATCCACGCCATGTATTAATAGTTTTCCTAGAAGTATTCTGATATATTTTTTCATATTTGTCTCAGCTGCATCCCCCGTCTGACC
Organism: Deroplatys truncata; assembly: GCA_030765065.1. NCBI lineage: Eukaryota > Metazoa > Arthropoda > Insecta > Mantodea > Mantidae > Deroplatys > Deroplatys truncata. The sequence goes on from CM060975.1 coordinate 14,464,472, forward strand.
TTGTATAATGTAAACTAAGATCTTTTGGTACCGAGTCGCTCTACCCCCCATTGAGCTAGTCAATAAAGAGGTCACGATAATATCATATCCTAGGAAGAGGGTGCACACAAATAGCGAGTTTCGTATTAAAACTTAACAAAAAAAAAAAGCACTTTCATACACCTATATGCATGCACGCATACACACAGAGGAAATTTTTCTAAACTTTCTTTAGTTACTTATTCAGGGACCTCAAAACATGTATCTCCAGTGAAATGTTGACATTTGGTTTTTTTTTATGGTATGTGATGCTTCCTCTGCGTACTTCGCACCTGCATGGTAGAGAAAGTAAAAATAGGGAAACTCCAATAGAAACATTAATAGGAATTTCTTACAGTGAAGCAGACAATTACTTTCTTATATCTGTCCCTACTTTGGTCTAAGTTCATGAAACAACCAAGCAGCTCACCTGAAAAGCAATAATTGGCCCTTTGCTTGTTGTAAACTGCAGTTCTCTGAGAATGGGAAGAAGTTTATTGAAGTATTGCACCACATGGTGAATGTATCTCTCATCCATTGACCTCACTTTCATTCCAGGATAACGCAGAAGCCAACTGTTAACAATCATAAGGCGACAGCATTCAAAATAAGGTAAATTAAAATAATTACATTTTTCAGGAATAGGACAAAAATATGCATAAAAGTGATACAATGTCTTTTACATCACACAGCATGAGGGAAAGGGAGAGAGGGAGGGAGAGAGAGAGAGGGAGAGAGAGAGAGAGAGATGTCAGATCCTTTCATATTATCACAATGTGTAATGAATTTATTCCAGCAGAAATCTTTTTAAAAACATTTTGTTTATACTTTCCTTGACTGCACACGATATATATATTTCTATTCATGTTTATGTGTTCCACGTTATAGTACAAATTTCCAGTACTGTTTACATACACACATGTTTATTACGCCAACAACTTTAACTGAAATTACCATCTTCAATTGATGCTTCTCTGAATTTATAATTCCCTCAAGATGCAGAGAATTTCTTGTCCTGCACTGTGCTGTTTATGTTCCCTCTCCATGTGCCAGCTGATCCGTTGGCACAACGTCTGTGATGTTTAGAGGTTGATACATTGTGAGCATCACATTTTCATTGCTTTGTGTATAAGTGCTGTTATAATGCAAACATATCTGTGCACTTTAGCACACAGAATTTCTATGTATGATTGACAACAAACTCTTGTAGAGAAGTGAGACAGATTCCCTGCTGTTATAATACCAGCACACAGAATATTCATGTATGATTCCTATGTGACAACAAACTCTTGTAGAGAAGTGAGACAGATTCCCTGCTGTTATAATGCCAGCACACAGAATCTTCATGTATGATTCCTGTGTGACAACAAACTCTTGTAGAGAAGTGAGACAGATTCCCTGCTGTTATAATGCCCGCACACAGAATCTTCATGTATGATTCCTATGTGACAACAAACTCTTGTAGAGAAGTGAGACAGATTCCCTGCTGTTATAATGCCCGCACACAGAATCTTCATGTATGATTCCTATGTGACAACAAACTCTTGTAGAGAAGTGAGACAGATTCCCTGCTGTTATAATGCCCGCACACAGAATCTTCATGTATGATTCCTATGTGACAACAAACTCTTGTAGAGAAGTGAGACAGATTCCCTGCTGTTATAATGCCCGCACACAGAATCTTCATGTATGATTCCTATGTGACAACAAACTCTTGTAGAGAAGTGAGACAGATTCCCTGCTGTTATAATGCCCGCACACAGAATCTTCATGTATGATTCCTATGTGACAACAAACTCTTGTAGAGAAGTGAGACAGATTCCCTGCTGTTATAATGCCCGCACACAGAATCTTCATGTATGATTCCTATGTGACAACAAACTCTTGTAGAGAAGTGAGACAGATTCCCTGCTGTTATAATGAACGCACACAGAATCTTCATTTATGATTCCTATGTGACAACAAACTCTTGTAGAGAAGTGAGACAGATTCCCTGCTGTTATAATGCCCGCACACAGAATCTTCATTTATGATTCCTATGTGACAACAAACTCTTGTAGAGAAGTGAGACAGATTCCCTGTTGTTATAATGCCCGCACACAGAATCTTCATGTATGATTCCTATGTGACAACAAACTCTTGTAGAGAAGTGAGACAGATTCCCTGCTGTTATAATGCCAGCACACAGAATCTTCATGTATGATTCCTGTGTGACAACAAACTCTTGTAGAGAAGTGAGACAGATTCCCTGCTGTTATAATGCCAGCACACAGAACCTTCATGTATGATTCCTGTGTGACAACAAACTCTTGTAGAGAAGTGAGACAGATTCCCTGCTGTTATAATGCCAGCACATAGAATCTTCATGTATGATTCCTATGTGACAACAAACTCTTGTAGAGAAGTGAGACAGATTCCCTGCTGTTATATTGCCAGCACACAGAATCTTCATTTATGATTCCTGTGTGACAACAAACTCTTGTAGAGAAGTGAGACAGATTCCCTGCTGTTATATTGCCAGCACACAGAATATTGATGTATGATTCCTGTGTGACAACAAACTCTTGTAGAGAAGTGAGACAGATTCCCTGCTGTTATAATGCCAGCACATAGAATCTTCATGTATGATTCCTATGTGACAACAAACTCTTGTAGAGAAATGAGACAGATTCCCTGCTGTTATAATGCCAGCACACAGGATCTTCATGTATGATTCCTATGTGACAACAAACTCTTGTAGAGCAGTGAGACAGATCCCCTGCTGTTATAATACCAGCACACAGAATATTCATGTATGATTCCTATGTGACAACAAACTCTTGTAGAGAAGTGAGACAGATTCCCTGCTGTTATAATGCCAGCACATAGAATCTTCATGTATGATTCCTATGTAACAACAAACTCTTGTAGAGAAGTGAGACAGATTCCCTGCTGTTATAATGCCCGCACACAGAATCTTCATGTATGATTCCTATGTGACAACAAACTCTTGTAGAGAAGTGAGACAGATTCCCTGCTGTTATAATGCCCGCACACAGAATCTTCATTTATGATTCCTATGTGACAACAAACTCTTGTAGAGAAGTGAGACAGATTCCCTGCTGTTATAATGCCCGCACACAGAATCTTCATTTATGATTCCTATGTGACAACAAACTCTTGTAGAGAAGTGAGACAGATTCCCTGTTGTTATAATGCCCGCACACAGAATCTTCATGTATGATTCCTATGTGACAACAAACTCTTGTAGAGAAGTGAGACAGATTCCCTGCTGTTATAATGCCAGCACACAGAATCTTCATGTATGATTCCTGTGTGACAACAAACTCTTGTAGAGAAGTGAGACAGATTCCCTGCTGTTATAATGCCAGCACACAGAACCTTCATGTATGATTCCTGTGTGACAACAAACTCTTGTAGAGAAGTGAGACAGATTCCCTGCTGTTATAATGCCAGCACATAGAATCTTCATGTATGATTCCTATGTGACAACAAACTCTTGTAGAGAAGTGAGACAGATTCCCTGCTGTTATATTGCCAGCACACAGAATCTTCATTTATGATTCCTGTGTGACAACAAACTCTTGTAGAGAAGTGAGACAGATTCCCTGCTGTTATATTGCCAGCACACAGAATATTGATGTATGATTCCTGTGTGACAACAAACTCTTGTAGAGAAGTGAGACAGATTCCCTGCTGTTATAATGCCAGCACATAGAATCTTCATGTATGATTCCTATGTGACAACAAACTCTTGTAGAGAAATGAGACAGATTCCCTGCTGTTATAATGCCAGCACACAGGATCTTCATGTATGATGCCTATGTGACAACAAACTCTTGTAGAGAAGTGAGACAGATCCCCTGCTGTTATAATACCAGCACACAGAATATTCATGTATGATTCCTATGTGACAACAAACTCTTGTAGAGAAGTGAGACAGATTCCCTGCTGTTATAATGCCAGCACATAGAATCTTCATGTATGATTCCTATGTGACAACAAACTCTTGTAGAGAAGTGAGACAGATTCCCTGCTGTTATAATGCCAGCACACAGAATCTTCATGTATGATTCCTGTGTGACAACAAACTCTTATAGAGAAGTGAGACAGAATCCCTGATGTTATAATGCCAGCACACAGAATCTTCATGTATGATTCCTGTGTGACAACAAACTCTTGTAGAGAAGTGAGACAGATTCCCTGCTGTTATAATGCCAGCACACAGAAGCTTCATGTATGATTCCTATGTGACAACAACTCTTGTAGAGATGTGAGACAGATTCCCTGCTGTTATATTGCCAGCACACAGAATCTTCAAGTATGATTCCTATGTGACAACGACAGATTCCCTGCTGTTATATAGCCAGCACACAGAATCTTTATGTATGACTCTTATGTGACAACAAAGTCTTGTAGAGAAGTGAGACAGATTCCCTGCTGTTATAATGCCAGCACACAGAATCTTCATGTATGACTCCTATGTGACAACAAACTCTTGTAGAGAAGTGAGACAGATTCCCTGCTGTTATAATACCAACACACAGAATCTTCATGTATGACTCCTATGTGACAACAAACTCTTGTAGAGAAGTGAGACAGATTCCCTGCTGTTATAATACCAACACACGGAATCTAAATGTATGATTCCTATGTGACAACAAACTCTTGTAGAGAAGTGAGACAGATTCCCTACTGTTATAATACCAACACACAGAATCTAAATGTATGATTCCTATGTGACAACAAACTCTTGTAGAGAAGTGAGACAGATTCCCTGTTGTTATAATGCCACCACACAGAATCTTCATGTATGATTCCTATGTGACAACAAACTCTTGTAGAGAAGTGAGACAGATTCCCTGCTGTTATAATGTCAGCACACAGAATCTTCATGTATGATTCCTATGTGACAACAAACTCTTGTAGAGAAGTGAGACAGATTCCCTGTTGTTATAATGCCAGCACACAGAATCTTCATGTATGATTCCTATGTGACAACAAACTCTTGTAGAGAAGTGAGACAGATCCCCTGCTGTTATAATGCCAGTACACAGAATCTTCATGTATGATTCCTATGTAACAACAAACTCTTGTAGAGAAGTGAGACAGATTCCCTGCTGTTATAATGTCAGCACACAGAATCTTCATGTTTGATTCCTATGTGACAACAAACTCTTGTAGAGAAGTGAGACAGATTCCCTGTTGTTATAATGCCAGCACACAGAATCTTCATGTTTGATTCCTATGTGACAACAAACTCTTGTAGAGAAGTGAGACAGATTCCCTGCTGTTATAATGTCAGCACACAGAATCTTCATGTATGATTCCTATGTGACAACAAACTCTTGTAGAGAAGTGAGACAGATTCCCTGTTGTTATAATACCAACACACAGAATCTTCATGTTTGATTCCTATGTGACAACAAACTCTTGTAGAGAAGTGAGACAGATTCCCTGCTGTTATAATGTCAGCACACAGAATCTTCATGTATGATTCCTATGTGACAACAAACTCTTATAGAGAAGTGAGACAGATCCCCTACTGTTATAATACCAACACACAGAATCTTCATGTATGATTCCTATGTGACAACAAACTCTTATAGAGAAGTGAAACAGATTCCCTGCTGTTATAATGCCAGCACACAGAACCTTCATGTATGATTCCTATGTGACAACAAACTCTTGTAGAGAAGTGAGACAGATTCCCTGCTGTTATAATGCCAGCACACAGAACCTTCATGTATGATTCCTATGTGACAACAAACTCTTGTAGAGAAATGAGACAGATTCCCTGCTGTTATAATGCCAGCACACAGAACCTTCATGTATGATTCCTATGTGACAACAAACTCTTGTAGAGAAGTGAGACAGATTCCCTGCTGTTATAATGCCAGCACACAGAATCTTCATGTATGATTCCTATGTGACAACAAACTCTTATAGAGAAGTGAAACAGATTCCCTGCTGTTATAATGCCAGCACACAGAACCTTCATGTATGATTCCTATGTGACAACAAACTCTTGTAGAGAAGTGAGACAGATTCCCTGCTGTTATAATGCCAGCACACAGAACCTTCATGTATGATTCCTATGTGACAACAAACTCTTGTAGAGAAATGAGACAGATTCCCTGCTGTTATAATGCCAGCACACAGAACCTTCATGTTTGATTCCTATGTGACAACAAACTCTTGTAGAGAAGTGAGACAGATTCCCTGCTGTTATAATGTCAGCACACAGAATCTTCATGTATGATTCCTATGTGACAACAAACTCTTGTAGAGAAGTGAGACAGATTCCCTGTTGTTATAATACCAACACACAGAATCTTCATGTTTGATTCCTATGTGACAACAAACTCTTGTAGAGAAGTGAGACAGATTCCCTGCTGTTATAATGTCAGCACACAGAATCTTCATGTATGATTCCTATGTGACAACAAACTCTTATAGAGAAGTGAGACAGATCCCCTACTGTTATAATACCAACACACAGAATCTTCATGTATGATTCCTATGTGACAACAAACTCTTATAGAGAAGTGAAACAGATTCCCTGCTGTTATAATGCCAGCACACAGAACCTTCATGTATGATTCCTATGTGACAACAAACTCTTGTAGAGAAGTGAGACAGATTCCCTGCTGTTATAATGCCAGCACACAGAATCTTCATGTATGATTCCTATGTGACAACAAACTCTTGTAGAGAAGTGAGACAGATTCCCTGCTGTTATAATGCCAGCACACAGAACCTTCATGTATGATTCCTATGTGACAACAAACTCTTGTAGAGAAGTGAGACAGATTCCCTGCTGTTATAATGCCAGCACACAGAACCTTCATGTATGATTCCTATGTGACAACAAACTCTTGTAGAGAAGTGAGACAGATTCCCTGCTGTTATAATGCCAGCACACAGAATCTTCATGTATGATTCCTATGTGACAACAAACTCTTGTAGAGAAGTGAGACAGATTCCCTGCTGTTATAATGCCAGCACACAGAATCTTCATGTATGATTCCTATGTGACAACAAACTCTTGTAGAGAAGTGAGACAGATTCCCTGATGTTCGTGCACCTCACAGAGAAACTGTTCATAGTCTTGAGAAATGAGATCTATTGTTGATATGGAACCATGTTCTTATAGAGGAGAAACTTGATGATATTGGAGAAAAGTTAGGATGAAGTCAAAAGAAATGTTTGAGAAAGCTTGCACAGGAATCAGGAATTTCCTGAATGTCTGCTTGGAATGTAACTAAACGTTTAAAATGAAAGCTCTGCGAGACAACTGTAGCTCAGGAATTGCAACTATGTGATAATGTGAATAGGTTTAATTTGGTTCTGGACAGCGTTAATGACCCACATGGTTTTATGTTCATGGCCATGAAGAATTAATGTATACAAATTTTGTTAAAAGGTGTGGATACAATTTCCAACATCTGCTATGATGATGTTATATGGTTACTGTAGTTACAATTTCCAGAGAATGTATGTGCCTGAATTTAAGGGGATATGTATAAACAAATGTACAAATGGCGTGCTTCCTGGTGCCAAGAAAATTCCCGTTATGCCATTCACATACCCAAATGATGGCTCTGCAGATAATTATTTAAACAGGAATGTTAAAAACTAATTGTTTACCAGCACTGATTTGAACACAATTTGTTCTTCATAGCAACATCAAGTACTTAGGAAGCATACAGGAGAGTATTATGTTTTACTGTTTACCTTGGTAAGCCTCCAAATTCCCACTCAGCACAGATGTAAGGACCAGGTCGGATAATTACCAGCAGGTCTACTTCCATGGCATTAAGTATGAACCTGCGTACATCCAGGAACGCTGACATATCACTGCCTCCTTCACCAAAATCAAACTCTCCCATCTGAGGTTCATGGAGGTTCCAAGGGATGTAGCTACAACATGTTAAGCATATTAGAGTGATTATAAAGAGTGAAACGTTTTAACTTAATTGAAACTGTGAGTGGAATGGTGTTCCTTTAGTTTCACTGAGAACACGTTTCAAAGGCATTTGACTCCATCATCAACTGTGTGTCCCCTTGCTTTAGTGTTGGTTGTACTGTATGTTCATTAAAGATATTTATATGACAAATAAAATGTATATCTTGAACTTTCTGGGAATAGCCAGTCCTCTTCATTTGGAAGGAATTTTATATAATCTTGTATAACTGGTAAATGTTAAGCGATAGACGAAAATGTAGATCTCTTTAAAACATAGAATTTATTTCAAAACTTTTTTTTGTGGTATCACCATTTCTGAGACAACCATTATTAATGGTTTGATTTGTTCAATACTTTATTCTTTTCAAGTCCAGTCAATTTTCAGATGTTTCTGGCGATGTCATGGAAACAGTATAGAATTTTAAGGCAGCATATAGCGTCCAGTTGTTAAACATTTGACTATCGCTGTTCTCTATAACGAAATGTGTAATGTAGCTGTTTCTGTAAAGATTTATCTGGATTAAAATGAAGTAGATAGAAAAAAAATCTGATGTGTTACACTCACATGACTTTCTCTACTCTTGTAAAATCTATTTTTACAAACGCCTATTCTCCATATGCTTTATGTTAATCGAGATATCGAGATATCAATCTTATTGCTAATTTTCTTGTAGATGCAAGGGGAACATGGTAGCTTTTAAGCGATAGTCAAATATTTTAACGCTGGTGGCTATGCGGCGCATTCCATTCTCTTTGCATGTCCAGGACATAAAAAAATCTGATGTGTTACACTCACATGACTTTCTCTACTCTTGTACAACCTATTTTTACAAACGCTTATTCTCCATATGCTTCATGTTAATCGAGATATCGAGATGTTAATCTTATTGCGTTTAAGAGCTGGTTGCTATGTGGAGTATTCCATTCTCTTTGTATTACCACGACGAAAAAGAATGAATAACGAATTTGAGAAAAAGTATAAGTATTGCAAAATTTAAGGCAATAACAAGCAATATCTCGAAAATGGTTCACTCAACAACAAAAATGTATATGACATAAATTGTGTATTTTAACACGATCTACATTTTTTGTGTAGTAAAATTTTGTCTATCTCTTATGGTTTACCAGTTATGCAAAAGTCGTTCACAATGAAGAACACTTTTGGAGACATTCCCAGAAAATTCGAGATATACATTTTATTTGTCATAAAAATATCTTAAACATATGATATTTTAATCAAAATCGTTAGAGCCATTTTTGAGAAAATTAAAATTTTCGAAAAATGTTCCATGTAAAGGGTAGTCTGGGGTGGGGGGATTTTCTTGAAAACCTTCGTGTCGCATCCTTGGAAGATACTGAACCTAAATACCAAGTTTGGTGTTTATCCGACTGTTAGTTTTTGAGTTATGCTGTTCACAGACACACACACACAGACACACACACGGACATGTTTCCAAAAATGCTTTTTTTGGATTCAGGAGGTCTCAAAACATGTATTTGTGGTGAAATCTCGGTATCGAATTTTTGGGTGGAATGCAATACTTCCCCTACTTACTATACGTAGTAGAGAAAGTAATAAACTTTTGTATAAGGAGAAGGTTAAGAGGCTCAAAAATCTTTATAGAGCAGGACTATACGAGAGAGGAACAAATTTTGAAAAAAGAACTAGTTGCCGGGATGAAAGAAGCAAGAGGTATTTTTGAAAGGTTTAAAATAATTTGTGGAAGGAGAAGAATGGAGTATGAGTATATGGAGGTATGAACGAGAAAAAATGTGCAAATTTCAGCAGAAAAAATGGCCCAGGACGCATACAAGTCAAAGAACTGAGAGAATAGCTGAGTCGGCAGTTTGGAGAAAGGAGCAGAAAACAGCTGATCAAATCACAAACTCGACAAATGTGAGAAACAGTCATGAAAGGAGAACAGAAGAACTGGGGGCGAGAAGAGATGCAAAGGAGGAGAAGTGAGGAGAACAGATGACTGAAGAAGCAGCAATTAGGGAGGGGGAGGAGGAGCTAACATTGGTTACAGAGGTGGGGTGAGAAGAGATGCAAAGAAGGAGAAGTGGGGAGAACAGATGACTGAAGAAGCAGCAATTAGGGAGGGGGAGGAGGAGCTAAGATTGGTTACAGAGGCGGGGCGAGAAGAGATGCAAAGAGAACGATGATTAACAGTACAGCAAGAAATGCATATGTAGTGGAGGGAGTGAGAATGTTTAGTGAAGCAGAAGAAATTGCAAGAAGGGGAGGGTAATGCTACAAGGGGAGGAAAGTGTCGACCCGGTATCCAGACGTACTAGACTTAGTAAAGCAATGGAGAAATATACGTATCAGGATAAAACAAAGAACAAGTAGGGAAAGGGAGTAAATTGACACACAATAAGAAAATAGGATTAAGACAGGGATGTAAAGTGAGTTCAAAATTATTAACCTATTCAAAGATGATATATTAGAAGGATTAAAAATAAGAAATTAGCATTGTCCAGTAATAAGGGATAAGGAGATTCCAGGTTCATTATATGCAGACGATTTTATGGTAGGCACCATATTGATAATAAGTTAGAAAAAGCAATAAATGAAATTCAAGAATGTGTGAACAATGGGGAATTAAGGTAAATATAAATAAGTACTAAGTGATAAATGGAGGAAAGAAGAAAAATGGTATCTAGGTGGTCAAGAAATGGAGGTAGTCAAAGAATATGACTGTTTAGGAGTAAAGTGGAGTAATAGCAGGGAAATTAGAGATGAAGTAGGAAAATTGACCAAAAGTATAGAATGGTTACAAAGAATTAATTGGACTAAATTTGGTTAGATGTAGGAAAATGAAGGAAGGTGAAATCTTAAAGATATGACTGACTAAATAAAAGGTTCTAAGAAACAAAATCAAGGACATGGGAGAATATTAAGGAAGGTAAAGAAAGAAAAAACAAATGGTATAGAAAAGTAAGAGAAGCAAGGGTTGCTTAGTGAGCGAAAAGGCCAGGGAGCCAAGCAATCTGAGTGGCCCAATAAGAAAACAAGCACCAGGCAAATTGTACAATAGATGTAGGGGTAAAATGATATATGAATATACATTGTATATATTGTAAACCAAACTGTAGAACAAATTGTACAACAAATTCATTCATTCATTTAACTTTTGTAAGAACATTTGTATACCCAGTAAAAACCATAAGGGTAGAGAAAGTTATGTGAATGTAACACTCTGACATTTTTTCTTGTGGTCGTGCAGCAAAGAGCATGATAATTCAAAGGCATCACACTGCTGTATTCTTCTCCTCATACCTATAACAAAATGTGTAATCAGAGTGTATTAACAAGAAGAATAACATTCTGTAAGAATAGTTTGCAATGTCATGTGAATACAATTTGTTTGTATTATAAATATTCCTTTTGTTGGAACGAGCGAACATTGCACAACTTTTTTATATCTGTGTAATACGACAGACTGCTTTTATTTAGATTATTTACATATGTTACCCATTTTAGGTTCTTTTGTATCTGTCCCTAAAACTTTTGTTTCATTTCCGGACTGTAATTCAGTGTTGTTAGCTTTAATATGGGGGCAAAAACATTATTCTTTCACTTATAATGTGCCCTAAGAAGTTCTGTCTGTGTTATAAAGGATTTTTGCTTATGACTTTCGCTCGTTTTTGGATTTTATTTTGAATATGGATGTAAATATTTGTTCAAATTTTAATGAATACTATACAACCATTATATGTCTCATTTATATTTGCCATTAGAAATGCTAGCTGTAATAATTGGATCCTGCTGAGTTTCTGTGTAGACAGGGAAGGACAAACAGGATATGCAGTGCATCACTATCAATTCAATTTGCTACTCAGAGTCCTCCCTCACTCAAAAAATGTAATTCTATAGACTGGCTTCTGAATTCATTGCAATAATTCTAGCTCACACATAAATATATTTTGAAATAAAACTATTAAAAATAAGCAATTAAAGAAATTAATAAGTGTTACATAATTAGCAGGAGCAACAGAAATACATACGTTTCCACAGCATTGAAACCGGCTGCTCGTAGCTTCTGTAAGCGATCCCGCCAATATTCTGGGTGTACTCGAAAATAATGTATGGCTCCACTATACACAGTAATATTCCTCTGGTTCAATTGGAAGTGTTTATTCTTTGTTTCCAGGCCACTCTGGATACCACCTTTTGTGTAGAACTCGTATAAGGTTGGTAGACCTGAAAAAGCATTCAAACAGCAACATGAGATTTCATCCTGGTAAAACAAACCAGAAGAAACAGTAAATGTTCAGCTGCGTCCACAAGACATCCAGTGCGGTCGTGAGGCCACGTATCGCGTGTATGCGTGCTCCGCACACTGCCCATTACGTTGGGTGGGGGGGGGGGTTCGTTCCGTAATTCCCGTGTTATTTGCTAGTACTATAATGAGTATAACATTGTTATAAGTGGCGTCCTCCTTCACACGCACAACTTCTTCTTGCGTAGTGTACATAGTTTCTGTTTCTATAGTGTCCTTAATTTCGTCTGTGGTTGTTACTATAAACTTTTGAATGGTTCGTTTGAATGATGCATGAATTTCTTCAATTTTTTCCTGCATTACAACATTTTGTTTTCACTTCTTAGGTTTAGCGTATAGCGATCCCGTTGTCCTAAATGTATTAACGAGACATCTAACAGTTTCTCTACCTGGAACCGCAATACCAGGAGATTGTCTACACGATTCGGTTTTTACGTATGTATCGTACATAAAAATTCGCTGTTCAAGCGTGAATTTGTCGGCAGGTATTGCACTGGACTAGTAACAAGACATTAAAGCAAATCACACATAACACAACAGCTGTCTTGAATAAACTTTCACCTTTCACAGCACAAAAACAAAACAGTGATTGAAGCACGGCTGATAAAGATAACCTTGAACGCGTTATGAGCCGCCAGCTCCTCATCGGAGCGTGCTACACATATAGCCGGTCTATGGCCTCATCTTAAAACAACCGTACTGTATATTGTCACACGAAAAATATAGTTAACAGTCAATGAAGATCAATGCATAAACAGTATAAATTCACTCCGTGGTCTAAATAGGTATATGTTTTTCTCTTATGTTGGATTTACATAAAATAATAAATATAAGGCTTAACATAGCCTTGACACCTTCATTCTTTTAATGTTCAAGAATGTCAGTAAACCGAAGAAGAGAATCTCAGGTATTACAGCTCGACATGTTTCCTAATTATGGTACTTGAATAGCGTGCATAGTGATAAAATATCCACCAAACGAAATAGTTTAGACTTCGTTTGTATTTTGAAAAGTTCATTTCTGACTTTCATTATGTCCTTCCTGTACTTTGAAAACTTTAACCTATTGATAAATCAATATATTAACTGCTCATTTATATAAGTGAGAGAATTTGATTTGAAATCTACTACGAGAATCTGCTTTTATGCACACTTCATAAACTGCATTTAGGCTGGATAGTGTAGATTTGGAGAGACTGCAAGGATTGAAAGTTTTGTCTTATTTATATATTACTTATAAAAATGAGTTGGGCTACTTAAGTTACAAAGGCTTAAAAAAAATAAAACAAAGAAAATCTGAGGAACTTTGGTTTAGAAATTAAGACAATCTGAAATTACAGAAAAATAAGAGCCTAGAACACATCATTGGGGCCATTTCTCTGTAACTGCAAACAGGGGCGTCATTTCAGGGTATAGGTGGGTCAGTTGCCCCCCTAAGTTATGAGAAATAATTAGACTGCTGGTTATTATTGCTCTACCAAAAGAAAAATTACTAAAAGTGTAATTTTAATACAAATATTTCACATTTAAAATATTATTTTCTCTTAGGTTAAACATGTCATTAAAATTCACATGAAGATTCAGGTAATTCACATGAACTGTTTCAGGTAATCTTGCCCCCCACCAAGCAGAAACTGAAACGACACTCCTGGTACATTTTCCAGCCAAGCATGTCTAAAATATAGCAGGAGAAGCGCTAGCTTGGCAGACCTGGCAAAGTACTATAACCTCTAAATACTGATGCACAGTTGCCGCGCAACGGAAAGATGAAACACCTTATAGAATCAGTCAGAAGTTAAAAGCTACAACCGTAAACTCATTTTGATACTGGAAAGCATTCATTTCTAAGGTTACTCCACAGTAAATTGGGAAAGGGAACCAGAACAAGATATGCTATCACAACCATGCGAAGATGCAAACGGGAACAGAAAATAGACATGAAGAATGAATTGCTGAAAGCGGCGAGTGCCCTAGAAGATGAAATGAACAAAGTCCAAAACAGTGAAAAACCTGAGAACAAAAATCTAACAAAACGAAGAAAAAGAGGTTAACTATAAAGAAACACGTGACATCAGAGGGAGCCGCGAGACAAGTGGCGCCATCTAGCGACAGAACGTCAGAAACACCAAGCACCAACCTGCAGGCGAGGCCAGGAATCACAACCAGAACCCAGACCGAATATCACACAAAAAATGAACCGCATGATCGAAGTGCTCACAAACCTAAAAATCCTGATAATGGAGGAATTGGAAAGCACTGAACAACCATCGAAATCAACGCAGGACCGCAGAAATAAAGACAGGCAACAACAGAAGAAATGCAGAAACACCTACATGCGAGAAAATGCCGGAACAAGCACAAGAACCTGAAGTAGACAGTCAATGGACGCAAGTAACACGGTACCGGTCCACGAGACGAAGAACTACAGGCGACAGACAGAAAAGTCTGTTATTCGTGGGACAGTACCCACACAAAAGTGGAATCAGAGTAAACGTGACATGTGAAGAAATAACAATCAAGTGTGGACGCCTACACAGGGTAAACAAAGAGGGATTCTGACAAGAAGGGACAGTGGTCAGGCTTTCGTTTTGGCCCTACCGGAAAATGAAGGATACTCCCTCGAATAACTAACAAAAGGAAAAAAAAGCATCAAGAAACTTAAAAATCATTATGTGGAACACAGAAGGTCTAAAAAACACAATGGACAAGAGCCCGGAAAATGGCTACGATATAGCAATTCTGATAGAGACATTCCTTACCGATAACTGGCAACACCTCAAGGGTATAACTATCCCACTAAAACGACATCTAATACCAACAATACTAACTAAGCAACAAGATCATATCCTGCTACTAGAAACACCTAATAATAATAATAATAATAATAGCTGTCTGTTTCATAACAGCAATCGACATAATAGGCCAAATGATCGCCCAAAACATAGGACAAACCAATACTCATCGCGGGAGATCTAAACTGCAGACTGGACCCTCACAACTACAAAACAAAGCTAGTCATGGAACAATTGCAGACGAGGGTAATGCCAGGGTCCCTACTCATATCTCCCACAGTGGTAAGAGGCAACTCACGCCGCATTGAGGAAACATCTACCTTTAGAAATAATTAACCAAATGGGGCATGCCAAAAGAAAAGACAACACATGCACTATCAAGGAAAGTAGAAGCCATGCCAGACTCGAATACCTATACAATCACTAATAGAAAACTCGAGGCTGGAGGAAGCAACTCAAAGTTCAGAAGAAATGCTAAGATAAGCCGCCAGCCACCGACTCGAAAGAAGAGCAATGAAATGGTTTGACCTAAGAAACCTTACAAGAGCTAAGACAGAACGCCGGGAACCCTACACACGTATTCAAAGAAAGGGAAACGGTACAAGAAAATCTCCTAATTGGAGAAAGAAGGAAGGAAGCCAAGAAATACCCTTTTATCGCACTGCGCCCAAAGAAACAAACACATATACATGAAAATTGGGAGGCACACTTCTGAAATATACTCAACAAGGAGGAACCAGCATATAATAGAGACGAATCGCAAGAAGTCATAACACCAATAGCTGCAAACTGGACACCTCTGACCACAGACGAAATAAAAAATGCCATCAACAATTCCAAAGACAAGAAAGCCGCAGGTCGGATGGGCTATATAATAAATATACAGCACACCTGCTAGTCCCGGTATAACAACACTATATAACAAATGCAGAGAAACAGTCTTTCACCGGAACAATGGAGAAATGTCTTATATAAAGGGAAAGGAGACTCAACAAATACAGTCACCACATTGAAAAACTGTCCCTTCAACATTTTTCACCAAACTAATAACAGGACGAATACCTGCCAGAAAACGAGTTCGGGGGAGATCAACCCTATTAAAGCATATTTGGGAAGCGTTAGAGGAAAATGAAAACTACCATACAATATTGATAGGCTTCACCAAGGCGTTCGACCTTATGATAACAAAGCTAAAGCAGCATATGGACAAGTCTGATGTCAACATATTCCGCTGCAACTATGAGAACCGATAACACAATCAAATGGAGTCCTGTTCATACTAGCAACTCAACAACTCCTAACAATCACCCAAAGGGAGAGTGTTTTCACTTGCGCATTTCATCATGATTGGCTCAAAGGACATAAA
Source organism: Deroplatys truncata (assembly GCA_030765065.1). Lineage (NCBI taxonomy): Eukaryota > Metazoa > Arthropoda > Insecta > Mantodea > Mantidae > Deroplatys > Deroplatys truncata. The sequence continues at coordinate 14,480,902 of CM060975.1, forward strand.
ATAAATTCCAAGATACAGTAAATGACGGACATCAACATATCAAAAACAGACACAATGATCTTCAGAAAAAGTGGGAAAGCAGAGATATTCATAAGGGAAGGAAAACTACAGATAATACCAGACTTCAGCGCAAAATGCTTCACAAAGCAAGTTACAGAAAAGGCAACCCAAGCAATAAATAAACACCAGAACCCTCGGCTTAGAGACGGCAATGTTACTATTTAAAGTAAGAATCTACCAATACTGACACATCACCTGGACGTAGCTCACAACGAAGAACCTATCCACCCTAGAAGGGGTGCAAGAAAGCTACGGGAGTGTCAAGACTCGCATATTTCCTGGCGAGGGATAAGCATACATCTACCAAACACCTGCACATCAGAAAAACTGCTGACAACACTAACAGAGAAAAGAGAAGTAGTACCACCAGAGTTTTACGGCACAGGAGCCACGAGAGACCGATCATGGACAGAGGCAAATTTCGAAATGAGATACGTGGTTACAACATTGCCAGTCACCATTTAATGTGCAAGAACACACACTCCCATGGATCGAACAAACATTGTGAATGTATACTATGTAGAAGAAAAAAAAAACCAAACAAAAACATGTGAACCCTACGACATTGAACTCTGTACAAAAAGGACAAAGTCAGTATATGAATACGCAAATACTAAAACAACAATGTAATCTAATTTCTAGTTATGGTATTTGGCTGCAAATATATACGTATAAAAGCATATCGATTCTTAAGTGGATTACAACATAGAAAATCGATTTCGAGTCTTCGGAACAGAGATGGATAAAGACCGGAGCCAGAGAGCAAAAAGAAACAGGAGGGAGCCCATAATATGGTGTAAAACCATTGTTTACTATAAGACAAAAGTTCTGACTCATTGCAGGTCCTTTGTGTTCCTAGTCTCCACTTTTCTTACCATCGATAAAATGGTAGCCCTTGTTTGGAACAATGAATTTCTCTGCCAATATGTTTCCATAAGAAAAGCACGCAGCCGAATTGAGAAATGCATGTACGTCATGACAAATTGATAAGGATGCTAGGGTACCAACATTTACACAAATATTTCCCGCTTCTGTGGTGTGTCTGCCTCACATTCAAGAGGTGACTAACCCGAATAATGCCGGGGTTACGATCAATTTAGCGTAACGTGAAAATCTATCACATTGTATTAAATGCAGCTATTTAGGATCCCCTTCACGTGACTTTCATGCAGCAATAAAACGAGTTGTTCTCCTTACATAAAGTGCATCCTAATTAGATGTTATGAAATAACTTCACGTTACGTTCCGTCGCGTTAAGCAAAGTTCGTCGTAATCCCGGTATTAGCAGGCTTTTTTTCGGTTTTTTTTCCGTATCCTGAGAAAACGAACGTCAGGTAAATTTAAGCTCTAGGGACCCGGGTTCATTTCAGCATCATTTCACACATTTTATTCATTCGTCGTCCGATATGACCTACCCATTTAAAGCATGTTCACTTAAAAAAAATCTGATGCGTTACACTCACATGACTTTCTCTACTCTTGTACAAACTATTTATACAAACGCTTATTCTCCATCTACTTCATGTTAATCGAGATAAACATTTGCAGAGTCCATCTTATTGCTAATTTTCTTGTAGATGTGAGGGGAATATATATTTACAAGGGCAATTTGGAAATACAGTAGCCTTTAAGCACATACATATCTCTTAATAGCTGGTTGCTAGGTGCAGCACCATTCCCTTTCCCACAGATTAATACTCTTTGCATATCCAAGACAAAAAATGAATAACGAATTCCCATTTGAGAAAATAAGTATTGAAAAATTTAATGGAATAACAAGCAATATCTCGAAAATGGTTCACTCAACAAAAAAAATGTATATGACATAAATTGTGTATTTTAACGCGATCTACATTTTTTGTGTAGGAAAATTTTGTCTATCTCTTATGGTTTACCAGTTATGCAAAAGTCGTTCACAATTAATACTTTTGGAGACATTCCCAGAAAATTCAAGATATACATTTTATTTGTCATAAAAATATCTCAAACATATGATATTTTAATCAAAATCGTTAGAGCCGTTTTTGAGAAAATTAAAATTTTCGAAAAATCTTCCATGTAAAATGTAATTTGGGGTGGGGGGATTTTCTTGAAAACCTTCGTGTCGCATCCGTGGAAGATACTGAACCTAAATACCAAGTTTGGTGTTTATCCGACTGTTAGTTTCTGAGTTACGCTGTTCACAGACAGACACACACGGACATGTTTCCAAAAAATGCTTTTTTTGGATTCAGGGGATCTCAAAACATGTATTTCCGGTGAAATCTCGGTGTCGAAATTTTGGGTGGAATGCAATACTTCCCCTAGTTACTATACGTAGTAGAGAAAGTAAAAATTTGATGCGTTACACTCACATGACTTTCTCGACTCTGGTACAAACTATTTTTACAAACGCTTATTCTCCATATGCTTGATGTTAATCGAGATGTTAATCTTATTGCTAATTTTCCTGTAGATGCAAGGGGAATTGCTAGGCTTTAAGCGATAGTCAAATATTTTAAGAGCTGGTTGCTATGTGGAGTATTCCATTCTCTTTGCATTTCCAGGACAAAAAAAAGAATAACGAATTTCAGATAAAGTATAAGTATTGGAAAATTTAAGGGAATAACAAGCAATATCTCGAAAACGGTTCACTCAAAAAAAAGAAACTTATGTGTTACACTCACATGACTTTCTCTACTCTTGTACAAACTATTTATACAAACGCTTATTCTCCATCTACTTCATGTAAATCGAGATAAACATTTGCAGAGTCTACCTTATTGCTAATTTTCTTGTAGATGTAAAGGGAATATATATTTACAAGTGCAATTTGGAAATACAGTAGCCTTTAAGCACATACATATATCTTAACAGCTGGTTGCTAGGTGCAGCACCATTCCCTTTCTCACAGATTAATACTCTTTGCATATCCAAGACAAAAAAATGAATAACGAATTCCCATTTGAGAAAATAAGTATTGAAAAATTTAAGGGAATAACAAGCAATATCTCGAAAATGGTTCACTCAACATAAAAAGTATATGACATAAATTGTGTATTTTAACGCGATCTACATTTTTTGTGTAGGAAAATTTTGTCTATCTCTTATGGTTTACCAGTTATGCAAAAGTCGTTCACAATGAATACTTTTGGAGACATTCCCAGAAAATTCAAGATATACATTTTATTTGTCATAAAAATATGATATTTTAATCAAAATCGTCAGAGCCATTTTTGAGAAAATTAAAATTTTCAAAAAATCTTCCATGTAAAGGGTAATCTGGGGTGGGGGGATTTTCTTGAAAACCTTCGTGTCGCATCCTTGGAAGATACTGAACCTAAATACCAAGTTTGGTGTTTATCCGACTGTTCGCTTCCGAGTTATGCTGTTCACAGAGAGGCACACACACGGACATGTTTCCAAAAATGCTTTTTTTGGATTCAGGGGTTCTCAAAACATATATTTCCGGTGAAATCTCGGTATCGAATTTTTGGGTGGAATACAATACTTCCCCTACTTACTGTACGTAGTAGAGAAAGTAAAAATGTATATGACATAAATTGTGTATTTTAACGCGATCTATATTTTTTGTGTAGTAAAATTTTGTCTATCTGTTATGGTTTACCAGTTATGCAAAAGTCGTTCACAATGAAGAATACTTTTGGAGACATTCCCAGAAAATTCGAGATATACATTTCATTTGTCATGAAAATATCTTAAACATATGATATTTTAATTAAAATCATTAGAGCCTTATCTGACAAAATTAAAATTTTCGAAAAATGTTCCACGTAAAGGGTAATCTGGGGTGGTGGGATTTTCTTGAAAACCTTTGTGTCGCATCTCTGGAAGATACTGAACCTAAATACCAAGTTGGTCTCAAAACATGTATTTCCGGTGAAATCTCGGTATCGAGTTTTTGGGTGGAATACAATACTTCCCCTACTTACTATACGTAGTACACAAAGTAAAAAGAATAGTAATATCGATTTTCCCAGAGTCACTGAGATACTAAAACTCAATTTTAATTTCTTATTATTTTCCAAAGGAAACTGTTCAGTTTTATATGGATTGTCCTGTGTAACGAAGACGAGGTGTAACAAATGTGCGAGAGAGAACTACGTCATAACCCCTCCAGTCTAGCCCACAATTCCCACGGAATACTACCTTGCGATAATAGCATTTGCAGGTACCATTTGTAAACAGTTGCCAGGGAATGGAAAACTTCACTTCCATTTCATTTATACTGGTATTAGGCGTTTCTGTGTTAGGTGAAAACTGAGCAATTCCGGAACCAAAGAGAAAACATTATGATTGTCTAATAAATTACTCGACCATTCCGAGTTTTTTCTTTTGTTTCAGTTGTACTGCCCTTTAACTTCTGTTGTCATATCAAGGACTTTGACTTTAGAAACCGCTGTCTCGCTAACTGTAGGTTTCTTTTCCATGGGTTTTCATTAGGAAACCTTCACTTCCAGACTCTGCGGAGGGTAGGGAATGATTGTAATTAAACATCCGGGAATCGAACCCGGAACCTCTAGTTTGAGCAACCAGAATGTTGACCACTCCAATACTGCCAGAACATATGTCAAACACTACAGATTTCCAGAACTTTTAAGACTGTTTGGGGAAGGTTAGCAATTTCGTGCCCATTCCTGCGAGTGTTCGAGATTACAGTTGTAAGGGGGAATGTTCCACCATAAATAACTCGGGGGGAGATACACGATTAGTTAAATCGTTGTTCGGAATTTAAAAAGCAACCCAGACTAGCTGCTCAACAAATAAAGATAATCGTTAGCAGCCAAATATAGTAATTGTGTATTAAAATTAAATGTAGGGATTTTGTTCAGTTTATTGCTGTGATGGCGAACACGAACCTTCGCGTTGACCGCGCATGCTCGCATTTGAAAACGAGTGCCTTAACAACTTTCCCGCTTCCATTTGTGGGCAAATGTGCACCAGATCACTTCCTTTTAAACCAATTTGCACCCACAGAGTATTTTCTTACTACCACGGACTAATTTACCTATGCTTCTTGCAATTATTGCATGCTGGTGGTTCACAAAAATACTTTTTCGTGAAGTTATGACGCCAAGAATAAATCCTGTGCTATTGTGTGTAGTGATAAGAGATAATTTAACTGTGCAGATATTGGCCAACAATATCACACAGTAATGGCTAACCAGGGCAGGAACTAAAGGGCTCCAATTACTTTGCTTTTTTTTCGAAAACCCTTTGTTGCAGAAACTAAGTGAACACTAATACATTATATACCTACGGAAAAGAACAAAAATGGGCGGAAACTTTCTCTAATCACGTAACAGTTCCATAATAATATCCTACGAAATTTTTGCTTTCCCTACCACGCAGGTATGTACCTAGTAGGCAGAGGAAGGTATTGCATTCCACCCAAATATTCCATATCGAGGTTTCACCGGAAACACGTTTTTTGAGGCCATCTGAATCCAAATAAAGAAAATCTGATGTGTTGCACTCACATGGCATTCGCTACTCTTGTACAAACTATTTTTACAAACGCTTATTCTCCATGTACATGTTAATCGAAACAAACATTCTTGCTGCTAATTTTCTTGTATGTGCAAGGGGAATAAGGTAGGCTTTAAGCGATAGTCAAATGTTTTAAGAGTTGGTTGCTATGTGGAGCATTCCATTCTCTTTGCATGTCCAGGACATAAAAAAAAACGAACAACGGATTGCTATTTGAGAGAAAGTAGGTATAAGTATTGGAAAATTGAAAACAAATAACAAGGAATATCTCGGAAATGGTTCACTGAACAAACAAAATGTATATGACATAAATTCTGTGTTTTAACGAGATCTACATTTTTCTGTAGTAAAATTTTGCCTATCTCTTACGGTTTACCAGTTATGAAAAAGCCATTCAGAATGAAGAGGATTTTTGGGGATATTTCCAGAAAATTCAAGATATGTATTTCATTTGCTATGAAAATATCTTAAAACTATAGTATTTTAATAAAAATCGTTAGAGCCATTTTTGAGAAAATAAATTTTTTTGAAAAATGTTCCATGTAAAGGGTAGTCTGGGGTGGTGGATTTTCTTGAAAATCTTCGTTTCACATCCTTGGAAGATACTAGACTCAAATATCAAGTTTGATATTTATCCGACTTTTCGTTTATGGGTTATGCTGTTCACAGACAGACACACGGACATGCTTCCAAAAATGCTTTATTTGGATTCAGGGTACCTTGTAACATGTATTTCTGGGAAATCTCGGTATTGAATTTTTACTTCCCCTACTTATTATACGCAGTCGAGAAAGTAAAAATGTACGTGTGTGTGTGTGTCTTTCTGTGAAAAGCGTAACTCAAAAACGAAAAGTTGGGTAAATACCAAATTTAGTATTTAGGTACAGTATCTTCCAAAGATGTGACACGAAGATTTTCAAGAAAATCCCCCACCTTAAACTACCCTTTACATCGAAATTTTTTATTTTCTAAAAATTGGCTCTAACGATTTTGATTAAAGCACCACATATTAAAGCTATTTACATGCCAAATAAAACCCTTATCTTGAATTTTCTGGGAATAGCCTGTGAAGAACTCTTCATTCGGAAATAACTTTATATAATCTTATATTACTGGTAAACGTTAAGTGATGGATGAAAACGTAATGCACAAAAAATGTAGATTTCTTTAAAAAACGTAATTTATTCCAAATATTTTTGTTGTTGTGGCACGAGCCATTTCTGATACAGTGGTTATTAAACTGTTCATTTCTTGGTCATTCTCTTAAAGTCCTGTCAACATTCAGTTGTTTCACACGATGTCATGGAAACAGTATGGAATTTTAAGGCAGCATATAGCGTCCAGTTGTTAAACATTTGACTATCGCTGTTCTCTTTGTATCCATAACGCAATGTGTAATGTAGCTATTTCTGCAAAGGTTTATTTGAATTAAATGTAGTAGATAAAAAAATAAGCTTTAGTAATAGTTTGTATAGCCACTAATATACGATAGAGAGCAGAGAAAGTTATATGAGTGTGTACATTACATTTTTATGTATATTCTGCCAAATAGCTCCGTCCGATAGATTTTATTCATATAAATACCCATTATTGCCATTTATTTTTGCCATCAATCCAACTTCCGTGTATCTAGTTTTCCTTCAAAGTTTCTAAGGTCGTTCAATATTTATAACGAATAACAAATAATAGAACTTACAGACTACTTACTATTAGAGCTGTTTTCTCTGACGTATTTGCTCTCTTTTTCAAGTTTTTCTAGAGATGGAGAATAAAACGTGACTTGAGCAAAACCTAAAAGTGCATGATAAAGAATCCGCCAGAGATTTAGCGTGTACCACATGGCGGCGCTATCCGGACACTACAGGCATGTAGGCAGCAATATTGTTGTTACACAACCGTTACACAATCTAAAAGAAAAAGCTGCCAAACATGCTGGCAATTGCAGCAACAGAAACAGGAATTTGGTGTCACTAGGTTTGCAGCGTTCGCCCTTAACCTTCCTTCTAGTGCCATGCGTTTGTTAAACTGAGAGCATAAATAACGTTGAGCGTGGAAACTCATATTTAGCTTCTGTAGGTAGGTACCTCACAATTTCCATTACAAAAGTTGGCAAGAAACATAATCTACTCTCAAGAAAGTTAGGACTTACAAGCCAATGGCTTATTAACGTTCGAAAGTGAAAAGTTGTAACACCAGAAACTACTACATTGTTTATATACAACTAACAACTCAGATGTTTACAGACTGTGTCATTTCCAACTGAAGACCTGGGAAATCATTTCCATCGGTTTCGCCCCATTTTTGTTGCAAATTGATGTTAAGAGTCGGAGGTTTCTGGTGGAATCTTTGTTCTTTAATAACTACGGGAGCAAAGAGAAGGTACAAAAGTTATAAAATGCCATTAACCAATTGTTTCACCACTAAAAGATGCTTACAGGATATATAACATCTTTACGGATTGCCTCTATGGTCTAGTGGTTAGTATGATAGCTTCTAAATCCAGAGGTTCCGGGTTCGATTTCCGGCTGAAGTATGGGAACCTTTATTTAGCCAGGATTATTCCCCATTCTCGCTAAAATCTGGAGTATGAGTGGGAGAGTAGGTGTATGCATTTAATAAAGAAAACCCAAGCGTTCAAACTCAGGCTTTCAGATTTAGCACGAGTTTTGCCATATTTGAGAAAGATGCAAACAGGTGTGAGCTGAGATTGTTAAATAGCTGACGATCAATTGCATGGTTCTCTATGTGAGCAATATAGTTTGTTTTTCTATGGCGACTGGCGAGCAACAGAAAGAAATGGAGAGAAATACAAGCGTGGTATTGCTAAAGTATGAAATAACGAAATGGCCCTGTGGGTTGTGCAGTATCATCTAACTTAAAATGGGCATAAAGTATCATTGCATCTGTATCAGAGAAGTATATGCGATGTAACTAACCAAACTTTCCTGGTTTCAGATTAAACTTTGTATGGAATTAAGCCATTCTTGAAAAATGAAATATTTTCATGAAATCAACTTAATTGATTCTGTTAATTCAGAAGTGTTCTCTTCTCCATCGTACCATTTCTTTAGCACTCAAAATATTAATTATTCACCAAGAGGTATTACTTCTTAAAATACATTCACATACTGAATGGGGAGCTTTAGGCTTTGTTTTTCTAGAAGCATACCAACGTTCTGCTGAAAGGCAGCCACTTGGAGGTCTTTCTTGGCATTTTCAAATAACTTCGTCCCGTATCTCTCAACCGCTGCTATCGTGGATAGGTAGTTAAGCGATACAAAATAGTAGCTTGTTTAACATCATCATTTACCTTAATATATTCAAAGATGATTGTCAAATTTACATTTTAATAACAGTATGAATTAAATATAACAGAGTTAATGCATGTAAATTCTTATCAACAAATAGATGGGAGGTTCTCTCGCTTTAAACCTACCTCTCAGGATGAAAGTATTCATCACAATGTGTTTATATCGCATATCGTTGCACTGCATGGCTTGTTTGTCACCATTCGAAGATGGTGCGGTTCCACGAGTGAGTTTGTGACCACAGCGAGGCGTAAAATGAGTGCTGCTACCGTGGAAGATTAGGGACATCCTGTGTTCGATTACCCAGTGAGTGAAGTGGACCAAAGGAAGGTGAAGTGACAGAACATTGAAGTACTTGACATTGGTGAATGACAGTGTGAACTAGTGAAGCCACAATGAAAGTCGAACTACATCAAAACAGTGAGAACTGGACAAAGTCACAAAAGTGGGGTTACAAGCCAAGATGAAGGAAATGATTGGCCAGAATGGAGAAGTGAGGACAAGGAGGATTACAGAGTCTGAACCTGGGCTAAAGTAACCAAGAGGATGATGGACGTCGCAGTGGGGGAGCAGCGCCGCGCCGAAGGTCAGAGGATCCTACGATTTCAACATCTCCTAATGTAAAAACAGCGAAATTCGATGGCAGTTCGTCCTGGGCAGAAGTATGAGGCTACTGCCACACACAATGGATGAGAGTCTGAACCTGGGCTAAAGTAACCAAGAGGATGATGGACGTCGCAGTGGGGGAGCAGCGCCGCGCCGAAGGTCAGAGGAACCTACGATTTCAACATCTCCTAATGTAAAAACAGCGAAATTCGATGGCAGTTCGTCCTGGGCAGAAGTATGAGGCTACTGCCACACACAATGGATGAGAGTCTGAACCTGGGCTAAAGTAACCAAGAGGATGATGGACGTCGCAGTGGGGGAGCAGCGCCGCGCCGAAGGTCAGAGGATCCTACGATTTCAACATCTCCTAATGTAAAAACAGCGAAATTCGATGGCAGTTCGTCCTGGGCAGAAGTATGAGGCTACTGCCACACACAATGGATGGACGACGCAGATTTTGGTTGACCTGCAGGGATAAGCAGCAGAAACACTTTGCACCTCCCACCCGCCCGAACATGATAATTTAATCAAACTGCTGGAGGAACATTGAAGGCAAGAGTGCAACGACCAAAAGAGATGTTACAAGAACTCGCCATGGAGGAGGAGCAGCTGGCACACCGGTCTGGAGAAGCAGCCCACGCAGCCATTAGAGCTGTCTTCCGTGGTGTAGTGACTGCCTCTACTTTCTGAGGGCGCGGGTTCAAGCCCGGCGGAGGGCGATGGATTTTTTTCAGCTTCTTTCTGAAGGGAAGTGGTCCCGTGTCGTAGATTTACGCCACGTACAAGAACCTCAAGCCTGATGTCCGGTCTTATCACAGCCAATATAGAATGGGACGCTAAGGACCACAGCAGTTAAAGAACGTCCATAAATAAAACTCAATTTAATTTAATTTTGCAGTCATTAGAGGGTAACAATGGAAACAGCAGCTACTCCTGGAGCAACATCGCAAGGTGAACGACGCCCTGGGGGCTACCCTATGCATTGAAGCAGCAAACATGTCGGTCGGAAGAGCCACCCCTGTGCCGGCCAGAGCTGTGGACCAACGTTACAGGGAGGTTGACGACGGAAATTCAAGAGATAAACTGAGAAGTGATGCTGTAGCGCTCTCACCCAGCGTAAACACCAGAAGCGTTATCGACACATAATCACAATCTTCAGAAGCTTCCCCCCCCCTGTCGCCTTCAGAACGTGTATAAGAATATTCTGTGGAAGCTTCCACCGGCTATATAGGTCAGTCCGTTCATTAGTGAGAGAGATGGAGAGGTGTAACATCAAGTGCACAAGCGAGATTGTGATGACAGTGACCGCTGCTAACGAGGGAGATTAGAGATGTGTTCGAAAACATGCAGACAATCAGGCATGTTATGGCCTCGAAGGAGATTCTGTCATTTGTAAAGCAGCCACTTTGGTTGTATATATGAATGTGGTCAGGGAAAGCGCCAGTAGCTTCTCCCCTACACTGTGATTACTTGCCTCTCCTCTGCTCAGAGCTGAACACTAGAGAAGCGAGAATCTCGGTTTCTCTGAAAGAACAATGCCTTGTTCTTTCTCACCAAGACCAGTACAGAACTGCGTTCTGTTTTAGCTTTGGTAATGCGTTCAACTTCTGTTACGTACACAGGGACATTTCTCTCATTAGGAATTATTCGTCTTGTACAGTATTGTCTGGAACGTAATACTACTTGGATTAGATATACGCGTTTACAGATAGTGAACTTAATGCTTGAATGGGGCAATTCATTGGAATAGTAGCTTGCAGTAAGGCATTGCTTTTCTAGTGGTTCTCGACTATATAAAGTAAAATTTGAGACCATATGCATTTCTATACATACATATATACTTGCATATATTTATATTTTACTAACATGTTATGTTTAAATATTCCTTATACTTGTATCTTTAATTTTTGAATATTATTTTACATTCAGTTATGTTGGCAGACTTCCCCCACAAGCCTCTGGTAATCCCAATACCTACACTTCCTTATTCATGCACATATAGCTGTTTACATTTAACTTTCTGGAAAGGTGACCTGCAATCTGGTAGCTGAGATTAAATTAAATTGAGCTTTATTTATGGACGCTCTTTAACTGCTCTGGTCCTTAGCGACTCATTCTATACTGGGAGTGAAAGATCGGTAATTTTGTTCAGAGGCCTCTTTATCAGGCTTGAGGTTAGTTTACATGCCATAAATCTATGACACGGGACCACCGACTTTGCTTCCCTTCTGAGGAAAGCCATGCTAAGGGTTTTTACGCCCAAAAATTCCATCTCCCTCCGCCGGGTTTGAATCCTCGACCTCGGGAACGGTAACGTAGCTGAGATTATGACGCTGCAGTGTTATCCTGCAGATTCAAAGAAATCTATGTTACATATGGGTATCAAAGCAAAATCCACAATACAAGAGGTCACAAAATTATCAGCATTAGTGACAAGCTTGTCCTACATTTCAGTTATAAGAAATATATAATTGTTGCATTACTAGTGAAAGCTTGAAATAAATATTCTTTCTTGTGTATGTCTTAGAAGTTAGGAAGCTTTGTAACCTTATTTTTAAAGCATACAGTAAATTAAAATAATGAGCTTAATTCTGTGTTTCTCAGAGTGCCTCCCATAGTGAGAGTTACCTAAGAGTATCTTTAAATTCTATAGAACTTACTTGTTTATTTTGGTTAACCTACTTTTGAACACTATATTTCAAAGCATGCTTTTTCCAATTGGATGGTTCTGAAGAGGAATTTCTCAAACACATTTTCAAAATTGTGAAAAATCTCATATAAACTGAATATATCTAAATGTGTTTATTAAACACCATTGCAGAGAATAACAATTGCCAGTACAGTTTTTTACTTTCTCTACTACGTATATTAAGTAGGGGAAGTATTGTATTCCACCCAAAAATTTTATACCGAGATTTCACCGGAAATACATGTTTTGAGGCCCCTGGATCCAAAAAAAGCGTTTTTGGAAACATGTCCATGTGTGTGTCTGTGAACAGCATAACTCAGAAACGAACAGTGGGATAAACACCAAACTTGGTATTTAGGTTCAGTATCTTCCAGAGATGCGACACGAAGGTTTTCAAGAGAATCCCCCCACCCCAGATTACCCTTTACATGGAATATTTTTCGAAAATTTTAATTTTCTCAAAAATGGCTCTTAACGATTTTGAAATATATGTTTAAGATATTTTCATGATAAATGAAATGTATATCTTGGATATTCTGGGAATGTCTCCAAAAGTATTCTTCATTGTGAACAACTTTTGCATAACAGATGGACAAAATTTTACTGAAGAAAAAATGTAGATGGCGTTAAAATACACAATTTATGTCATACATTTTTTTTGTTGAGTGAACCATTTTCGAGATATTGCTTGTTATTCCCTTAAATTTTTCAATACTTATTTTCTCAAATGGGAATTCGTTATTCATTTTTTTGTCTTGGATATGCAAGAGTATTAATCTGTGCCAAAGAGAATGGTGCTGCATATGGCAACCAACTACTAAGAGATAAGTCTATTCTTAAAGACTACTGTATTTCTATATTGCCCTTGCAAATACAAAACAAGAAGAACATAGTACGCCTTAAGCGATAGTCAAATATTTTTAGAACTGGTCGCTATGTGTAAAATGTAATTCTCTTTGCATGTCAAAAGATCGTTTCTGCAAATGTTTATCTTGATTAATATGAAATAGATGGAGAATAAAAGTTTGTAAAAATATTTTTACAAGATTAGAGAAAGTCATGTGAGTGTAACACATCACATTTTTCATTAATGAATTGCCCTTGTAGATTAACATTTTTTTAACTTCCTGAAGAAAAAAAAAATGTTGAGATAGAGAAAACTCAGGTTAAAACAATGCGCTTATATAACAGATATTGGTTTTAATACAATTTCTTCACAGCTTGATCAGAGGGCTTCATGAGAAGAGGCTCCCAGTTTTAAAAGGGTGCTAACATTACAATGAAGTCCACTAGGTCCTGCTAGCCATTAAACTGCCAGGTACGAGCAGGTCAGCTTTACAAATCCACCCTTTTCCTTTGATTGACTGCTTTATAACTACACTATAGTAATCAGTCTCTCAGTTTATGATTGTGCACTTCGTTTGTAAAATAGAAAGCGGTTCTTGTGATATTTTACTGCTGGGGCTCCTGACAAGACGCTGATGCATTGTTTTGTTAATGCTGATGATGGGCATGCTCCCTGGTTCTCCACCACGAGAAAGGAAGTGCATGCAGATGATGCCAACATCATTGTCAACTACAGTTTTACTCTTCCATTGTCAGGGTGCCTAATGGTCTCCTAAACATATTATCCCTGTGTCACTTTCATTTCTCCTGCATTAAATTTAGTGGGCCATGATACTCAAATAATATTTGTGTATGTTTATCAATATAGAATTTCACATCAAAAGAAGACTTCATACCATAATAGTTCTCCTTGGAGCGTAAGGTCGCATTCAGAATAAAAAGTAATGTCCACATAAGGGCATTTATAAGGAGACACAAGCACAGGCTACTTGATTACTTATAACCACTGGCAACTGAAGCTTATCAACTTTAAAACATGCTCTACAGCTTACCTCACTTCTTTACAATTTTCTCTTGTGAAGCATTCACAATTAAGGAATCCCTTCTATATATAACTAATTCATCCACTAAAAGCCACTACACCATCTTCACTGATTCATTAAGTGTATTACTGCTATCCAAAACTCTGAACCAAACCATGCACTGATCCATGAAATCCAATTTTACAAAGTTACAATATAAATAAGACCAATAAAAAGGTATCCTTTATATGGCCTCCCCCTCACATTGGCATGAAAGGTAACGAAACAGCAGATGAAGCAAGTAAACATCCCGTCAGTGATTCACCAATCGCCTCTCCACACCAAGACGTCATCAGTTTCATTAAACACATGTACATGCAAAAATAGAAATTGAAATGGTAATCAATCAACAGGAAATTTCATGAAGGTCGCTCAGGCAGCACACAACCTTTTCTGCATTCCCGAACTCTCAAAAGAAGAGATCAAGTTATCATCCCCGGCTTAGAATTGGGCACTCCAAACTAACGCACGTTATCTTCTCACTAAGAACCAACCACTACGCTGTACCATTCCTCTAACCATTCTGCACATCCTTATAGATTATCCACAGTACAGCAGATGTAAACAAGCAGGCATTTCCAATCTTTCCAATGCAGTTAACAGACACAATATGCTCAAGAAGACACTACAGTTTCTAATGGATGCAAAACTCTCTGATTTACTGTAAATGTTTACTAATTTCATGTTTATGCAATTGTAAATTAATGTATATCATAATGTATTTTTATGATAAGATGTCGTGATAAGACCATATAGTCAAAATGACCTTAAAGAAACCTTTAATAAAAAAATACAAATCAATGGAGAGTAACTATGTTGCTATAGTTTGCATTATTTTCTCCTTGTCACTTAAAATAAAATATGGATCCAGACAATAGGTTCATTAATTTAGTATGAGGATTTCTATAACCTATTGTGCGAAATAGAGAGATCGTTACGTGTAACAGTTGAAGCCAGTCCATACTGATGAATGGATTATAATTACGCTTCCTTGATTATTAATGTCCACGTTGGTCCCAAGCTGTGAATGACATGGGTCTTGCATTTACAAATGCGTCTATGCTTACTATGAATGGCACCATGACCATTTTGAATCTACCAGAACAGTCTAGGAGGGGGTTAGGTCTAATGGCAGTCGGAGTCACAGTCACCCTTCACAGGACAGTTCCACTTTTAACAGTGAAATATGGAAAATATCCTCCTGATATCTTCGGCTATCCTTGCTTTGCTGACTTCCATATTGTTACAAGCGGATGTTGATTGTTCTCTTCTAAACTTCATGCTTCAACCTAACCCAAATTTTCACTATTAAGTTTGAGATTAGGCGATTACCAACTGTCTCTACTTTCCATGTTTAAACTATAAGCATTCTATTTCTCAACTGAAACAAATCACACCTTTTGTAACAGCAATTGCACTAAAAATTGATTTTAGTCAGTGTTAATACATAGATTTCCTCAACAGCACCAATCATTTCGGAATAACTTAGTTCACTTTTGTATTTTCTGTATTTAAGTATTTTTTCTTCTATGCCTTTATTTATTTTCACTTCAAATCGTCTCTTATATATACAGCGTGCTTCAGAAATACTTTTACAAACTTCGGGTATGGGTTCTTCACACCAAAAGAAGAAAAAAAGTTCATATGAACATATGTCCCATAATCCTTTGTTTTCTCGTTAGGTGTTCAACACAGTGGTACACTTATAACACACAAAACTCATAATAAATGCTTGAAATGTCCTCCTCTTGCTTCTATGCATGCCTGTACTCGTCGAATCATGGAATGTTGCACCCTGTCAAAAACTCCGGGATGGTGTCGAATGGTTTTCCAGGCTTCCATGACACGTCGAAGCGTTTCTGCATTCGGAATCGCTCCTCCATAAACCAATTATTTAAGATGCCCCCAGAGGTAAAAATCCACAGGATTGAGGTCGGGAGAACATGCAGGCCATGGAACTGGTCCTCCTCTGCCTATCCATCGGTCATGGTAGATACCAGTCAGTGCATCTCGAACAATGCGACTAAAATGTGCCGGAGCCCCATCATCATAAAACACACGTTTTTTCTTATTTGCAGAGGCACATCTTCGTGAAGTAAGTCGGGAAGAGAGTGCTGGATAAAGTCCCTGTAGACAGCACCAGTAAGACGTGCTGGTAAAACGTATGGACCTACCAGACAGTCACCTACAATGCCAGCCCACACATTCAGACTAAACTATTGCTGATGTCTAGCCTAAAGTACAGCATGAGTATTACGATCTGTCCATACGTGTACGTTGTGAAAATTAGTAACTCCATCTCTCCCAAACGTTGCCTCATCTGTAAACAAAACTGACGAAACAATGGATTGGCTGTTTATGCTACAAACCATCGGCAAAAGTTATCCGGTGGTGGATAATCGGCAGGCGAAAGGCCCTGCACACGCTGAATATGATATGGATACAGGAGCTGCTCGTGAAGTACCCTCCATGCTGTCACGTGTGATGTACCAGATGACACAGACAACTGTCTTGTACTAATTCCTGGATCGTCTTCGACACACTGTAACATCTGTTCTTCGCGTTCCGGCGTACGAACAACTCTTAGTCTTCCTCGATCGATAGTCCGTGGTGCAACGGTTCCTGTCTCAGCAAGGCGACGATAAACAGCGACAAAGGTTGGATGACTCGGTTGTCTTCAGTCTGGAAACTCCATCTGATAGAGTCGTGCAGCCTCACGTCCATTACCATTCGCGCGACCAGGCATAAAAATCATGTCTGCCTGTTCACGAAATGAATATCTAGCCATTGTGGAACGAAACACGTGCAGTTAACTCACTACATGTACACAATTGAAACGTTGAAGACAGACTAATGACAAATGTAAACAAGTCTCCATGGCAACACTTCGCCATCTACCGTATGTAGTACAATGGGTCAGCGCCTTCTATGAATGCATAGAGAAATGAAGTTTTGAGGTTGGATCACGAAGGCCATTGAAGTCACGCTTTCATTGTGACAGGAATAACGCGAAAGCCAACGATTATGGGACATATGTTCATATGAATTTTTTTCCTTCTTTTGGTATGAGGAACCCATACCCGAAGTTTGTAAAAGTATTTCTGAAACACCCGGTATAATATATATACACACACAAGGGTGGATTGATAAATCAGCAACTTTTTAAGGAAAATAACAATTTTTTCCAAAAAATCAATTTTATTTTCCAACATAGTCTCCTTTCAATTCAATACATGTTGTCCAACGTTTCTCCAACTTTTTTAACTCTTCCAAAACATATGATTTTTTTAAGTCTGCAGAACATGATGTTTCTGGACGTGAATTTCTTCCCAGTGAGCCAATTTTTCAGGTTTGCAAAGAGGAAGAAGTCACTCGGAGCAAAATCTGGAGAATATGGTGGATGAGGTAGCAGTTCGTAGCTGAATTCCACAAGTTTTGCAATGGCGATGGCTGACTTGTGTGCGGGTGCATTATCCTGGATAAAGAGAACCTTTTTCTTCACCAAATGGGGTCATTTCTTTAACAATTCCTTATGAAAATGATCCAGCATTGCGGCATAATATGAACCTGTGATCGCTTTACCCTTTACCAGGTATTGGATGTTTATCACCCCTTATGAATCCCAAGAGACAGCTGCCATGATTTTTCCTGCCGACGGAATGGTTTTCACTTTCTAAGGAGCAGGTTTGGCGAAGGAAATCCATTGCTTTGATTGTTGTTTGGTTTCAGGTTGATAGTAATGGATCCAAGTTTCATCAACCGTGACATAACGCTGCAAATACTCATTTGGGTTGCGCTGGAACATGTTCAAACATTCCTGTGAAATGGTCACACGATTCTGCTTTCTCAACTGTGAGCAGTCGCACCACCCATCTTGCTGACAGCTTTCTCATACCCAAAAATTCATGCAGAATGTTATACACCCGTTCACTCGAGATGTTTACAGTCTTGTCTATCTCATGGATTTTCACTCAGCGCTCTTCCAAACAATATCGTGAACTTTGTTCACTATTTCTTCTGTTGTGACTTCAACCAGCAGTCCTGTGCACACAGCATCTCTTTTGCTCGAACAGCCACATCAAAATTCTGTGAACCATGCCATGTGATGGAGCAGAGTCCCCATAATACTTGTTCAGCTTTTCTTCTGTTTCCTTCACCATCTTACCATGCAAAAAGTAGTGCTTTATCACAACATGAAATTCAAAATGACAATGAATTTCTGTGATTATACCCAGAGTAGATGTAAGACTTGGGTGCAAACAAGAAACCTGTGATTAGAATGCTATCTCTCGTCAAAGTCACGAACTTATCAATCTGCCCTCGTATATATATATTTGGTAAGTTTAGTGATCTATTTTCATAGCATAATGTCTTTTAAGGAAGGTATAATTTTTTATTAATTATACATTTAAAATTAATCAGTAATTCATTTTTTAAAAGTTTCACCAGCCATTATATTAACATTAAAGCATATTCATAAAAGCATCAATGTTTTTATCATCCCATAATTTAAATGAGCTATCTTCAATCATTTTTGAGAAAATGGGTCAATTCATTATTATCAGAAAATCTTAGCAATTTTTCACCATCTGCCCAAAATCTATCAACACTAACCACCAGCCAACCAGAGCTGGAAATAAATGTTTGTTCATTCTTGTTTGCAAAGTTGTAACACGTACTTGCATGCCCAGGTTAAGGATCTGCTTATGAATGGACACGTTTACAAAAATGTGGACTTCAACTCGAGCTATCAAGAAGCTTGCAGGTACTTTCAAGCGGTTAAAGGCAGCTTTATACGTGATCATACCCTTGGCTAGCAAAGTCTGTCTTTATTACTTCAAAAATTGAATATTAACTTTGATCAAAAATTAATGTAACTTGGATCTTAGCTTTAGTATTGCTGTGAAACATTTTATTCCTTTCATCTCTTCATTTATTTTTCATTTGTTATTGTTTTTTGCTTTTGTTCAATGTTAAAAGTACATTCATTGTTTTGTTGCTGCTATGTAATGTACAGCCACAGGCAAAAAGTTTGTAACATTGTTAAGATTATGCAGAAACAATTTTCTGTAATGCGATATTCAACATTGGTAATATTGATATCCATATAAAAACAGACATGGTGTATAAAAGGATTATTAAAAATGAGGCAGTATTTTATATCATAACATGCTGTGAATGCCAGAGTGATTGTAGTGTAAATTAATATTATTGTATGTACAAGATTTTAGATGTTTGTTAGCCATAAGTTTACATGGCCTCACTGAAACTGACAATAGAAGTGGGTAACAATAAACCGAGGGGGTGAGTTGTTTATCACTAAGAAGTGACAAACAAATGATGTCAGGGTAGCGTGCCTTTCTTTAGAAATGGAGGAAATATTTTCCCTAGAGTATATATGTTAGTAGTAGTAGTGATTGGCTGACCAAAACAGATGCTAAAGTGGGCACGATTTGGTAACCAATAGCAGTTCTATTATAATGTTTAGGCAATTTGAGGTGGAGTATATATTCTTGAGCCATAAGCAAAAGTCGCGCAGTTTTGAACAATCTTTCACGAGGTACACGTCACAGAGTTAGTTACAAAAATGTAAAGTACGCGATGTAATTGGTGTGCGGCAGCTATAACGACTGTAGTTACATACAGAAATATCACAGTTTCAGTCAGGTGTGTATAGAGATTAAATATGTCAATTATTAATTAAGTGTGATGTCAATAAAAGTGTAGAAACCAAATTTTTTTATCAGTGTTATCTTTTAGCAACAACTCCTTTCTGTTTACACGCCCTGTTTAGAGATACTTGCTCGACTGAGTTATAATAGCTAGCCGGAGGACAATGAACCCAAATTTAAAATAATAAAACAAGAGGCACCCAGTAAATAAGATAACATGAGCCATGAGAACTGCGACAAAAATTGTCACTTTTGACCTTCCTGTAAATACGGAATACAAGGTCAATACAGACAAGCATTTAGAGCCTGAAATACGAGGTTTGTCATACCAAATTGAACACTGGCAATCGTATATGCATGCATGAAAATGGAATGTGTACGAGAGTTCAGTAAAGTATTAATTTAAAATTAGTAAATACTAAATTATACCCAAATTACCAGTATTCACTCTATGAAATACAAGGTACATGCTTATTTTATGCATTTATCCTGACATGTGGCTGGTAATAGCCCACTTGCCCATGTTGCTTAAGGTTTTTGCATGTGTTACAAAAAGCTGTTTTTTAATCGTTGTGCACCTCTTGCAAGTAAGGCTCAAACTCTGGATGCACCGACGGAAATAACCACAATGCGCACTAATAAGATTCTCCCTCAATACTTGCTCACGAAGAAGAGTGTTCCATCAATAAAAACGTGGCAACGTACATTGCAAACAATGAGATACTTCACGTCATTGAAGCTGACTTCAGTTATTACAAATAATTAAGCAGCACCACACGTGGGTTTTGCAGTCAGGCTATAAGCAGTTTCATAATGTTTCAACCAATCAGGGACATTCATTTCCTCTCAAAGCAACAATGTTGCCAAACTGATGAACTGCATGTTGCACCATTTTAACGTGGCTTGTAGATGTACACCTGGAGTCCCCCTCTCTCAAAAATCATCACCTCTTTGTAATTTTAATTTTCTTTTCCCTGAGTTTTTGAACGATATATAATATAAAACTAATCATTCAATGTAAATCTTAGGACTAAACTATTTAGCTAAGTTGCAAGCATGGATGATTCAAAAGAATTGAATGAATAACAATGATAGGCCGCAACTGGTTATTATAGGTGATTCATGACGATTGGTGTTCGTGTAAAGCAGTTCAGAATGTATGAATTAATCGTAAGAGCGAGTACTTTGAAAGAAGCAGTTTGCGCAACACTATTCAGTATAACTTGACTCTTTTGTTCTGCTCAGGTACAGTGTTGTCAAATATTCTGATATGACAAGCCTTTTCTCTGTAATTTGGATTTTCCTGTTTTTTTTTTTTTGCAAAACTGGTTACCCTGATTGCAGATTCCGAAAGAAAGGAATGATTATCTACAAGAGATAGCAACCGCACTGTTCTAATTAACGAGGACAGTGCCAGCAAACAAGTCTGTCAAGTTGTTGCCTGGACAATGGTGTGTTCCATTCACTTCAACAAAGGTCATAATCAAGAACTGTGTGTTAAACAATTACATACAAAATAAGTGCGTATAAATAATTATACACTAACTTTCTGAACCAATTGTTTCTGGCCTAAATTTTAAAACAATAAAATAATTTTGAATGGCAATGCATGCTTCTTTGTTTACAAAGCATCACTCTTTCATTTGCTGTACTCCAGTGACGGATCTTTTAACTTATATTCTGAAAAAAGTACTTATATTACAAAAAGATATTTTAGCGTAACGTATTACACCTGTTATGAAATATTTAGATAAATCTGAGTCAAATTTGTAACACTTACATCACCCATTTATTGAAGACATGTTTCCAGTGCTAGTTGTTCCAGGTCCTTGTGGTAGTTTGGTGCTGGTTGGATGAACTTCTACATTACAATGTCATCTGGCGGCACTTCAAAGTTTAACACATGGTTCTTTTTTTCCCAGACTGCAAGTTCTGTTTTGCCTGTGATGTTTCTAAGTAATTTGGAATCTCTGTTGATGCCATGTTGTTCATTCCAAAAGTGCCACACTACTGCCAATTTTTCTTCCTGTTTTTTATGTTCCTAATGTTTCCTTTTGTTTTTATAATGTAGATATTTTAATTTGCAATTTAGTATATTTTTATGGAGCAACTGTTTTTAGGGCCTAGATGATGAAGTGTTTTTTGAAGATCCTTTGGAATTTATAGAAAACTGATGGATGATGATATATACATTTCTTGAAAGCTCCATTTTCTTCTTTGTTTGAGATGAGTGTACAGATATCTGTGATTCTCTTTTTATTCTTCACTTTCTTATGTATTACCTCTTTTTCAAATCCATTTTCTGTAGCTATTTTTATTATATATAGTTCCTGGTCGTATTCTTCTTTGCTCAATACTACTATAAACAGATATTATATTAATAGAGTCAACTGAAAAATTCAATGTCACAGCCGGGATTTGAACACAGTTCTCCCGCTCTCCATGCGGTTGCATTTCTCCATTTAAAATGACATTACTATAAAAATTATACAACTGTTGCATACCTGCAGTTACTTAAGCTAAACTGATAGTTCCTAACATTATAAAACTAATTCTACATATTCAAAAACCTTCACCACTCAGTGTTTTGGTTTCAATGCAATCACGTGTGACAGAAGAGTAAACCTTTCATTGCAAATATTACATTAGTGTGGCTTTTATATATATTAAATTGAAGAGCCCCTCTTATTACAAACATTAGATTTGTGTGGCTTTCTGCCCTCATAATTAAAAATGTGTGCTTTCAAATTTGATAACTGAGTAAAGCTGTTATTACAATCGCCTTTTCACCTTCATAATTTAAGCCGTGTTTTCTTCTTGTAAACATTAAATTTGTGTGGAGTTTTACTCTCATTAATCAACGTCTTGTCACTTGAAAAATCTGAGTAAAGCTCTTATTGCAAGCGGTACATTTGTAAAGTATTTTAACCTTAAGAATTAAATTGTGTTTTCATACTAAAGCTTTTATTGCAAACATTACATTCATAAGATTTTTCACCCATAGTCCAGTAAAGGTCTTACTGCAAACTTTACATTTATGTGGTTTTTTTCCCTGATGAATCAAACTGAGTGCTTTTTAATTCCTTTGTTGAGTAAACCTCTTATTGCAAACATTACATTCATGTGGTTTTTGCCCGCATGAGTCAAACTGTGTGCTTTCAAACTTCTTAACTGAGTAAAACTCTTATTGCAAACATTACATTTGTGTGGCCTTTTGCCCTCATGAACCAAATTGTGTCTTTTCAAATCTGATAGCCGAGTAAAGCTCTTATTGCAAGCATTGCATTTGTGCACCTTTTCACCGTCATGAATCAAACTGTGTGTTTTCAAACTTCCTTGCAGAATAAAACTCTTATTGCAAACATTACATTTGTGTGGCTTTTTACCCTCATGAATCAAACTGTGCCTTTTCAGACCTGATAGCCGAGTAAAGCTCTTATTGCAAACATTGCATTTGTGTGGTTTCTTACCCTCATGAATAACAATGTGTGTTTTCAAGTTTGCTAGCTGATTAAAGCTCTTATTGCAAGCATTACATTTGTGTTGCTTTTCACCCTCATGAATCAAACTATGTCTTTTCAAATCTGATGGCCAAGTAAAGCTCTTATTACAAACATTACATTCATGTGGTTTCTTACCCCCATGAATAAAACTGTGTGTTTTCAAACCCCCTAGCTGAGTAAAGGTCTTATTGCAAACATTACATTTGTGTGGCTTTTTGCCCTCATGAATCAAACCATGTATTTTCAAACTCCCTAGCTGAGTAAAGCTCTTATTGCAAGCATTACATTTGTGTAGCTTTTTACCCTCATGAATCAAACTGTGTGTTCTCAAACTCCCCAGCTGGGTAAAGCTCTTATTGCAAGCTTTACATTTGTGCGGCTTTTTGCCCTCATGAATAAACCTATGTCTCTTCAATGTTTGTTGCAGAGTGAAGCTCTTCTGGCAAATGTCACAGTTGTGTACCTTCTTTTCTTCATGAATCAAATCAGGCAATTTCAATGCTGATTTGCCAGGAAATATCTCCCCACAAGGGTCGCACTGTATTCCAGCATCCCTGTTGAGAGCTTGCTTTTTTGAATGTAATACTGTAATAGAAGTTTTACCATTCTGAATGTTGTTCTTAGATCTGTGAGAAGAAACATTTTTAGCTGTTTTAGATGGGTCCATAGCTTCTACTCCAGGAGTTTGAGGATAAATTGTGTCTACAATTAACCTGAAAAATTGAAAGAAATATCATTAGTAGTTTGAGAAATAAGTGTACACATAATTAATTACTCTGAGAGGGTGTTGGTGTTCAGTTACTAAAAGGAAAGAGATAATGTCCTTGAAATTTATCTCGGGTTATACTTCTGAATGCTGTATAAATTAGATGTCTAATCATAGAGTTCATCAAACGCTATTATTTGATCTGATTATAAAGTTTAAATTTACCGGTCGAAGGCTGTAGTTTCATGTGTGCTAGATTTTTAAGTTCAGAAATTCTTAAACTTCAAATACAGGAAAACCTTTACCCTATACAGCTTTAAGGAGCATTTAAAAGGTATTAAATCAGAATATACCACTGTTAGCTTAGAAGTAATTTGCAAGAGTACCAAACCAATGAACATAGTCACCCAATAGTCAGCCTCTCTACCAACATCATCACGTGGCTCGCCATATCTTTGACATCTGACTGGAAGACAGCACAGTTTGTATACATCTTAACCCTGTCGCATGTGGACACAGTCCAGACAAAAGTATTTTTTTCCCTTCCCTTTAACTTCTTTGAACTTAAGTACCTTACTGTAATTAACAGTATTCTGTTATTGATTTGTTTCACTTGGTCAACAATTGCTGATGGATTTCCCATGCAAGCAACAATGCTGGGAATTATCTACACGTATGCTATTAGCAGAAATAGTGAAAGTCTCCTGTTGTTTTAAAAGGTTTAGTTATTATTGAAGTTTCAGTTTCTATTAGTCACATCATTTTGTTACGATCAGGTCAGTGAATTTGTTTTTATTTATCTATTTTGTTTTTTTGCAGATGTCATAGTTTTCTTTTTTGAGTGTTGTCATTTCTTCCAAATGTTTAAGTCTTTTAAATTTTTTATTTTCTTTTTTTAATATTTCTTTGGTAAAACCATTACATTCTTGCAGTTCAAAAAATGTACCTTCCATACGATAATTATGCATAAATTTCAAAAACACCATATTAATTTGGCAGCTCAGAATAGACTGGATGATGATCATCATCATTTGTGTTTAAGGGCACTCAAGTGCTAGGTCATTAGTGCTCTTTTAAAACAGATCATGGCAAAGGCAAGAGATAAATATGACTATAAAAATCATAGCAAAAACCAGAGATAAAGATCAATATAACTTAACATACAAAAAAACGTATAGAAGATGCTTTTAAAGTTATTGAATTTGCAAAAAAGATCTATAAAATTCACAATAGAAAGAGAAGAAAATGGCCAATTACCTTATCTAGACATCAGGATCATCAGAAATAATGCACACAAAAAACTAACGTTCTGCATTTATAGGAAACCAACTCACACAGAAAATTATATTAAAAACAATAGCTACAATCCTACAAGACACAAGGATACAATTTTAAATACTTTACAAACAGGTTAGTACATATACCACTGGAGAAAGAGGAATACCAGAAAGAATACTAACACATTATCCACATAGCCACCATGAATGGATACCAGAGAACAGTAATAGATAAGAAGATTAAAAAGTTTGAAAGACAGAAATACATCCAACAAACGATTACTTTACTCAGACAACAAAAACAACAATCATATAGAAAGTGAGGCCTCTGAGAAAAATTACTGATCATTCATGCCCAATATAGAATGGGACGCTAAGGACCATAGTAGTTAAAGAGCATCCACACACACATGCACGCACGCACACACAAAATAGAAAGTTCACTTACCACCCTTGGACATATAAATTTCAAAGGATTTTAAAGAAATACATCACCCTGTCTCCATAGAATAACCACAATATACAGAAACTACTATGCAACAGAACAAAAGATCCTATCCCCAACAATAAATCAGCTGGTATATATCAAATAGTTTGTAAAGAGTGATCTGGCATACATAGGAAGAACCAAAAGAAATCTTGAAATAAGACTTCAGGCTGGTTCACAACCAATGAGAACGGTAACCAGAACGAGAACGGGAAAGTTGAAATACATGTATTCAAATGGGAGTGTTCACAACCGACGGGAAGCCTTCCCAGACCCCAGGAATGGGAAGAAGAGTTGCCCAACTTTTAACATTCTCGTTCCCGGGCACGGCATATTAGATCCCTATTGTGCATATTAGACTCTTCACTCTAGAGGTTATTGTAAGCGGCCGTGACATGAAGCAGCCACTAGTGCTCTCTATAGTCGCAAGCTGGAAACATGAAACTGGAAGGAATTAGTAGTAAATGTGCTTCCTAACCTCATCCCGACACCCGCAAATCTAATCAACGTTGGTTCCTCTGGTGAAGGGATCATTTGTAGTTTGTTTATATGCAACTCAAAACTGGCTATTACCTAAAAAACAATGGCAAAAGCTACAAAGAACAGTTAAAACCGGTGGAAATGAAAAAAGAAGAATAAACAATTTTAATATATGCCATTAAATAAAGGAATTAAAGTTTGGCATATGTAGAGGGATCAGAAATGTAATGGATATGCATTTAGATAATGTTTACTCTATCGAATTTTGACGTTGGCTTGGCTAAATTGGAAGTAGGTAAAAAAATGTCATTGGTCAGTTAAAAACAAATGAAATCCCAATGCGCAAAATCGACTTTCACTTTGTGATCGATATGCATTCCCGTTCTCGTTACCAGGCTGTTGTGAATCAAAATTTCTTGCTTCCCGTTCTCGCTTCCGTTCTGGTTACCGTTACCGGGTGGTTATGAACCAGCCTTTAAAGAGCATATAATTTCTGGTCTTCAAACTATGAAATCACTTCAAACATAAAACTCTTAAAACCGATCAACAGCAGCAATGAATTGGACATCTGGGAAAAAATACATATTGTCAAACACAGGAATCACCTTATGAATTTCGAACTGCCGCCACCCAGCAGCCTTTCGAGGTTCATCAACCCGGCACCAGAGAACACCACAAACCACACAGTAACCGGCAAAGTCAGTTGGAAACAAACTGACATTTGGAGCAAACCGTCTCCCGAAATGCGTTCAAAGTAAGAATATTTTAGTGTAACAATCTTCAAAATTAATTATAATGTTCCTTTAACATCCACTAATGAATGGTTACATGTGAATGTATGTCCTCATTTAAAGAATTACAACACATTCATCTCACATATAAGTCCTCTTATAATTTTTCACAAGATCAGATTTGCACTCCAATTTCAGGACATTTTCATAAGAATCTGAAAGAACAAAATATAAGAATAAAAGAAGAGCTATGATCAACTAAGTGCTGCCAATATTATAAGAAGAAATTTGAGTAAGTGGTACTATTTTGCCATTAGGTAGTAGTGCTCCTAATTAAAGGTAGGAATGAAATATTAAATTTCTTAGAAACTAATTAGTGTTCCAGCCTGGAAATTTAAAGGTGTTTTAAGTAAACTTGACATAACTATGTGGATTTTTTTAACAATTTTAAAATTGCAGCTTTTTGAAAAATTCAATTTTAAAATTTTCAGCCTGTGACCTTGCACTAGAGTTCAAGGTCATTAAATTATTGTTGCATAACATTCTTTGAATCCATTTCATTAGCTTCAAAATGAAACCTTTATGAACTTTGTATCTAATTATTACATAGCATGTTATTTAGAGATCACTGTTAACAAGTGAGGCAAACAATACTCAAATCTTCAAATATTAATTCGAATAACTGTATTGTTCAGAGATTTTTGAATTTCACAAAATTGCATAAAACAAGAAAAGTGTAAAATCTGCCAAGTTTCATAAACATCCAAGTTTGTACCTGTCTTGATTTCACATGAAATGACTCTCATCTCATTTGCCCAGAAAGAGCTTTAATAACTAAATTCAATACAACCATTTGATGGATTGAAATTGTTTAAATTAAGAAAAAGTCATTTTTGTTTGAAATAAATATCATCAAAGGAATATATTCCCTCAATGAGCTTACTTGAATCATGACACACTATTTCTTGAGACATTGGTGTTTTTTATGCTTGAAAATGATGTGAAGCAAAAGAAACTTTTTGTAAATCTTATTTTGCTTTTCCACTATAGTAGATTTGGTGCTATTAATACCACTGAATAAAAGAATATAATCAAGGTAATGCACTGATCACCCCTTCAGATGTTGACATATACCACTGGTTGAAAAGATCTCTTTTCTGAAATGCTAGTATTTTTAGCGCAGAATAAATCCCAAAATCTCCACATTCATTTAAGGTTGTATTACCAAAAATTGGATGTGATACATTCGAATGACTTTCTCTATCTTCTATGATTTATTAGTGGGTATACAATGATTCTTACTAAAGCTTACTTTTCTGTCTACTACATTTTAATCCAAATAATCCTTTACAGAAATACATTACACATTTTGTTAAAGAAAAGGCAACAGTATAATCAAATATTTAAAAACTGGATGCTATACGTTGGCCTTAAAATTACTGTTTCCATGCAATCGTGAGAAACAACTAAATGTTGAAAGGACTTTGACCAGAAAATGAACAATTTGAGCCTTTAATAGCAGATATGTCAGAAATGGCTTACATATGCCACAAAAAAATTCATTTAAAATAAATTGTGTGTTTTAAAGAGCTCTACATTTTTTGTGTAGTACGTTTTCATCTATCCCTTAACATTCACCAGTTATACAAGATTATACAAAAATTTCTTCTGAATGAACTAGAGTATTCACAGAAACTTCAAGATAAACATTTTGTTTTTGATGTAAATATCTTTAACATATGATATTTTAATAAAAATCGTTGCCATTTTTTAGAAAATCAAAGTTTTCGAAAAACTTTCCATGTAAAGGGCAGTCTGGGATGAGGTGATTTTCTTGAAAACCTTTGTGTTGCATCCTTGGAAGGTACTAAACCTAATTACCAAGTTTTGATACTTATCTGATCTTTCATTTTTGAGTTGTGCTGTTTTTTCTCTCTCTCTCACATGCATGCACATGCACACATGAACCGTTTTTGGATTCAGGAGGTCTTAAACCATGTATATCTGCTGAAATCTCAACATTGAATTTTTGGTTGGAATACAAACAATGCTTGCCCTAATTACTGCATTCTATATTTTCCATATAAACAATTGAGCTGCAACATGTAAGTTTCAGTGTATAAAGAAGGCTATGCGTAGACCTTCATGGCACATGAACAAGGTTTCTTGCTGCTATGTATGAAAGCCAGTTTGAAGGAGATGTATTATATTTTGATGTTGGGGAGCCGAACTTGAAGTAGTTGCAACCGCACATATAGTAAAAAGTTTCTGGTAGCCTTCGCCCTAAATGTACTTTCGGTGGCCTTTGCCCCAAGTTTAAAAAATATTCACTATGTAATTTGTACTGTTTCTTTAAATATTATATATTTAACTTTGCCTCGGCTGCGTTAGTATTTATACTTTTTAGAGACATGAATGTCTTAGCAGGGAGTGGTGCGACTCAAGAATGTAGGTTTACACAGATTATAATTTTACTTCACTCCTTTTTATTAATGCTTGTCACGATTTAAATAATACTTTACTGATATAGAGAGAGAGCTGTGAGATTTTTTTATTAATTACTTGCACTTTTTAACACGTAAACTATTTTCGTCTCACACTGAATACGTATTAAATTTCTAGAGGATGCATCTCGCATGCAGTTAGGAACACTGTCTACAAGCAACTGACTTCTGAATTTCTACAATTTGCCCTATTTCAGTTTGTGATTGGCTAATCCTACTCCAATAGAATACCTTCATTTAATTAAAGCTTTTTCTTGTTGTTGATTGGCTATTTATTAAACTGTCTCAAAAATTATATTATTGTTGCTCCAAGAATTACCAGTAGCATTTAAACTTTGTAATTCATTATTGCCTCAAGCATTGTTAGCAACTTTTGACCTATTTCTCACAGCTCCTACATTATTAAATTACGTAATACATTCACATTACATTATTAAACACGTATAAAATAATATAAATATATACAATGACTATAATATACACTTTTTATATATTGTTACATACACATATTGCTTTAAGGTGGGCTGTTATTGAATTTATATATTATGTAACTAGACTGAAATCATTTAAGTGTTAAAACTACTGCCTCACACACTACACTATTATTGTGTAATGAAGCCAGAAGAAGCAGTTGGCAAGAGCACCAACAATTCTGCTTTCTTTATTAGAAAACAGTTATGTGTTTGCTGTTGAAATAATATTAGCTTTGTTGTCTTTTGATAAGGATTCTTATGGAATAACCTTACATTTTCTTCCATTTTAATGATGCAGGAGGATATAGAAACTTCTAGATATGCTGCTAATTAGGGACAATTGTTATATGGTTTAATCTCCCTCGTAGATATTGGAATGACGATTCAAACCTTCTTGACATCCTAGAATAAGGGGTTGATAAACATAAAAACTAGAAGTGTTGAAATTACATAATGATGCCAAATTAAGCTTCTTGCTTTATCTGATTTACAAATTCATATTGCCAACAGACGTTTTACAACTGTGGAGTAATCTGTCAATGAAGCACAGTTATTGTTCTAAGTTGTTATGTTGTTAGTCCTGATTCAATAAATTCCCAACAGATGTTTTACAACTGTTTTCAGTTTCTGGTCTAGCATCCTTTAATCAATTATGTCTAATCAGATGAGTTATTAATTGTCTGGTAAATGTAGAGAAATATGAGTCTTATGAAGGAGGGAATAACTGAGGTACAAAATGGAGCGAATGAGGATTTTTGGCAGTCAGTGGTTTGTCTAAAGCACATACATGACTTTTAGCAAGGGAGTGGCCAGATTAATAAAAGCAAATACAATTAGATGGTTCCCTAATATTTTCAGATGTATTATTGTAATACTCTATCAGCAAAAACAGGTCAAGTATAGATCATGCACATTGATAAGTCTGAACAGAGGCTTCTATACTCGACACCAAGGAAGATAATATTTCTCAAAGCATGTCTACCGACACTTAAACTGATGTTAAAGGAATTAAATACATAACAGTCATTGTTATCACATTATATCTCTATTCAGGTTCCTGCATGTTGTAAGCAGCAGTAGTAGTAGTAGTTGTGATATTGAAGTTATTATCCGCTAACCTCAATAAAAACACAATGAGTGTCATTAGTACTGAAATATTAAACTTGTGAACACCGACATATTACTCTTGGTGAGCATTACATGCACATCTCATAATTTTATAAGATAATCAGCAAATATGGTAAAGAAAACTGAGATCTACTCTAATCCCCATTCTTGGTAACAGCAACTCGGATATCACAGGCATAATACAACATCTTTATACTGAGCTTTAAGGGCACTTAATATAGATTCGGGTTAAAAAATTCATTTTATGTTGTAATGGATCATAAGTGGCGTAAGGAAATTGTTTTTGGGGGGAGGGGGTATTTGGATCTTTAAAGGGCTATTATGGTCCAGAGATATTATAGTAATATGCAACAATATTGTGGCATGTGCACAGATAGTCTTGTTAAGACGCTCTCTGGATACCGAAGCATGGCAGTTTGTCTGTGAGTAGGGGCGATTCAGGGGAAACAGTGTCATTGGAAGGGATATGGCGTTACTGACGCCAACTTAGCGTGGCTTCTTGTATCATTCTGTGAGTAGGCTTCGGGTGAGTCAGACGGGCAACTGCCTAAGACATGGCGTCCTCGCCCGGCAGACACATGGGGTAAGAAATCTTTTTTATAATAAATCTACCAGCTATCCATTCTCTTGCAGTTTTAATTATGATAGTGTAGAGTTCCTTTCCTCTCCCTTCAGCCAGATATTATGTTGGTGTAATAATATTTTGTAATTTAACTTTAGCTGCGTCCTCGTCGTTGCCTCGCATGTAAAGTTCTTTGTTTGATTTAACGATCCTTCTCACAAGCGAGTTGCTCCCATCTGCATTTCTAAGTTAATATAAAGTGAGGCATACGACAATATACTCACCTTGTTGTTTTTTTGCCATTTCCCCATAGTTTTATTTTTTAAACTTCAGGTTCACTTTTCTCAAAATCCATT
Organism: Deroplatys truncata; assembly: GCA_030765065.1. NCBI lineage: Eukaryota > Metazoa > Arthropoda > Insecta > Mantodea > Mantidae > Deroplatys > Deroplatys truncata. The sequence goes on from CM060975.1 coordinate 14,512,862, forward strand.
TAACTCAGAAGTTTGACATTTTTTGTGGGTGTACAGAATGTTTAGCTGCATTTAGGGCGGTATGTACCAACCTAGAGTAACCTCTACTTTTGTAGTAAACTACTATTCAAGTAAACATTTAGCGACTTCCATGCGAGAGTAAACTACTTCCAAAGAATTTTATTCCTTTCAGATACTCCCATATTATATTACCGCAGAAGTAAATGTCAGAGAGCACCATCATGTAGTATGTTACTACGGAATTACACAGAGCACAATTATAGGTTAGAATTTGCTCTTGCAACCTGGATGGAGTAACTAACCTGTCAATTAAACTAGAATACCGTATCGTATTTGGAGGAAGATATTTTTGACGCGTTCATGGATTACTTAGATTAAATTGATGATCTTGATGAAGAAAACAGCAATTACTTAGGTTATATTGATGATCTTGACGAAAAAAAACAACAGGAATGTGATAGTGCTATGCGAGAATCATATGATACTTATACAGAGAGAGAGAGAGAGAGAGAGAGAGAGAGAGAGAGGGGGGGGGAAAGAAAGTTCAATGAATATTTTGGTATTAGGAAAGAATCTTATATACGCCTTTTGAACCTGCTTGGAGAACATTTCAACAAAACTCAGACACAAATTCAGCTCTATAAATCAAATTGCAATTATTGTTATGCATCCTATGAGTGTTTCATACCGGAATATTTCAGAAGCTTGAGCCCGCATTACGATGAATTTAACGTAATACACTGTATTACATGGAGAACTTAACGCGATGTAACTTAAACGTTTGGCAAAGTCAAACTTTTCCTTCCCGTTACATCAAGTTTGATTTCACATGGCAATTAGAACCAATCGTTACTAGCTCGAAGTAATAAAAGAACTATGAATTAAGAGTCATTCCCATTAAGTTAAGTGCATGCCAATTATACCTTTAGTTTACCAGCATTTTCATGTCACGTTACGTAAAGTTCATTGTAATCCCATATTACAAGCAATCTTATATATAAACGTTCACCACGCGTCTACTGGCCGTGTATTTCACTGCGTTGTTAGAGCGCTTTTGAGGTTAAGAGCAAGGTACTTACACATACACGAGTGTTAAGAAAATAAAAGGCAATTCTTCTTCACTTTCACAGATTCCCCACATTGTGTGTGGATTTGACTGCACGCATGTTACTATTTTGTACCCATCCGTAAATATGGTGAACTTTTCAGAAATCAGAAATGGTATTTCTCTATCAACACGCAAGTGATCTGCGATGCAAAATGAAGATTAGAAGCATTGTTTCTTCATACGTTTCCCATCGCTAGAATTATTAAACTCGTGAATCATGATTTTCAGCATCTTTATAATGCTTTATGGCTTTTTTGCATTACTTAGGTCTTCATTGAAATGTTAATAAAAGTAACCTTCCGTGAATCAGGAACCTAAGCTAATATATGTATAAAAAAAAACGTAACCCTAACCTCCCATAAATCAGAAACATAAAAAACTAATAAACATAAAATAAAAAGTAATTAGAAACGCATGTTGCGGATTGTTGGTGATATCTCACTGGCTTTGAAAACCAATGTAATGTAGGTTATCGCACGTTTTTTACACTCATACTGTTTAAATGCATTTTCTTTATTTCTACCAACAAACATCTATCACTTTCGCTGATGCTTCTTCCCTTTTCTTATCGCACATAACCTTATTCATGATTGCATCAAGTAAATCGCGCAAACAAAACAATACCTTTGGGAGTAATGAACTCTTACTTCCGTAGTCGTAACTAAAATAGTAAATTGCAATTGAGCTCTCCAATGTTACTTTTGGAGTAAATTGCTCCTGTAGTAACCTACTTCCATAGTGGGAACTTCTTTAGTAAACGTTACTTTCAAAGCAATTTACACCAACATGGTGCACGCCACCCTTAGTATGTTAAAGATTTTATCCTTAATTACATGATTTCTATGAAACAAAAATTATAAATATATATGAAAAAGATACACTTACAGTTATTTTGTTGTGAGTACTTTTTACTTTCTCTACTATGTATAGTAAGAAGGGGAAGTATTGTATTCCACCCAAAAATTCGATACCGAGATTTCACCAAAATTACATGTTTTGAGACCCCCTGAATCTAAAAAAAAACATTTTTGGAAACATGTCCGTGTGTGTGTCTGTCTGTGAACAGCATAACTCAGAAATGAACAGTCTGATAAACACCAAACTTGGTATTTAGGTTCAGTATCTTCCAGAGATGCGACACAAAGGTTTTCAAGAAAATCTCTCCACCCCAGATTACTCTTTACATGGAACATTTTTCGAAATTTTTAATTTTCTCAAAAATGGCTCTAACGATTTTGATTAAAATATCATATGTTCAAGATATTTTCATGACAAATGAAATGTATATCTTGAATTTTCTGGGAATGTCTCCAAAAGTATTCTTCATTGTGAACGGCTTTTGCATAACTGGTAAACCATAAGAGATAGAGCAAATTTTACTACAGAAAAAATGCTGATCGCATTAAAATACACAATTTATGTCACATACATTTTTTGTTGTTGAGTGAACCATTTTCGAGATATTACTTGTTATTCCCTTAAATTTTTCAATACTTATTTTCTCAAATGGGAATTCGTTATTCATTTTTTTGTCTTGTATATGCAAAGAGTATTAATCTGAGGCAAAGAGAATGGTGCTGCACATAGCAACCAGCTATTAAGAGACATGTATATACTTAAAGGCCACTTCAAATACAAAACAAGGGGAACATAGTAGGCCTTATGCGATAGTCAAATATTTTTAGAACTGGTCGTTATGTATAAAATGTAATTCTCTTTGCATGTCAAAAGATCATTTCTGGAAATGTTTATCTCGATTAATATGAAATAGATGGAGAATAAGAGTTTGTACAAGAGTAGAGAAAGTCATGTGAGTGTAACACATCAGATTTTTTTGGATTCAGGGGATCTCAAAACATGTATTTCCGGTGAAATCTCGGTACCGAATTTTTGGGTGGAATACAATACTTCCCCTACTTACTATACGTAGTAGAGAAAGTAAAAATGTTGTGAATGCACTTGAAATGTCAGAGTATGTGTATATTTACCATCCTGTGTTTGCTTCGTAACCAACATCTTCAGAAAGATTTATTAACAAATTGGCTGACTATCTGGTGCAATTTTTGTAGCGATCACATAGAAATGAGTATGAGTGATTCCGGTTAAGTGGGCTGACTGACCGCCTGGTCACTTCACAATACTTTGCTATCTAATCATTCAGGCCGTGGTCTACATATTAGACACTCTTATCACATGATACTATTACCCGTATATACTCCTTAGACAAAAAAGTAGGTAAAATTCTTTCCTTCAGTTTCATTTCAAATTGAGCTCTGAAGTGTCATTTGTCTGTTTCCTCAGAGAAGGAATTTAAATTCAGTCAATGAAAAACTAGATGTGTAGTAGTCACATGCATTTCTGTACACACTGCCAATCCAGAGATGTCTCTTATTAATTTTAACTAAAAATGGATTCTTTATTTTAGGTTAAACTCGTTGAATGGCTTATCTCCACTGCTTGATTCTCTTATTCTTCTTGTTTGTATTCTCTCATAAGCCTGTCGATTTATTCGGTCCTCAATTAAATACATCACTCCATCTTGTTCTTGATCTCCCTACATGGCGGTACCACCTAGATATATAATTTAATAACATTTTTGTACTCGTTTCTCCTTCATTGTTGATATATGCTGGTATCAGTTATTTTTATTCTCATTCATTTTCTTTATTTAAGTTCTGTTATCTGTTTCCGAAGTTGTTCAGTTCTTAAGGTAAATCCTGTTACTGTTCTTAGAAATCTCACTTCATGTTACCATTAGCTGCAAACCTACATTTGTTACTAAGCAGTCCATTGAAAAGGAAGAATGACACATAAGCAAATTTAACCTGGAGTAACTTAAAGGCTCGGAAATGGCTAACGCTACGAAGAAAGTTATTTGATATAAATTCTATTTTTAATCACTTCTATATTATTCATGTAATAAGCTTTGTTAATCTCTTGTGGTGTCCCAGTTATGCAAATTTCAGTAAAATAAACAGTACTTCACAAGCTATTAACATTAAATTCCTGCCTAACTGATAATGATTGAATAAAAATGGCTTGAGTTCACCTTTGTGACAATCAGAACATTGTTTATGCAAAACCTTTGGCTTGCATTGACTTAAGTTTCATATATTCGTATTCAGCTATGCTGTTCACGGACACGAGCATATGCATGAATTGGCAATTATTATTAGAGAAACCATTTGGGTAATTCACATAAGATTTTTCTAAGACGAATTCAAATTCAAGACTACTATTTGCTTTTGTAATAAGTTAAATGCGGTGCATAATCTCAGTTTTGAAATACAGTTATTAACTGTAAGTGTATTCGTGATTCGCAGATCGTTGAAGCCTACGTGTTCAGTGCAAGATAGCATTTGAGTTGAAGGCCATCCAACAGCGACATATCGGTTGTTCTAGTGATAACAGAAAAATGAGTAGAAGGGAGTCACCTTGTGGTTCTCAGCTACTTGCAGTTACATAAATACGAATGTTCTCTTTTCTTACTCAAGGGGCCCTTTTTCATTAAAGTGGATTCATTTTCATATGAAATGAAATATTTGCAATGCCTAGAGGGATCTAAAAAGTTCTGTGTACAAATACTAATCTATATAAATTCAAGGAACATATTCTCAGAAACAATGCATGCTAGATGTACAAATCGTAAATATACATTATTTTATTTCACTGGTATAGCTTCCTTTAACTTCTATGGTCATATCGGGAACTTTTATATGAGAAAGAAGTTTCTGATGGTGCTTTACTCTCATTTTCATCAATTACTACAATGACACACTCACATATTCATACTACCAGACTTTTATTCCATTGTAATAATGCAGCTTTTTAATATTAGCATACATTGTTTCAGTCGTGAAGCAGTTTAATTAAATCCCACTTCAATTTTTACTTTCTCTACTACGTATAGTAAGTAGGGGAAGTATTGTATTCCACCCAAAAATTCCATACCGAGGTTTCACCGGAAATATATGTTTTGAGATCCCTGAATCCAAAAAAAAAAAGCATTTTAGGAAACATGTCCGTGTGTGTGTCTGTGAACAGCATACCTCAGAAGCGAACATTCGGATAAACACCAAACTTGCTGTTTAGGTTCAGTATATTCCAGAGATGCGACACGAAGGTTTTCAAGAAAATCCCCCCACCCCAGATTACCCTTTACATGGAACATTTTTCAATTTTTTTTCCTCAAAAATGGCTCTAACGATTTTGATTAAAATATCATATATTTAAGATACTTTCATGACAAATAAAATGTAAATCTTGAGTTTTCTGGGAATGTCTCCAAAAGTATTCTTCATTGTGAATGACTTTTGAATAACTGGTAAACCATAAGAGATAGACAAAATTTTACTACACAAAAATATTGCTCGTTATTCCCTAAAATTTTCCAATATGGGAATTCATTATTCATTTTTATGTCCTGGTAATGCAAAGAGAATGGAATACTCCACATAGCAACCACCTCTTAAAATATTTCACTATCGCTTAAAGCCTACCATATTTCCCTTGCATCTACAAGAAAATTAGCAATAAGATTAATATCTCGATTAACATGAAGCATATGGAGAATAAGCGTTTGTAAAAGTAGTTTGTATAAGAGTAGAGAAAGTCCTGTGAGTGTAACACATCAGATTTTTAAATTAAATTAATCCCTCAAATGGACAAAAACTTAACTAGCTATCTTAAGCTAATTATAAAAACTCATAAAAAATTGGAGGTTCTGATCTATATTTTCAGAGAAAGGTGTACCTATAAGTGAAACTAAAATTTCTTATATAAATTGTTTTACCATATTTAAATATTTTTATAATTAAAAGATTAAAGCTAGCTAAAAAAACCTTGATATCAATATACTCAGAAAATCTTCTTTAATGAGCAGTAAAATGTTCATTGATCTAGATGGTGTGATTCTAGAGAAAACTGACTTTCCTTCACTTGCAAAAAAAGTGTAAAAATACCCTGTGATCTGTACCAAGTGTTCTTAATCTAATCACTTATAAGGTTTGTAAGCATTAGGGGATATTAAATGATGAAATCAAGTTACAAAGTCAAGCTATAGTATTCTGTATTGTGAGGTCTTACCCATATGAATCTGCTGATTCCAAGTCCTCGTCTGCCTTCACATCCTGTAACAAGGTAACTCTTGTTTTATTTTTGAAAAAATTATTTGGATAATTATGCAGTATTAATCTAATTCTTCTCCAGTATGCAGAATAAAGTATTCCTTTGTTACAAGAAATGTTAAGCATATCAGAGGTTCTCTTAGAAAAGTTGTTACAAACATGAACAGAAATAATAATATTTAAAATGCTGACATTTATATTGTAAGTTAGTTGAGTTGGGCAGTCAATTAAATGATGTATACCTGTGGAACAAAACATGAGTGATGTCTTGAGCAGTCCTACATGACACACCATATGTAATACAGTTGTGTAGCCGCTGCAGAGAGTTGTTATTTCTTCCATGTGTCTGCTCTGTGCCAAACCGTACAGTATTTCTGTAGTTAGGACCACAAGTTCACTTCTAGCACATAGCAAACACTTCTTCTTCTGTTAATAATGTTTAATAAACACATAGTGGCCTCTATTTTCGATATACTCCATCTGGTAAAGTTCCCAATAAAATAGTTATTACGATGCAAAATATGTGGCGATCAGGGTGTGTTGTGGCAGCTTGACAATACACGTAATATTTGAGAATATTCTGGTCCCTCTGTGAATTGTTGAATTAGTACAGGATTCTGGGCATGTTGTAGCTTCTCGTTCATGTTACTACAGGGGCTTAATTTCATCTATAACCTGAAAATGAGGTGCTCTGGGTTCATACACCCGATATTAATTTTATTTATTTTTAATGTGTTTTAGAAGATAATGTTTATTTGCATTTATTTCTTTAATTATTTAAGAAGACTATTTTAGTGTAATTATGTTTTTGTGTGCACAGAACTGCCTAAAACTTAAAATGCTAAAGCTATATTAATGCAATATTATGTTCTACACATCCAGTCATAAAATTAACAATATGAAAAATAACAATAACTAGTGCAAGATTTGAACTGAGGAGCTTATGAGGGCAAGCAGTACCTTCATAACCTCTCAGCCCCAGAAACGTTTTCACGTGTTCTGTTTTCAGTAGTTTATAAGCGTCACCACTAAGAAACAACTTTATAAGGTGACGATTCTGCCCACAGGGCAGAGACAAAATTAAATTAAATGTTGTTTATGGACGCTCTTTAACTGTTGTAGTCCTTAGCGTCCCATTCTATATTGGGCGTGAAAGACCGGTAATTTTGCTCAGAGGCCCCTTTATCCAGATGTAGGTTCTTTTACGTGCCATAAATCTACGGCAAGGTGCCACCGGCTTTACTTCCCATGCTAAGGATTTTTATGCCCCCCCCCAAAAAATCCATTGCCCTCCTCCGGGTTTGAACCCGTGACCTCAGGAACTAGAGGCTAGCATGGTAGCCACTACACCACAGTGACCATTCTACAGTTCATGCATGCGCGTTGTGAGCACAGCTGTTGCAAAGGCACCCTCTGCTCACCACTTCGAATCTGGGGATCAATAATTTTTTTCTCAACGAGTGTACATAACGAGAAAGTAAATGGTTTGAAATAAACAGAACTAATATAACAAAGTTCTTTACATGTGGTTCCCAAGGTTCAAACATAATCTCAGAAAATAATGAAATAAGTATTGAAAATGCTAAGCTGCATTAAAAAAAACTGAGCTTTGTTTATGACACTCTTTAACTATGATGCTCTTAGCGTCCCATTCTATATTGGGTGTGAAAGACCAGTAATTTTGCTCAGAGCCCTCTTTACCAGGCTTGAGGTTCTTTTACATGCCGTAATATACAACAGAGACCACCAACTTTACTTCTTTTTCAAAGGAAGTCATGCTAAGGATTTTTGAACTCGCAACCTTGGGAACTAGAAGCTAGCATGGTACCCCTAGACCATGAAGGATGACACTAATGTGGATGGATCGCCCATAGATAATCGCTTAAACTGGAAATCACACATTACATTATTTATTTAACACTAGAACTGCCGGAGCTACTTAAAACTGCTGATTTGATCACTGCTTTTAACATATACTACTACTACCAACTCTTGTAATAAAACATGTGCATTGTTATCATCATTACAAATATGTTTATATTGCAAATTTAATTCTTTCACTGCTTTAAGAATGGTTCAAGTACAAATTCTGACTCCATAACATTCAATGCATTGTTAATAATATGTCCATTCACATTCATTAATTAGTAATGAAATGCAGGAACTGATGCAATAAAAGATACTGTACAAGATATTTGAATTATTAATGTATAATCATACAAAAATATAGGGTTTTTACGAACTAAAATTGAGCTTTATTTATGGGTGGTCTTTAACAACTGTGGTCGTTAGTGTTCCGTGAAAGACTAGTAATTTTGCTGAGAGGCCTCCTTATCAGGCTTTAGGTTCCTTTATCAGACTTTACTTCCCTTCGGAAGGAAGCCACACTAAGGGTTTTACGCCCGAAAAAGCTGATTGCCCTCCGCTGGGAATGAATCTTCTTCTTCTTCTTCCTCTGTTCTTGTTTGATTTCTAGATTGCATATGTTCTGTGCATAGTTATGCAAGTTTGAGAATGAAACTTCAAACTATCCACCGTCCAGTCACAGACTTGAGTATAGTCCATGAGTTGTAGCAGTCAGATCAAGGAGATTATGAAAAACATGTATTGGCCAACGACGTGTATCAAAATGAACTGAATATAACCTTGACATTTCATCTAAGACATCAACAAGTTTTGTATCACTGTAGAAGTGAAAATCTTTTAGTATTATTGTATTTCAACCTCCGAGTGCATAGAACTGTACAGAAGAACATTTTTGTTTAGATTAACTTAGTACACAGTCAATGTGGTATCTTCATTCTTCAAGTCATGATGATTATTATTATTATTTGTGTTTAAGGGCGCTCAACTGCTCTGTCATTAGCACCCTTGTAAAAGGGATTATGGCAAAGCCAGAGATAAACATGAACATATAAAACTAAATTGATAAGTAGGAAACTCCTTGTATTAACATGTCTATTTGGAAATTTACCTTTGACACAAAATTGAAAATCCTATCATCTGCTAAGACTGTCCGGCAGTTGCAGAGGGTCCCAATGATGTGCTAGAGCAACAATGACGGACCGACAGACCTTCACTACAAAGTGGACAAGTAAGAACACGTTCACCCTTAAGAAGACAACTGTGCGTAAAATTGTAGTGGCCAACCAATACGCAACCGAACCAAAATTACCTCCTCACGATGAGCTACACGAGAGGAAGTTATCCAGTTTATAGGAGTGGCTTCACTACTCTAAGCTCATTTCCTCAGAGAGGTAATGACTCCTCGTACCAGCACTGCTCTCCACACAACAAGCCTAAAGTCTTCCAGTGTTACCCGAGGTATTGTAACACTGGGTTCTGTGGTTGCTGCCTTAGCTGCCAAATCAGCAAATTCATTTCCAGGCAAGCCAATGTGGCCAGGTATCCAAGCGCACTCCACATTAACATCAGAAGCATATAAAACATGGAGGGCATCCTGGATTCACTGAACAATGGGGTGGTAGTTGTAGAGCTCACGAAGGCTCTGAAGTGCAAAGGGAATTACTCAAAATGGGACAATCCCCAATTTTCAACAGCGCACATACAAAATGGCTCAGTATACGGTATACAGCTCTGCACTATAAATGGATGTGCTATCATGAAAACCGAATTTATAGAGTTCGGTTCCATGAACATAAGCACATCCAACACCATGGTGCACTTAGATCCACCAGTCTAAATCAAAATTCGGTCACTGTAATCAGACAGAAATTCTAAAAAACAGGCGCGAAAACTAAATGTAGGTATACCACCATCCCAAGATCTACGTGATGATGATGAGATGGGGTTAAGGGCGCTTAACATCCAAAAACTAAAATACGGGACAAAATCGCACAGTCAAAAACACTAAAAAACAAGCACACAAATTCTAAAAACACCACACTAAAGCATGGTAAACAAAACAATGAAAGAGTAAATGACCTGTCAAGAACAGTAGAATGCAAGGGACATGAGTGCCGTATGTCCACCGGGGAGAAGAGTCCCCTTAAAATAGACAATATAAAATCACACAGCTAAAAGATGCTCAGCGCATCAAATGCGTCGGCTAAAACCAATGTCACTGATAAAACGTAAAAGACATTTTACAGCATGCGCGTTGTCTGCCAAAACGTTGGCTATGGCAACAGGCAGACACACACAAATGCGCAATGTGATGCACCGTTAAGGGCACATCACACTGTTCACAGTGGTGCATTGTCACCACTGAGCAGGTATCTATGACTAAAAAGGCAATATCCCATTCATAAACGAGCTAAAATTAGCTCTTCCGGACGAGAAGAGGTACTCCGGATCAATGGGAGAGGTTTAACCTCCCGCAACTTGTTCCCGTCCACTCATCGCGCCAAAGTGAGAGGATGCGGTGTCATAAAAGAATCGCAGGAGGGAACAACATCTGGGTGATAAAAGCGGCGTCGGCAGACTCCTTCCCTGAGATGCTGATGCCAGAGGCACCAAGCGAGTGGAGCAGGTCATGTGTGCGCTGTACGAGGGGGTGGTAATTGTACAGCGCGTTAATACTCTGAAGGGCACTCAAGAGAGTCTGTACAAACAACAATTTGCCGAAAGTCGTGCCGCTGAATGTATAAAACGGATTGATACGTACTAAAACGTTCGGCGGTAAAAATCGAGCATTGCCACGGTAAACGGAAGGTAAAACTATGTCGACCAAAAATAAAGGCACACCCTACTCCAACATCAGTCTTAGACCCATCAGTATATAAAAAATGACATTCCCCGAATTGCGCCTGAAGCTCTAAAAAGGCGGATCTAAGGACTGAAGAAGGGGTCTCATTCTTCGGTATCGACGTTAACCCAAGGTGACAGTGGGCCTCAACGCGCAACCAAGGAGGAAAACGTGTTTCCCCCCTGGGAAGGGCCGGCGCTGGCGTAACGTCCAAATGCCGAAGAAGTTGTCGAAATCGAACCCCTGGAGGGAGCAATGCAGAGGAGCTAACTAAATATTGCCGATCAAGCGAATCCTCGAAAAATAACTCGAAGGACGGGTGGTCAGGCAAGCTTGAGAGTCGACAGGCATAGCTGCACAAAGTATCTCACGCCGGAAGGACAGCGGAGGCTCTGCACCTTCAGCATACAGACTGGGTACAGGGCTGGTTGGAAAGGCCCCCGTAGCGACTCTTATTCCACGATGGTGAATGTCATTAAGGCGACGTAACACAGATGGACGCGCCGATGAATAGACAATGCACCCGTAATCAAGGTTGGATTGGACCAAAGAGCAATAAAGACGCAGGAGGATGGTCCGATCAGCTCCCCAGGATGTGCCACTTAAAACGCGTAAAAGATTAAGAGAACGCTCACACTTAGCTTTTAAAAAAGAAATGTGCGAAGTCCAGCTCAGCTTTCGATCAAAGATCAACCCCAAAAAATTCATTTCGTCTGCTAATGGAAGTATCTCCGGCCCAAGAAGGAGAAAGGGCGGAGGGAAAGCCTTCCGGCGCAAGAAATTGATACAGACGGATTTCTCTGCGGATAAATTAAAGCCATTGGCGTTACTCCAGGCGTAGAGACGGTCGATAGAGCTCTGGAGATGGCGTTCGAGCAGACAGGTCCCCGTAAACTGCAATAAATAGCAAAATCGTCAACGAAAAGGGACGATGGAATACTAGGTGGAAGACGCTCAACAATGGGGTTCATAACAATCGCAAAAAGTGTGACACTGCGGTACACTGTTCTCTTGAATAAAACTACTAGATAAAACCGAGCCCACACGTACAAGAAAGACGCGATCCGTCATAAACTCCCGAAGAATTATGGGAAGACGACCGCGCATATTCCATGCATGGTGTGTACGTAAAATGCCGCTCCTTCAGCAAGTGTCATAAGCCTTCTCCAGGTCAAAAAACATAGCCACTGTTTGACACTTTCTCAGAAATCCATTCATAATATGCGTCGACAGAAACCAGATGGTCGACGGTAGAGAGATGGCGACGAAATCCGCACTGAGCGTTCGCTAGAAGTTTCTGAGACTCAAGCCACCATGTCAACCGCCCGTATCATGAGCTGCATCACCTTGCAAATGCAACTAGTGAGGGAGATAGGGCGGTAGCTGGAAGGTAGTTGGCGATCCTTCCCAGGCTTAAGTACAGGGACAATGGTGGCTTCGCGCCAAACGGAAGGAAAAAGCCGTCTTGCCAAATACGGTTATAGACCTGTAAGAGAAAGAGTTTACTGTCGGCTGAAAGGTTCTTTAACATCAGGACATGAATGCCATCCGGCCCAGGAGCGGAGTGCCTAGAGCAATGAAGAGCGTGCTCCAGCTCCCTCATTGTAAAAGTTTATTATAACAGTCCTGATTAGGAGACCGAAAACTATAAGTCTCGGAATTCAGCCGGTCTTTAAAAGTGCGAAAGCCGGCGGAATAATGGGCAGAACTGGAAACCGCCTCAAAGGCAGCACCCAGAGTGTTAGCAATGGCAGCCGGATCCACTATGGTGACATTGGAAACCTGAAGGTCAGACACAGTACAATGCGACACTTTACCGGAGAAGCGACGAAGTTTATCCCAAACAAAAGAAGGCGTGAAGCGATTAAAAGACTCGACAAAACCAGTCCAGGACGCCTTCTTGCTATCCTGAATAATGCGACGAGCCCTGGGGCGCGATTGTTTAAAAGTAACCAAATTATCAAGTGTAGGGTGTCGCTGAAACACCCTAAGCGCAGTTATACGGGCACGAACGGCGTCCCGACAGTCCTCGTTTCACCACGGAACAGGAATACGCCGAGGGTGAGAGCACGAACGGGGAATTGTGCGTTCGGCGGCAGATAGCATCGTAGAGGTAAGGTGCTGCACCATTTGGTTCACGTCAGTGAAGGGCTGGTCCTGAAAACACACGAGGCTGGAATACAATCTCCAGTCGGCTTTTCTGAATATCCAGGTAGGTACTCTGGAATGCTGGACGTGGTGAGACAGAAGAGAAACGATGCAGGAGTAATAGTCGATGGAGTAGGTGTCAGCTACGACGACGTTCCACTGCAGACGACAAGCAAGCTGGACTGAGCAAACGGCAAGGCCCAAGTGAGAGAATGTACCAGAAGAATCAGAAAGAAAAGTAGGCTCACCTGTATTGAGGATGGAGAGGTTAAAGTGATCAAAAATGTCGGAAAGAAGAGTTCCCCTCGCGCAAGCCCTTGGCGAACCACACAAGGGGTGATGGGCATTAAAATTCCCAACAGGAGAAATGGTGTTGGGAGAGCGGACAGGAGAGCTCGAATGTCCGCGGGAGTGAGGGGAGACGATGGAGGTGAATAGACGGAGCAAAGAGAGAAGAAAAAGGGTAATTGAATTCTAACGGCAACAGCTTGCAAGTCGGACGTAAGTGTGAGAGGCTGAAAACGAACGTCGTGACGCACTAATAGCATGGCACCTCCATGAGCAGGAGTACCCTCATCTGGTGCAAGATCGTAGCGAACCGAAGTATACCCTCGGAGATCAAAAGGATCGTGAGGGCGAAGCTTAGTCTCCTGCAAAAGCACGACCATAGGTGAATGGGAACGAAATAACAGTTGCAGTTCCCTTCTATGCGATCGTACACCACGTAAATTCCAGATAGACATGAATAAAAGGGATAAACTGTCTACCTAGAAGGGCGGCTCAAAATAACCTTTTGCTTAACCTTACGGCTTGGGCTTTTTGTATGAAGTTGGCCAGACTCCATAGCCCCCTCGAAGGGAGGGCCAAGGCGCTCAGTGCCATAGACCGATTCAAGCGCCGAGAATCGGTTCTGGGTGGCAATGGGTGAAGGGGGCCGCTGAGCGCGACCTCCTAGGAGGACAAGGTGAACTTTTCTTACCGCGCGCATGCGGAGGGTCTTTCAGAAAATCTTCCCGACGAAGTTTCTGCTTTGATTTCTTCTCAGTGCCTTGCGACTTCATAACCTTAGGACCAGCTTTAGATGACTTTATAACTGTGGCAGATGGATGGCCGGATAGTAGTGGCGGTCAATGCAGTCATGGTCCAGGTCTGTGTTTCGGCATCCTTCCGGTGTACTGGCGAGGCAACAACAGAGCTGAACGTACCCGATCGCAGGAGCGAAGGTTGCCGGCATGGAAGTGCCTCCGGGCTTCAGCGAAGGAGAGTTTCTCCTTTACCCGGATCTCCTGGATCGCCTTCTCGTCCAAGTACTGCGGATAGTTGGCAAATGACGCAGAATGAGACCCTTTGCAATTACCGCGGACGGGGGCTGTTGAACCTTCGTGTGAGGACTGGCTACATGATGCACAGATGGTAACGGCACTCTTGCATGAGACTTGCGTATGCCCAAAATGTTGGCATTTAAAACAACGCAGAGGTCTAGGAATATAAGGCCTCACCGCAATACGTTCGTACCCTGCTGAAATGCTCGTGGGCAGATCGACGCTATCAAAAGTTATAAACAGGGTACGAGTGGGCACTAATACTCCGTCGCGTTTGGCCTGCACTCGAACTGCTGTCACTTTTTGATCTGAAAGATAGTATACGAGTTCATCGTCTGACATACCATCAAGGCTATGGGTGGTAACAACGCCTCGACAGGAATTCAAGGTGCGGTGCTTCTCAACACGGATGGGATAACCGTGGAGAAGCGTAGCGCACAACAAGGTCTTACTTTGCTGATCGGCCTTTGTTTGCACTAATAAGGAACCATTCCGTAGACGAGTGCAGGACTGAACTACACCAGCAATAGCATCAGTGCCCTTCTGGATAATAAAAGAGTTCACCTTCTCAAAACTTTGTCCTTATTCTGTTCGTGAAGTAACCAAGTAACAACCAGATGTCGGTGGTGCTACTTCTGTTACAAAGACTCTTCTGCGCTTGTTGTTAATAATGGAGAAAGAAATCCTCCACCATTGCAACCGTCTCCGACCTCCCGGGCGTTACCCCGGTTTGGGTGAGTGGCCTATCCATACCAGTTTCACCTCCCAGAACATAGACAGAGGGACCCAATGGCCATCAGCAGCTCATGCAATGCCTCCCCCCCGCGGGACTGTAGTTGAACAGCGGATACGAACACACACCCTACTTGACGACCCCGGGTGGTGGGGATGACGGCATTACCCACTCACCCAGCTGCGCACCCAGTACGCGGGTATCCGTCAGGCTGTGTCCACGGAGGATTAAAATAAATAGAAGGGTAAAATAAACCAAAAATTGTGTGGGCGTTTCGCACGCAAGGTAGGCCGGCGAAAAAGGAAAATAGATGTGTGAATGAATGGAAGTGGTGCGAAATGTGCGTAAATACTCTAGAGAATAAAGAAACGATGGCGAGGGCGTCATGGAATGAAACGCACAGAACGCACGAGAGCCTACCTTGAGTCCCCCGGTCACGAGGACGAACCCACCTCGACCGGACGAGGGTGGACGGATGATGATGGCGATGAGTGGCTCGGGCACCCCGGGTACGACAACACCCGTACTCTCATAAGGTGAGGGGGGGAAGATCTACGTGAGAGGTCACACGTAACCAAGGGGGAAACATCCTCTCCGCCTTAGCAAACATGCTAGACATTTCAATGTCGTGCTTTCTAACAAGCTCCTGAAAAGAATAACTTCAGGCCTTGGATTAACGGAGCTATTCCTATAGCGCTCGTCCAGCGCAGTGTGAAAAAAAGTGAACGTTGGATGTTTTTACATACATTCAAGCACATTGCCATAATTTCCTAAGAGGACATGACACCGATATCGCAGAGGAGGTTCTGCCGATTCAGCGTAGATTATAACTGGGCTAGTGGGAAAAGCACCAATAGCCACTCGAATGCCCCGATTATGGACTGTCTATTCTCCTCACCACAGATATTCTTGCTCAGGAATAAATGATACACCCATCAGATTAGTGTGCGATACAGTCTCTACTGCTCTCCAATACTTGCAAGATATTCAGAGAACGGGCACATCACACTTTCAACTTGCTATATGCAGTGACCAGCTAAGTTTCATATCAAAGGTCAACCTTAGGAATGTTGACGAATCTGCGACTGGTAGTAAATCTGGAGCAAAGGTGGTATATGTCTCCTACGGCGCCAGAAGTTCATGCAGATTGACCTTCAATTGAGAAACGAAAACTCCATTCTTGAAGATTATTAAAATATTTGTGCATATGTCGAGAAGTACAATAAACGGCAAAGTTGTCTACAAATAAGCATATGACGATACTGCTGGAGAAACACATTTCCAGATAAAGTTAATTGCTATAGCAAACAGTGTAATGCTTAGTACCAATCCCTGGGGTAGGTACTCTGTTCTCCTGAACAAAAATATTTAAAAAAAAAACAGTGCCGACCCTTACTCGGAAAACACAGTCCTTAATAAACAGTGGTAAGCGACCGAGTATGTTCCAGGCATGTAGGGTTTGACAATTGTTCATGATCTTTGTCGATAATTACAGTGAGAACTGAGAGAGAGTACAATTGAAAAACTGGACAAAGCCAGTTATGTACTACATGTTGTATATCTATAGTGTTGGCTTAAAGTTTCTCTTACATCATATTGTTTATGGCATATTCAAGAGGAAATAAAATAAAAAAACAAAAACATGATTTTGAACATGACTTGGTTTCAACACGTTCAATATTCTGGATAATTGCTCATTATGGGGTTCGTTGAAATGACATACTCTCTCTCTCTCTGTCTCTCTTAAAGTACATTGCCGAATACTTTGTTTTTATCAATATTTTGGTGGTCAAAGTGAGTATTTACTTTTTGGCATTGGGTTTTACAGTTAAATCCTGAGGGTTGTTCTGTTTAAAACACAAGCAATTTTTAACAAAATTAGGAATCTTCTGCCAAGTAAATCTAGCAATAATGTAACTGGCATTAAGAATCAAATCAGTACTTATTATTACCTGCTACAGATCAAAGTATTATAATACATGAGCTTTGAAGACAGGAATCAACTATCAATCTGCATAACGGGCATTTTAAAGTGTTAGCTGTAACTTATTATGGTCAACTTACCTTCTTTTCATTCAGTGTTTGATTGGCATTCTGTTTCTATTGATAATCTTTCAACACACACTTCACCATTCTCATTGTACGTGATAAACTCTTTCTTTATCTTATCTTCAAGATCTGAAGAAAAACACTTCTCCTCTTTCTGAAAACGTGTATCAGAAACTAAAGCCCACTCTTTTGATTCTGTATTATTATCCAATTCAAAATCACTACAAGTAACAGTGTCATTCTTAAATTTATTTCCAAAATCTGCGGAAAAACACACAGTCTCATCTGGTAAGACTGGTTCCAAAATATCAATTTCTTCTTTGATATTTATTTTATGGTCCATTTTAAAGTCATATTGACTTGTGGTAGCATCGCATTCAAATATTCTTTCAGGACTGGAGGATGAAAAGTCTTTGTCAATTGATATCTCTTCTTCTAGAAGATTGATTTGTTCTTTAACTTTTGTTTTGCTATCCATTTCACAGCCTGTAGAAAAATCAAAGCTATCAAGACTGACTTTACGTAAAGAACACTGCTGTATGAACATAAGAGCTATTAAGTTGACAATGATGAGGAAGGATGAATCAATAACTGAAGATTATAAATGTTCAAATGTTCTAAGTGACAAAACTAGAATTTCTACTTTGAAATCTGATTGAAGCAGCAATTCTCCTCTAAAGTGTGCTACACTATTAAAACTGCAGTTTATATTAATTTCCAATAGAGGTCAGTAGCATTAACTATAATGAGAAAGCATAGATTCGGGTAACCAAGTTTATTACAGCTTCGACTCTGCAGTTCAAATCCTGCATGAACTCCCTTCCTAATTGAGGTTTTGTCCAGCTCTGGAGTCAGGAGGGTGATTTGTTCAGATATTCCTCAGGCCTCATAAATGGTGGTACCTATAAAAATTGTATCATATCATCAGTGTCTACTGCCAGGTGTTAATATCTGCAATTAACGATTGCAACCATGTAAATGGGAACATTGACAGTAATTCCACTAACCATTTTCTATTGACACTTCACTGATATAAACATACCACTGTCCATGGTCTAGTCTCTAGGTCATGGGTTCAAACTGGGTGGAGGGTGGTGTATTTTTTAGGGTGTAAAAATTCTTAGAATGGCTTCCTTTGGAAAGGAAACAAAGCCAGTAGTCCCGTGTCATAGATTTACGGCATGTAAAAGAAACTCAAGCCTGATAAAGAGGCCTCTAAGCTAAATTTCCAGTATTTTGTGCCCACTATAGAATGGGATGATAAGAACCTTAGCAGTTAGAGTATCCATAAATAAAACCCAAACAGTATACAAACTGGTTTGTTAAAATTTCATTTATATTATAACCTTTTTTTTTTTTTTTTTTTTTTTTTACAGTTTTTGATCTGAAAACACTTAATACCATCCACTGGGCAGAAGACATGATGCTGTGCATGCTCAAATAAAGATTTGCCGAAGTTCTGAACACGTATGCTCTTATAATACTGGGCAACAAAAATGTGAAGGAAAGAAATGAAGCCAGTTCTGAAATCCTACAGATTAGTTGGTCATTCTGTGTAAGAAAGACTCACTGATCCAATATATTATCACATGATTGATACTATATGCTCACAACCTGACAATTGGTTCAAGGGCGTTCAGTTAGAAGTACACACAAACAGGATAATTCAACCCTTCTTTTTGGCTTCTTCCACCGATGGTGAACCAGAAAAGGAAGCTGGAAATTTTGGGTAAACCTTTTTTGACAGCACAAATATGAATTACTTACAACTAACATTAAGATATCACCTCCTCAGTGAAGCAAATACTTGTAGCCCACCAACCATCCCTTATACACCAAATAGGTCAACAAAGTACTGCACATGCACAGAGGAAACTGCCAACCTAACTAGTTCTTTTTTTAACACACCCATTATGTATGCATCATCAGTAAACTGAAGATTAAGGTGAGCAGCTAAATGTTGCTGTCATCTCATTTACAGTTCAATTTCTGATATCATACCCATTTCCTAAAAACACTAACTTAGTCCTAATCGGGTAAATCTCAAAACCAGAAGAGCCTGTCGCTCGCTACAACCTCACAGCCTGCGCTTGCCTCTTACTCATTTTCATCTCATCGTGTTTTCCCTCAAACGTTGGCGGTTCTTGAGGATCAGCTGCATACACAAAAAGTGCCAACTAATGGCCAAAGTGTGAACTTAATCATTTAAATCGACTAGGAACAAGGTGAAGTAGTATGTTGCTTACGTAAATAATTTTACGTAATTTATTTATTAAGCTTCATGCATTGGAAGCTAACTTGAAGAAGTATTCTTCTTAGAGTTACTTTGTTTAAGAAGTTTGCAACATGCTTTGGGCGTCAGTTTGAAGTTGTTGATTACGTAATAGTTACTGTTGTTACGCAATATGCTGCTACGTATGAGAAGCTGATTTTGAGATGTAATTCTGTTGTTATACTCCAAGTTTTACACTATAATATTTAACTTTGTTATTAAAACTGCTTCTATATATTATTTATGTTTAAATTTGCCTTGGCTGCGTCAGTAATGTTCATAGAGTCATGTATCTCTTAGGCAAGGTGCAGTACGACAATAATTGTAGACATACACAGAATTTAAGTTTTTAAATTCACTTCTTTTATTAATGCTTGCACATTTTAATAAAGCACTACACTTTTTAAGAGCTGTGAGATTCTTTAATACTTTCACTTAGCTAACACATAGACATATTTTACGATTCACACGTAATATTTCTGCAGAGAACACATCTTCCACCTGGTCACTACCAAGGTCTGCCAGGAACTGAGCATAATTCTCAACCTGTAAGCTTCGGTATTTCAAGTCTCTGATTGGCTAATTCTAGTCCAATAGAATACCTGCATTTTACTTAAAGCTTTTCTTTGCTATTGATTGGCTAATTTTAAAGTGTTACTGAATTTACATCATCATTGCTGTAATCATGATTAGCAACATTCAAACTCTCTAACTCATTACCACCTCATTGTTACCCACTTAAAGCTTATTATTCTCACAGCTCTTGCATTATTGAAGTATGTAACGTATTCACATAACATTATTGAGCGTGTTTTACAATAAAAATAAGCATTTGCAATGACTGTTACATACAATTTAAATAATTATTACATACATATTGTTTCAAGGCGGGCTATTATTGAATTTACTTATTATAAAAAATACAATTCAAATTATTCAGGTATTTAAATATTGCCTCAAAGGTCTGCATTTTGCTATTTTAGTTATGTAAGACCCCAAGTCCAAATAACACCTGTTCTGATCTTGATCTTACTGTAATGATAAGAGAGTGCCTAACATTTTAAGCAAACACAAAACAAATCAAACCATTCATATCTGATGATTTGATACCATTGTTCTTCAAATTTGTAAAACAAGGTATAAAGTATGACCTAATATGATTAAATTTCATTTATAATTTAATACCTTTATAAATGAAATATAAAACTCCTGAATTCATGTTTTGCAATCACAGTTAGGGGCTCCAATTGTAACTTTCTGCACCAAGACTCGGAGAAAATGGTATACCACTGTTTGCCGTGTGTTAAAACTGAGTGTGCATTAAAGTGCTCTGCTACATTTGAAAGTTATTCTCCTAACAAATTAAAAGATTGTTTTATACACAATAGAACACTCAGGACAATTTTATTTAACATAATGCCTAAAACGGATACCAAAGTTACTATCAAGGTAAATTTTAAAAATTCTAAAATAATGTTTCATCAGGGGTGGCTTGGGGCTCTGAACTTTGGTGGAACCTGCAATTTCAGTTTGTTAAAGTAATAAACAATGTGGGTTTATAAATGTTGGTTATTAACAGTTACAAATGTCATCAGCATGTTCATTATAAATGTATCAGTGCTATTATCATGAGCCATGTTTTTGGGGAAGTCATGAAATGCTCCAAATCATTCACATTCATGCCTCTTCAGCACCAAATAAAACTCAAGGAAAGCAAAATAGTGCAATTTTAACACAACATCCACTGATATTCTCATACACATTGCTGTTAAAATACCCGTTAGAACAACCTATTTTTTGTTTTAACAGCTGTTTTAATTTCGGTGTGAGCCAACCAAGACGTTTAATTCCCGTTTCCTTTCAAGTTTAGTGTTGAAACCTGTGGTGCTAAGAGAGACTGAATTCGCTGTTTCTCCATATAGCTCAGTTTACCTTGATTCACCAAGTGAAACACAGTACAGTCACGTGCAACATGACATTCAGTATATGGATGACTGGAAGTGAGGCAAACATTTACAATGAATGATTTATTGTCTTCTTTGAACTTACATGCAGTTTATAAAATGGAGTTCTTTGTTATTTCTCTTCCCCTTATATTTAACATTCTATTGTGTATATATATTGGGGAAGTATAATTTTCCACTATTTACTTTTTTGTCTTGTTACACTTTTTCTGTATCTTTTCCAATTTATTTCATGTTTGTTTTAATCACTTTAACCTAATTTTCCTACTTTCTCCATATATTCATTTCATGTTGTATTAAAAATCTTCCTAACTTTTAACTCTATTGGTAATTTTTTCCATTTCTCTAGTATTAAATTCTCTCTTCCTCGCATTCCAGAATATAATGTCAATTGTCATGTAATCCATTACATTTAGTACATCTCTCCCCCTCTTCTCCCTGTTAGAACACTTAAATTCATTATATTTGTCCTCACCCATGCATACCCCATTCTGGCATACTTTGATGTATCTTACTTTTATCTATTAATGACCTTTTTTTCTTGAAAGTACTTATAATTTCTTGCTTTTCAATACCCTCCATTCTTGTTCTAATTTCTTTCCAGAAATCCTTACTTTTGTTGTATGTTTCCCCCATTCCTATTTTTTCCAATGTTGTTTGTATCTTGTGCATCCCCATTTTCTCCTGTACAACCAAGCATTGCTTTACTCTGAACCAGTATTGGGTTGCCCTTTCTTCCCACCCTCCCTACTTCTGCTTGTGCTACTCCATTCAGTGAGCTTCTTGGTAATCCCAGGTTTATTTTGCAAAAATTCTTATGTATAGCATCTACATTTTCCCATCCCCCATATCCCTGCTGCGTACAACATCCTTGCTATATCCTTTCTATACCCCCGCCGCTGAAACGTTGCACTTGACAGCTCGCGTTTAAGTTGGTACACTCGCAAAAAAACAGATGAAAAGCTTTCACCGTTTGACTTTGTAAGCCAATCACAAGGCAGCATTCCGGATGGTCGATGACAAAGCGGAAGTGGAAACGGAGCTGGAAGCGGCTCTGTTGCCGGATGTAGCTATCCCCAACCACGTGCTTCAGTTTGTGAATCTCTAGCACAAACGTCGAGTTGTTCTTTGCAAGCTACATATTGTTCTTGTTATTTGTGGTTATTGTTTTATAGTTTAGTTATTGTTCATTTATACATATATATACATATATATTTATCTGTTTTATATACATTTAAGTCATGTTATTTATTTATACAAGATTTAAGTGCAACAATGTCTGAAAAATGACGTCGATCCCCGAGTGATGATTCACGAAGTGTAAATCCTTTGCGCCACTTAATAGTCAGCCATTGGAACTATTAAGGTGCACCCGAGGATTCTTTGAACAGGAAAAGGAGTACGTGAAGCTCCACAGACATCCCTCTATTCCTGCTGATAAAGCCGTACACTGTCACTTCAACCCCATCAAATTAGTGTGGAACGACATTAAGGTTTATGTGAGGGAGCACAATAAGTCATTTACCATTACCGAGGTGGAAAGGCTTTTGTGGGAAAATGTGGCGACGGTGGACGCGGCTTCGTGGAAGAAGAAAGTAGATCATGTGAATAAGCTAATACGAAAAACACAAGAAATAGACGGAATTATTAGTGAGTGTGAACCATTAATGATATGGCTTGGTGAAGATAATGATGACGGGATTTGGGTGGAATTGAGCCATTGCTGTTTTAAATCATGAATGAAAATAACTTTTGTTATCGCGTGCTTATAATTTGTTTTATTTCTCCTCAATGTGGCAGGCAAGTTTGCATTGTTCTGTTTCTATATTGTCAAAAGTGCGTAATTTATTCTACATACGCTGCAATGTTTATGCAAAGTTATTTTCAATTAACAATAATAATACAAAATAGTTATTATACAACATTGACGTTCGCTACTACATACACTTTTGTATGCGGCTTAGACACAGAAAGAACTATCAGCTGTTGTTGTTCACTAGCCACTCTGGCAACGTTGCAACCACAATGTAGCCAACTTTACGCGAAGCCACATGAACTGTCAAGTGCAAAGATTCAGCGGCGGGGGTATAGGCACGCAGTTTGCATTTCTGGTATTTTGTTCACACATGCTCTGACTACCTGTATTGCTTGTTTCTCCTTTGCTAGTACTTTTTTCTTGTTCTCACCAATCCTCTGCACTATTGAGCCTTATCCTTACTACTTCCAGCTCCGTTCCTTCCCAATACCAATTAGTTTATAACCATTTACTATAACAACAAAAGATGGTGCTGTTTATGCAACGAAAGTCAGAGTTATCCTCCTATTTCGTGCTCTGTGACTATTACGTTAAACAACAACATACAGCGTTATGCCCTTCACTTCCCCACCACACGCTCCTATGGTTCGTCATGCCCTATACCTAGCCATTATAAGACTATAGTTTGCAGCCGGCAAACAATGTATAGTTCCCTGAGGTACACTCCATAAAATCAGGTGTGAATGAAACCGAAAGGTACATATAAATAACATAGTAACTTACATTAAAGGGAGAGCCAGGATATGGTTGTAGCAAAAATTCTGTGCGACGACTCTATTTGTTATGGCGACCACGCACAGCGCCTTATTGAACTACCAACATTAAAACTGTGTATTTGCTGCAAGCCAGCCACTACCAATTGAGGCAGTATTTTAATATCTGAATAATTTCATTTGTAATTTATAAGTAAATTCCATAACAGCCCGCCTTGAAACAATATGTATGCAATAATTATATAAGTTGTATGTAACAGTCATTGCAAATGCTTATTACTTTCTCTACTACGTATAGTAAGTAGGGGAAGTATTGTATTCCACCCAAAATTTCGATACCGAGATTTCACCGGAAATACATGTTTTGAGACCCCCTGAATCCAAAAAAAGCATTTTTGGAAACATGTCCATGTGTGTGTCTGTCTGTGTGTCTGTGTGTGTGTCCGTGTGTCTGTGAACAGCATAACTCAGAAACGAACCGTCATATAAACACCAAACTTGGTATTTAGGTTCAGTATCTTTCAGAGATGCGACACGAAGGTTTTCAAGAAAATCCCCCCAACCCAGACTACCCTTTACATGGAACATTTTTCGAAAATTTTAATTTTCTCAAAAATGGCTCTAACGATTTTGATTAAAATATCATATGTTTAAGATATTGTCATGAGAAATGAAATGTATATCTCGAATTTTCTGGGAATGTCTCCAAAAGTATTCTTCATTGTGAACGACTTTTGCATAACTGGTAAACCGTAAGAGATAGACAAAATTTTACTACACAAAATTGTAGATCGCGTTAAAATACACAATTTATGTCATACACATTTCTTTTGTTGAGTGAACCGTTTTTGAGATATTGCTTGTTATTCCCTTAAATTTTCCAATACTTATACTTTTTCTCAAATTCGTTATTCGTTTTTTTTTCACGTCCTGGACATGCAAAGAGAATGGAATGCGCCACATAGCAACCAGCGTTAAAATATTTGACTATCGCTTTAAACCTAGCATATTCCCCTTGCATCTACATGAAAATTACCAATAAGATTGACATCTCGATTAACATGAAGCATATGGAGAATAATAAGCGTTTGTAAAAATAGTTTGTACAAGAGTAGAGAAAGTCATGTGAGTGTAACACATCAGATTTTTTTTATTGTAAACATGTTTTAATAATGTTATGTGAATACATTACATACTTTAATAATGCAAGAGCTGTGAGAATAAGTTTTAAGTTACTAACAATGAGTAATAATGAGGTAACCTTGTAGCAATAATGTGTTTAAGGTTTGAAATATACTGGTCATGATTAGAGCGACGATGACGTAGTTTCTGTAACAGTTTTAAAATTAGCCAATCGATAGCAAAGAAAAGTTTTAAGTTAAGTGCAGAAATTCTATTGGACTAGAATTAGCTAATCAGAGACTTGCAATACCGAAGCTTACGAGTTTTAACTGTTGAGAGTTACTCAGTTGGTGGTGAAACTTGATAGCGTACAGATGGGAAATGTGTTCTTTGCGTGTGAATAGTGAGAGTATGTATGCGCGATGAATGAGGGTATAAAAGATTCTCACAGTTCTTTACAAAAAGCAGTGCTGTATAAATATATGCAAGAATTACATAAAAGAAGTTAATATAAAAGTTTAATTCTGTGATGTCTACCATCATTGTCATACCGCGCCCTACCTAAGATACATGACTCTAAAGTAAGACTGACGCAGCCAAGGCAATTTCAAACAGTAATATTACGTAAGCATCAAAATTCAAACTGACACCCAAAGCATGTTACAAATTACATAAAGCAACTATTATTACATAAAAGAATTCAAGTTTACGTAAATATATATTACATAACAACACACTTCTTCAAGTTAGCTTCCAAGTGTGTGGCTAACAACAACAACAATAACCTACTTCAAGTTTGGCGTCCCAAGCATGGAGCTAAATCAACTACTTCAAGTTGGCTCCCAACTGCGGGGCAGATAAAATAATTTACGTAATTTATTACGTAACAAACATCCTTCTCAAATGTAATACTTAACATCGTTAGACATTAAACAAGCGTGCAACACATAAATATTATGTTGAAATGTGCATGTTATTTTGAAATACGTGTTTCTAATAAGAGAACAAGCTGTAAAAGCAAAGAATGTCACACGCATAACATAACTAATATGTGCAGATTGTGTGTGAAAACACAAAATATAAAAGCAATAACGCCAAAAGCAAAGCATAAGTAAACTACAGAATAAATGTGCACATTTTTTACTTTCTCTACCACGTACCTACATAGTAGGTAGAGGAGGTATTACATTCCACTCAAAAATTTGGTATCGAGATTTCACTGGAAATACATGTTTTGAGGCTCCCTAAATCAAAAAAAACATGTTTACTTATTCTACCATATATCTAGAGGGTAGGTACTGTGTTCCATCCAAAAATGTGATAACGAGATTTCACTGGAAATGCTGATTTGAGACTCCCTCAACCAAAAAAGAATCTTTAAGAATAGCTCATGTGTACACAATTGTAAGCAGATACCTCGAAAACTAGAAGTCCAATAAATATGACATTTGTATTTAGATTCATTATGTTCCAAAGATACGACACAAAGATTTTCAAGAATATCCCCACCCAAAACTACTATTTACATGGAACAATTGTCAATTTTTTCAGAAAACGCTCTAACGATCTTTATTAAAACACTACATAGTTAAGACATTTGCATGACAAAACGTTTATCTTGAATTTTGTGCATAGAGCCACTGAAGTCAACTGTTCGTAGATCTCTTTTAAACACCTAATTTATTTCCAATAGCATCACATCCTGGATATGATTTTAATTTTTCAATCCCCTTTATCATTTTAAAATCTGCTGCTATTCAGTTTTTTGTTGCAATGTCCTGGAGGACAGCATATCACTATCGGTTCTGTATCCCCCTTGTACCTACAACGAGGGTCATTCCTTTTAAGGGGTTAGCCCGGCCACATGTTTTCTGTATCAACAACCACATATACCACCTTTAAAAATCTGATGTGTTACGCTCACATGACTTTCTCTACTCTTGTACAAACTATTTTTACAAACACTTATTCTCCTATGCTTCATGTTAATCTTATTGCTAATTTTCTTGTAGATGCAAGGGGAATATGGTAGGTTTTGAGCGATAGTCAAATCTTTTAAGAGCTGGTTGCTATGTGGAGCATTCCATTCTCTTTGCATTACTAGGACAAAAAAAAAATATGAGCTATAGATTTTAACTGTGCTGTAAACACACTGTAGTGATAGCACTGGAGAAATGTTTTTAACACAATGCCTAAATCCCTCAGTATGGTCCCTAGTAATGCAAAATTATTTGTCACTGCATTGCAGATTACTTTTACATCATCAATTACAATACCCTGCAGCCAAACCTCATCAGCACACAAGTAAGGCGGATATGACATAACACCATCATAATTTGAAATTGATTTTAAGTGCAAATCATTGCCTAAATGAAGAATTTTATCAATTACTTCAGAACTCCAAGCATCAATATTTATTACAGTTGAAAAACAAGGCCATCACTGAGTTGCTTGTGCATTGTGTGTTTTTAACCTCACCAAATATGTCATTATTTTGGCTCAAGGTGCTAGCAATCACTTTGGCTGCTATCACGGAAAACAACTTCTTAACATTAAAATTAAAACTGGTTCATTTCTTACTAGGCATTATGGAAAGTCGTAAAACGTAAACCAGTAAACAAAGAACAGAAACACCTGCAAATGGTACTATAACAAATAATATATGAATGAATAAAATGAAACATCCCTTAAACCGTGGAAACAAAAAATATAAACTAAAATAAGAACATTTAAAATGCTACTATAACGAACAATAAGATATGAATTAATAAAATGAAATGATCTTACGAAATTGGTTCAAATCAGCATTCCTTTGAAGCAAAAGCCAATAGAAGATTCACAAAATCATAGCAGTTTGTTCATTTCTCAGTATAAGAAATATTTGACTATCGCTTAAGGCCTACTATGTTCCCCTTGTTTTGTATTTGCAAGGACAATATAGAAATACAGTAGCCTTTAAGCATAGACATATCTTTTAATAGCTGGTTGCTATGTGCAGTACCATTCTCTTTGTCGCAGATTAATACTCTTTGCATATCCAAGAAAAAAAAAATGAATAACGAATTCCCATTTGTGAAAAAGAATAAGTATTGGAAAATTTAAAGGAATAACAATCAATATCTCGAAAATGGTTCACTCAACAACAAAAATAAATATGACATAAATTGTGTATTTTAACGCGATCTACATTTTTTCTGCAGTAAAATTTGCTCTATCTCTTATGGTTTACCAGTTATGCAAAAATCGTTCACAATGAAGAATACTTTTGGAGACATTCCCAGAAAACTCGAGATATACATTTCAGTTGTCATGAAAATATCTTAAACATATGATTTTATAATCAAAATTGTTAGAGCCATTTTTGAGAAAATTAAAATTTTCGAAAAATGTTCCATGTAAAGGGTAGTCTGGGGTGAGGGATTTTCTTGAAAACCTTCGTGTCGCATCTCTGGAAGATACTGAACCTAAATACCAAGTTTGGTATTTATCCGACTATTCGTTTCTGAGTTATGCTGTTCACAGACACATATGTACCATTTCCAAAAATGCTTTTTTAGGATTCAGAGGACCTCAAAACATATATTTCCGGTGAAATCTCGGTATCGAATTTTTGGGTGGAATACAATACTTCCCCTACTTACTATACGTAGTAGAGAATTTTGTTGGTGTTGTTCATATCTTGCAGCAGGACTTCACTTCATGACCTAAGTATATTCTCGGTGACTTATGTTTACGAACATAGCTGTTAAAAGATCACCTCTGTCCTCTGTGAGGCAGTATTTTTAATACTTAAATGATTTCAGTCTAATTATATAATATATAAATTCAATAACAGCCCGCCTTAAAGCAATATGTATATGTAGCAATATAGAAAAAGTGTTTATTACAGCCATTGTAAATGTTTGTATTATTATGTACATGTTCAATAATGTTATGTGAATGTATTACGTAATTTAATAATGTAGAAGCTATGAGAATATAGTTCAAAGTTGCTAACAATGAGGTAACCTTGAGGCAATAATTAATTAGAAAGTTTATAATGCTACTAGTAATTCTTGGAGCAATAATAATGTAATTTTTGAGACAGTTTATAAATAGCCAATCAACAACCAGAAAAATGCTTAAATAAAAGTATTCTATTGGAGTAGGATTAGCCAATCAGAAACTGAAATAGAGCAAATTGTACAAATTCAGAAGTCAGTAGCTTGTAGAAGTGTTCCTAACTGGACGCGAGACGCGTCCTCAAGAAGTTTAATATTCAGTGTTAGACGAAAATTCATTACGGCGAGGATATCATAAAGTTTACGTGTTTAAAAAGTGCAAGTAATTAATAAATAATCTCACAGCTCTCTATAACAGTGGTGTTATTTAAATCGTGTCAAGGATTAATAAAAGGAGTGAAGTAAACAATTATAATTTGTGTAAGTCTACATTCTTTAGCTGCACCACTCCCTGCAAAGAAATTCATCTCTCTACAGATTAATACTGACACAGCCGAGGTAAACATAAATATATACTGTTTAAAGAAAACATATAAATACAAAGTTGATTCTTAAACATTGGGGCGAAGGCCACCGGGTACCATACGTGTGGTTGCAACTACTTCAAGTTTGGCTCCCCAACGTCGAAATACAATACAACTCCTCCTAAAAATATATATAACCTCCACCAAATTGGCACCTAAACGTGGAACTACAACTTTTCTCAAATTGGTGCCTAAACGTGGGGCCAGAACAGGCGAGAATACCTGAAAAGAAGAGATCAACGAACATCAGAAAACTCCAGAGAACTTCAGAATCAACAACATCACCCAAGGACAGCAACAATTCTTTCAGCAGTACGGGGCACGCAGACAACAATTGAACAAGAATCTACGAGGGAACACATGAATAAAAAGGTTTACTAGAAACAGCCAGAACAAAAGGTCTGAAAATTCCAATAATATATAATTGTCAAAATAGTTAATAAAATATATTGTTATTAGGGGAACAACGTAGTCCGCCTCCATGTGGTGTTCCTGGGTAACGCTAAATGGACTACAACACGGCATGCTTCCCAAGCCAGACTTAATATTGGGAAGCCAGAGGGAAAATGATGCAGATCAATTAATCCCCAGTGCCATTGGTCAACAACAACATATATTGTTAAGATAATTTCATGCTATTAAGAAGTGGTAAATTAAAATTGAGCAATTCTAAACCAAATATAATAAAAGAAAATATACAAAATAAAATGGAAACAGAAAACAATGAAAATATGGAAGTAGCGGAGTATAGGTCAGCCATTACAGATTACAATGTAAATTTATAATCAGAGCTAGAGGTAACAAATAGGTTAGATGTAGAAGAACAGTTATCTGTGAATAGAAAGAGATAGCAGTAGTGAGCAAGGTCAATCACCTTTGCATAGATTAATGCAGGGAACAACAATAGAAAGAAATACTATCCCTCAGACATCTAGCCAACAAGAGCAAGAAAACTTATCACAACAAAATATTATGTCACTTCTAAAAGCAATAACTGAAAGTAATGCAGACTTAAATAATAAGTTAACTGAAATGAGAGGGGAGTTAAAAGAAATTATTAATAATAATAATAATATAACTGAAACTAGTAAGAGTTGAGAGTAGAGTTAAGTAATAAGCTGAATGAAACTAGCACAGAGTTAAATAAACTACAAGAAACTGAAGAAATAGAAAACACAAATGTAGATATTGTGCAAATACAAATAGATGTAACAGTACCAAAAGTAATAACTAGTTCTGTAAATGCTAATCAAATGCATGACAATAATACAAGTGCAGAAAGAAGTGTATCAACTTTGTTAACTAATAATACAAGAGATGCTACTGTTTTTTCCATAGCATCAGCCTCTCAAACACAAAACAATAATGATGACACACATGTGCATGTACCAAATCAGATGCCAAACTATTGCTCTGTGCTTAATGAATTACCATTACCTTATTCCTCAAGTCCAGTACAATTTTATTAATGATTTAGTAGAATATTTTAAATTGAAAGATGTGCCTGAAGCATTAAAAATGATCCTTGTTAGAAAATGCTTGGACAACAAAACCGTAGAACGGTTACATATGCTAGTAGACAGTGAAATGAATTCTGAAACATTTAAAGTTTTATTTATGAATAAGCTTTGGAATACAACTGTGCAACATAAGATTAGGGCAAGTCTAAAAAGTCTGTGGCACAAGAAGAAAAACAAAATAAAGTATCTGGAACATAAAAGGGGAAAGCAATGTAATTTAAAAAAAAATATATAAGAATATCTTTACTAAATGTAAAACATTGTCAATATAACAAAAGAGAGTTTAGATAAAAATATGTAATAGAAGAAAATCCATTGTGAGTAAGAAAAACATAATAAATCTAAATAGCAACTGCATTTATATTGTATAAGATATAAATTGTTACAAATTGTAAGAAATATAAAAAAAAAACTATTTAAGATAAATTAAAGAAAGGGTAACAAGTGTTAATATGCCTAATTAAGTCTTAAATGTCTAGCAAATAAAATATTTCATAGTGGCTGTGTTAGTGAATAAACAAACTACAAATTCAGAAGTCAGTTGCTTGTAGACAGTGTTCCTAACTGAGCGCGAGACGTGTCCTCAAGAAGTTTAATACGTATTCAGTGTTAGACGAAAATTCATTACGGCGAGGATATTATAAAGTATACGTGTTTAAAAAGTGCAATTAATTAATAAATAACCTCACAGCTCTCTATAACAGTGGTGTTATTTAAATCGTGTCAAGGATTAATAAAAGGAGTGAAGTAAACAATTATAATTTATTTAAGTCTACATTCTTTAGCTGCACCACTCCCTGCAAAGAAATTCATCTCTCTACAAATTAATACTGATGCAGCCGAGGCAAACATAAATATATAAACATAAACATTAAAATACAAAGTTGATTCTTAAACATTGGGGCGAAGGCCACCGGGTACCATACGTGTAGTTGCAACTACTTCAAGTTTGGCTCCCCAACAGTCGAAATACAATACAACTCCTCCTAAAGATATATATAACCTCCACCAAATTGGCACCTAAACGTGGAGCTACAACTTTTCTCAAATTGGCTTACCATACGTGGAGCAACAACCCGTTTTTCATCTGGTACAACAATTCTCCTATCGAGTCCGCTAATTAGTAAAGCAACATCGCTTAGTAGCCGTGATTGGTCTGCAGAATTTGACTGAAATGCCTTATTTACCAGCTGACATTCTTCCAAATGAGGTAAACTTTGTTTGTCATCACTGTCATATTATAAAGAAGTTGAGCAGTATAGCATTTCTCATCAAGTGCTGCATTTTTAGTTCAAGCAACTGAGACAGAACACGAGAGACAGCCTCTAAAATAGACATCCAACGTGTATTGCACTTCTGAACTATTTTAAGTGGATTAGCTCCGTCATTTATTGCACTGAATAACTTTCTGTAAGCAATTTGACGAGACGAAGACTTGGAAAACCAAGAATACGTTTCCGACAACATGAACTCCAAATTTCAGGGCAGAGATTCAGCTGCCGCAGAAGATATCGCCAGCTGCACAGAATGACAGACAAGATGAGGAACTTCTCTTTTCAAATTCTGATACACACCATTATTGATGCCTACCATAACTGCTGGATTGTCAGTGCCCAAACTGCGCATTAAAAGAACGTTCAAACCATACTCATTAAACGAAGATTTCAAACCACTGGTTATTGCCACTGCGTTGCCTTCTTCTAACACTGCAATTCCCAATAATGTAGAAACAACGCGACTTTGGCCTTCAGAAAAGTATACCACACACGCAGCTAACAATTTGCTGGCACCAATGCCTGTAGATTCGTCTACAAGTACGTCTCCTATGTCTTTACAGACGGGCCTTGAAGTGTGGATAAAGAATGCTTTTAATCACAGCACTACACTTACTTCTTTGCAAATGCATCTGAGAGACTGCAGAGGTATCCACAGATCTTATTGCGCAATGGTTAGCCACAACTAAACTTAATGCCGCCTCAGCATACAAACTTCATTGGTATGCCTTACTACTTGTCAATCCAATTTTAACTGTCCCTGTGAAGAAAATGGCGCTTCAGCTTTTACATGTTTTTTGAATGATTCAATAAATCCGACAGACGTGAGTTTAAATTGCACTGGCAAAATCGACAACGCGCACCAGCAGGTCCGGCGGGAATCTCAACAAGCCAGTCTTTCAAATGTTTGTTGCTAAAGCACTCTTTTCTATACTTTTGGTTGTATTTTTTGTCCTTTTGTTTAGACATGTTGATGCAACTAATAACAAAATAAAGAAAACCACTAATTACACCACGGTCAACTGCACCATAGAGATAAACAGTTTAACACGTATCAATGTACCGACACGACAGTTAAGCTGTGATTAAAGGTAACTTTAACTGTATAACTAAAAGCAAAGGAACTTAGAAAGATTGTTCCGTTGATGCAGGGGAAGCAGTATATTGAAATCTGTTTATTAAACATCACCCATGTGCAATTAACACATAATGATATGGAAGCAGGGAGGATGCTGAGTTGCATTTTCATGACTTACTCGTAAGAGGTAATCGGAGAATGAAACCAAAGAGCACTGATTCATTCGTTATATTCTGGCCTTATGGACTCTCGTGGTTTGAGGAAAGTACAGGTAAATGGTATCCTAGAAAATATAACAGCAAGGTTGGACAAAAGCGATAACACCGTTAAGCAATAACATCTACTCATAAACACGTTGTTTTTCAATAGCGTCATAAGTTTGGCCGACTCATATTGCGATAATTACGTGTATATGTTTATCTCATTGCTATAAACACATTCCTCGCAGGACATGAAAGTATATGTAGATGTCATGTTTCATATGGTATAATGCAATGTGCACGTTTCATCACTTAAACTGAAATGTGTATGTGGGAAGAGGGGAGATTAAAATGCGAAATTGCCCTTCTTGGGCCCACCTAGAAAATGCAGAAGGAAGTGAGAAATAATTGAATAAATTACCTTAGGAGCGAATGTAGAAGTAGATGTTCAATCTCCAATATCTGGTGCATACCTGCCCTCCCGAGTCCGAGTGCATCTGGTAGGTTCGTGGTGAACCTAAGTTTTTTTGGTGTCTTACTTATATAGGTTAATTGCGATGCGAACAAGAAGAAACGTGGCCATCTTTACGGCAATACTGACGCTCATTCGGAAGAGCCAACTGAAGTACGGAATTGGGGAATCTGCTAAATATGCGATGTATTGTTGTTACTACTTCTTATTATTCATGAAGTATAGCAGCAGAAAAAAAAACGCGATGCATTCAGAGCAAGCTGTGCAGAAGAGGAAAGAAAACGGTGTGCACAGGCTGTAAAAATAGCGTGTACACAGTACAAGAGACTACATGGGGGGTGAAAGCTTGCAGTTTCTTCAGGAATTCCTGGTGCAGCATGGAATTATCAATGAAGTATGTATCTGCGATGTATGCTACGAAATTCCGACATTCTGCTCTACTTGTATCTTCCACATTGTCATCGCGACAATGATATATATTTCCAACAAATGTCGCTCTATGTAAAACACTAACTCAACAGATGGCACTATGTGATACGCTTGAGTAACGCAATGCTGGCAACATATGAAAATGATGTGTTGAATAACTAATGCCGCCAAAACCGGTAAGATACTAACCGAGAGATTGAGGACCCTCAGCCTCAAAGCGTATCCGAGGGATGTTTTTTAGAAGGAGAGGAGTGTAGCAAAGGCCGCAACTGCGAAGCGACGACAGGGCGTAGCCGAGGCGCGTGTAAAACTCGAATGATTCACACACTACTAACAACGCATCGCATTTCTGGGGGATTGCACCGTTATGTTTAGGTTGCCAGTTCCCACTTTGCAATTGCTTCAACGAAAAAATGGCTACGTTTGTTTTCTTTCTTACGCGATTCGCCTATAAAGGTAAAACACCTAAAAGGAGCGGGCAGGTGGGCAGAAGCTATTGCAGAGATCACATCTACTTCAAAACTCACTCCTAAGGTAATTTATTCGCTTTCCTTTCACTTTTATAAGCATTTTCAACAGAGATAGAAGAAGAGCAGATTGGCCGATGCTACAACCATATCCTGGCCCTCCCTTTAACGCAAATCACTAAGCTATTTATAAATACATTTCGGTTACGTTCAGACCTGATTTTGGCTGAAACTACCTACTTGGGCAAAGTTTCCATAGTTATGGCTCGTCGAACTGGCTTAAATTAGCCAAAGAAAAGCGAATAATTTACCTTGTGAGTGAGTTTAGAAGTAGATGTGGCCTCTTCCATAGCTTGTGCCACAGAACAGCAAACTATTAGAAGTGCAACTCTCGTGTTAAACGTTGGAAACACGAGGGCGATCGCAGTGTGAGTAGTGATCTGGGATGGAACTAAACTATGAAAAATCGTGCTCTCGGATGATGACGTCACTCGTAGCTACTACAGCTGTATTTTTCATACCTGCCTAGCTGTCTGCTCAGCCTTTTTTTTTTTTTTTTTTTTTTTTTGAGTTTTATTTATGGACGCTCTTTAACTACTATGGTTCTTAGCGTCCCATTCTATATTGGGCGTGAAACACCTGTAATTTTGCTCAGAGGCCTCTTTATCAGGCTTGAGGTTCTTTTACGTGCCGTAAATCTACGACACGGGACCACCGGCTTTACTTCCCTTCCGAAGGAAGCCGTGCTAACGATTTTTACGCCCGAAAAAATCCATCGCCCTCCGCCGGGTTTGAACCCGCGACCTTGGGAACTAGAGGCTAGCACGGTACCACCAGTCCACGGAGGACGACTCTGCTCAGCTGATCATATGTTCCAATATTGTATCGCTACTGACGACGTACAAAGTTAATTACGTTAGCTTCAATAATCGTGATTGCACTTTGAGTTATTCATATTTATTTTTAAAGGAGTCGATTAAAGCTCACATAAAATAACGTTCACTGTCATCTGTAGCAATACAATATTAGAACACAATTATGATCAGTTGAACACCTCACAGCTAGGCTAGTATGAAAAACACAACTGTTTATTCCTGTGATACTTATTAAATAATCCAATAGTCGGCACATACATTGCTTTTTATATAATATTATTGTGGTTAATAGTGGTTGCTGAATGTTTCTATGTCATAATACATAATGGTCACATTTAAATTTTTGAGAGTGAATGAGATCCAGCACCTTGCAATAATTTCTTCTGCATGCTTCATAGTAAAATCTTTTGCACTTAAACTGCCTCCATGGTTTGTTTGAACTTCCAACCAACAGTAGGATGTGGAATTTGAAAGGAAAATTGGAAGAATAAGACATGTTTGACACTTGTTATTTTATTCTACTCTAGATAGCGCAATACAATTTGACATAACTTAAATCCATTTCCTACAAAGAAACTTCTGCACACATTATATGCAATAGTGTAGCTATTGTTTGTCATTCACTAAATTGCTATTAGCAGTGCAATAAATGTCATTAGCAAGTTTCACCACACCATTTAACACTATTAATGTCATTGTCACTCTCTGTGCTATGACTTGAAGCACCATTACTGGACACAAATAGCCACAACTTAACTCCAGCTTTCCATTGTGTATATCCTAGAATTAAATAGAACACACATGTTTAAACTACCCTTAAAAGTAGGTTTCTGAAAAGAGAAATTGCTTACATTAAGGAAACATTTGTGGTTACAAACACCTTGTTATTATATTACACACTATCCACTGTAAACCAGAGTTCTCTCTGATGTAAACAAAGCATATGCTTCCTCTTGTCTTGAAACTAAGCACTACGCTTACGCCAATGTAAATAGTTCCTTAAACGTATTGTGTCATGAAACATTGGAGTAGGAAGGGTATAGAACTACACATTTTATTGCGATTATCGTAAGAACTCATTGTTAAAGGTTATGGATATATGGTAACTGTTAAGAGATTACAAAATATGATTTTCTTAATTCTACCTGCTATTGCATTAACAATCAAAGAGTATCTTTTTGTTAATTACCAACTGTATGGATGACTGCTATTCTCTTGCCTATATGAGAAATGCAGCAATGAATTCGCAGCGGTGCTATCTGAGCACCAAATAAACTCTTTGCATAACACAGGAAATATGATAAGCAAACAGTCATTCATAATACGCTCGCACTCATATGCTCAGCTCAGGTCAAATCTTCGATTTTATCAGTTAGTGTTTGAGTTGCCATGACAAAGGAAGAAGTGCATAGTGTGAATAAGCTGTTTTAACACAAAACTGGGAAACCGTTAAAAAGTGGCAAAAAAGTTGCAGGATATAGTGCTAAATAAAGAAGGAAATAACACTTTTTATTGTAAAACCACCACCACTTTGTGTTACTTGAACAAAATAAAATTCAGTATATGCAAAGGATCCATGGATCTTTTCATTGAAGGTTCAATGAATTAGATCTTTTGAAGGATCCTTCGAACTGTTATTTATAGTGAAATTTTAAACACTTTTCATTAAAAAAAATTACTAAGCTTCTGTGAATTCAGAAAACTTAGCTTATATATAAATAAGCAAACCTAATGCTAACCTTCCATAAATTCAGAAACCTAAGCTTATATAAAAAAACCTAACCTCCCATAGTAACTTGGATGCAATGTACTGTATATGAAAAGCGTTTAAAATACTCAGTGTGTTAAAATGTTCACTATAAATAACAGATCAAAGGATCATTCAGAAGATCCAATTCATTGAAAAGATTCATGGAACCTTCATGAAAAGAGCCATGGGTTGTTTGCATATACACAATAGTGGATGAGTATATACAATCAGACAAAAAATTTAATGCCATGCCTGGGATTCAAACCAGCAATCTTTAACTTGCCATACCACTGCTCTGCCATCTAAGACTTTCTCTACTCACAGTAAGCTATTTTCATAAGTATTCTACAAATGATTCATCATATATCGTGATTAACTTCATGTTTATCATATGTGTTAACTTAAAAGGCTTCAATACATTTAAAAAATATTAAATGCCCATTACTTCAAAACCTTTGATTTTTGCACAAAAACAACATGATCATTTAAATGCCTATACATTTCTTATAATATCCTGCAACTTAATTACAAATGCACAATGTATCTTTAAGGGAAGGATTTTGTATCATCAAAATTGCTACAAAGTTTAAATGGTAGAAAACAGACACGAAAGATTGAAACCACTTTGGAACTTCAAAGCCTCAGAACACATACTGAAGCTGCTAATTTCACTCAAAACAAACACTTCAGTTATTCTTGGAAACAAATGCTTTTGAGCATCTGTAATAACAGATTACAAGGACATTGTCAAAAAAGCTACCAGAATTTCTATTTTCATACACCATGCCCAGTTCAAAAAAGGACATAGTGGCAGTTAGATAAAAATGCCCAAAAGAGGGTGAATTACTGAAATATATGTGAATGATATAAAATATCTTTCTTCCTTCTGTATTAGAAAATTTCATTTGGGCACTGTCTTAAAAGAATTATAGTATCATTGGCATGCTATCGTTGACAGTTAAGTGTGTCAGTCCACCAATAATCCTACATTTTTTAATTATACAAGAGTATCACTCGCATGATCTGCATCTATGTGTTTGAATATTAGCACAGTAACATGCTAATTAATTTGCATTAAAGGTTGATTTTACCTTACCTACTTTTGGCTGTGATCTCCACCATCAATTATGAAGTGCAAACACGAAAATTAATCGTATATTCCACTGTCTGGATGACTCAC
This sequence comes from Deroplatys truncata, assembly GCA_030765065.1. NCBI lineage: Eukaryota > Metazoa > Arthropoda > Insecta > Mantodea > Mantidae > Deroplatys > Deroplatys truncata. Next base: position 14,551,713 of record CM060975.1, read on the forward strand.
AATATCTGAAAAGTAAATCAGGCAATATAAAATTAGCAACACTAAGAAGCTCTTAAAAACTTAACCTTTCATCCAGCACTCTCATGCTGGAAACTTAATAACATACCTTCAGATTCTATGTCACCATTCGGGACTCGAACCACAACACTGGAAGGAATGTAAATCGTAGGCGTATCCCCTCTGTCTGGACAGCTCAATGTATCTGAAAATTAATTCGTTATATAAAAATGTTGCAACATACAGTAACCTATCAGTTTTCTACCTCATTCTACGAATATCACTGAAGTTAATAGAAAATACCAATATTACAACAAATTTATGTAAGCTTTCGAAAGGTTAGGTTTAGGTTAGTTTTTTTTATATAAGCTTACGTTTCTGAATTCACGAAAGGTTAGGTTTAGGTTAGTTTTTTTATATAAGCTTACGTTTCTGAATTCACGAAAGGTTAGGTTAGTTTTTTTTATATAAGCTTACGTTTCTGAATTCACGAAAGGTTAGGTTTAGATTAGTTTTTTTTATATAAGCTTACGTTTCTGAATTCACGAAAGGTTAGGTTTAGGTTAGTTTTTTTTATATAACCATAGGTTTCTGAATTACCTTTATATATATCCTTGTTTTAATTTGTTATCACTGTTTACATCAAAGCACGCGTGCGTTCCTAAACTTACGTTTCTGATTCACGGGAGGTTAGGTTAGGTTTAGTTTTTTTATATAAACTTACGTTTCTGAATTCAGGAAAGGTTAGGTTTAGGTTAGTTTTTTTTATATAAGCTTACGTTTCTGAATTCACGAAAGGTTAGGTCTAGGTTAGTTTTTTTATATAACCATAGGTTTCTGAATTACCTTTATATATATCCTTGTTTTAATTTGTTATCACTGTTTACATCAAAGCACGCGAGCGAAGCGAGCGTGCGTTCCTAAACTTACGTTTCTGATTCACGGGAGGTTAGGTTAGGTTTAGTTTTTTTTATATAAGCTTACGTTTCTGAATTCAGGAAAGATTAGGTTTAGGTTAGTTTTTTTATATAAGCTTACGTTTCTGAATTGACGAAAGGTTAGATTTAGGTTAGTTTTTTTATATAACCATAGGCTTCTGAATTACCTTTATATATATCCTTGTTTTAATTTTTTACCACTGTTTACATAAAAGCACGCGAGCGAAGCGAGCGTGCGTTCCTAAACTTACGTTTCTGATTCACGGGAGGTTAGGTAAGGTTAGGTTTAGTTTTTTTTATATCAGCTTACGTTAATGGATTCACGGAAGGTTAGGTTTAGGTTAGTTTTTTTTATATAAGCTTATGTTTCTGAATTCACGAAAGGTTAGGTTTAGGTTAGTTTTTTTATATAAGCTTACGTTTCTGAATTCAGGAAAGGTTAGCTTTAGGTTAGTTTTTTATATAAGCTTACGTTTCTGAATTCACGAAAGGTTAGGTTTAGGTTAGTTTTTTTTATATAAGCTTACGTTTCTGAATTCACGAAAGGTTAGGTTTAGGTTAGTTTTTTTTATATAAGCTTACGTTTCTGAATTCACGAAAAGTTAGGTTAGTTTTTTTTTATATAAGCTTACGTTTCTGAATTCACGAAAGGTTAGGTTTAGATTAGTTTTTTTTATATAAGCTTACGTTTCTGAATTCACGAAAGGTTAGGTTTAGGTTAGTTTTTTTTATATAACCATAGGTTTCTGAATTACCTTTATATATATCATTGTTTTAATTTGTTATCACTGTTTACATCAAAGCACGCGTGCGTTCCTAAACTTACGTTTCTGATTCACGGGAGGTTAGGTTAGGTTTAGTTTTTTTTATATAAACTTACGTTTCTGAATTCAGGAAAGGTTAGGTTTAGGTTAGTTTTTTTTATATAAGCTTACGTTTCTGAATTGACGAAAGGTTAGGTTTAGGTTAGTTTTTTTTATATAACCATAGGCTTCTGAATTACATTTATATATATCCTTGTTTTAATTTTTTACCACTGTTTACATCAAAGCACGCGAGCGAAGCGAGCGAGCGTTCCTAAACTTACGTTTCTGATTCACGGGAGGTTAGGTAAGGTTAGGTTTAGTTTTTTTTATATCAGCTTACGTTAATGGATTCACGGAAGGTTAGGTTTAGGTTAGTTTTTTTTATATAAGCTTATGTTTCTGAATTCACGAAAGGTTAGGTTTAGGTTAGTTTTTTTATATAAGCTTACGTTTCTGAATTCAGGAAAGGTTAGCTTTAGGTTAGTTTTTTATATAAGCTTACGTTTCTGAATTCACGAAAGGTTAGGTTTAGGTTAGTTTTTTTTATATAAGCTTACGTTTCTGAATTCACGAAAGGTTGGTTTTTTTTATATAAGCTTACGTTTCTGAATTCATGAAAGGTTAGGTTTAGGTTAGTTTTTTTTATATAAGCTTACATTTATGGATTCACGGAAGATTAGGTTTAGGTTAGTTTTTTTTATATAAGCTTACGTTTCTGAGTTCACGAAAGGTTAGATTTAGGTTAGTTTTTTTTATATAAGCTTATGTTTCTCAATTCACGAAAAGTTAGGTTTAGGTTAGTTTTTTTTATATAAGCATAGCATGTGTTGAGTTAGAATGCTAAAGACAGTATTCTCACATCCCGTGCAAACCATTTTGCTTTATATTAAATACACACTGTTAATTTGCACGCGTTGCGTTTCAACAAAATCGCAGAACAACAACAACAAATAGCGGTAACAACGGCGCATCGCATTTTTAGCCGATTTCACATTTTTATTTACGTTGGCAGTACCCAATTTGCATGTAATTTTTTGCAAAATGGCTACGTTTGTTTACTTCCTGACGCGATTTTCCTATATAACTAAAATATCTTAAACGGGCGGGTAGGTGGGCACCAGCTATAGACGAGACCGCATCGTGTTCTAAGCTCACTCTTAAGGTAATTTATTCGCTTTCCTTTTGATTTTATAAGTATTTTCTACGGGCACACTATAAGATAATATTAGCCATACATTCAATCAGAAATAGCGTAAATGTATGATTACCGTCTCGGCATTGTTCCTGGTGAAAAAACTTCGGACGAAAACTTCCAGCTATAAAAATCCAAGATGGTCCCTTTCTTCGTGCCTCTGCCATTTAGTTCGTTACGAACGTCGAAACTTGAAACAGCCAATCAGAAAATTCGCCTTTCCCGCAAAAGTACAACTAGTGAAACACCGTGTCCATGTGGGGAGTTAGTGCCCTCGGTTTCCACTTAGCCAATACCACCATCACCCCTGTGGCTTGTGCCCACCTGCCCACCCTTCGAAGGTGTTTTACTTATAGGTTTGTTCCAGCACGATTCAGAATCGATTCCGAATTATCTGAGTGTGCGCAGTAGCTAAGTGGCGTTCCAACACGACAGAGAATCAGTTCAGAACCAATTCTGAATTTCCAGTTTGCTGTTCCAACGTATTTGGGAACTAGTTCGGAACGAGTGAAATCGGTTCGGGATGAAGAGCAGGAACTGAAAATTCCAGACATGCGCAAATTGTATGGTCTACAGCGCATACTCAGTCAATTCAGAATCGATTCTAATCGCTTGGAACAAACCTGACAGAGAGTATAGAAAAAGTGACATACTCTCTGTATTCAGTAGAAAATAAAGTTTAATATGTAATTTATTCCTCCATGCGTGTTTATTTCTCAATACGGAATAGCACAGGTGTTTGGTAAGCAGTTGCTCGCTGTTGAGTAGTATGGCGACATACTTGAGGAAAAGAACAAACGTCTAACAAAGCCAGGGAGCAAAACAGCGTTCAAAGATAACAATAAAAAGTGATTTAGAAGGTGACAGTGATCTTTTTAATGATGCATCGACTTCCGAAGAAGAGGATTATTTCCATTTAAACATTATTCCGTTATTTTGAGACCTTTACCCCATTTTGGCACCTTTATACCATTTCCCCCCAACCATGCCCATAAGCCCCTTTTTTCTTTTAAGTTTCATTCCAATTTATTCTTTAACTTTCAATTAATGTCTCCTCAGCTTGCTGTGTACGTGCGAATAGTAAGTCTACCTCTTTCAGTAAACGCCGCGCGGGAATTGAAAGTACACCCGCAACAATGGAAAATAATTGTGTGTTCGACGAAAACCTCTTTCTCTCACTTTACTGCTATAAAGTAGCCCGCAATAATGCAATTGACAATGAGTGATTCTATCCCACCAGAATCAGTAGCCTGCTGTTCGTGAATGTGAGTTTGTTGCTGTGAGAGACGACAATAACCTCAACTGTGCAGTTCCGAGAATTATTAAGACTGGGCTATAATTCACAAAACAATTATATATAAAGAAATAATAATTTCAGCCCAATTGAATGGATAGTTTAGAAAATAGCAATTTCAGTTGTGCATCCCCTTAAATAAACCAGCACCTTATTGTGCCTTTTTCACCTTATTTGAGCACCTTTTCCCTTCCTTTTTTCATCTGAAATTTGCAACTAAAACTCCTAACCCTGATCATAAGCATACATTGGTACCATGTAGTTTTGTATTATTTGCATTACGTTCGGAATAGAATTTATGTGGGGTGTCATTGTCTCAGAGTATTGGAGTTTTAAATTAAACATTGTGTTTAGAAGCTTCTGTAGCAGGAAACCTAATGTTAAATTGGAATTGTGTTAAATTACTTTTTCCGGGTTCTGGTTTAAATATAATATCTATAAATTACAATTGTTATTCGCAATAACTCAGTATCAATGGCTTTAAGCCGATAAACGAACGCGATTTATTTTTGCTAATATTAGGACTGGAATCAGTATGAAAGAAACGCTTACGATGTACATCGGCGGAGTTTGATTTCATTCATCAACGCTGTAAACGTAGATATTTGATCGTCTTCTGATTGACCGTGTAACCAGGGTGCAACGAAGAAGGCCGTGACAGAACGCGAACGGTTCAAGTAGTGTTCCAACCACACAAAATTCCGAATTAGTTCTGTGAGCGTACCGGACTGGTGCATGTGCATTAGCATGTGTTGGGATTAGTTCCGAACCCGTTCAGAACCGTGTGCTGGAACAAACCTATATATATAGGTGAATCGCGTACGAAACAAAACAAACGTAGCCATTTTTTCGTTGAAGAAGAGGTATAGTGGGAACTGCCAACATAAATGAAAATCCACCAGAAATGCGATGCGCAGTTGTTAGTAGTGTTTTTTCTTCTTCTTGTTTTTCTTCGTGTGTTATTCCCGCTGAGAAAACGTAACGCATTCAAAGACTGTCTGCACCGTGCACTAATTGAAAGCAGCAAAAGAATATGCACCAAAGTTTTAAGTTTGTAATAGTTTTTGTCTAATTATAATTTATTAAGAGGTTATTTCGATTGTAATAACAGTGTAATAAAGAAGTTGCTTTACCGTAACAGTGGTAGATAGTTAACGCAAGCTTACATAAAAATAACCCTAACCTAAGGCTAACCTTCCCTGAATTCAGAAACGTAAGCCTATATAAAAACCAGTAATCCTAACCTAACCTATCGTGAACCAGAAACGTAAAGTTAGGAATGCGGTTTCATGTAACCACTGATAACTAATTCAAACAAGCTTATATATATATATATATATATAAAAAAAACTAAACCTAACCTAACCTCCCGTGAACCAGAAGCGTAACCTTAGGAACGCACGCGAGCTTCGCTTTGATGTAACCACTGTTAACTAATTAAAACAAGCTTATAAAAAAAACTAAACCTAACTTAACCTATAAAAGTATATCAGAAGCCTAAGCTTATATTAAAAGAAAAGTAACCTAAACTTCCGTGAATTCAGAAACGTAAGGTTATATGAATAAAAAAAAACGTATCCTAAACGTAATCTTCCGTGAATTCATAAACCTAAGGTCATAAAATATCCCTCGGCTACGCTCTGTGGTCGAAGTTGCGGCGCTTTGGTGGCATCTATTATTCATATGTTGGCAGTATTGTGTTAGTCAAGCTTGTGACATAGAGTGACATCTGCTGAGCTAGTGTTTTGCATAGAGTGACATCTGTTGGAAATATACGAAATCGTCGTCATCGCTGTGCGGGCCACACTTAAAGCAAAATGTCCAATACTTGCAGCGGTACTTCAAATGTGTATAAAAGTAATTTTGATGGCGGACAATATTAATGTCAGCTACAAACTCAAAAGCAGAAAAACGCAATGGTTATACGATACAAAGTAGTTGATACAGTTGCGAAATATAATAGAAAAGTGGCGCTGCTGTTATAGAAAGTCGCAAAACAGTAAATGTAGTACAACTAAAGGGCGAACTTAGTATTGGATTATGAGTTACATGTATGTAGTGATTTCTCCCATACTCCTGCACGGAAGAATGGCCAGTTTTTTTTAAGTACATAAACTCTGATTTGTGATTCCCTAAAGCAATAAGGTGAGGTTTAGTTTTTTTTTGGCTATTTTGCTTTTAGGTGGTCTTCATTGAAAACGCTGAAAAAAGCAAGAAGGAATGCAGTAAATTACCTTAAGAGTGAATTTATAGGTAGATGTGATCTCGTCAATACCTGGTGCCCACCTGCCTGTTTTAGGTGTTTTATTTTTATAGGAAAATTGAGATATGAACACAATAAATGTAGCCATCTTATCGCTAAAACAGACGCTGAATGGAAGTGCCAACCTAAATAAGAAGTGAAATCTGTAAAATAAGGAATTTCTGCAAACGTGAACCATTCGAGTTTTTAGAAGCGCAGATCCCTCGGCTATGCTCTGTCATCACTTCGCAACTGCTACACTCCTCTCCTTCTAAAAACATCCCTTGTCTATGCCTTGAGGCTGGGTATCTTTGGTGGCATTGGTTATTTATATGTTGCTAGCATTACGTTAGAGCTAGAGAATGACAGAGTGACATCTGGAGGATATATAAGATATCACTTCCATAGCTGTTGAAGACCACCAAAAAGCAACTTGCCTGTTTTTTTTTTAATATAAAATTTGGTTTATGATTCCCAGGAACAATAGGTTAGGTTGAGTTATTCTTTTGTGTGCATTTTTTGCAATTAATCATTCCGTGGAGGACAGCATATTGTATTAATGGCTCCACTAATTCATCTTCTTTCTCCCAAAATCTGCAGTAAACCTGAATATTTGGTACTCACTGTCGTTACTGTCCATTTTGTTGCTCTCAATCTCAGCGTAAGGTCGCTTATGCAACACTTTGCTGCATTTGCTAACCCCAATCTGCTAAATATGTATTCTCCATTAATTTTTGCTTTATTCAGTTGGCAGAACTACATCAAAATATCACCAAATTTGCCTATATAAGAACACAATTTTCTGTGGTGGGTGTGAGCATGTTCTATTAACCGAGACAACATCTATTATGAATTGAGTAGCCCATAAGTATTAGTATCCTAGATCCTTGTTTATGTATACAGAATTTTGACCCATGTTCTTAAATGTTTGAAACTACGAGGCAGTTTATTTTAAATTGTGGTAATTAAGTGCAATTACTCTTATTTGGTAAGACGACTGCACGCAGCACCTTATTGATGTACCAACATCACGACTGTGTATTTGCTGCATGCTAGCCACTACCAATGTGTTATATAACATCACTAGACGTTAAACAAGCATAGAACACACAGATATTATGTTGAAATGTGTATGTTATTTTTAAATGCACATTTCCAACAGGAGAACAAGCTGGAAAACCAATGTATGTTAGATGCAATGAATATACGCATTAAATAAGTAATGTGTGTTCTCTATAAACAAAGTGTGCATAAAGATGGGTATAAGCACATAAATATGTGCAGATTGTTTGCGAATACACAAAAATGAAGAGCAACAATGCTGTGAAACAAAACACATAGATCAAGCCCAACCCAAATAGAGCTTAAAGCAAAGCATACGTAAATTACATGATAAATGTGCATGAAATTAATGTGTAAAGCTAGAAGTATATATTAAGTGTGGCAAAGAATATTGGAACATTTTCATTTTTTATTTTCTGATACTGAGGTTTCACTAAAAATAAATGTTTTGTTCCTTGTTGAATTAATAAAAGATTTTACTTATTCTGCAATGTACCTAGTAGGTAGAGAAGATTTTACATTCCAACCAAAAATTCAATATCAAGATTTCACTGGAAATACATGTTTTGAAGCCTTCTGAATCCCCCCCATGCCATGTACCTAGTCGGAGAAAAGGTATTGTATTCCACCAAAAAATTTAGTATTAGTATTTTACTATAAATACATGCTTTGAAGCACCCTGAATCCAAGGAAAGCATTTTTGCTTTCTCTACTGAATACCTAGTAGGTAGGGAAGGTTTTGCATTCCATCCAAAAATTTGATATTGAGATTTCACCGAAAATACATGATTTGAAGCAGTATGATACAAAATAAAGCACTTGTAGAAAAAGATCAATGTGTGCATTTTAACTTAAAAATGAAAAGTTGAATAAACGCCAAACTTGGTGTTTTGAGTTCATTATCATTCAAGGATATGAAACACAACTTTTTAAGAAAACATCCCCATCCGAGACTTTCATTTGCATAAAAGAATTTCCAAAAATGTTGCTTTCCAAAAAATGCCTGCAGTGATTTTGATTAAAGTATGTTTATTAAAAATATTTATGTGAACAATGTAGTGTATATCTTGAATTTTCTGGGAATAGCCCTTGAAGTCCTCTTCATAGAGAAGGGATTTTGTATTGTCTGTTCAAAGTCTTTTTAGACAGTGGAAGGGGGAGATGAGGCCACACAGTAGTAATTACAAACAGGAACCTGACCACTATCTGAACAGACAGTGTAATCTTGTATAATGTGTTAAGCATTAAGATGGACAAATATCTGAACAAGAAATGTGCATCTCTTCAAAAAACACAATTTATGTCAAATAATTTTTTTATTAAATCAACCATTTCTTAGATATCCATTTTTAATGATTCACTAAAAAAGATATTGCATCCATCCAAAAATTCGAAATCAAAATTTCACTGGAAATACATGCTTTGATACCTCCAGAATCCAAAATCATTTTTAGTAAAATGTCACTGTGTATTTTTGTTTGTATGTGTCTGAACAGCATAACCCAAAATGAAATGTCGGATGAATACAAACTTCGTATTTGCATTTATTACCTTCTAGAGTTGAGACATCAAGATTTTCAAGATAATCTCTTCACCTCAAACTAGTATTTATATTCAATACCTTCTAGAGTTGAGACATCAAGATTTTCAAGATAATCTCTCCAGCTCAAACTAGTATTTATATTCAATACCTTCTAGAGTTGAGACATCAAGATTTTCAAGATAATCTCTCCAGCTCAAACTAGTATTTATATTCAATACCTTCTAGAGTTGAGACATGAAGATTTTCAAGATAATCTCTCCAGCTCAAACTAGTATTTATATTCAATACCTTCTAGAGTTGAGACATCAAGATTTTCAAGATAATCTCTCCAGCTCAAACTAGTATTTATATTCAATACCTTCTAGAGTTGAGACATCAAGATTTTCAAGATAATCTCTCCAGCTCAAACTAGAATTTATATTCAATACCTTCTAGAGTTGAGACATCAAGATTTTCAAGATAATCTCTCCAGCTCAAACTAGTATTTATATTCAATACCTTCTAGAGTTGAGACATGAAGATTTTCAAGATAATCTCTCCAGCTCAAACTAGTATTTATATTCAATACCTTCTAGAGTTGAGACATCAAGATTTTCAAGATAATCTCTCCAGCTCAAACTAGTGTTTACATTCAATACCTTCTAGAGTTGAGACATCAAGATTTTCCAGATAATCTCTCCAGCTCAAACTAGTATTTATATTCAATATCTTCTAGAGTTGAGACATCAAGATTTGCAAGATAATATCCCTACCCCAAACTAGTGTTTACATTCAATATCTTCTAGAGTTGAGACATCAAGATTTGCAAGATAATATCCCTACCCCAAACTAGTGTTTACATTCAATGCCTTCTAGATTTGAGACATCAAGATTTTCAAGATAATTTCTTCACCACAAACTAGTGTTTACATTCAATACCTTCTAGAGTTGAGACATCAAGATTTTCAAGATAATCTCTCCAGCTCAAACTAGTATTTATATTCAATACCTTCTAGAGTTGAGACATCAAGATTTTCAAGATAATCTCTCCAGCTCAAACTAGTATTTATATTCAATACCTTCTAGAGATGAGACATCAAGATTTTCAAAATAATCTCTCCAGCTCAAACTAGTATTTATATTCAATACCTTCTAGAGATGAGACATCAAGATTTTCAAGATAATCTCTCCAGCTCAAACTAGTATTTATATTCAATACCTTCTAGAGATGAGACATCAAGATTTTCAAGATAATCTCCTCACCTCAAACTAGTATTTATATTCAATACCTTCTAAGGTTGAGACATGAAGATTTTCAAGATAATCTCTCCAGCTCAAACTAGTATTTATATTCAATACCTTCTAGAGTTGAGACATCAAGATTTTCAAGATAATCTCTCCAGCTCAAACTAGTATTTATATTCAATACCTTCTAGAGTTGAGACATCAAGATTTTCAAGATAATCTCTCCAGCTCAAACTAGAATTTATATTCAATACCTTCTAGAGTTGAGACATCAAGATTTTCAAGATAATCTCTCCAGCTCAAACTAGTATTTATATTCAATACCTTCTAGAGTTGAGACATGAAGATTTTCAAGATAATCTCTCCAGCTCAAACTAGTATTTATATTCAATACCTTCTAGAGTTGAGACATCAAGATTTTCAAGATAATCTCTCCAGCTCAAACTAGTGTTTACATTCAATACCTTCTAGAGTTGAGACATCAAGATTTTCCAGATAATCTCTCCAGCTCAAACTAGTATTTATATTCAATATCTTCTAGAGTTGAGACATCAAGATTTGCAAGATAATATCCCTACCCCAAACTAGTGTTTACATTCAATATCTTCTAGAGTTGAGACATCAAGATTTGCAAGATAATATCCCTACCCCAAACTAGTGTTTACATTCAATGCCTTCTAGATTTGAGACATCAAGATTTTCAAGATAATTTCTTCACCACAAACTAGTGTTTACATTCAATACCTTCTAGAGTTGAGACATCAAGATTTTCAAGATAATCTCTCCAGCTCAAACTAGTATTTATATTCAATACCTTCTAGAGTTGAGACATCAAGATTTTCAAGATAATCTCTCCAGCTCAAAAAAGTATTTATATTCAATACCTTCTAGAGATGAGACATCAAGATTTTCAAAATAATCTCTCCAGCTCAAACTAGTATTTATATTCAATACCTTCTAGAGATGAGACATCAAGATTTTCAAGATAATCTCTCCAGCTCAAACTAGTATTTATATTCAATACCTTCTAAGGTTGAGACATGAAGATTTTCAAGATAATCTCTCCAGCTCAAACTAGTATTTATATTCAATACCTTCTAGAGTTGAGACATCAAGATTTTCAAGATAATCTCCCCACCTCAAACTAGTATTTATATTCAATACCTCCTAGAGTTGAGACATCAAGATTTTCCAGATAGTCTCTCCACCTCAAACTAGTATTTATATTCAATACCTTCTAGAGTTGAGACATCAAGATTTTCAAGATAATCTCCCCACCTCAAACTAGTATTTATATTCAATACCTTCCAGAGTTGACGCATCAAGATTTTCAAGATATTCTCTCCACCTCAAACTAGTATTTACATTCAATACCTTCTAGATTTGAGACATCAAGATTTTCAAGATAATCTCCCCACCTCAAACCAGTATTTATATTCAATACCTTCTAGAGTTGAGACATCAAGATTTTCAAGATAATCTCCCCACCTCAAACTAGTATTTATATTCAATACCTTCTAGAGTTGAGACATCAAGATTTTCAAGATAATCTCCCCACCTCAAACTAGTATTTATATTCAATACCTTCTAGAGTTGAGACATCAAGATTTTCAAGATAATCTCTCCACCTCAAACTAGTATTTATATTTAATACCTTCTAGAGTTGAGACATTAAGATTTTCAAGATATTCTCTCCACCTCAAACTAGTATTTATATTCAATACCTTCCAGAGTTGAGACATCAAGATTTTCAAGATAATCTCCCCACCTCAAACTAGTATTTATATTCAATACCTTCCAGAGATGAGGCATCAAGATTTTCAAGATATTCTCTCCACCTCAAACTAGTATTTACATTCAATACCTTCTAGATTTGAGACATCAAGATTTTCAAGATAATCTCCCCACCTCAAACTAGTATTTATATTCAATACCTTCTAGAGTTGAGACATCAAGATTTTCAAGATAATCTCCCCACCTCAAACTAGTATTTATATTCAATACCTTCTAGAGTTGAGACATCAAGATTTTCAAGATAATCTCCCCACCTGAAACTAGTATTTATATTCAATACCTTCTAGAGTTGAGACATCAAGATTTTCAAGATAATCTCCCCACCTCAAACTAGTATTTATATTCAATACCTTCTAGAGTTGAGACATCAAGATTTTCAAGATAATCTCCCCACCTCAAACTAGTATTTATATTCAATACCTTCAAGAGTTGAGACAGCAAGATTTTCAAGATAATCTCTCCAGCTCAAACTAGTATTTATATTCAATACCTTCTAGAGTTGAGACATCAAGATTTTCAAGATAGTCTCTCCACCTCAAACTAGTATTTATATTCAATACCTTCTAGAGTTGAGACATGAAGATTTTCAAGATAATCTCTCCAGCTCAAACTAGTATTTATATTCAATAACTTCTAGAGTTGAGACATCAAGATTTTCAAGATAATCTCTTCACCTCAAACTAGTGTTTACATTCAATACCTTCTAGAGTTGAGACATGAAGATTTTCAAGATAATCTCTCCACCTCAAACTAGTGTTTACATTCAATACCTTCTAGAGTTGAGACATCAAGATTTTCAAGATAATCTCTTCACCTCAAACTAGTGTTTACATTCAATACCTTCTAGAGTTGAGACATCAAGATTTTCAAGATAATCTCTCCACCTCAAACTAGTATTTATATTCAATACCTTCTAGAGTTGAGACATGAAGATTTTCAAGATAATCTCTCCAGCTCAAACTAGTATTTATATTCAATACCTTCTAGAGTTGAGACATCAAGATTTTCAAGATAATCTCTCCACCTCAAACTAGTGTTTACATTCAATACCTTCTAGAGTTGAGACATCAAGATTTTCAAGATACTCTCTCCACCTCAAACTAGTATTTATATTCAATACCTTCTAGAGATGAGACATCAAGATTTTCAAGATAATCTCCTCACCTCAAACTAGTATTTATATTCAATACCTTCTAAGGTTGAGACATGAAGATTTTCAAGATAATCTCTCCAGCTCAAACTAGTATTTATATTCAATACCTTCTAGAGTTGAGACATCAAGATTTTCAAGATAATCTCTCCAGCTCAAACTAGTATTTATATTCAATACCTTCTAGAGTTGAGACATCAAGATTTTCAAGATAATCTCTCCAGCTCAAACTAGAATTTATATTCAATACCTTCTAGAGTTGAGACATCAAGATTTTCAAGATAATCTCTCCAGCTCAAACTAGTATTTATATTCAATACCTTCTAGAGTTGAGACATGAAGATTTTCAAGATAATCTCTCCAGCTCAAACTAGTATTTATATTCAATACCTTCTAGAGTTGAGACATCAAGATTTTCAAGATAATCTCTCCAGCTCAAACTAGTGTTTACATTCAATACCTTCTAGAGTTGAGACATCAAGATTTTCCAGATAATCTCTCCAGCTCAAACTAGTATTTATATTCAATATCTTCTAGAGTTGAGACATCAAGATTTGCAAGATAATATCCCTACCCCAAACTAGTGTTTACATTCAATATCTTCTAGAGTTGAGACATCAAGATTTGCAAGATAATATCCCTACCCCAAACTAGTGTTTACATTCAATGCCTTCTAGATTTGAGACATCAAGATTTTCAAGATAATTTCTTCACCACAAACTAGTGTTTACATTCAATACCTTCTAGAGTTGAGACATCAAGATTTTCAAGATAATCTCTCCAGCTCAAACTAGTATTTATATTCAATACCTTCTAGAGTTTAGACATCAAGATTTTCAAGATAATCTCTCCAGCTCAAAAAAGTATTTATATTCAATACCTTCTAGAGATGAGACATCAAGATTTTCAAAATAATCTCTCCAGCTCAAAATAGTATTTATATTCAATACCTTCTAGAGATGAGACATCAAGATTTTCAAGATAATCTCTCCAGCTCAAACTAGTATTTATATTCAATACCTTCTAAGGTTGAGACATGAAGATTTTCAAGATAATCTCTCCAGCTCAAACTAGTATTTATATTCAATACCTTCTAGAGTTGAGACATCAAGATTTTCAAGATAATCTCCCCACCTCAAACTAGTATTTATATTCAATACCTCCTAGAGTTGAGACATCAAGATTTTCCAGATAGTCTCTCCACCTCAAACTAGTATTTATATTCAATACCTTCTAGAGTTGAGACATCAAGATTTTCAAGATAATCTCCCCACCTCAAACTAGTATTTATATTCAATACCTTCCAGAGTTGACGCATCAAGATTTTCAAGATATTCTCTCCACCTCAAACTAGTATTTACATTCAATACCTTCTAGATTTGAGACATCAAGATTTTCAAGATAATCTCCCCACCTCAAACCAGTATTTATATTCAATACCTTCTAGAGTTGAGACATCAAGATTTTCAAGATAATCTCCCCACCTCAAACTAGTATTTATATTCAATACCTTCTAGAGTTGAGACATCAAGATTTTCAAGATAATCTCCCCACCTCAAACTAGTATTTATATTCAATACCTTCTAGAGTTGAGACATCAAGATTTTCAAGATAATCTCTCCACCTCAAACTAGTATTTATATTTAATACCTTCTAGAGTTGAGACATTAAGATTTTCAAGATATTCTCTCCACCTCAAACTAGTATTTATATTCAATACCTTCCAGAGTTGAGACATCAAGATTTTCAAGATAATCTCCCCACCTCAAACTAGTATTTATATTCAATACCTTCCAGAGATGAGGCATCAAGATTTTCAAGATATTCTCTCCACCTCAAACTAGTATTTACATTCAATACCTTCTAGATTTGAGACATCAAGATTTTCAAGATAATCTCCCCACCTCAAACTAGTATTTATATTCAATACCTTCTAGAGTTGAGACATCAAGATTTTCAAGATAATCTCCCCACCTCAAACTAGTATTTATATTCAATACCTTCTAGAGTTGAGACATCAAGATTTTCAAGATAATCTCCCCACCTGAAACTAGTATTTATATTCAATACCTTCTAGAGTTGAGACATCAAGATTTTCAAGATAATCTCCCCACCTCAAACTAGTATTTATATTCAATACCTTCTAGAGTTGAGACATCAAGATTTTCAAGATAATCTCCCCACCTCAAACTAGTATTTATATTCAATACCTTCAAGAGTTGAGACAGCAAGATTTTCAAGATAATCTCTCCAGCTCAAACTAGTATTTATATTCAATACCTTCTAGAGTTGAGACATCAAGATTTTCAAGATAGTCTCTCCACCTCAAACTAGTATTTATATTCAATACCTTCTAGAGTTGAGACATGAAGATTTTCAAGATAATCTCTCCAGCTCAAACTAGTATTTATATTCAATAACTTCTAGAGTTGAGACATCAAGATTTTCAAGATAATCTCTTCACCTCAAACTAGTGTTTACATTCAATACCTTCTAGAGTTGAGACATGAAGATTTTCAAGATAATCTCTCCACCTCAAACTAGTGTTTACATTCAATACCTTCTAGAGTTGAGACATCAAGATTTTCAAGATAATCTCTTCACCTCAAACTAGTGTTTACATTCAATACCTTCTAGAGTTGAGACATCAAGATTTTCAAGATAATCTCTCCACCTCAAACTAGTATTTATATTCAATACCTTCTAGAGTTGAGACATGAAGATTTTCAAGATAATCTCTCCAGCTCAAACTAGTATTTATATTCAATACCTTCTAGAGTTGAGACATCAAGATTTTCAAGATAATCTCTCCACCTCAAACTAGTGTTTACATTCAATACCTTCTAGAGTTGAGACATCAAGATTTTCAAGATACTCTCTCCACCTCAAACTAGTATTTATATTCAATACCTTCTAGAGTTGAGACATGAAGATTTTCAAGATAATCTCTCCAGCTCAAACTAGTATTTATATTCAATACCTTCTAGAGTTGAGACATCAAGGTTTTCAAGATACTCTCTCCACCTCAAACTAGTATTTATATTCAATACCTTCTAGAGTTCAGACATCCAGATTTTCAAGATAATCTCTTCACCTCAAACTAGTATTTATATTCAATACCTTCTAGACTTGAGACATCAAGATTTGCAAGATAATATCCCTACCCCAAACTAGTGTTTACATTCAATACCTTCTAGAGTTGAGACATCAAGCTTTTCAAGATAATCTCTCCAGCTCAAACTAGTGTTTACATTCAATACCTTCTAGAGTTGAGACATCAAGATTTTCAAGATAATCTCTCCAGCTCAAACCAGTATTTATATTCAATACCTTCTAGAGTTGAGACATCAAGATTTTCAAGATAATCTCTCCAGCTCATACTAGTATTTATATTCAATACCTTCTAGAGTTGAGACATCAAGATTTTCAAGTAATCTCTCCAGCTCAAACTAGTATTTATATTCAATACCTTCTAGAGTTGAGACATCAAGATTTTCAAGATATTCTCTCCACCTCAAACTAGTATTTATATTCAATACCTTCTAGAGTTGAGACATGACGATTTTCAAGATAATCTCTCCAGCTCAAAGTAGTGTTTATATTCAATACCATCTAGAGTTGAGACATCAGGATTTGCAAGATAATATCCCTACCCCAAACTAGTGTTTACATTCAATACCTTCTAGAGTTGAGACATCAAGATTTTCAAGATAATCTCTCCACCCCAAAGTAGTGTTTACATTCAATACCTTCTAGAGTTGAGACATCAAGATTTTTAAGATAGTCTCTCCAGCTCAAACTAGTATTTATATTCAATACCTGCTAGAGTTCAGACATCAAGATTTTCAAGATAATCTCTCCAGCTCAAACTAGTATTTATATTAAATACCTTCTAGATTTCAGACATCAAGTTTTTCAAGATAATCTTTCCAGCTCAAACTAGTATTTATATTCAATACCTTCTAGAGTTGAGACATCAAGATTTTCAAGATAATCTCTCCAGCTCAAACTAGTATTTATATTCAATACCTTCTAGAGTTCAGACATCAAGATTTTCAAGATAATCTCTCCAGCTCAAACTAGTATTTATATTAAATACCTTCTAGAGTTGAGACATCAAAATTTTCAAGATAATCTCTCCAGCTCAAACTAGTATTTATATTCAATACCTTCTAGAGTTGAGACATGAAGATTTTCAAGATAATCTCTCCAGCTCAAACTAGTATTTATATTAAATACCTTCTAGAGTTGAGACATCAAGATTTTCAAGATAATCTCTCCAGCTAAAACTAGTATTTATATTAAATACCTTCTAGAGTTGAGACATGAAGATTTTCAAGATAATCTCTCCAGCTCAAACTAGTGTTTACATTCAATACCTTCTAGAGTTAAGACATCAAGATTTTTCAAGATAATCTCTCCACCTCAAACTAGTATTTATATTCAATACCTTCTAGAGTTGAGACTTCTAGATTTTCAAGATAATCTCTCCACCCCAAACTAGTGTTTATATTCAATACCTTCTAGAGTTGAGACATCAAGATTTTCAAGATAATCTCTCCAGCTCAAACTAGTGTTTATATTCAATACCTTCTAGAGTTGAGCCTTCTAGATTTTCAAGATAATCTCTCCACCTCAAACTAGTATTTATATTCAATACCTTCTAGAGTTGAGACTTCTAGATTTTCAAGATAATCTCTCCACCCCAAACTAGTATTTATATTCAATACCTTCTAGAGTTGAGACTTCTAGATTTTCAAGATAATCTCTCCACCTCAAACTAGTATTTATATTCAATACCTTCTAGAGTTGAGACATCAAGATTTTCAAGATAATCTCCCCACCTCAAACTAGTATTTATATTCAATACCTTCTAGAGTTGAGACTTCTAGATTTTCAAGATAATCTCTCCACCTCAAACTAGTATTTATATTCAATACCTTCTAGAGTTGAGACTTCTAAATTTTCAAGATAATCTCTGCACCTCAAACTAGTATTTATATTCAATACCTTCTAGAGTTGAGACTTCTAAATTTTCAAGATAATCTCTCCACCTCAAACTAGTATTTATATTCAATACCTTCTAGAGTTGAGACTTCTAAATTTTCAAGATAATCTCTCCACCTCAAACTAGTATTTATATTCAATACCTTCTAGAGTTGAGACATCAAGATTTTCAAGATAATCTCCCCACCTCAAACTAGTATTTATATTCAATACCTTCTAGAGTTGAGACTTCTAGATTTTCAAGATAATCTCTCCACCTCAAACTAGTATTTATATTCAATACGTTCTAGAGTTGAGACTTCTAAATTTTCAAGATAATCTCTCCACCTCAAACTGGTATTTATATTCAATACCTTCTAGAGTTGAGACTTCTAAATCTTCAAGATAATCTCTCCACCTCAAACTAGTATTTATATTCAATACCTTCTAGAGGCTAGACATCAAGATTTTCAAGATAATCTCTCCACCTGAAACTAGTATTTATATTCAATACCTTCTAGAGTTCAGACATCCAGATTTTCAAGATAATCTCTTCACCTCAAACTAGTATTTATATTCAATACCTTCTAGACTTGAGACATCAAGATTTGCAAGATAATATCCCTACCCCAAACTAGTGTTTACATTCAATACCTTCTAGAGTTGAGACATCAAGCTTTTCAAGATAATCTCTCCAGCTCAAACTAGTGTTTACATTCAATACCTTCTAGAGTTGAGACATCAAGATTTTCAAGATAATCTCTCCAGCTCAAACCAGTATTTATATTCAATACCTTCTAGAGTTGAGACATCAAGATTTTCAAGATAATCTCTCCAGCTCAAACTAGTATTTATATTCAATACCTTCTAGAGTTGAGACATCAAGATTTTCAAGTAATCTCTCCAGCTCAAACTAGTATTTATATTCAATACCTTCTAGAGTTGAGACATCAAGATTTTCAAGATATTCTCTCCACCTCAAACTAGTATTTATATTCAATACCTTCTAGAGTTGAGACATGACGATTTTCAAGATAATCTCTCCAGCTCAAAGTAGTGTTTATATTCAATACCATCTAGAGTTGAGACATCAGGATTTGCAAGATAATATCCCTACCCCAAACTAGTGTTTACATTCAATACCTTCTAGAGTTGAGACATCAAGATTTTCAAGATAATCTCTCCACCCCAAAGTAGTGTTTACATTCAATACCTTCTAGAGTTGAGACATCAAGATTTTTAAGATAGTCTCTCCAGCTCAAACTAGTATTTATATTCAATACCTGCTAGAGTTCAGACATCAAGATTTTCAAGATAATCTCTCCAGCTCAAACTAGTATTTATATTAAATACCTTCTAGAGTTCAGACATCAAGTTTTTCAAGATAATCTTTCCAGCTCAAACTAGTATTTATATTCAATACCTTCTAGAGTTGAGACATCAAGATTTTCAAGATAATCTCTCCAGCTCAAACTAGTATTTATATTCAATACCTTCTAGAGTTCAGACATCAAGATTTTCAAGATAATCTCTCCAGCTCAAACTAGTATTTATATTAAATACCTTCTAGAGTTGAGACATCAAAATTTTCAAGATAATCTCTCCAGCTCAAACTAGTATTTATATTCAATACCTTCTAGAGTTGAGACATGAAGATTTTCAAGATAATCTCTCCAGCTCAAACTAGTATTTATATTAAATACCTTCTAGAGTTGAGACATCAAGATTTTCAAGATAATCTCTCCAGCTAAAACTAGTATTTATATTAAATACCTTCTAGAGTTGAGACATGAAGATTTTCAAGATAATCTCTCCAGCTCAAACTAGTGTTTACATTCAATACCTTCTAGAGTTAAGACATCAAGATTTTTCAAGATAATCTCTCCACCTCAAACTAGTATTTATATTCAATACCTTCTAGAGTTGAGACTTCTAGATTTTCAAGATAATCTCTCCACCCCAAACTAGTGTTTATATTCAATACCTTCTAGAGTTGAGACATCAAGATTTTCAAGATAATCTCTCCAGCTCAAACTAGTGTTTATATTCAATACCTTCTAGAGTTGAGACTTCTAGATTTTCAAGATAATCTCTCCACCTCAAACTAGTATTTATATTCAATACCTTCTAGAGTTGAGACTTCTAGATTTTCAAGATAATCTCTCCACCCCAAACTAGTATTTATATTCAATACCTTCTAGAGTTGAGACTTCTAGATTTTCAAGATAATCTCTCCACCTCAAACTAGTATTTATATTCAATACCTTCTAGAGTTGAGACATCAAGATTTTCAAGATAATCTCCCCACCTCAAACTAGTATTTATATTCAATACCTTCTAGAGTTGAGACTTCTAGATTTTCAAGATAATCTCTCCACCTCAAACTAGTATTTATATTCAATACCTTCTAGAGTTGAGACTTCTAAATTTTCAAGATAATCTCTGCACCTCAAACTAGTATTTATATTCAATACCTTCTAGAGTTGAGACTTCTAAATTTTCAAGATAATCTCTCCACCTCAAACTAGTATTTATATTCAATACCTTCTAGAGTTGAGACTTCTAAATTTTCAAGATAATCTCTCCACCTCAAACTAGTATTTATATTCAATACCTTCTAGAGTTGAGACATCAAGATTTTCAAGATAATCTCCCCACCTCAAACTAGTATTTATATTCAATACCTTCTAGAGTTGAGACTTCTAGATTTTCAAGATAATCTCTCCACCTCAAACTAGTATTTATATTCAATACGTTCTAGAGTTGAGACTTCTAAATTTTCAAGATAATCTCTCCACCTCAAACTAGTATTTATATTCAATACCTTCTAGAGTTGAGACTTCTAAATCTTCAAGATAATCTCTCCACCTCAAACTAGTATTTATATTCAATACCTTCTAGAGGCTAGACATCAAGATTTTCAAGATAATCTCTCCACCTGAAACTAGTATTTATATTCAATACCTTCTAGAGTTGAGACTTCTAAATTTTCAAGATAATCTCCCCACATCAAACTAGTGTTTATATTCAATACCTTCTAGCGTTGAGACATCAAGATTTTCAAGATAATCTCTCCACCTCAAACTAGTATTTATATTCAATACCTTCTAGAGGTGAGGCATCAAGATTTTCAAGATAATTTCTCCACCTCAAACTAGTATTTATATTCAATACCTTCTAGAGGTGAGGCATCAAGATTTGCAAGATAATCTCTCCACCTCAAACTAGTATTTATATTCAATACCTTCTAGCGTTGAGACATCAAGATTTTCAAGATATTCTCTCCACCTCAAACTAGTATTTATATTCAATACCTTCTAGAGTTGAGACATGACGATTTTCAAGATAATCTCTCCAGCTCAAAGTAGTGTTTATATTCAATACCATCTAGAGTTGAGACATCAGGATTTGCAAGATAATATCCCTACCCCAAACTAGTGTTTACATTCAATACCTTCTAGAGTTGAGACATCAAGATTTTCAAGATAATCTCTCCACCCCAAAGTAGTGTTTACATTCAATACCTTCTAGAGTTGAGACATCAAGATTTTTAAGATAGTCTCTCCAGCTCAAACTAGTATTTATATTCAATACCTGCTAGAGTTCAGACATCAAGATTTTCAAGATAATCTCTCCAGCTCAAACTAGTATTTATATTAAATACCTTCTAGAGTTCAGACATCAAGTTTTTCAAGATAATCTTTCCAGCTCAAACTAGTATTTATATTCAATACCTTCTAGAGTTGAGACATCAAGATTTTCAAGATAATCTCTCCAGCTCAAACTAGTATTTATATTCAATACCTTCTAGAGTTCAGACATCAAGATTTTCAAGATAATCTCTCCAGCTCAAACTAGTATTTATATTAAATACCTTCTAGAGTTGAGACATCAAAATTTTCAAGATAATCTCTCCAGCTCAAACTAGTATTTATATTCAATACCTTCTAGAGTTGAGACATGAAGATTTTCAAGATAATCTCTCCAGCTCAAACTAGTATTTATATTAAATACCTTCTAGAGTTGAGACATCAAGATTTTCAAGATAATCTCTCCAGCTAAAACTAGTATTTATATTAAATACCTTCTAGAGTTGAGACATGAAGATTTTCAAGATAATCTCTCCAGCTCAAACTAGTGTTTACATTCAATACCTTCTAGAGTTAAGACATCAAGATTTTTCAAGATAATCTCTCCACCTCAAACTAGTATTTATATTCAATACCTTCTAGAGTTGAGACTTCTAGATTTTCAAGATAATCTCTCCACCCCAAACTAGTGTTTATATTCAATACCTTCTAGAGTTGAGACATCAAGATTTTCAAGATATTCTCTCCAGCTCAAACTAGTGTTTATATTCAATACCTTCTAGAGTTGAGCCTTCTAGATTTTCAAGATAATCTCTCCACCTCAAACTAGTATTTATATTCAATACCTTCTAGAGTTGAGACTTCTAGATTTTCAAGATAATCTCTCCACCCCAAACTAGTATTTATATTCAATACCTTCTAGAGTTGAGACTTCTAGATTTTCAAGATAATCTCTCCACCTCAAACTAGTATTTATATTCAATACCTTCTAGAGTTGAGACATCAAGATTTTCAAGATAATCTCCCCACCTCAAACTAGTATTTATATTCAATACCTTCTAGAGTTGAGACTTCTAGATTTTCAAGATAATCTCTCCACCTCAAACTAGTATTTATATTCAATACCTTCTAGAGTTGAGACTTCTAAATTTTCAAGATAATCTCTGCACCTCAAACTAGTATTTATATTCAATACCTTCTAGAGTTGAGACTTCTAAATTTTCAAGATAATCTCTCCACCTCAAACTAGTATTTATATTCAATACCTTCTAGAGTTGAGACTTCTAAATTTTCAAGATAATCTCTCCACCTCAAACTAGTATTTATATTCAATACCTTCTAGAGTTGAGACATCAAGATTTTCAAGATAATCTCCCCACCTCAAACTAGTATTTATATTCAATACCTTCTAGAGTTGAGACTTCTAGATTTTCAAGATAATCTCTCCACCTCAAACTAGTATTTATATTCAATACGTTCTAGAGTTGAGACTTCTAAATTTTCAAGATAATCTCTCCACCTCAAACTAGTATTTATATTCAATACCTTCTAGAGTTGAGACTTCTAAATCTTCAAGATAATCTCTCCACCTCAAACTAGTATTTATATTCAATACCTTCTAGAGGCTAGACATCAAGATTTTCAAGATAATCTCTCCACCTGAAACTAGTATTTATATTCAATACCTTCTAGAGTTCAGACATCCAGATTTTCAAGATAATCTCTTCACCTCAAACTAGTATTTATATTCAATACCTTCTAGACTTGAGACATCAAGATTTGCAAGATAATATCCCTACCCCAAACTAGTGTTTACATTCAATACCTTCTAGAGTTGAGACATCAAGCTTTTCAAGATAATCTCTCCAGCTCAAACTAGTGTTTACATTCAATACCTTCTAGAGTTGAGACATCAAGATTTTCAAGATAATCTCTCCAGCTCAAACCAGTATTTATATTCAATACCTTCTAGAGTTGAGACATCAAGATTTTCAAGATAATCTCTCCAGCTCAAACTAGTATTTATATTCAATACCTTCTAGAGTTGAGACATCAAGATTTTCAAGTAATCTCTCCAGCTCAAACTAGTATTTATATTCAATACCTTCTAGAGTTGAGACATCAAGATTTTCAAGATATTCTCTCCACCTCAAACTAGTATTTATATTCAATACCTTCTAGAGTTGAGACATGACGATTTTCAAGATAATCTCTCCAGCTCAAAGTAGTGTTTATATTCAATACCATCTAGAGTTGAGACATCAGGATTTGCAAGATAATATCCCTACCCCAAACTAGTGTTTACATTCAATACCTTCTAGAGTTGAGACATCAAGATTTTCAAGATAATCTCTCCACCCCAAAGTAGTGTTTACATTCAATACCTTCTAGAGTTGAGACATCAAGATTTTTAAGATAGTCTCTCCAGCTCAAACTAGTATTTATATTCAATACCTGCTAGAGTTCAGACATCAAGATTTTCAAGATAATCTCTCCAGCTCAAACTAGTATTTATATTAAATACCTTCTAGAGTTCAGACATCAAGTTTTTCAAGATAATCTTTCCAGCTCAAACTAGTATTTATATTCAATACCTTCTAGAGTTGAGACATCAAGATTTTCAAGATAATCTCTCCAGCTCAAACTAGTATTTATATTCAATACTTTCTAGAGTTCAGACATCAAGATTTTCAAGATAATCTCTCCAGCTCAAACTAGTATTTATATTAAATACCTTCTAGAGTTGAGACATCAAAATTTTCAAGATAATCTCTCCAGCTCAAACTAGTATTTATATTCAATACCTTCTAGAGTTGAGACATGAAGATTTTCAAGATAATCTCTCCAGCTCAAACTAGTATTTATATTAAATACCTTCTAGAGTTGAGACATCAAGATTTTCAAGATAATCTCTCCAGCTAAAACTAGTATTTATATTAAATACCTTCTAGAGTTGAGACATGAAGATTTTCAAGATAATCTCTCCAGCTCAAACTAGTGTTTACATTCAATACCTTCTAGAGTTAAGACATCAAGATTTTTCAAGATAATCTCTCCACCTCAAACTAGTATTTATATTCAATACCTTCTAGAGTTGAGACTTCTAGATTTTCAAGATAATCTCTCCACCCCAAACTAGTGTTTATATTCAATACCTTCTAGAGTTGAGACATCAAGATTTTCAAGATAATCTCTCCAGCTCAAACTAGTGTTTATATTCAATACCTTCTAGAGTTGAGACTTCTAGATTTTCAAGATAATCTCTCCACCTCAAACTAGTATTTATATTCAATACCTTCTAGAGTTGAGACTTCTAGATTTTCAAGATAATCTCTCCACCCCAAACTAGTATTTATATTCAATACCTTCTAGAGTTGAGACTTCTAGATTTTCAAGATAATCTCTCCACCTCAAACTAGTATTTATATTCAATACCTTCTAGAGTTGAGACATCAAGATTTTCAAGATAATCTCCCCACCTCAAACTAGTATTTATATTCAATACCTTCTAGAGTTGAGACTTCTAGATTTTCAAGATAATCTCTCCACCTCAAACTAGTATTTATATTCAATACCTTCTAGAGTTGAGACTTCTAAATTTTCAAGATAATCTCTGCACCTCAAACTAGTATTTATATTCAATACCTTCTAGAGTTGAGACTTCTAAATTTTCAAGATAATCTCTCCACCTCAAACTAGTATTTATATTCAATACCTTCTAGAGTTGAGACTTCTAAATTTTCAAGATAATCTCTCCACCTCAAACTAGTATTTATATTCAATACCTTCTAGAGTTGAGACATCAAGATTTTCAAGATAATCTCCCCACCTCAAACTAGTATTTATATTCAATACCTTCTAGAGTTGAGACTTCTAGATTTTCAAGATAATCTCTCCACCTCAAACTAGTATTTATATTCAATACGTTCTAGAGTTGAGACTTCTAAATTTTCAAGATAATCTCTCCACCTCAAACTAGTATTTATATTCAATACCTTCTAGAGTTGAGACTTCTAAATCTTCAAGATAATCTCTCCACCTCAAACTAGTATTTATATTCAATACCTTCTAGAGGCTAGACATCAAGATTTTCAAGATAATCTCTCCACCTGAAACTAGTATTTATATTCAATACCTTCTAGAGTTGAGACTTCTAAATTTTCAAGATAATCTCCCCACATCAAACTAGTGTTTATATTCAATACCTTCTAGCGTTGAGACATCAAGATTTTCAAGATAATCTCTCCACCTCAAACTAGTATTTATATTCAATACCTTCTAGAGGTGAGGCATCAAGATTTTCAAGATAATCTCTCCACCTCAAACTAGTATTTATATTCAATACCTTCTAGAGGTGAGGCATCAAGATTTGCAAGATAATCTCTCCACCTCAAACTAGTATTTATATTCAATACCTTCTAGCGTTGAGACATCAAGATTTTCAAGATAATCTCTCCACATCAAACTAGTGTTTATATTCAATACCTTCTAGAGTTGAGACATCAAGATTTTCAAGATAATCTCTCCACCTCAAACTAGTATTTATATTCAATACCTTCTAGAGTTGAGACTTCTAGATTTTCAAGATAATCTCCCCACCTCAAACTAGTATTTATATTCAATACCTTCTAGAGTTGAGACTTCTAGATTTTCAAGATAATCTCTCCACCTCAAACTAGTATTTATATTCAATACCTTCTAGAGTTGAGACTTCTAAATTTTCAAGATAATCTCCCCACATCAAATTAGTGTTTATATTCAATACCTTCTAGCGTTGAGACATCAAGATTTTCAAGATAATCTCTCCACCTCAAACTAGTATTTATATTCAATACCTTCTAGAGGTGAGGCATCAAGATTTTCAAGATAATCTCTCCACCTCAAACTAGTATTTATATTCAATACCTTCTAGAGGTGAGGCATCAAGATTTGCAAGATAATCTCTCCACCTCAAACTAGTATTTATATTCAATACCTTCTAGCGTTGAGACATCAAGATTTTCAAGATAATCTCTCCACATCAAACTAGTGTTTATATTCAATACCTTCTAGAGTTGAGACATCAAGATTTTCAAGATAATCTCTCCACCTCAAACTAGTATTTATATTCAATACCTTCTAGAGTTGAGACTTCTAGATTTTCAAGATAATCTCCCCACCTCAAACTAGTATTTATATTCAATACCTTCTAGAGTTGAGACTTCTAGATTTTCAAGATAATCTCTCCACCCCAAACTAGTGTTTATATTCAATACCTTCTAGAGTTGAGACATCAAGATTTTCAAATTAATCTCCCCACCTCAAACTAGTATTTATATTCAATACTTTCTAGAGTTGAGACATCAAGATTTTCAAGATAATCTCCCCACCCCAAACTAGTGTTTATATTCAATACCTTCTAGAGTTGAGACATCAAGATTTTCAAGAAAATCTCTCCACCCCAAACTGGTATTTATATTCAATACCTTCTAGAGTTGAGACATCAAGATTTTCAAGATAATCTCCCCACCTCAAACTAGTATTTATATTCAATACCTTCTAGAGTTGAGACATCAAGATTTTCAAGATAATCTCCCCACCCCAAACTAGTGTTTATATTCAATACCTTCTAGAGTTGAGACATCAAGATTTTCAAGATAATCTCTCCACCCCAAACTGGTATTTATATTCAATACCTTCTAGAGTTGAGACATCAAGATTTTCAAGATAATCTCCCCACCTCAAACTAGTATTTATATTCAATAACTTCTAGAGTTGAGACATCAAGATTTTCAAGATAATCTCCCCACCTCAAACTAGTGTTTATATTCAATACCTTCTAGAATTGAGACATCAAGATTTTCAAGATAATCTCCCCACCCCAAACTAGTGTTTACATTCAATACCTTCTAGAGTTGAGACATCAAGATTTTCAAGATAATCTCTCCACCCCAAACTAGTGTTTACATTCAAAATCTTCTAGAGTTGAGACATTAAGATTTTCAAGATAATCTCTCCACCCCAAACTAGTGTTTACATTCAATACCTTCTAGAGTTGAGACATCAAGATTTTCAAGATAATCTCTCCACCCCAAACTAGTGTTTACATTCAAAATCTTCTAGAGTTGAGACATTAAGATTTTCAAGATAATCTCTCCACCCCAAACTAGTGTTTACATTCAATACCTTCTAGAGTTGAGACATCAAGATTTTCAAGATAATCTCCCCACCTCAAACTAGTGTTTACATTCAAAATCTTCTAGAGTTGAGACATCAAGATTTTCAAGATAATCTCCCCACCTCAAACTAGTGTTTATATTCAATACCTTCTAGAGTTGAGACATCAAGATTTTCAAGATAATCTCCCCACCTCAAACTAGTGTTTACATTCAAAATCTTCTAGAGTTGAGACATCAAGATTTTCAAGATAATCTCCCCACCTCAAACTAGTGTTTACATTCAATACCTTCTAGAGTAGAGACATCAAGATTTTCAAGATAATCTCCCCACCTCAAACTAGTGTTTACATTCAAAATCTTCTAGAGTTGAGACATCAAGATTTTCAAGATAATCTCCCCACCTCAAACTAGTGTTTACATTCAATACCTTCTAGAGTTGAGACATCAAGATTTTCAAGATACTCTCTCCACCTCTAACTAGTATTTATATTCAATACCTTCTAGAGTTGAGACATGAAGATTTTCAAGATAATCTCTCCAGCTCAAACTAGTATTTATATTCAATACCTTCTAGAGTTGAGACATCAAGGTTTTCAAGATACTCTCTCCACCTCAAACTAGTATTTATATTCAATACCTTCTAGAGTTCAGACATCCAGATTTTCAAGATAATCTCTTCACCTCAAACTAGTATTTATATTCAATACCTTCTAGACTTGAGACATCAAGATTTGCAAGATAATATCCCTACCCCAAACTAGTGTTTACATTCAATACCTTCTAGAGTTGAGACATCAAGCTTTTCAAGATAATGTCTCCAGCTCAAACTAGTGTTTACATTCAATACCTTCTAGAGTTGAGACATCAAGATTTACAAGATAATCTCTCCAGCTCAAACCAGTATTTATATTCAATACCTTCTAGAGTTGAGACATCAAGATTTTCAAGATAATCTCTCCAGCTCAAACTAGTATTTATATTCAATACCTTCTAGAGTTGAGACATCAAGATTTTCAAGTAATCTCTCCAGCTCAAACTAGTATTTATATTCAATACCTTCTAGAGTTGAGACATCAAGATTTTCAAGATATTCTCTCCACCTCAAACTAGTATTTATATTCAATACCTTCTAGAGTTGAGACATGACGATTTTCAAGATAATCTCTCCAGCTCAAAGTAGTGTTTATATTCAATACCATCTAGAGTTGAGACATCAGGATTTGCAAGATAATATCCCTACCCCAAACTAGTGTTTACATTCAATACCTTCTAGAGTTGAGACATCAAGATTTTCAAGATAATCTCTCCACCCCAAAGTAGTGTTTACATTCAATACCTTCTAGAGTTGAGACATCAAGATTTTTAAGATAGTCTCTCCAGCTCAAACTAGTATTTATATTCAATACCTGCTAGAGTTCAGACATCAAGATTTTCAAGATAATCTCTCCAGCTCAAACTGGTATTTATATTAAATACCTTCTAGAGTTCAGACATCAAGTTTTTCAAGATAATCTTTCCAGCTCAAACTAGTATTTATATTCAATACCTTCTAGAGTTGAGACAGCAAGATTTTCAAGATAATCTCTCCAGCTCAAACTAGTATTTATATTCAATACCTTCTAGAGTTCAGACATCAAGATTTTCAAGATAATCTCTCCAGCTCAAACAAGTATTTATATTAAATACCTTCTAGAGTTGAGACATCAAAATTTTCAAGATAATCTCTCCAGCTCAAACTAGTATTTATATTCAATACCTTCTAGAGTTGAGACATGAAGATTTTCAAGATAATCTCTCCAGCTCAAACTAGTATTTATATTAAATACCTTCTAGAGTTGAGACATCAAGATTTTCAAGATAATCTCTCCAGCTAAAACTAGTATTTATATTAAATACCTTCTAGAGTTGAGACATGAAGATTTTCAAGATAATCTCTCCAGCTCAAACTAGTGTTTACATTCAATACCTTCTAGAGTTAAGACATCAAGATTTTTCAAGATAATCTCTCCACCTCAAACTAGTATTTATATTCAATACCTTCTAGAGTTGAGACTTCTAGATTTTCAAGATAATCTCTCCACCCCAAACTAGTGTTTATATTCAATACCTTCTAGAGTTGAGACATCAAGATTTTCAAGATAATCTCTCCAGCTCAAACTAGTGTTTATATTCAATACCTTCTAGAGTTGAGACTTCTAGATTTTCAAGATAATCTCTCCACCTCAAACTAGTATTTATATTCAATACCTTCTAGAGTTGAGACTTCTAGATTTTCAAGATAATCTCTCCACCCCAAACTAGTATTTATATTCAATACCTTCTAGAGTTGAGACTTCTAGATTTTCAAGATAATCTCTCCACCTCAAACTAGTATTTATATTCAATACCTTCTAGAGTTGAGACATCAAGATTTTCAAGATAATCTCCCCACCTCAAACTAGTATTTATATTCAATACCTTCTAGAGTTGAGACTTCTAGATTTTCAAGATAATCTCTCCACCTCAAACTAGTATTTATATTCAATACCTTCTAGAGTTGAGACTTCTAAATTTTCAAGATAATCTCTGCACCTCAAACTAGTATTTATATTCAATACCTTCTAGAGTTGAGACTTCTAAATTTTCAAGATAATCTCTCCACCTCAAACTAGTATTTATATTCAATACCTTCTAGAGTTGAGACTTCTAAATTTTCAAGATAATCTCTCCACCTCAAACTAGTATTTATATTCAATACCTTCTAGAGTTGAGACATCAAGATTTTCAAGATAATCTCCCCACCTCAAACTAGTATTTATATTCAATACCTTCTAGAGTTGAGACTTCTAGATTTTCAAGATAATCTCTCCACCTCAAACTAGTATTTATATTCAATACGTTCTAGAGTTGAGACTTCTAAATTTTCAAGATAATCTCTCCACCTCAAACTAGTATTTATATTCAATACCTTCTAGAGTTGAGACTTCTAAATCTTCAAGATAATATCCCTACCCCAAACTAGTGTTTACATTCAATACCTTCTAGAGTTGAGACATCAAGCTTTTCAAGATA
The DNA here is from genome assembly GCA_030765065.1 of Deroplatys truncata. Lineage (NCBI taxonomy): Eukaryota > Metazoa > Arthropoda > Insecta > Mantodea > Mantidae > Deroplatys > Deroplatys truncata. Next base: position 14,582,740 of record CM060975.1, read on the forward strand.
ATCTCTCCAGCTCAAACTAGTGTTTACATTCAATACCTTCTAGAGTTGAGACATCAAGATTTTCAAGATAATCTCTCCAGCTCAAACCAGTATTTATATTCAATACCTTCTAGAGTTGAGACATCAAGATTTTCAAGATAATCTCTCCAGCTCAAACTAGTATTTATATTCAATACCTTCTAGAGTTGAGACATCAAGATTTTCAAGTAATCTCTCCAGCTCAAACTAGTATTTATATTCAATACCTTCTAGAGTTGAGACATCAAGATTTTCAAGATATTCTCTCCACCTCAAACTAGTATTTATATTCAATACCTTCTAGAGTTGAGACATGACGATTTTCAAGATAATCTCTCCAGCTCAAAGTAGTGTTTATATTCAATACCATCTAGAGTTGAGACATCAGGATTTGCAAGATAATATCCCTACCCCAAACTAGTGTTTACATTCAATACCTTCTAGAGTTGAGACATCAAGATTTTCAAGATAATCTCTCCACCCCAAAGTAGTGTTTACATTCAATACCTTCTAGAGTTGAGACATCAAGATTTTTAAGATAGTCTCTCCAGCTCAAACTAGTATTTATATTCAATACCTGCTAGAGTTCAGACATCAAGATTTTCAAGATAATCTCTCCAGCTCAAACTAGTATTTATATTAAATACCTTCTAGAGTTCAGACATCAAGTTTTTCAAGATAATCTTTCCAGCTCAAACTAGTATTTATATTCAATACCTTCTAGAGTTGAGACATCAAGATTTTCAAGATAATCTCTCCAGCTCAAACTAGTATTTATATTCAATACCTTCTAGAGTTCAGACATCAAGATTTTCAAGATAATCTCTCCAGCTCAAACTAGTATTTATATTAAATACCTTCTAGAGTTGAGACATCAAAATTTTCAAGATAATCTCTCCAGCTCAAACTAGTATTTATATTCAATACCTTCTAGAGTTGAGACATGAAGATTTTCAAGATAATCTCTCCAGCTCAAACTAGTATTTATATTAAATACCTTCTAGAGTTGAGACATCAAGATTTTCAAGATAATCTCTCCAGCTAAAACTAGTATTTATATTAAATACCTTCTAGAGTTGAGACATGAAGATTTTCAAGATAATCTCTCCAGCTCAAACTAGTGTTTACATTCAATACCTTCTAGAGTTAAGACATCAAGATTTTTCAAGATAATCTCTCCACCTCAAACTAGTATTTATATTCAATACCTTCTAGAGTTGAGACTTCTAGATTTTCAAGATAATCTCTCCACCCCAAACTAGTGTTTATATTCAATACCTTCTAGAGTTGAGACATCAAGATTTTCAAGATAATCTCTCCAGCTCAAACTAGTGTTTATATTCAATACCTTCTAGAGTTGAGACTTCTAGATTTTCAAGATAATCTCTCCACCTCAAACTAGTATTTATATTCAATACCTTCTAGAGTTGAGACTTCTAGATTTTCAAGATAATCTCTCCACCCCAAACTAGTATTTATATTCAATACCTTCTAGAGTTGAGACTTCTAGATTTTCAAGATAATCTCTCCACCTCAAACTAGTATTTATATTCAATACCTTCTAGAGTTGAGACATCAAGATTTTCAAGATAATCTCCCCACCTCAAACTAGTATTTATATTCAATACCTTCTAGAGTTGAGACTTCTAGATTTTCAAGATAATCTCTCCACCTCAAACTAGTATTTATATTCAATACCTTCTAGAGTTGAGACTTCTAAATTTTCAAGATAATCTCTGCACCTCAAACTAGTATTTATATTCAATACCTTCTAGAGTTGAGACTTCTAAATTTTCAAGATAATCTCTCCACCTCAAACTAGTATTTATATTCAATACCTTCTAGAGTTGAGACTTCTAAATTTTCAAGATAATCTCTCCACCTCAAACTAGTATTTATATTCAATACCTTCTAGAGTTGAGACATCAAGATTTTCAAGATAATCTCCCCACCTCAAACTAGTATTTATATTCAATACCTTCTAGAGTTGAGACTTCTAGATTTTCAAGATAATCTCTCCACCTCAAACTAGTATTTATATTCAATACGTTCTAGAGTTGAGACTTCTAAATTTTCAAGATAATCTCTCCACCTCAAACTAGTATTTATATTCAATACCTTCTAGAGTTGAGACTTCTAAATCTTCAAGATAATATCCCTACCCCAAACTAGTGTTTACATTCAATACCTTCTAGAGTTGAGACATCAAGCTTTTCAAGATAATCTCTCCAGCTCAAACTAGTGTTTACATTCAATACCTTCTAGAGTTGAGACATCAAGATTTTCAAGATAATCTCTCCAGCTCAAACTAGTATTTATATTCAATACCTTCTAGAGTTGAGACATCAAGATTTTCAAGATAATCTCTCCACCTCAAACTAGTATTTATATTCAATACCTTCTAGAGGTGAGGCATCAAGATTTTCAAGATAATCTCTCCACCTCAAACTAGTATTTATATTCAATACCTTCTAGAGGTGAGGCATCAAGATTTGCAAGATAATCTCTCCACCTCAAACTAGTATTTATATTCAATACCTTCTAGCGTTGAGACATCAAGATTTTCAAGATAATTTCTCCACATCAAACTAGTGTTTATATTCAATACCTTCTAGAGTTGAGACATCAAGATTTTCAAGATAATCTCTCCACCTCAAACTAGTATTTATATTCAATACCTTCTAGAGTTGAGACTTCTAGATTTTCAAGATAATCTCCCCACCTCAAACTAGTATTTATATTCAATACCTTCTAGAGTTGAGACTTCTAGATTTTCAAGATAATCTCTCCACCTCAAACTAGTATTTATATTCAATACCTTCTAGAGTTGAGACTTCTAAATTTTCAAGATAATCTCCCCACATCAAATTAGTGTTTATATTCAATACCTTCTAGCGTTGAGACATCAAGATTTTCAAGATAATCTCTCCACCTCAAACTAGTATTTATATTCAATACCTTCTAGAGGTGAGGCATCAAGATTTTCAAGATAATCTCTCCACCTCAAACTAGTATTTATATTCAATACCTTCTAGAGGTGAGGCATCAAGATTTGCAAGATAATCTCTCCACCTCAAACTAGTATTTATATTCAATACCTTCTAGCGTTGAGACATCAAGATTTTCAAGATAATCTCTCCACATCAAACTAGTGTTTATATTCAATACCTTCTAGAGTTGAGACATCAAGATTTTCAAGATAATCTCTCCACCTCAAACTAGTATTTATATTCAATACCTTCTAGAGTTGAGACTTCTAGATTTTCAAGATAATCTCCCCACCTCAAACTAGTATTTATATTCAATACCTTCTAGAGTTGAGACTTCTAGATTTTCAAGATAATCTCTCCACCCCAAACTAGTGTTTATATTCAATACCTTCTAGAGTTGAGACATCAAGATTTTCAAATTAATCTCCCCACCTCAAACTAGTATTTATATTCAATACTTTCTAGAGTTGAGACATCAAGATTTTCAAGATAATCTCCCCACCCCAAACTAGTGTTTATATTCAATACCTTCTAGAGTTGAGACATCAAGATTTTCAAGAAAATCTCTCCACCCCAAACTGGTATTTATATTCAATACCTTCTAGAGTTGAGACATCAAGATTTTCAAGATAATCTCCCCACCTCAAACTAGTATTTATATTCAATACCTTCTAGAGTTGAGACATCAAGATTTTCAAGATAATCTCCCCACCCCAAACTAGTGTTTATATTCAATACCTTCTAGAGTTGAGACATCAAGATTTTCAAGATAATCTCTCCACCCCAAACTGGTATTTATATTCAATACCTTCTAGAGTTGAGACATCAAGATTTTCAAGATAATCTCCCCACCTCAAACTAGTATTTATATTCAATAACTTCTAGAGTTGAGACATCAAGATTTTCAAGATAATCTCCCCACCTCAAACTAGTGTTTATATTCAATACCTTCTAGAATTGAGACATCAAGATTTTCAAGATAATCTCCCCACCCCAAACTAGTGTTTACATTCAATACCTTCTAGAGTTGAGACATCAAGATTTTCAAGATAATCTCTCCACCCCAAACTAGTGTTTACATTCAAAATCTTCTAGAGTTGAGACATTAAGATTTTCAAGATAATCTCTCCACCCCAAACTAGTGTTTACATTCAATACCTTCTAGAGTTGAGACATCAAGATTTTCAAGATAATCTCTCCACCCCAAACTAGTGTTTACATTCAAAATCTTCTAGAGTTGAGACATTAAGATTTTCAAGATAATCTCTCCACCCCAAACTAGTGTTTACATTCAATACCTTCTAGAGTTGAGACATCAAGATTTTCAAGATAATCTCCCCACCTCAAACTAGTGTTTACATTCAAAATCTTCTAGAGTTGAGACATCAAGATTTTCAAGATAATCTCCCCACCTCAAACTAGTGTTTATATTCAATACCTTCTAGAGTTGAGACATCAAGATTTTCAAGATAATCTCCCCACCTCAAACTAGTGTTTACATTCAAAATCTTCTAGAGTTGAGACATCAAGATTTTCAAGATAATCTCCCCACCTCAAACTAGTGTTTACATTCAATACCTTCTAGAGTAGAGACATCAAGATTTTCAAGATAATCTCCCCACCTCAAACTAGTGTTTACATTCAAAATCTTCTAGAGTTGAGACATCAAGATTTTCAAGATAATCTCCCCACCTCAAACTAGTGTTTACATTCAATACCTTCTAGAGTTGAGACATCAAGATTTTCAAGATACTCTCTCCACCTCTAACTAGTATTTATATTCAATACCTTCTAGAGTTGAGACATGAAGATTTTCAAGATAATCTCTCCAGCTCAAACTAGTATTTATATTCAATACCTTCTAGAGTTGAGACATCAAGGTTTTCAAGATACTCTCTCCACCTCAAACTAGTATTTATATTCAATACCTTCTAGAGTTCAGACATCCAGATTTTCAAGATAATCTCTTCACCTCAAACTAGTATTTATATTCAATACCTTCTAGACTTGAGACATCAAGATTTGCAAGATAATATCCCTACCCCAAACTAGTGTTTACATTCAATACCTTCTAGAGTTGAGACATCAAGCTTTTCAAGATAATCTCTCCAGCTCAAACTAGTGTTTACATTCAATACCTTCTAGAGTTGAGACATCAAGATTTTCAAGATAATCTCTCCAGCTCAAACCAGTATTTATATTCAATACCTTCTAGAGTTGAGACATCAAGATTTTCAAGATAATCTCTCCAGCTCAAACTAGTATTTATATTCAATACCTTCTAGAGTTGAGACATCAAGATTTTCAAGTAATCTCTCCAGCTCAAACTAGTATTTATATTCAATACCTTCTAGAGTTGAGACATCAAGATTTTCAAGATATTCTCTCCACCTCAAACTAGTATTTATATTCAATACCTTCTAGAGTTGAGACATGACGATTTTCAAGATAATCTCTCCAGCTCAAAGTAGTGTTTATATTCAATACCATCTAGAGTTGAGACATCAGGATTTGCAAGATAATATCCCTACCCCAAACTAGTGTTTACATTCAATACCTTCTAGAGTTGAGACATCAAGATTTTCAAGATAATCTCTCCACCCCAAAGTAGTGTTTACATTCAATACCTTCTAGAGTTGAGACATCAAGATTTTTAAGATAGTCTCTCCAGCTCAAACTAGTATTTATATTCAATACCTGCTAGAGTTCAGACATCAAGATTTTCAAGATAATCTCTCCAGCTCAAACTAGTATTTATATTAAATACCTTCTAGAGTTCAGACATCAAGTTTTTCAAGATAATCTTTCCAGCTCAAACTAGTATTTATATTCAATACCTTCTAGAGTTGAGACAGCAAGATTTTCAAGATAATCTCTCCAGCTCAAACTAGTATTTATATTCAATACCTTCTAGAGTTCAGACATCAAGATTTTCAAGATAATCTCTCCAGCTCAAACTAGTATTTATATTCAATACCTTCTAGAGTTGAGACATGAAGATTTTCAAGATAATCTCTCCAGCTCAAACTAGTATTTATATTAAATACCTTCTAGAGTTGAGACATCAAGATTTTCAAGATAATCTCTCCAGCTAAAACTAGTATTTATATTAAATACCTTCTAGAGTTGAGACATGAAGATTTTCAAGATAATCTCTCCAGCTCAAACTAGTGTTTACATTCAATACCTTCTAGAGTTAAGACATCAAGATTTTTCAAGATAATCTCTCCACCTCAAACTAGTATTTATATTCAATACCTTCTAGAGTTGAGACTTCTAGATTTTCAAGATAATCTCTCCACCCCAAACTAGTGTTTATATTCAATACCTTCTAGAGTTGAGACATCAAGATTTTCAAGATAATCTCTCCAGCTCAAACTAGTGTTTATATTCAATACCTTCTAGAGTTGAGACTTCTAGATTTTCAAGATAATCTCTCCACCTCAAACTAGTATTTATATTCAATACCTTCTAGAGTTGAGACTTCTAGATTTTCAAGATAATCTCTCCACCCCAAACTAGTATTTATATTCAATACCTTCTAGAGTTGAGACTTCTAGATTTTCAAGATAATCTCTCCACCTCAAACTAGTATTTATATTCAATACCTTCTAGAGTTGAGACATCAAGATTTTCAAGATAATCTCCCCACCTCAAACTAGTATTTATATTCAATACCTTCTAGAGTTGAGACTTCTAGATTTTCAAGATAATCTCTCCACCTCAAACTAGTATTTATATTCAATACCTTCTAGAGTTGAGACTTCTAAATTTTCAAGATAATCTCTGCACCTCAAACTAGTATTTATATTCAATACCTTCTAGAGTTGAGACTTCTAAATTTTCAAGATAATCTCTCCACCTCAAACTAGTATTTATATTCAATACCTTCTAGAGTTGAGACTTCTAAATTTTCAAGATAATCTCTCCACCTCAAACTAGTATTTATATTCAATACCTTCTAGAGTTGAGACATCAAGATTTTCAAGATAATCTCCCCACCTCAAACTAGTATTTATATTCAATACCTTCTAGAGTTGAGACTTCTAGATTTTCAAGATAATCTCTCCACCTCAAACTAGTATTTATATTCAATACGTTCTAGAGTTGAGACTTCTAAATTTTCAAGATAATCTCTCCACCTCAAACTAGTATTTATATTCAATACCTTCTAGAGTTGAGACTTCTAAATCTTCAAGATAATCTCTCCACCTCAAACTAGTATTTATATTCAATACCTTCTAGAGGCTAGACATCAAGATTTTCAAGATAATCTCTCCACCTGAAACTAGTATTTATATTCAATACCTTCTAGAGTTCAGACATCCAGATTTTCAAGATAATCTCTTCACCTCAAACTAGTATTTATATTCAATACCTTCTAGACTTGAGACATCAAGATTTGCAAGATAATATCCCTACCCCAAACTAGTGTTTACATTCAATACCTTCTAGAGTTGAGACATCAAGCTTTTCAAGATAATCTCTCCAGCTCAAACTAGTGTTTACATTCAATACCTTCTAGAGTTGAGACATCAAGATTTTCAAGATAATCTCTCCAGCTCAAACCAGTATTTATATTCAATACCTTCTAGAGTTGAGACATCAAGATTTTCAAGATAATCTCTCCAGCTCAAACTAGTATTTATATTCAATACCTTCTAGAGTTGAGACATCAAGATTTTCAAGTAATCTCTCCAGCTCAAACTAGTATTTATATTCAATACCTTCTAGAGTTGAGACATCAAGATTTTCAAGATATTCTCTCCACCTCAAACTAGTATTTATATTCAATACCTTCTAGAGTTGAGACATGACGATTTTCAAGATAATCTCTCCAGCTCAAAGTAGTGTTTATATTCAATACCATCTAGAGTTGAGACATCAGGATTTGCAAGATAATATCCCTACCCCAAACTAGTGTTTACATTCAATACCTTCTAGAGTTGAGACATCAAGATTTTCAAGATAATCTCTCCACCCCAAAGTAGTGTTTACATTGAATACCTTCTAGAGTTGAGACATCAAGATTTTTAAGATAGTCTCTCCAGCTCAAACTAGTATTTATATTCAATACCTGCTAGAGTTCAGACATCAAGATTTTCAAGATAATCTCTCCAGCTCAAACTAGTATTTATATTAAATACCTTCTAGAGTTCAGACATCAAGTTTTTCAAGATAATCTTTCCAGCTCAAACTAGTATTTATATTCAATACCTTCTAGAGTTGAGACATCAAGATTTTCAAGATAATCTCTCCAGCTCAAACTAGTATTTATATTCAATACCTTCTAGAGTTCAGACATCAAGATTTTCAAGATAATCTCTCCAGCTCAAACTAGTATTTATATTAAATACCTTCTAGAGTTGAGACATCAAAATTTTCAAGATAATCTCTCCAGCTCAAACTAGTATTTATATTCAATACCTTCTAGAGTTGAGACATGAAGATTTTCAAGATAATCTCCCCCTCAGGGGCTCACCTTATGTGAGTACGGGTTTTTGGCGCACCCGGGGGTTCCCGAGCCAATCATCGCCATATTCATCCCCTCACCCCCATCCGGTCGAGGTGGGTTCTTCAAGTGACCGGTGGACCCAAGGTAGGCTCTCGTGCGTTCTTTGCATTCCATTCATACCGCACCTCACCATCGTTTCTTTCTTCCCTTATCACTTTCCGGCCATTTCGCACCACGCCATTCGCATATCTCTTTTTCTTCCCCGCCGGCCTACCTTGCGTGCGAAACGCCCACACAGTTATAGTTTCTTTTATCTTTTTATTTAAATCCTCCGTGGACACAGCCTGACGGATACCCGCGCACCGCGTGCGCAGCTGGGTGAGTGGGTAATGGCGTCATCCCCACCACCCGGGGTCGTCATGTAGGGTTTGTGTTCGTATCCGCTGTTCAACTGCAGTCCCGCGGGGGGGCCATTGCATGAGCTGCTGACTTCTGACGGCGATTGGGTCCCTCTGTCTATGTTCTGGGAGGTGTGACCCTGGGGTGAGTCTGGTATAGATAGGCCACTCACCCAAGCCGGGGTAACGCCCGAGAAGTCAGAGCCCGAGGTCGGAGACGGTTGCAATGGTGGAGGATTTTTTTCGCTATGGAGCACCCTTTCTCCATTATTAACAACAAGCGCCGAAAAGTCATTGTAACAGAAGTAGCACCGCCGTCATCTGGTTGTTACTTGGTCATTTCGAGAACAGAAGAAGGACAAAACTTTGAGAAGGTGAATCCTTTTATAATTCAGAAGGGCATAGATGCTATTGCTGGTGCGGTTCAATCATGCACTCGTCTACGGAATGGTTCCTTATTGGCACAAACTAAGTCCGATCAGCAAAGTACGACCTTGTTGCGCGCTACGCTTCTCCACGGTTACCCCATCCGTGTTGAGAAGCACCGCACATTGAACTCCTGTCGGGGCGTCGTTACCACCCATAGCCTCGATGGTATATCGGACGAGGATCTCGTAGAATATCTATCCGATCAAAAGGTGACTGCAGTGCATCGAGTGCAGGCCAAACGCGACGGCGTATTGGTACCCACTCGTACCCTGTTTATTACATTTGATGGCGTCGATCTGCCCACGAGCATTTCCGCAGGGTACGAACGGATTTCTGTGAGGCCTTATATTCCTAGACCTCTGCGTTGTTTTAAATGCCAACGTTTTGGGCATACGCAAGTCTCATGTAAGAGTGCCGTTAACATCTGTGCAACATGTAGCCAGCCCTCACACGAAGGTACCTGTTCAACAGCCCCCGTCTGCGTTAATTGTAAAGGGTCTCATTCTGCTTCGTTTGCCGACTGTCCGCGGTACTTGGACGAGAAGGCGATCCAGGAGATCCGGGTAAAGGAAAAACTCTCCTTCGCTGAAGCCCGGAGGCGTTACCATGCGCGCCAACCTTCACTCCTGCGATCTGGCACATTTAGTTCTGTTGTTGCCTCGCCAGTACCACGAGTAGATGCCGAAACTCAGACCTGGACCTTGACTGGATTAACCGCCACTACCATCCGGCCGTCCATTAAGGCTACAGTTACCAAGCCGTATAAACCTGGTCCCAAGTCAATGAAGTCGCAAGCCGTTGAAAAGAAGCCCAAGCAGAAACTTCGTAGGGAAGATTTTTTAAAAGACCCTCCGCGTGCGCGCGGTAACAAAGGTTCACCTTCTCCTCCTCGGAGGTCGCTGTCCCAGGATGGTCCTGGGACAAGCCGCGCTCAGCGGCACCCTTCACCCATCGCCACCCAGAACCGATTCACGGCGCTTGAATCGGTTTCTGGCACTGAGCGCGTGGGCCCTCCCTCCGAGGAAGCTATGGAGTCTGACCAACTCCATACAAAAAGCCCGAGCCCAAAGGTTAAACAAAAGGTAATTTTAAGCCGCCCTTCTAAATAGACAGTTTATCCCCTTATTCTTAATGGCTATCCTGACCTGGAATGTACGTGGTGTACGATCGCATAGGGCGGAACTGCAACTTTTATTGCGTTCCCATTCGCCTATGGTCGTATGTTTGCAGGAGACTAAGCTTCGCCCTCACGATCCTTTTGATCTCCGAGGATATACTCCGGTTCGCTACGACCTTGAACCGGAGGAGGGTACTCCTGCTCATGGTGGTGTCATGATTTTGGTGCGTAATGACGTTCATTTTACACCTGTCACACTTACATCTGACTTGCAAGCTGTTGCCGTTCGCCTTCACTTACCCGGCATTTTGTTTTCTGTTTGCTCTGTGTATACACCTCCATCGTCTCCCCTCGCTCCCGCGGACATTCGATCTCTCCTGTCCGCTCTCCCAACACCATTTCTTCTGTTGGGAGATTTTAATGCCCATCACCCACTATGGGGTTCGCCAAGGGCTTGTGCAAGGGGAACTCTTCTTTCCGACATTTTGTATCAGTTCAATCTTTCCATCCTCAATACAGGTGCACCTACTTTTATTTCTGATTCTTCCGGTACATTCTCTCACCTGGACCTTGCCCTATGCTCAATCCAGCTTGCACGTCGTCTTCAGTGGAACGTCGTCGCTGATACCTACTCCAGCGACCATTTCCCCTGCATCATTTCTCTTCTGTCGCACCACGTACAGCATTCCAGAGTACCTACCTGGATATTCGCAAAAGCCGACTGGAGCTTGTATTCCAGCCTCGTGCATTTTGACGACCAGCCCTTCTCCGACATTAATCAACTAGTGCAGCACCTTACGTCTATTATTTTCTCAGCTGCCGAACGTGCAATACCCCGTTCATCCTCCCAACCTCGGCGGCCACCTGTTCCGTGGTGGAACGAGGATTGTCGGGACGCCGTTCGTGCCCGTAGGACTGCACTTAGGGTGTTTCGGCGCCACCCTACACTTGATAATTTGGTGACTTTTAAACAATCGCGCGCCAGGGCTCGTCGCATTATTCAGGATAGCAAGAAGGCATCTTGGGCTCGTTTTGTCGAGTCTTTTAATCGTTTTACGCCTTCATCCGTTGTTTGGGATAAACTTCGTCGCTTCTCAGGTAAAGTGTCACATTGTACTGTTTCTGGCCTTCAGGTTTCTAATGCCACCATCGTGGATCCGGCTGCCATCGCTAACACTCTGGGTTCTGCCTTTGAGGCGGTTTCCAGTTCAGACCATTATTCCGCCGGCTTTCGCTCTATTAAAGACCGGCAGGATTCCGCATCATATACTTTTCGGTCTGCTAATGATGAATGCTATAACGAACTATTCACAATGAGGGAGCTGGAGCACGCTCTTCATTGCTCTCGGCACTCCGCTCCCGGGCCGGACGGCATTCATGTCCTGATGTTAAAGAACCTTTCAGCCGACAGTAAACTATTTCTCTTACAGGTCTATAACCGTATTTGGCAAGACGGCATTTTCCCTTCCGTTTGGCGCGAAGCCACCATTGTCCCTATACTTAAGCCTGGGAAGGATCGCCAACTACCTTCCAGCTACCGCCCTATCTCCCTCACCAGTTGCATTTGCAAGGTGATGGAGCGCATGATCAACGGGCGGTTGACATGGTGGCTTGAGTCTCAGAAACTTCTAGCGAACGCTCAGTGCGGGTTTCGTCGCTATCGCTCTACCGTCGACCATCTGGTGTCCTTGTCGACGCATATTATGAATGGGTTTCTGAGAAAGTGTCAAACCGTGGCTGTATTTTTTGACCTGGAGAAAGCTTATGACACTTGTTGGAGGGGCGGCATTTTACGTACACTTCACGATTGGAATATCCGCGGTCGTCTTCCCATATTTCTTCGGGAGTTTATGACGGACCGCGTCTTTCGTGTACGTGTGGGCTCGGTTTTATCTCGTCGTTTTATTCAAGAGAACGGAGTACCGCAGGGCTCTGTACTCAGTGTCACACTTTTTGCGATTGCTATCAACCCCATTGTTGATTGTATTCCACCTGGCATTTCATCGTCCCTTTTTGTTGACGATTTCGCTATTTATTGCAGTTCACGGCGGACCTGTCTACTCGAACGCCGTCTCCAGAGCTGTATCGACCGTCTCTACGCCTGGAGTAACGCCAACGGCTTTAAATTCTCCGCCGAGAAATCCGTCTGCATCAACTTCTGGCGCCGGAAGTATTTCCCTCCCCCCTCTCTCCGTCTTGGGCCAGGGATACTTCCGTTTGCAGACGAGGCGAAATTTTTGGGGTTGATTTTTGATAGGAAGTTGTGTTGGACCTCGCACGTTTCCTTTTTAAAAGCAAAGTGTGACCGTTCTCTTAATCTTTTACGTGTTTTAAGTGGCACATCCTGGGGAGCTGATCGGACCGTCCTTCTTCGCCTTTATCGCTCTTTGGTCCGATCCAAACTTGATTACGGGTGTTTTGTTTATTCGTCGGCACGTCCATCTGTGTTACGTCGTTTGAATCCCATTCATCATCGTGGTATTAGAGTCGCTACAGGGGCCTTTACAACTAGCCCCGTGCCCAGTCTTTACGCTGAGGCTGCAGAGCCTCCGCTGTCTTTCAGGCGTGAGATGCTCTTATGTAGCTATGCCTGTCGACTCTCCAGCTTGCCTGACCACCCGTCCTTCGCGGCATTTTACGAGGATTCACTTGACCGGCAATATTTAGTTAGCTCCTCTGCTTTGCTCCCTCCAGGGGTTCGATTTCGATTGCTACTTCGGCATTTGGACGTTCCGCCAGCGCCGGCCCTTACCCGAGGGGAAACGCGTTTTCCTCCATGGTCGCGCGCTGAGGCCCACATCCAACTTGGGCTGACGTCGATGCCGAAAAATGCGACCCCTGCTTCTGTTCTTAGATCCGCCTTTTTAGAACTACAGGCGCAGTTCGGGGACTGTCATTTTATATATACTGATGGGTCTAAGACTGATGTTGGAGTAGGATGTGCCTTTGTTTTTGGTGTACAGAGTTTTACTTTTCGTTTACCTCGACAATGTTCAATTTTTACCGCCGAACTTTTTAGCATTTATCAATCTGTTTTATTCATTCAGCGGCACGACTTACGGCATTGTTTTATTTGTACGGACTCTCTGAGTGCCCTTCAGGCTATTCATGCGCTGTACAATTACCACCCACTCGTACAGCGCATACATGACCTGCTCCACTCGCTCGGTGTCTCTGGCATCAGCGTCTCCTTCATGTGGATTCCAGGTCATGTGGGCATCTCAGGTAACGAGTCTGCCGACGCCGCTGCGAAATCGGCGATTTTATTACCCAGATTTTTTACTTCTGTTGTTCCCTCGTCAGATTCGAATGTTATTTTACGTCGCCGCATCCTCTCGCGCTGGCGCGATGAGTGGACGGCCCTCCGGGGGAACAAGTTGCGGGAGGTTAAGCCTTTCCCGTTGATCTGGGGTACCTCTTCTCGTTCTTGTCGTCGGGAAGAGGTAATTTTAGCTCGTCTACGGATTGGACATTGTGTTTTTAGTCATAGGTATTTGCTCAGTGGTGACCCCGCACCCGTCTGTGGGCAGTGTGACGTGCCCTTAACGGTGCGTCACATTTTAACAGAGTGTCAGGTTTTAGCTGCATTGCGTGCTCAAGTGGGCCTGCCTGTTGGCCTAGCCAACGTTTTGGCAGACGACACGCGTGCTGTAGAATGTGTTTTACGTTTTATTCACGACAGTGCTTTTAATCTGCGCATTTAATGCGTTGGGCGTCTGTTAGCTTGGTACTTTTATTCTGTCTGTTTTTTATGGGAACTCATATCCCCAGTGGACATATGGCGCTCATGTCCCTCGCATTCTACAGTTCCTGACACGTTTTAATCCTTTACTGCCTATGCTTTTAGTGTGTTGGTTTTCAGATATTTGTCTTGTTCTTTTTATTGTTGTTATTGTTATTATAGTTATTATTGTTGTTATTGTTGTTATTGTTATTATTGTTGTTATTGTTATATTTGTTATTGTTATATTGTTAGTTTTAGCCTTTTGAACATCGCGGGTTTGTGTCCCGTTTTTTAACTATGCGGTTCTTTTACCTGTTTTATATTTTGACCTTCTCTTTTATACACTGTAAGGGCGCTGATGACCATAGCAGTTTAGCGCCCTTAAACCGCATATCATCATCATCATCAAGATAATCTCTCCAGCTCAAACTAGTATTTATATTAAATACCTTCTAGAGTTGAGACATCAAGATTTTCAAGATAATCTCTCCAGCTAAAACTAGTATTTATATTAAATACCTTCTAGAGTTGAGACATGAAGATTTTCAAGATAATCTCTCCAGCTCAAACTAGTGTTTACATTCAATACCTTCTAGAGTTAAGACATCAAGATTTTTCAAGATAATCTCTCCACCTCAAACTAGTATTTATATTCAATACCTTCTAGAGTTGAGACTTCTAGATTTTCAAGATAATCTCTCCACCCCAAACTAGTGTTTATATTCAATACCTTCTAGAGTTGAGACATCAAGATTTTCAAGATAATCTCTCCAGCTCAAACTAGTGTTTATATTCAATACCTTCTAGAGTTGAGACTTCTAGATTTTCAAGATAATCTCTCCACCTCAAACTAGTATTTATATTCAATACCTTCTAGAGTTGAGACTTCTAGATTTTCAAGATAATCTCTCCACCCCAAACTAGTATTTATATTCAATACCTTCTAGAGTTGAGACTTCTAGATTTTCAAGATAATCTCTCCACCTCAAACTAGTATTTATATTCAATACCTTCTAGAGTTGAGACATCAAGATTTTCAAGATAATCTCCCCACCTCAAACTAGTATTTATATTCAATACCTTCTAGAGTTGAGACTTCTAGATTTTCAAGATAATCTCTCCACCTCAAACTAGTATTTATATTCAATACCTTCTAGAGTTGAGACTTCTAAATTTTCAAGATAATCTCTGCACCTCAAACTAGTATTTATATTCAATACCTTCTAGAGTTGAGACTTCTAAATTTTCAAGATAATCTCTCCACCTCAAACTAGTATTTATATTCAATACCTTCTAGAGTTGAGACTTCTAAATTTTCAAGATAATCTCTCCACCTCAAACTAGTATTTATATTCAATACCTTCTAGAGTTGAGACATCAAGATTTTCAAGATAATCTCCCCACCTCAAACTAGTATTTATATTCAATACCTTCTAGAGTTGAGACTTCTAGATTTTCAAGATAATCTCTCCACCTCAAACTAGTATTTATATTCAATACGTTCTAGAGTTGAGACTTCTAACTTTTCAAGATAATCTCTCCACCTCAAACTAGTATTTATATTCAATACCTTCTAGAGTTGAGACTTCTAAATCTTCAAGATAATCTCTCCACCTCAAACTAGTATTTATATTCAATACCTTCTAGAGGCTAGACATCAAGATTTTCAAGATAATCTCTCCACCTGAAACTAGTATTTATATTCAATACCTTCTAGAGTTGAGACTTCTAAATTTTCAAGATAATCTCCCCACATCAAACTAGTGTTTATATTCAATACCTTCTAGCGTTGAGACATCAAGATTTTCAAGATAATCTCTCCACCTCAAACTAGTATTTATATTCAATACCTTCTAGAGGTGAGGCATCAAGATTTTCAAGATAATCTCTCCACCTCAAACTAGTATTTATATTCAATACCTTCTAGAGGTGAGGCATCAAGATTTGCAAGATAATCTCTCCACCTCAAACTAGTATTTATATTCAATACCTTCTAGCGTTGAGACATCAAGATTTTCAAGATAATCTCTCCACATCAAACTAGTGTTTATATTCAATACCTTCTAGAGTTGAGACATCAAGATTTTCAAGATAATCTCTCCACCTCAAACTAGTATTTATATTCAATACCTTCTAGAGTTGAGACTTCTAGATTTTCAAGATAATCTCCCCACCTCAAACTAGTATTTATATTCAATACCTTCTAGAGTTGAGACTTCTAGATTTTCAAGATAATCTCTCCACCTCAAACTAGTATTTATATTCAATACCTTCTAGAGTTGAGACTTCTAAATTTTCAAGATAATCTCCCCACATCAAATTAGTGTTTATATTCAATACCTTCTAGCGTTGAGACATCAAGATTTTCAAGATAATCTCTCCACCTCAAACTAGTATTTATATTCAATACCTTCTAGAGGTGAGGCATCAAGATTTTCAAGATAATCTCTCCACCTCAAACTAGTATTTATATTCAATACCTTCTAGAGGTGAGGCATCAAGATTTGCAAGATAATCTCTCCACCTCAAACTAGTATTTATATTCAATACCTTCTAGCGTTGAGACATCAAGATTTTCAAGATAATCTCTCCAGCTCAAACTAGTGTTTACATTCAATACCTTCTAGAGTTGAGACATCAAGATTTTCAAGATAATCTCTCCAGCTCAAACCAGTATTTATATTCAATACCTTCTAGAGTTGAGACATCAAGATTTTCAAGATAATCTCTCCAGCTCAAACTAGTATTTATATTCAATACCTTCTAGAGTTGAGACATCAAGATTTTCAAGTAATCTCTCCAGCTCAAACTAGTATTTATATTCAATACCTTCTAGAGTTGAGACATCAAGATTTTCAAGATATTCTCTCCACCTCAAACTAGTATTTATATTCAATACCTTCTAGAGTTGAGACATGACGATTTTCAAGATAATCTCTCCAGCTCAAAGTAGTGTTTATATTCAATACCATCTAGAGTTGAGACATCAGGATTTGCAAGATAATATCCCTACCCCAAACTAGTGTTTACATTCAATACCTTCTAGAGTTGAGACATCAAGATTTTCAAGATAATCTCTCCACCCCAAAGTAGTGTTTACATTCAATACCTTCTAGAGTTGAGACATCAAGATTTTTAAGATAGTCTCTCCAGCTCAAACTAGTATTTATATTCAATACCTGCTAGAGTTCAGACATCAAGATTTTCAAGATAATCTCTCCAGCTCAAACTAGTATTTATATTAAATACCTTCTAGAGTTCAGACATCAAGTTTTTCAAGATAATCTTTCCAGCTCAAACTAGTATTTATATTCAATACCTTCTAGAGTTGAGACATCAAGATTTTCAAGATAATCTCTCCAGCTCAAACTAGTATTTATATTCAATACCTTCTAGAGTTCAGACATCAAGATTTTCAAGATAATCTCTCCAGCTCAAACTAGTATTTATATTAAATACCTTCTAGAGTTGAGACATCAAAATTTTCAAGATAATCTCTCCAGCTCAAACTAGTATTTATATTCAATACCTTCTAGAGTTGAGACATGAAGATTTTCAAGATAACCTCTCCAGCTCAAACTAGTATTTATATTAAATACCTTCTAGAGTTGAGACATCAAGATTTTCAAGATAATCTCTCCAGCTAAAACTAGTATTTATATTAAATACCTTCTAGAGTTGAGACATGAAGATTTTCAAGATAATCTCTCCAGCTCAAACTAGTGTTTACATTCAATACCTTCTAGAGTTAAGACATCAAGATTTTTCAAGATAATCTCTCCACCTCAAACTAGTATTTATATTCAATACCTTCTAGAGTTGAGACTTCTAGATTTTCAAGATAATCTCTCCACCCCAAACTAGTGTTTATATTCAATACCTTCTAGAGTTGAGACATCAAGATTTTCAAGATAATCTCTCCAGCTCAAACTAGTGTTTATATTCAATACCTTCTAGAGTTGAGACTTCTAGATTTTCAAGATAATCTCTCCACCTCAAACTAGTATTTATATTCAATACCTTCTAGAGTTGAGACTTCTAGATTTTCAAGATAATCTCTCCACCCCAAACTAGTATTTATATTCAATACCTTCTAGAGTTGAGACTTCTAGATTTTCAAGATAATCTCTCCACCTCAAACTAGTATTTATATTCAATACCTTCTAGAGTTGAGACATCAAGATTTTCAAGATAATCTCCCCACCTCAAACTAGTATTTATATTCAATACCTTCTAGAGTTGAGACTTCTAGATTTTCAAGATAATCTCTCCACCTCAAACTAGTATTTATATTCAATACCTTCTAGAGTTGAGACTTCTAAATTTTCAAGATAATCTCTGCACCTCAAACTAGTATTTATATTCAATACCTTCTAGAGTTGAGACTTCTAAATTTTCAAGATAATCTCTCCACCTCAAACTAGTATTTATATTCAATACCTTCTAGAGTTGAGACTTCTAAATTTTCAAGATAATCTCTCCACCTCAAACTAGTATTTATATTCAATACCTTCTAGAGTTGAGACATCAAGATTTTCAAGATAATCTCCCCACCTCAAACTAGTATTTATATTCAATACCTTCTAGAGTTGAGACTTCTAGATTTTCAAGATAATCTCTCCACCTCAAACTAGTATTTATATTCAATACGTTCTAGAGTTGAGACTTCTAAATTTTCAAGATAATCTCTCCACCTCAAACTAGTATTTATATTCAATACCTTCTAGAGTTGAGACTTCTAAATCTTCAAGATAATCTCTCCACCTCAAACTAGTATTTATATTCAATACCTTCTAGAGGCTAGACATCAAGATTTTCAAGATAATCTCTCCACCTGAAACTAGTATTTATATTCAATACCTTCTAGAGTTGAGACTTCTAAATTTTCAAGATAATCTCCCCACATCAAACTAGTGTTTATATTCAATACCTTCTAGCGTTGAGACATCAAGATTTTCAAGATAATCTCTCCACCTCAAACTAGTATTTATATTCAATACCTTCTAGAGGTGAGGCATCAAGATTTTCAAGATAATCTCTCCACCTCAAACTAGTATTTATATTCAATACCTTCTAGAGGTGAGGCATCAAGATTTGCAAGATAATCTCTCCACCTCAAACTAGTATTTATATTCAATACCTTCTAGCGTTGAGACATCAAGATTTTCAAGATAATCTCTCCACATCAAACTAGTGTTTATATTCAATACCTTCTAGAGTTGAGACATCAAGATTTTCAAGATAATCTCTCCACCTCAAACTAGTATTTATATTCAATACCTTCTAGAGTTGAGACTTCTAGATTTTCAAGATAATCTCCCCACCTCAAACTAGTATTTATATTCAATACCTTCTAGAGTTGAGACTTCTAGATTTTCAAGATAATCTCTCCACCTCAAACTAGTATTTATATTCAATACCTTCTAGAGTTGAGACTTCTAAATTTTCAAGATAATCTCCCCACATCAAATTAGTGTTTATATTCAATACCTTCTAGCGTTGAGACATCAAGATTTTCAAGATAATCTCTCCACCTCAAACTAGTATTTATATTCAATACCTTCTAGAGGTGAGGCATCAGGATTTTCAAGATAATCTCTCCACCTCAAACTAGTATTTATATTCAATACCTTCTAGAGGTGAGGCATCAAGATTTGCAAGATAATCTCTCCACCTCAAACTAGTATTTATATTCAATACCTTCTAGCGTTGAGACATCAAGATTTTCAAGATAATCTCTCCACATCAAACTAGTGTTTATATTCAATACCTTCTAGAGTTGAGACATCAAGATTTTCAAGATAATCTCTCCACCTCAAACTAGTATTTATATTCAATACCTTCTAGAGTTGAGACTTCTAGATTTTCAAGATAATCTCCCCACCTCAAACTAGTATTTATATTCAATACCTTCTAGAGTTGAGACTTCTAGATTTTCAAGATAATCTCTCCACCCCAAACTAGTGTTTATATTCAATACCTTCTAGAGTTGAGACATCAAGATTTTCAAATTAATCTCCCCACCTCAAACTAGTATTTATATTCAATACTTTCTAGAGTTGAGACATCAAGATTTTCAAGATAATCTCCCCACCCCAAACTAGTGTTTATATTCAATACCTTCTAGAGTTGAGACATCAAGATTTTCAAGAAAATCTCTCCACCCCAAACTGGTATTTATATTCAATACCTTCTAGAGTTGAGACATCAAGATTTTCAAGATAATCTCCCCACCTCAAACTAGTATTTATATTCAATACCTTCTAGAGTTGAGACATCAAGATTTTCAAGATAATCTCCCCACCCCAAACTAGTGTTTATATTCAATACCTTCTAGAGTTGAGACATCAAGATTTTCAAGATAATCTCTCCACCCCAAACTGGTATTTATATTCAATACCTTCTAGAGTTGAGACATCAAGATTTTCAAGATAATCTCCCCACCTCAAACTAGTATTTATATTCAATAACTTCTAGAGTTGAGACATCAAGATTTTCAAGATAATCTCCCCACCTCAAACTAGTGTTTATATTCAATACCTTCTAGAATTGAGACATCAAGATTTTCAAGATAATCTCCCCACCCCAAACTAGTGTTTACATTCAATACCTTCTAGAGTTGAGACATCAAGATTTTCAAGATAATCTCTCCACCCCAAACTAGTGTTTACATTCAAAATCTTCTAGAGTTGAGACATTAAGATTTTCAAGATAATCTCTCCACCCCAAACTAGTGTTTACATTCAATACCTTCTAGAGTTGAGACATCAAGATTTTCAAGATAATCTCTCCACCCCAAACTAGTGTTTACATTCAAAATCTTCTAGAGTTGAGACATTAAGATTTTCAAGATAAACTCTCCACCCCAAACTAGTGTTTACATTCAATACCTTCTAGAGTTGAGACATCAAGATTTTCAAGATAATCTCCCCACCTCAAACTAGTGTTTACATTCAAAATCTTCTAGAGTTGAGACATCAAGATTTTCAAGATAATCTCCCCACCTCAAACTAGTGTTTATATTCAATACCTTCTAGAGTTGAGACATCAAGATTTTCAAGATAATCTCCCCACCTCAAACTAGTGTTTACATTCAAAATCTTCTAGAGTTGAGACATCAAGATTTTCAAGATAATCTCCCCACCTCAAACTAGTGTTTACATTCAATACCTTCTAGAGTAGAGACATCAAGATTTTCAAGATAATCTCCCCACCTCAAACTAGTGTTTACATTCAAAATCTTCTAGAGTTGAGACATCAAGATTTTCAAGATAATCTCCCCACCTCAAAATAGTGTTTACATTCAATACCTTCTAGAGTTGAGACATCAAGATTTTCAAGATAATCTCCCCACCTCAAACTAGTGTTTACATTCAAAATCTTCTAGAGTTGAGACATCAAGATTTTCAAGATAATCTCCCCACCTCAAACTAGTGTTTACATTCAATACCTTCTAGATTCGAGACATCAAGATTTTCAAGATAATCTCCCCACCTCAAACTAGTATTTATATTCAATACCTTCTAGAGTTGAGACATCAAGATTTTCAAGATAATCTCTTCACCACAAACTAGTGTTTACATTCAAAATCTTCTAGAGTTGAGACATCAAGATTTTCAAGATAATCTCCCCACCTCAAACTAGTGTTTACATTCAAAATCTTCTAGAGTTGAGACATCAAGATTTTCAAGATACTCTCTCCAGTTCAAACTAGTATTTATATTCAATACCTTCTAGAGTTGAGACATCAAGATTTTCAAGATAATCTCTTCACCCCAAACTAGTATTTACATTCAATACCTTCTAGAGTTACGACATCAAGATTTTCAAGATAATCTCTCCAGCTCAAACTAGTATTTATATTCAATACCTTCTAGAGTTGAGACATCAAGATTTGCAAGATACTCTCTCCAGCTCAAACTAGTGTTTACATTCAATACCTTCTAGAGTTGAGACATCAAGATTTTCAAGATAATCTCCCCACCCCAAACTAGTATTTATATTCAATACCTTCTAGAGGTGAGGCATCAAGATTTTCAAGATAATCTCTCAAGCTCAAACTAGTATTTATATGCAATACCTTCTAGAGTTGAGACATCAAGATTTTCAAGATAATCTCTCCAGCTCAAACTAGTATTTATATTCAATACCTTCTAGAGTTGAGACATCAAGATTTTCAAGATAATCTCTCCCCTCCAAACTAGTATTTATATTCAATACCTTCTAGAGTTGAGACATCAAGATTTTCAAGATAATCTCTCCAGCTGAAACTAGTATTTATATTCAATACCTTCTAGAGTTGAGACATCAAGATTTTCAAGATAATCTCTCCCCTCCAAACTAGTATTTATATTCAATACCTTCTAGAGTTGAGACATCAAGATTTTCAAGATAATCTCTCCAGCTGAAACTAGTATTTATATTCAATACCTTCTAGAGTTGAGACATCAAGATTTTCAAGATAATCTCTCCAGCTCAAACTAGTATTTATATTCAATACCTTCTAGAGTTGAGACATCAAGATTTTCAAGATAATCTCTCAGCTCAAACTAGTATTTATATTCAATACCTTCTAGAGTTGAGACTTCTAAATTTTCAAGATAATCTCCCCACATCAAATTAGTGTTTATATTCAATACCTTCTAGCGTTGAGACATCAAGATTTTCAAGATAATCTCTCCACCTCAAACTAGTATTTATATTCAATACCTTCTAGAGGTGAGGCATCAAGATTTTCAAGATAATCTCTCCACCTCAAACTAGTATTTATATTCAATACCTTCTAGAGGTGAGGCATCAAGATTTGCAAGATAATCTCTCCACCTCAAACTAGTATTTATATTCAATACCTTCTAGCGTTGAGACATCAAGATTTTCAAGATAATCTCTCCACATCAAACTAGTGTTTATATTCAATACCTTCTAGAGTTGAGACATCAAGATTTTCAAGATAATCTCTCCACCTCAAACTAGTATTTATATTCAATACCTTCTAGAGTTGAGACTTCTAGATTTTCAAGATAATCTCCCCACCTCAAACTAGTATTTATATTCAATACCTTCTAGAGTTGAGACTTCTAGATTTTCAAGATAATCTCTCCACCCCAAACTAGTGTTTATATTCAATACCTTCTAGAGTTGAGACATCAAGATTTTCAAATTAATCTCCCCACCTCAAACTAGTATTTATATTCAATACCTTCTAGAGTTGAGACATCAAGATTTTCAAGATAATCTCCCCACCTCAAACTAGTATTTATATTCAATACCTTCTAGAGTTGAGACATCAAGATTTTCAAGATAATCTCCCCACCCCAAACTAGTGTTTATATTCAATACCTTCTAGAGTTGAGACATCAAGATTTTCAAGATAATCTCTCCACCCCAAACTGGTATTTATATTCAATACCTTCTAGAGTTTAGACATCAAGATTTTCAAGATAATCTCCCCACCTCAAACTAGTATTTATATTCAATAACTTCTAGAGTTGAGACATCAAGATTTTCAAGATAATCTCCCCACCTCAAACTAGTGTTTATATTCAATACCTTCTAGAATTGAGACATCAAGATTTTCAAGATAATCTCCCCACCCCAAACTAGTGTTTACATTCAATACCTTCTAGAGTTGAGACATCAAGGTTTTCAAGATAATCTCTCCACCCCAAACTAGTGTTTACATTCAAAATCTTCTAGAGTTGAGACATTAAGATTTTCAAGATAATCTCTCCACCCCAAACTAGTGTTTACATTACATACCTTCTAGAGTTGAGACATCAAGATTTTCAAGATAATCTCTCCACCCCAAACTAGTGTTTACATTCAAAATCTTCTAGAGTTGAGACATTAAGATTTTCAAGATAATCTCTCCACCCCAAACTAGTGTTTACATTCAATACCTTCTAGAGTTGAGACATCAAGATTTTCAAGATAATCTCCCCACCTCAAACTAGTATTTATATTCAATAACTTCTAGAGTTGAGATATCAAGATTTTCAAGATAATCTCCCCACCTCAAACTAGTGTTTATATTCAATACCTTCTAGAATTGAGACATCAAGATTTTCAAGATAATCTCCCCACCCCAAACTAGTGTTTACATTCAATACCTTCTAGAGTTGAGACATCAAGGTTTTCAAGATAATCTCTCCACCCCAAACTAGTGTTTACATTCAAAATCTTCTAGAGTTGAGACATTAAGATTTTCAAGATAATCTCTCCACCCCAAACTAGTGTTTACATTACATACCTTCTAGAGTTGAGACATCAAGATTTTCAAGATAATCTCTCCACCCCAAACTAGTGTTTACATTCAAAATCTTCTAGAGTTGAGACATTAAGATTTTCAAGATAATCTCTCCACCCCAAACTAGTGTTTACATTCAATACCTTCTAGAGTTGAGACATCAAGATTTTCAAGATAATCTCCCCACCTCAAACTAGTGTTTACATTCAAAATCTTCTAGAGTTGAGACATCAAGATTTTCAAGATAATCTCCCCACCTCAAACTAGTGTTTATATTCAATACCTTCTAGAGTTGAGACATCAAGATTTTCAAGATAATCTCTCCAGCTGAAACTAGTATTTATATTCAATACCTTCTAGAGTTGAGACATCAAGATTTTCAAGATAATCTCTCCAGCTCAAACTAGTATTTATATTCAATACCTTCTAGAGTTGAGACATCAAGATTTTCAAGATAATCTCTCAGCTCAAACTAGTATTTATATTCAATACCTTCTAGAGTTGAGACTTCTAAATTTTCAAGATAATCTCCCCACATCAAATTAGTGTTTATATTCAATACCTTCTAGCGTTGAGACATCAAGATTTTCAAGATAATCTCTCCACCTCAAACTAGTATTTATATTCAATACCTTCTAGAGGTGAGGCATCAAGATTTTCAAGATAATCTCTCCACCTCAAACTAGTATTTATATTCAATACCTTCTAGAGGTGAGGCATCAAGATTTGCAAGATAATCTCTCCACCTCAAACTAGTATTTATATTCAATACCTTCTAGCGTTGAGACATCAAGATTTTCAAGATAATCTCTCCACATCAAACTAGTGTTTATATTCAATACCTTCTAGAGTTGAGACATCAAGATTTTCAAGATAATCTCTCCACCTCAAACTAGTATTTATATTCAATACCTTCTAGAGTTGAGACTTCTAGATTTTCAAGATAATCTCCCCACCTCAAACTAGTATTTATATTCAATACCTTCTAGAGTTGAGACTTCTAGATTTTCAAGATAATCTCTCCACCCCAAACTAGTGTTTATATTCAATACCTTCTAGAGTTGAGACATCAAGATTTTCAAATTAATCTCCCCACCTCAAACTAGTATTTATATTCAATACCTTCTAGAGTTGAGACATCAAGATTTTCAAGATAATCTCCCCACCCCAAACTAGTGTTTATATTCAATACCTTCTAGAGTTGAGACATCAGGATTTTCAAGAAAATCTCTCCACCCCAAACTGGTATTTATATTCAATACCTTCTAGAGTTGAGACATCAAGATTTTCAAGATAATCTCCCCACCTCAAACTAGTATTTATATTCAATACCTTCTAGAGTTGAGACATCAAGATTTTCAAGATAATCTCCCCACCCCAAACTAGTGTTTATATTCAATACCTTCTAGAGTTGAGACATCAAGATTTTCAAGATAATCTCTCCACCCCAAACTGGTATTTATATTCAATACCTTCTAGAGTTGAGACATCAAGATTTTCAAGATAATCTCCCCACCTCAAACTAGTGTTTATATTCAATACCTTCTAGAATTGAGACATCAAGATTTTCAAGATAATCTCCCCACCCCCCCCCTCAGGGGCTCACCTTATGTGAGTACGGGTTTTTGGCGCACCCGGGGGTTCCCGAGCCAATCATCGCCACTTTCATCCCCTCACCCCCATCCGGTCGCAGTGGGTTCTTCAAGTGACCGGTGGACCCAAGGTAGGCTCTCGTGCGTTCTTTACATTCCATTCATACCGCACCTCACCATCGTTTCTTTCTTCTCTAATCACTTTCCGGCCATTTCGTACCACGACATTCGCATATCTCTTTTTCTTCCCCGCCGGCCTACCTTGCGTGCGAAACGCCCACACAGTTTTAGTTTTTTTTTATCTTTTTATTTAAATCCTCCGTGGACACAGCCTGACGGATACCCGTGCACCGCGTGCGCAGCTGGGTGAGTGGGTAATGGCGTCATCCCCACCACCCGGGGTCGTCATGTAGGGTTTGTGTTCGTATCCGCTGTTCAACTGCAGTCCCGCGGGGGGGCCATTGCATGAGCTGCTGACTTCTGACGGCGATTGGGTCCCTCTGTCTATGTTCTGGGAGGTGTGACCCTGGGGTGAGTCTGGTATAGATAGGCCACTCACCCAAGCCGGGGTAACGCCCGAGAAGTCAGAGCCCGAGGTCGGAGACGGTTTCAATGGTGGAGGATTTATTTCGCTATGGAGCACCCTTCCTCCATTACTACTAACAAGCGCCGAAAAGTTTATGTAACAGAAGTGACACCACAGACAACTGGTTGTTACTTGGTCATTTCACGAACCGAAGAAGGACAAAGCTTTGAGAAGGTGAACCCTTTCATTATTCAAAAGGGCATTGATGCAATTGCTGGTGCGGTTCAGTCCTGCACTCGTCTACGGAATGGTTCCTTATTAGCCCAAACGAAATCCGATCAGCAAAGTAAGACCTTGTTGCGCGCTACGCTTCTCCACGGCTATCCCATCCGTGTGGAGAAGCACCGCACATTGAATTCCTATCGAGGCGTTATTACCACCCATAGCCTCGATGGTATATCGGACGAGGACCTGGTAGAATATCTTGCAGACCAGAAGGTGACAGCGGTCCATCGAGTGCAGGCCAAACGCGACGGCGTATTGGTACCCACTCGTACCCTGTTTATTACATTTGATGGCGTCGATCTGCCCACGAGCATTTCCGCAGGGTACGAACGGATTTCTGTGAGGCCTTATATTCCTAGACCTCTGCGTTGTTTTAAATGCCAACGTTTTGGGCATACGCAAGTCTCCTGTAAGAGTGCCGTTAACATCTGTGCAACATGTAGCCAGCCCTCACACGAAGGTACCTGTTCAACAGCCCCCGTCTGCGTTAATTGTAAAGGGTCACATTCTGCTTCGTTTGCCGACTGTCCGCGGTATTTGGACGAGAAGGCGATCCAGGAGATCCGGGTAAAGGAAAAACTCTCCTTCGCTGAAGCCCGGAGGCGTTTCCATGCGCGCCAACCTTCACTCCTGCGATCTGGCACATTTAGTTCTGTTGTTGCCTCGCCAGTACCACGAGTAGATGCCGAAACTCAGACCTGGACCTTGACTGGATTAACCGCCACTACCATCCGGCCGTCTATTAAGGCTACAGTTACCAAGCCGTATAAACCTGGTCCCAAGTCAATGAAGTCGCAAGCCGTTGAAAAGAAGCCCAAGCAGAAACTTCGTAGGGAAGATTTTTTAAAAGACCCTCCGCGTGCGCGCGGTAACAAAGGTTCACCTTCTCCTCCTCGGAGGTCGCTGTCCCAGGATGGTCCTGGGACAAGCCGCGCTCAGCGGCACCCTTCACCCATCGCCACCCAGAACCGATTCACGGCGCTTGAATCGGTTTCTGGCACTGAGCGCGTGGGCCCTCCCTCCGAGGAAGCTATGGAGTCTGACCAACTCCATACCAAAAGCCCGAGCCCAAAGGTTAAACAAAAGGTAATTTTAAGCCGCCCTTCTAAATAGACAGTTTATCCCCTTATTCTTAATGGCTATCCTGACCTGGAATGTACGTGGTGTACGATCGCATAGGGCGGAACTGCAACTTTTATTGCGTTCCCATTCGCCTATGGTCGTATGTTTGCAGGAGACTAAGCTTCGCCCTCACGATCCTTTTGATCTCCGAGGATATACTCCGGTTCGCTTCGACCTTGAACCGGAGGAGGGTACTCCTGCTCATGGTGGTGTCATGCTTTTGGTCCGAAATGACGTTCATTTTACACCTGTCACACTTACATCTGACTTGCAAGCTGTTGCCGTTCGCCTTCACTTACCCGGCTTTTTGTTTTCTGTTTGCTCTGTGTATACACCTCCATCGTCTCCCCTCGCTCCCGCGGACATTCGATCTCTCCTGTCCGCTCTCCCAACGCCATTTCTTCTGTTGGGAGATTTTAATGCCCATCACCCACTATGGGGTTCGCCAAGGGCTTGTGCGAGGGGAACTCTTCTTTCCGACATTTTTTATCAGTTCAATCTTTCCATCCTCAATACAGGTGCACCTACATTTATTTCTGATTCTTCTGGTACATTTTCTCACCTGGACCTTGCAATTTGCTCACTCCAGCTTGCACGTCGTCTTCAGTGGAACGTCGTCGCTGACACCTACTCCAGCGACCATTTCCCCTGCTTCGTTTCTCTTCTGTCGCACCACGTACAGCATTCCAGAGTACCTACCTGGACATTCGCCAAAGCCGACTGGAGCTTGTATTCCAGCCTCGTGCATTTTGACGACCAGCCCTTCTCCGACATTAATCAACTAGTGCAGCACCTTACGTCTATTATTTTCTCAGCTGCCGAACGTGCAATACCCCGTTCATCCTCCCAACCTCGGCGGCCACCTGTTCCGTGGTGGAACGAGGATTGTCGGGACGCCGTTCGTGCCCGTAGGACTGCACTTAGGGTGTTTCGGCGCCACCCTACACTTGATAATTTGGTGACTTTTAAACAATCGCGCGCCAGGGCTCGTCGCATTATTCAGGATAGCAAGAAGGCATCTTGGGCTCGTTTTGTCGAGTCTTTTAATCGTTTTACGCCTTCATCCGTTGTTTGGGATAAACTTCGTCGCTTCTCAGGTAAAGTGTCACATTGTACTGTTTCTGGCCTTCAGGTTTCTAATGCCACCATAGTGGATCCGGCTGCCATCGCTAACACTCTGGGTTCTGCCTTTGAGGCGGTTTCCAGTTCAGACCATTATTCCGCCGGCTTTCGCTCTATTAAAGACCGGCAGGATTCCGCATCATATACTTTTCGGTCTGCTAATGATGAATGCTATAACGAACTATTCACAATGAGGGAGCTGGAGCACGCTCTTCATTGCTCTCGGCACTCCGCTCCCGGGCCGGACGGCATTCATGTCCTGATGTTAAAGAACCTTTCAGCCGACAGTAAACTATTTCTCTTACAGGTCTACAACCGTATTTGGCAGGACGGCATTTTTCCTTCCGTTTGGCGCGAAGCCACCATTGTCCCTATACTTAAGCCTGGGAAGGATCGCCAACTACCTTCCAGCTACCGCCCTATCTCCCTCACCAGTTGCCTTTGCAAGGTGATGGAGCGCATGATCAACGGGCGGTTGACATGGTGGCTTGAGTCTCAGAAACTTCTAGCGAACGCTCAGTGCGGATTTCGTCGCTACCGCTCTACCGTCGACCATCTGGTGTCCTTGTCGACGCATATTATGAATGGATTTCTGAGAAAGTGTCAAACCGTGGCTGTATTTTTTGACCTGGAGAAAGCTTATGACACTTGTTGGAGGGGCGGCATTTTACGTACACTTCACGATTGGAATATCCGCGGTCGTCTTCCCATATTTCTTCGGGAGTTTATGACGGACCGCGTCTTTCGTGTACGTGTGGGCTCGGTTTTATCTCGTCGTTTTATTCAAGAGAACGGAGTACCGCAGGGCTCTGTACTCAGTGTCACACTTTTTGCGATTGCTATCAACCCCATTGTTGATTGTATTCCACCTGGCATTTCATCGTCCCTTTTTGTTGACGATTTCGCTATTTATTGCAGTTCACGGCGGACCTGTCTACTCGAACGCCGTCTCCAGAGCTGTATCGACCGTCTCTACGCCTGGAGTAACGCCAACGGCTTTAATTTCTCCGCCGAGAAATCCGTCTGCATCAACTTCTGGCGCCGGAAGTATTTCCCTCCGCCCTCTCTCCATCTTGGGCCAGGGATACTTCCGTTTGCAGACGAGGCGAAATTTTTGGGGTTGATTTTTGACAGGAAGTTGTGTTGGACCTCGCACGTTTCCTTTTTAAAAGCAAAGTGTGACCGTTCTCTTAATCTTTTACGTGTTTTAAGTGGCACATCCTGGGGAGCTGATCGGACCGTCCTTCTTCGCCTTTATCGCTCTTTGGTCCGATCCAAGCTTGATTACGGGTGTATAGTTTATTCGTCGGCACGTCCATCTGTGTTCCGTCGTTTGAAACCCATTCATCATCGTGGTATTAGAGTCGCTACAGGGGCCTTTCCAACTAGCCCCGTGCCCAGTCTTTACGCTGAGGCTGCAGAGCCTCCGCTGTCTTTCAGGCGTGAGATGCTCTTATGTAGCTATGCTTGTCGGCTCTCAAGCTTGCCTAACCACCCGTCCTTCGATGTATTTTACGAGGATTCGCTAGATCGACAATATTTCGTTAGCTCCTCTGCATTGCTCCCCCCAGGGGTTCGATTTCGACTGCTACTTCGGCATTTGGACGTTACGCCAGCGCCGGCCCTTACCCGAGGGGAAACGCGTTTTCCTCCATGGTCGCGCGCTGAGGCCCACATCCACCTTGGGCTCACGTCGATGCCGAAAAATGCGACCCCTGCTTCTGTTCTTAGATCCGCGTTTTTAGAACTACAGGCGCAGTTCGGGGACTGTCATTTTATATATACTGATGGGTCTAAGACTGATGTTGGAGTAGGATGTGCCTTTGTTTTTGGTGTACAGAGTTTTACTTTTCGTTTACCTCCACAATGTTCAATTTTTACCGCCGAACTTTTTAGCATTTATCAATCTGTTTTATTCATTCAGCGGCACGACTTACGGCACTGTTTTATTTGTACGGACTCTCTGAGTGCCCTTCAGGCTATTCATGCGCTGTACAATTACCACCCACTCGTACAGCGCATACATGACCTGCTCCACTCGCTCGGTGTCTTTGGCATCAGCGTCTCCTTCATGTGGATTCCAGGTCATGTGGGCATCTCAGGTAACGAGTCTGCCGACGCCGCTGCGAAATCGGCGATTTTATTACCCAGATTTTTTACTTCTGTTGTTCCCTCGTCAGATTCGTATGTTATTTTACGTCGCCGCATCCTCTCGCGCTGGCGCGATGAGTGGACGGCCCTCCGGGGGAACAAGTTGCGGGAGGTTAAGCCTCTCCCGTTAATCTGGGGTACCTCTTCTCGTTCTTCACGTCGGGAGGAGGTACTTTTAGCCCGTTTACGAATTGGACATTGTGTTTTTAGTCATAGGTATTTGCTCAGTGGTGACCCCGCACCACTCTGTGGGCAGTGTGACGTGCCCTTAACGGTGCGTCACATTTTAACAGAGTGTCAGGTTTTAGCTTTATTGCGTGCTCGTGTGGGTCTGCCTGTTGGCTTAGCCAACGTTTTGGCAGACGACACGCATGCTGTGGAATGTGTTTTACGTTTTATTCATGACAGAGATTTTAATCTGCGCATTTAATGCGCTGAGCGTCTTTTAGCTTATTACTTTTATTCTGTCAGTTTTTATGGGGACTCTATTTCCCAGTGGACATATGGCGCTCATGTCCCTCGCATTCCATAGTTCTTGACACGTTTTAATCGTTTATTGCCTATGCTTTTAGTGTGTTGGTTTTCTCAGATACTTGTATTGTTATTGTTGTTGTTATTGATTTTATTGTTGTTATTGTTATTCTTGTTGTTATTGTTATCATTATTGTTCTTGTTGTCTTATTGTTATTTTTAGCCTTTTGGACATCGCGGGTTTACGTCCCGTTTTTTAATTATGCGGTTCTTTTACCTGTTTTTATCTTTTGACTTTATATTTTCTACATTGTAAGGGCGCTGATGGCCTCAGCAGTTTAGCGCCCTTAAGCCGCATATCATCATCATCATCATCCCCACCCCAAACTAGTGTTTACATTCAATACCTTCTAGAGTTGAGACATCAAGATTTTCAAGATAATCTCTCCACCCCAAACTAGTGTTTACATTCAAAATCTTCTAGAGTTGAGACATTAAGATTTTCAAGATAATCTCTCCACCCCAAACTAGTGTTTACATTCAATACCTTCTAGAGTTGAGACATCAAGATTTTCAAGATAATCTCTCCACCCCAAACTAGTGTTTACATTCAAAATCTTCTAGAGTTGAGACATTAAGATTTTCAAGATAATCTCTCCACCCCAAACTAGTGTTTACATTCAATACCTTCTAGAGTTGAGACATCAAGATTTTCAAGATAATCTCCCCACCTCAAACTAGTGTTTACATTCAAAATCTTCTAGAGTTGAGACATCAAGATTTTCAAGATAATCTCCCCACCTCAAACTAGTGTTTATATTCAATACCTTCTAGAGTTGAGACATCAAGATTTTCAAGATAATCTCCCCACCTCAAACTAGTGTTTACATTCAAAATCTTCTAGAGTTGAGACATCAAGATTTTCAAGATAATCTCCCCACCTCAAACTAGTGTTTACATTCAATACCTTCTAGAGTTGAGACATCAAGATTTTCAAGATAATCTCCCCACCTCAAACTAGTGTTTACATTCAAAATCTTCTAGAGTTGAGACATCAAGATTTTCAAGATAATCTCCCCACCTCAAACTAGTGTTTACATTCAATACCTTCTAGAGTTGAGGCATCAAGATTTTCAAGATAATCTCCCCACCTCAAACTAGTGTTTACATTCAATACCTTCTAGAGTTGAGACATCAAGATTTTCAAGATAATCTCCCCACCTCAAACTAGTGTTTACATTCAATACCTTCTAGATTTGAGACATCAAGATTTTCAAGATAATCTCCCCACCTCAAACTAGTATTTATATTCAATACCTTCTAGAGTTGAGACATCAAGATTTTCAAGATAATCTCTTCACCACAAACTAGTGTTTACATTCAAAATCTTCTAGAGTTGAGACATCAAGATTTTCAAGATAATCTCCCCACCTCAAACTAGTGTTTACATTCAAAATCTTCTAGAGTTGAGACATCAAGATTTT
Source organism: Deroplatys truncata (assembly GCA_030765065.1). Classification (NCBI taxonomy): domain Eukaryota; kingdom Metazoa; phylum Arthropoda; class Insecta; order Mantodea; family Mantidae; genus Deroplatys; species Deroplatys truncata. Next base: position 14,615,870 of record CM060975.1, read on the forward strand.
CAAGATACTCTCTCCAGTTCAAACTAGTATTTATATTCAATACCTTCTAGAGTTGAGACATCAAGATTTTCAAGATAATCTCTTCACCCCAAACTAGTATTTACATTCAATACCTTCTAGAGTTACGACATCAAGATTTTCAAGATAATCTCTCCAGCTCAAACTAGTATTTATATTCAATACCTTCTAGAGTTGAGACATCAAGATTTGCAAGATACTCTCTCCAGCTCAAACTAGTGTTTACATTCAATACCTTCTAGAGTTGAGACATCAAGATTTTCAAGATAATCTCCCCACCCCAAACTAGTATTTATATTCAATACCTTCTAGAGGTGAGGCATCAAGATTTTCAAGATAATCTCTCCAGCTCAAACTAGTATTTATATGCAATACCTTCTAGAGTTGAGACATCAAGATTTTCAAGATAATCTCTCCAGCTCAAACTAGTATTTATATTCAATACCTTCTAGAGTTGAGACATCAAGATTTTCAAGATAATTTCTCCAGCTTAAACTAGTATTTATATTCAATACCTTCTAGAGTTGAGTCATCAAGATTTTCAAGATAATCTCCCCACCCCAAACTAGTGTTTATATTCAATACCTTCTAGAGTTGAGACATCAAGATTTTCAAGATAATCTCTCCACCCCAAACTAGTATTTATATTCAATACCTTCTAGAGTTGAGGCATCAAGATTTTCAAGATAATCTCTCCAGCTGAAACTAGTATTTATATTCAATACCTTCTAGAGTTGAGACATCAAGATTTTCAAGATAATCTCTCCAGCTCAAACTAGTATTTATATTCAATACCTTCTAGAGTTGAGACATCAAGATTTTCAAGATAATCTCTCAGCTCAAACTAGTATTTATATTCAATACCTTCTAGAGTTGAGACATCAAGATTTTCAAGATAATCTCTCCAGCTCAAACTAGTATTTATATTCAATATCTTCTAGAGTTGAGACATCACGATTTTCAAGATAGTCTCTCCACCTCAAACTAGTATTTATATTCAATACCTTCTAGAGTTGAGACATGAAGATTTTCAAGATAATCTCTCCAGCTCAAACTAGTATTTATATTCAATTCCTTCTAGAGTTGAGACATCAAGATTTTCAAGATAATCTCTCCAGCTCAAACTAGTATTTATATTCAATACCTTCTAGAGTTGAGACATGAAGATTTTCAAGATAATCTCTCCAGCTCAAACTAGTATTTATATTCAATACCTTCTAGAGTTGAGACATCAAGATTTTTAAGATAGTCTCTCCAGCTCAAACTAGTATTTATATTCAATACCTTCTAGAGTTGAGACATCAAGATTTTCAAGATAATCTCTTCACCTCAAACTAGTATTTATATTCAATACCTTCTAGAGTTGAGACATCAGGATTTTCAAGATAATCTGTTCACTCCAAACTGGTATTTATATTCAATACCTTCTAGAGTAGAGACATCAAGATTTGCAAGATAATATCCCTACTCCAAACTAGTGTTTACATTCAATACCTTCTAGAGTTGAGACATCAAGATTTTCAAGATAATCTCTCCAGCTCAAACTAGTATTTATATTCAATACCTTCTAGAGTTGAGACATCAAGATTTTCAAGATAATCTCTCCAGCTCAAACTAGTATTTATATTCAATACCTTCTAGACTTGAGACATCAAGATTTTCAAGATAATCTCTCCAGCTCAAACTAGTATTTATATTCAATACCTTCTAGAGTTGAGACTTCTAGATTTTCAAGATAATCTCTCCACCTCAAACTAGTATTTATATTCAATACCTTCTAGAGTTGAGACTTCTAAATTTTCAAGATAATCTCTGCACCTCAAACTAGTATTTATATTCAATACCTTCTAGAGTTGAGACTTCTAAATTTTCAAGATAATCTCTCCACCTCAAACTAGTATTTATATTCAATACCTTCTAGAGTTGAGACTTCTAAATTTTCAAGATAATCTCTCCACCTCAAACTAGTATTTATATTCAATACCTTCTAGAGTTGAGACATCAAGATTTTCAAGATAATCTCCCCACCTCAAACTAGTATTTATATTCAATACCTTGTAGAGTTGAGACTTCTAGATTTTCAAGATAATCTCTCCACCTCAAACTAGTATTTATATTCAATACGTTCTAGAGTTGAGACTTCTAAATTTTCAAGATAATCTCTCCACCTCAAACTAGTATTTATATTCAATACCTTCTAGAGTTGAGACTTCTAAATCTTCAAGATAATCTCTCCACCTCAAACTAGTATTTATATTCAATACCTTCTAGAGGCGAGACATCAAGATTTTCAAGATAATCTCTCCACCTGAAACTAGTATTTATATTCAATACCTTCTAGAGTTGAGACTTCTAAATTTTCAAGATAATCTCCCCACATCAAACTAGTGTTTATATTCAATACCTTCTAGCGTTGAGACATCAAGATTTTCAAGATAATCTCTCCACCTCAAACTAGTATTTATATTCAATACCTTCTAGAGGTGAGGCATCAAGATTTTCAAGATAATCTCTCCAGCTCAAACTAGTATTTATATTCAATACCTTCTAGAGTTGAGACATCAAGGTTTTCAAGATAATCTCCCCACCTCAAACTAGTGTTTACATTCAATAACTTCTAGAGTTGAGACATCAAGATTTTCAAGATAATCTCTTCACCACAAACTAGTGTTTACATTCAATACCTTCTAGAGTTGAGACATCAAGATTTTCAAGATAATCTCTCCAGCTCAAACTAGTATTTATATTCAATACCTTCTAGGGTTGAGACATCAAGATTTTCAAGATAATCTCTCCAGCTCAAACTAGTATTTATATTCAATACCTTCTAGAGTTGAGACATCAAGATTTGCAAGATAATCTCGCCAGCTCAAACTAGTATTTATATTCAATACCTTCTAGAGTTGAGACATCAAGATTTGCAAGATAATCTCTTCACCACAAACTAGTGTTTACATTCAATACCTTCTAGAGTTGAGACATCAAGATTTTCAAGATAATCTCTCCAGCTCAAACTAGTATTTATATTCAATACCTTCTAGAGTTGAGACATCAAGATTTGCAAGATAATCTCTTCACTCCAAACTGGTATTTATATTCAATACCTTCTAGAGTTGAGACATCAAGATTTGCAAGATAATATCCCTACCCCAAACTAGTGTTTACATTCAATACCTTCTAGAGTTGAGACATCTAGATTTTCAAGATAATCTCTCCACCTCAAACTAGTGTTTACATTCAATACCTTCTAGAGTTGAGACATCAAGCTTTTCAAGATAATCTCTCCACCTCAAACTAGTGTTTACATTCAATACCTTCTAGAGTTGAGACATCAAGCTTTTCAAGATAATCTCTCCACCTCAAACTAGTGTTTACATTCAATACCTTCTAGAGTTGAGACATCAAGATTCTCAAGATAATCTCTTCACCACAAACTAGTGTTTACATTCAATACCTTCTAGAGTTGAGACATCAAGATTTTCAAGATAATCTCTCCAGCTCAAACTAGTATTTATATTCAATACCTTCTAGAGTTGAGACATCAAGATTTTCAAGATAATCTCTTCACCCCAAACTAGTATTTACATTCAATACCTTCTAGAGTTCAGACATCAAGATTTTCAAGATAATCTCTCCAGCTCAAACTAGTATTTATATTCAATACCTTCTAGAGTTGAGACATCAAGATTTGCAAGATACTCTCTCCAGCTCAAACTAGTGTTTCCATTCAATACCTTCTAGAGTTGAGACATCAAGATTTTCAAGATAATCTCCCCACTCCAAACTAGTATTTATATTCAATACCTTCTAGAGCTGAGGCATCAAGATTTTCAAGATAATCTCTCCAGCTCAAACTAGTATTTATATGCAATACCTTCTAGAGTTGAGACATCAAGATTTTCAAGATAATCTCTCCAGCTCAAACTAGTGTTTATATTCAATACCTTCTAGAGTTGAGACTTCTAGATTTTCAAGATAATCTCTCCACCTCAAACTAGTATTTATATTCAATACCTTCTAGAGTTGAGACTTCTAGATTTTCAAGATAATCTCTCCACCCCAAACTAGTATTTATATTCAATACCTTCTAGAGTTGAGACATGAAGATTTTCAAGATAATCTCTCCAGCTCAAACTAGTATTTATATTAAATACCTTCTAGAGTTGAGACATCAAGATTTTCAAGATAATCTCCCCACCTCAAACTAGTATTTATATTCAACACCTTCTAGAGTCGAGACTCCTAGATTTTCAAGATAATCTCTCCACCTCAAACTAGTATTTATATTCAATACCTTCTAGAGGCTAGACATCAAGATTTTCAAGATAATCTCTCCACCTGAAACTAGTATTTATATTCAATACCTTCTAGAGTTGAGACTTCTAAATTTTCAAGATAATCTCCCCACATCAAACTAGTGTTTATATTCAATACCTTCTAGAGTTGAGACATCAAGATTTTCAAGATAATCTCTCCACGTCAAACTAGTATTTATATTCAATACCTTCTAGAGGTGAGGCATCAAGATTTTCAAGATAATCTCTCCACCTCAAACTAGTATTTATATTCAATACCTTCTAGAGGTGAGGCATCAAGATTTGCAAGATAATCTCTCCACCTCAAACTAGTATTTATATTCAATACCTTCTAGCGTTGAGACATCAAGATTTTCAAGATAATCTCTCCACATCAAACTAGTGTTTATATTCAATACCTTCTAGAGTTGAGACATCAAGATTTTCAAGATTATCTCTCCACCTCAAACTAGTATTTATATTCAATACCTTCTAGAGTTGAGACTTCTAGATTTTCAAGATAATCTCCCCACCTCAAACTAGTATTTATATTCAATACCCTCTAGAGTTGAGACTTCTAGATTTTCAAGATAATCTCTCCACCTCAAACTAGTATTTATATTCAATACCTTCTAGAGTTGAGACTTCTAGATTTTCAAGATAATCTCTCCACCCCAAACTAGTGTTTATATTCAATACCTTCTAGAGTTGAGACATCAAGATTTTCAAATTAATCTCCCCACCTCAAACTAGTATTTATATTGAATACCTTCTAGAGTTGAGACATCAAGATTTTCAAGATAATCTCCCCACCCCAAACTAGTGTTTATATTCAATACCTTCTAGAGTTGAGACATCAAGATTTTCAAGATAATCTCTCCACCCCAAACTGGTATTTATATTCAATACCTTCTAGAGTTGAGACATCAAGATTTTCAAGATAATCTCTCCACCTCAAACTAGTATTTATATTCAATACCTTCTAGAGTTGAGACATCAAGATTTTCAAGATAATCTCCCTACCCCAAACTAGTGTTTATATTCAATACCTTCTAGAGTTGAGACATCAAGATTTTCAAGATAATCTCTCCACCCCAAACTGGTATTTATATTCAATACCTTCTAGAGTTGAGACATCAAGATTTTCAAGATAATCTCCCCACCTCAAACTAGTATTTATATTCAATAACTTCTAGAGTTAAGACATCAAGATTTTCAAGATAATCTCCCCACCTCAAACTAGTGTTTATACTCAATACCTTCTAGAGTTGAGACATCAAGATTTTCAAGATAATCTCCCCACCTCAAACTAGTGTTTACATTCAATACCTTCTAGAGTTGAGACATCAAGATTTTCAAGATAATCTCCCCACCTCAAACTAGTGTTTATATTCAATACCTTCTAGGGTTGAGACATCGAGATTTTTAAGATAATCTCCCCACCTCAAACTAGTGTTCATATTCAATACCTTCTAGAATTGAGACATCAAGATTTTCAAGATAATCTCCCCACCTCAAACTAGTGTTTACATTCAATACCTTCTTTAGTTGAGACATCAAGATTTTCAAGATAATCTCCCCACCTCAAACTAGTGTTTACATTCAAAATCTTCTAGAGTTGAGACATCAAGATTTTCAAGATAATCTCCCCACCTCAAACTAGTGTTTACATTCAATACCTTCTAGAGTTGAGACATCAAGATTTTCAAGATAATCTCCCCACCTCAAACTAGTGTTTACATTCAAAATCTTCTAGAGTTGAGACATCAAGATTTTCAAGATAATCTCCCCACCTCAAACTAGTGTTTACATTCAATACCTTCTAGATTTGAGACATCAAGATTTTCAAGATAATATCCCCACCTCAAACTAGTATTTATATTCAATACCTTCTAGAGTTGAGACATCAAGATTTTCAAGATAATCTCTTCACCACAAACTAGTGTTTACATTCAAAATCTTCTAGAGTTGAGACATCAAGATTTTCAAGATAATCTCCCCACCTCAAACTAGTGTTTACATTCAAAATCTTCTAGAGTTGAGACATCAAGATTTTCAAGATAATCTCCCCACCTCAAACTAGTGTTTACATTCAATACCTTCTAGATTTGAGACATCAAGATTTTCAAGATAATCTCCCCACCTCAAACTAGTATTTATATTCAATACCTTCTAGAGTTGAGACATCAAGATTTTCAAGATAATCTCTTCACCACAAACTAGTGTTTACATTCAAAATCTTCTAGAGTTGAGACATCAAGATTTTCAAGATAATCTCTTCACCACAAACTAGTGTTTACATTCAAAATCTTCTAGAGTGGAGACATCAAGATTTTCAAGATAATTTCTTCACCACAAACTAGTGTTTACATTCAGTACCTTCTAGAGTTGAGACATCAAGATTTTCAAGATAATTTGTCCAGCTCAAACTAGTATTTATATTCAATACCTTCTAGAGTTGAGACATCAAGATTTTCAAGATAATCTCTCCAGCTCAAACTAGTGTTTAAATTCAATACCTTCTAGAGTTGAGACATCAAGATTTTCAAGTAATCTCTCCAGCTCAAACTAGTATTTATATTCAATACCTTCTAGAGTTAAGACATCAAGATTTTCAAGATAATCTCTCCAGCTCAAACTAGTATTTATATTCAATACCTTCTAGAGTTGAGACATCAAGATTTTCAAGATAATCTCTCCAGCTCAAACTAGTATTTATATTCAATACCTTCTGGAGTTGAGACATCAAGATTTGCAAGATAGTCTCTCCACCTCAAACTAGTATTTATATTCAATACCTTCTAGAGTTGAGACATGACGATTTTCAAGATAATCTCTCCAGCTCAAACTAGTATTTATATTCAATACCTTCTAGAGTTGAGACATCAAGATTTTCAAGATAATCTCTCCAGCTCAAACTAGTATTTATATTCAATACCTTCTAGAGTTGAGACATCAAGATTTTCAAGATAATCTCTCCAGCTCAAACTAGTATTTATATTCAATACCTTCTAGAGTTGAGACATCAAGATTTTCAAGATAATCTCTCCAGCTCAAACTAGTATTTATATTCAATACCTTCTAGAGTTGAGACATCAAAATTTTCAAGATAATCTCTCCAGCTCAAACTAGTATTTATATTCAATACCTTCTAGAGTTGAGACATGAAGATTTTCAAGATAATCTCTCCAGCTCAAACTAGTATTTATATTAAATACCTACTAGAGTTGAGACATCAAGATTTTCAAGATAATCTCTCCAGCTAAAACTAGTATTTATATTAAATACCTTCTAGAGTTGAGACATGAAGATTTTCAAGATAATCTCTCCAGCTCAAACTAGTGTTTATATTCAATACCTTCTAGAGTTGAGACTTCTAGATTTTCAAGATAATCTCTCCACCTCAAACTAGTATTTATATTCAATACCTTCTAGAGTTGAGACTTCTAGATTTTCAAGATAATCTCTCCACCCCAAACTAGTATTTATATTCAATACCTTCTAGAGTTGAGACTTCTAGATTTTCAAGATAATCTCTCCACCTCAAACTAGTATTTATATTCAATACCTTCTAGAGTTGAGACATCAAGATTTTCAAGATAATCTCCCCACCTCAAACTAGTATTTATATTCAATACCTTCTAGAGTTGAGACTTCTAGATTTTCAAGATAATCTCTCCACCTCAAACTAGTATTTATATTCAATACCTTCTAGAGGCTAGACATCAAGATTATCAAGATAATCTCTCCACCTGAAACTAATATTTATATTCAATACCTTCTAGAGTTGAGACTTCTAAATTTTCAAGATAATCTCCCCACATCAAACTAGTATTTATATTCAATACCTTCTAGAGTTGAGACATCAAGATTTTCAAGATAATCTCTCCACCTCAAACTAGTATTTATATTCAATACCTTCTAGAGGTGAGGCATCAAGATTTTCAAGATAATCTCTCCACCTCAAACTAGTATTTATATTCAATACCTTCTAGAGGTGAGGCATCAAGATTTGCAAGATAATCTCTCCACATCAAACTAGTATTTATATTCAATACCTTCTAGCGTTGAGACATCAAGATTTTCAAGATAATCTCTCCACCTCAAACTAGTATTTATATTCAATACCTTCTAGCGTTGAGACATCTAGATTTTCAAGATAATCTCTCCACCTCAAACCAGTATTTATATTCAATACCTTCTAGCGTTGAGACATCAAGATTTTCAACATAATCTCTCCACCTCAAACTAGTATTTATATTCAATACCTTCTAACGTTGAGACATCTAGATTTTCAGGATAATCTCTCCACCTCAAACTAGTATTTATATTCAATACCTTCTAGCGTTGAGACATCAAGATTTTCAAGATAATCTCTCCACCTCAAACTAGTATTTATATTCAATACCTTCTAGCGTTGAGACATCTAGATTTTCAAGATAATCTCTCCACCTCAAACTAGTATTTATATTCAATACCTTCTAGCGTTGAGACATCAAGATTTTCAAGATAATCTCTCCACATCAAACTAGTGTTTATATTCAATACCTTCTAGAGTTGAGACATCAAGATTTTCAAATTAATCTCCCCACCTCAAACTAGTATTTATATTCAATACCTTCTAGAGTTGAGACATCAAGATTTTCAAGATAATCTCCCCACCCCAAACTAGTATTTATATTCAATACCTTCTAGAGTTGAGACATCAAGATTTTCAAGATAATCTCCCCACCCCAAACTAGTGTTTATATTCAATACCTTCTAGAGTTGAGACATCAAGATTTTCAAGATAATCTCTCCACCCCAAACTGGTATTTATATTCAATACCTTCTAGAGTTGAGACATCAAGATTTTCAAGATAATCTCCCCACCTCAAACTAGTGTTTACATTCAAAATCTTCTAGAGTTGAGACATCAAGATTTTCAAGATAATCTCCCCACCTCAAACTAGTGTTTACATTCAAAATCTTCTAGAGTTGAGACATCAAGATTTTCAAGATAATCTCCCCACCTCAAACTAGTGTTTACATTCAATACCTTCTAGAGTTGAGACATCAAGATTTTCAAGATAATCTCCCCACCTCAAACTAGCGTTTACATTCAAAATCTTCTAGAGTTGAGACATCAAGATTTTCAAGATAATCTCCCCACCTCAAACTAGTGTTTACATTCAATACCTTCTAGAGTTGAGACATCAAGATTTTCAAAATAATCTCCCCACCTCAAACTAGTGTTTACATTCAAAATCTTCTAGAGTTGAGACATCAAGATTTTCAAGATAATCTCCCCACCTCAAACTAGTGTTTACATTCAATACCTTCTAGATTTGAGACATCAAGATTTTCAAGATAATCTCCCCACCTCAAACTAGTGTTTACATTCAAAATCTTCTAGAGTTGAGACATCAAGATTTTCAAGATAATCTCCCCACCTCAAACTAGTGTTTACATTCAATACCTTCTAGAGTTGAGACATCAAGATTTTCAAGATAATCTCTTCACCACAAACTAGTGTTTACATTCAAAATCTTCTAGAGTTGAGACATCAAGATTTTCAAGATAATCTCCCCACCTCAAACTAGTGTTTACATTCAAAATCTTCTAGAGTTGAGACATCAAGATTTTCAAGATACTCTCTCCAGCTCAAACTAGTATTTATATTCAATACCTTCTAGAGTTGAGACATCAAGATTTTGAAGATAATCTCTTCACCCCAAACTAGTATTTACATTCAATACCTTCTAGAGTTACGACATCAAGATTTTCAAGATAATCTCTCCAGCTCAAACAAGTATTTATATTCAATACCTTCTAGAGTTGAGACATCAAGATTTGCAAGATACTCTCTCCAGCCCAAACTAGTGTTTACATTCAATACCTTCTAGAGTTGAGACATCAAGATTTTCAAGATAATCTCCCCACCCCAAACTAGTATTTATATTCAATACCTTCTAGAGGTGAGGCATCAAGATTTTCAAGATAATCTCTCCAGCTCAAACTAGTATTTATATGCAATACCTTCTAGAGTTGAGACATCAAGATTTTCAAGATAATCTCTCCAGCTCAAACTAGTATTTATATTGAATACCTTCTAGAGTTGAGACATCAAGATTTTCAAGAAAATTTCTCCAGCTCAAACTAGTATTTATATTCAATACCTTCTAGAGTTGAGACATCAAGATTTTCAAGATAATCTCCCCACCCCAAACTAGTGTTTATATTCATTACCTTCTAGAGTTGAGACATCAAGATTTTCAAGATAATCTCTCGACCCCAAACTAGTGTTTATATTCAATACCTTCTAGAGTTGAGACATCAAGATTTTCAAGATAATCTCTCCAGCTGAAACTAGTATTTATATTCAATACCTTCTAGAGTTGCGACATCAAGATTTTCAAGATAATCTCTCCAGCTCAAACTAGTATTTATATTCAATACCTTCTAGAGTTGAGACATCAAGATTTTCAAGATAATCTCTCCAGCTCAAACTAGTATTTATATTCAATACCTTCTAGAGTTGAGACATCAAGATTTTCAAGATAATCTCTCCAGCTCAAACTAGTATTTATATTCAATACCTTCTAGCGTTGAGACATCAAGATTTTCAAGATAATCTCTCCACCTCAAACTAGTATTTGTATTCAATACCTTCTAGCGTTGAGACATCTAGATTTTCAAGATAATCTCTCCACCTCAAACTAGTATTTATATTCAATACCTTCTAGCGTTGAGACATCAAGATTTTCAAGATAATCTCTCCACATCAAACTAGTGTTTATATTCAATACCTTCTAGAGTTGAGACATCAAGATTTTCAAGATAATCTCTCCACCCCAAACTAGTGTTTATATTCAATACCTTCTAGAGTTGAGACATCAAGATTTTCAAGATAATCTCTCCAGCTGAAACTAGTATTTATATTCAATACCTTCTAGAGTTGCGACATCAAGATTTTCAAGATAATCTCTCCAGCTCAAACTAGTATTTATATTCAATACCTTCTAGAGTTGAGACATCAAGATTTTCAAGATAATCTCTCAGCTCAAACTAGTATTTATATTCAATACCTTCTAGAGTTGAGACATCAAGATTTTCAAGATAATCTCTCCAGCTCAAACTAGTATTTATATTCAATACCTTCTAGCGTTGAGACATCAAGATTTTCAAGATAATCTCTCCACCTCAAACTAGTATTTATATTCAATACCTTCTAGCGTTGAGACATCTAGATTTTCAAGATAATCTCTCCACCTCAAACTAGTATTTATATTCAATACCTTCTAGCGTTGAGACATCAAGATTTTCAAGATAATCTCTCCACATCAAACTAGTGTTTATATTCAATACCTTCCAGAGTTGAGACTTCTAGATTTTCAAGATAATCTCCCCACCTCAAACTAGTATTTATATTCAATACCTTCTAGAGTTGAGACTTCTAGATTTTCAAGATAATCTCTCCACCTCAAACTAGTATTTATATTCAATACCTTCTAGAGTTGAGACTTCTAGATTTTCAAGATAATCTCTCCACCCCAAACTAGTGTTTATATTCAATACCTTCTAGAGTTGAGACATCAAGATTTTCAAATTAATCTCCCCACCTCAAACTAGTATTTATATTCAATACCTTCTAGAGTTGAGACATCAAGATTTTCAAGATAATCTCCCCACCCCAAACTAGTGTTTATATTCAATACCTTCTAGAGTTGAGACATCAAGATTTTCAAGATAATCTCTCCACCCCAAACTGGTATTTATATTCAATACCTTCTAGAGTTGAGACATCAAGATTTTCAAGATAATCTCCCCACCTCAAACTAGTGTTTACATTCAAAATCTTCTAGAGTTGAGACATCAAGATTTTCAAGATAATCTCCCCACCTCAAACTGGTGTTTACATTCAAAATCTTCTAGAGTTGAGACATCAAGATTTTCAAGAAAATCTCCCCACCTCAAACTAGTATTTATATTCAATACCTTCTAGAGGTGAGGCATCAAGATTTTCAAGATAATCTCTCCAGCTCAAACTAGTATTTATATGCAATACCTTCTAGAGTTGAGACATCAAGATTTTCAAGATAATCTCTCCAGCTCAAACTAGTATTTATATTCAATACCTTCTAGAGTTGAGACATCAAGATTTTCAAGATAATTTCTCCAGCTCAAACTAGTATTTATATTCAATACCTTCTAGAGTTGAGACATCAAGATTTTCAAGATAATCTCCCCACCCCAAACTAGTGTTTATATTCAATACCTTCTAGAGTTGAGACATCAAGATTTTCAAGATAATCTCTCGACCCCAAACTAGTGTTTATATTCAATACCTTCTAGAGTTGAGACATCAAGATTTTCAAGATAATCTCTCCAGCTGAAACTAGTATTTATATTCAATACCTTCTAGAGTTGCGACATCAAGATTTTCAAGATAATCTCTCCAGCTCAAACTAGTATTTATATTCAATACCTTCTAGAGTTGAGACATCAAGATTTTCAAGATAATCTCTCCAGCTCAAACTAGTATTTATATTCAATACCTTCTAGCGTTGAGACATCAAGATTTTCAAGATAATCTCTCCACCTCAAACTAGTATTTATATTCAATACCTTCTAGCGTTGAGACATCTAGATTTTCAAGATAATCTCTCCACCTCAAACTAGTATTTATATTCAATACCTTCTAGCGTTGAGACAACAAGATTTTCAAGATAATCTCTCCACATCAAACTAGTGTTTATATTCAATACCTTCTAGAGTTGAGACATCAAGATTTTCAAGATAATCTCTCCACCCCAAACTAGTGTTTATATTCAATACCTTCTAGAGTTGAGACATCAAGATTTTCAAGATAATCTCTCCAGCTGAAACTAGTATTTATATTCAATACCTTCTAGAGTTGCGACATCAAGATTTTCAAGATAATCTCTCCAGCTCAAACTAGTATTTATATTCAATACCTTCTAGAGTTGAGACATCAAGATTTTCAAGATAATCTCTCAGCTCAAACTAGTATTTATATTCAATACCTTCTAGAGTTGAGACATCAAGATTTTCAAGATAATCTCTCCAGCTAAAACTAGTATTTATATTAAATACCTTCTAGAGTTGAGACATGAAGATTTTCAAGATAATCTCTCCAGCTCAAACTAGTGTTTATATTCAATACCTTCTAGAGTTGAGACTTCTAGATTTTCAAGATAATCTCTCCACCTCAAACTAGTATTTATATTCAATACCTTCTAGAGTTGAGACTTCTAGATTTTCAAGATAATCTCTCCACCCGAAACTAGTATTTATATTCAATACCTTCTAGAGTTGAGACTTCTAGATTTTCAAGATAATCTCTCCACCTCAAACTAGTATTTATATTCAATACCTTCTAGAGTTGAGACATCAAGATTTTCAAGATAATCTCCCCACCTCAAACTAGTATTTATATTCAATACCTTCTAGAGTTGAGACTTCTAGATTTTCAAGATAATCACTCCACCTCAAACTAGTATTTATATTCAATACCTTCTAGAGGCTAGACATCAAGATTATCAAGATAATCTCTCCACCTGAAACTAGTATTTATATTCAATACCTTTTAGAGTTGAGACTTCTAAATTTTCAAGATAATCTCCCCACATCAAACTAGTATTTATATTCAATACCTTCTAGAGTTGAGACATCAAGATTTTCAAGATAATCTCTCCACCTCAAACTAGTATTTATATTCAATTCCTTCTAGAGGTGAGGCATCAAGATTTTCAAGATAATCTCTCCACCTCAAACTAGTATTTATATTCAATACCTTCTAGAGGTGAGGCATCAAGATTTGCAAGATAATCTCTCCACATCAAACTAGTATTTATATTCAATACCTTCTAGCGTTGAGACATCAAGATTTTCAACATAATCTCTCCACCTCAAACTAGTATTTATATTCAATACCTTCTAGCGTTGAGACATCTAGATTTTCAAGATAATCTCTCCACCTCAAACCAGTATTTATATTCAATACCTTCTAGCGTTGAGACATCAAGATTTTCAACATAATCTCTCCACCTCAAACTAGTATTTATATTCAATACCTTCTAACGTTGAGACATCTAGATTTTCAGGATAATCTCTCCACCTCAAGCTAGTATTTATATTCAATACCTTCTAGCGTTGAGACATCAAGATTTTCAAGATAATCTCTCCACCTCAAACTAGTATTTATATTCAATACCTTCTAGCGTTGAGACATCTAGATTTTCAAGATAATCTCTCCACCTCAAACTAGTATTTATATTCAATACCTTCTAGCATTGAGACATCAAGATTTTCAAGATAATCTCTCCACATCAAACTAGTGTTTATATTCAATACCTTCTAGAGTTGAGACATCAAGATTTTCAAATTAATCTCCCCACCTCAAACTAGTATTTATATTCAATACCTTCTAGAGTTGAGACATCAAGATTTTCAAGATAATCTCCCCACCCCAAACTAGTATTTATATTCAATACCTTCTAGAGTTGAGACATCAAGATTTTCAAGATAATCTCCCCACCCCAAACTAGTGTTTATATTCAATACCTTCTAGAGTTGAGACATCAAGATTTTCAAGATAATCTCTCCACCCCAAACTGGTATTTATATTCAATACCTTCTAGAGTTGAGACATCAAGATTTTCAAGATAATCTCCCCACCTCAAACTAGTGTTTACATTCAAAATCTTCTAGAGTTGAGACATCAAGATTTTCAAGATAATCTCCCCACCTCAAACTAGTGTTTACATTCAAAATCTTCTAGAGTTGAGACATCAAGATTTTCAAGATAATCTCCCCACCTCAAACTAGTGTTTACATTCAATACCTTCTAGAGTTGAGACATCAAGATTTTCAAGATAATCTCCCCACCTCAAATTAGCGTTTACATTCAAAATCTTCTAGAGTTGAGACATCAAGATTTTCAAGATAATCTCCCCACCTCAAACTAGTGTTTACATTCAATACCTTCTAGAGTTGAGACATCAAGATTTTCAAAATAATCTCCCCACCTCAAACTAGTGTTTACATTCAAAATCTTCTAGAGTTGAGACATCAAGATTTTCAAGATAATCTCCCCACCTCAAACTAGTGTTTACATTCAATACCTTCTAGATTTGAGACATCAAGATTTTCAAGATAATCTCCCCACCTCAAACTAGTGTTTACATTCAAAATCTTCTAGAGTTGAGACATCAAGATTTTCAAGATAATCTCCCCACCTCAAACTAGTGTTTACATTCAATACCTTCTAGAGTTGAGACATCAAGATTTTCAAGATAATCTCTTCACCACAAACTAGTGTTTACATTCAAAATCTTCTAGAGTTGAGACATCAAGATTTTCAAGATAATCTCCCCACCTCAAACTAGTGTTTACATTCAAAATCTTCTAGAGTTGAGACATCAAGATTTTCAAGATACTCTCTCCAGCTCAAACTAGTATTTATATTCAATACCTTCTAGAGTTGAGACATCAAGAGTTTGAAGATAATCTCTTCACCCCAAACTAGTATTTACATTCAATACCTTCTAGAGTTACGACATCAAGATTTTCAAGATAATCTCTCCAGCTCAAACAAGTATTTATATTCAATACCTTCTAGAGTTGAGACATCAAGATTTGCAAGATACTCTCTCCAGCCCAAACTAGTGTTTACATTCAATACCTTCTAGAGTTGAGACATCAAGATTTTCAAGATAATCTCCCCACCCCAAACTAGTATTTATATTCAATACCTTCTAGAGGTGAGGCATCAAGATTTTCAAGATAATCTCTCCAGCTCAAACTAGTATTTATATGCAATACCTTCTAGAGTTGAGACATCAAGATTTTCAAGATAATCTCTCCAGCTCAAACTAGTATTTATATTCAATACCTTCTAGAGTTGAGACATGAAGATTTTCAAGATAATCTCTCCAGCTCAAACTAGTATTTATATTAAATACCTACTAGAGTTGAGACATCAAGATTTTCAAGATAATCTCTCCAGCTAAAACTAGTATTTATATTAAATACCTTCTAGAGTTGAGACATGAAGATTTTCAAGATACTCTCCAGCTCAAACTAGTGTTTATATTCAATACCTTCTAGAGTTGAGACTTCTAGATTTTCAAGATAATCTCTCCACCTCAAACTAGTATTTATATTCAATACCTTCTAGAGTTGAGACTTCTAGATTTTCAAGATAATCTCTCAACCCCAAACTAGTATTTATATTCAATACCTTCTAGAGTTGAGACTTCTAGATTTTCAAGATAATCTCTCCACCTCAAACTAGTATTTATATTCAATACCTTCTAGAGTTGAGACATCAAGATTTTCAAGATAATCTCCCCACCTCAAACTAGTATTTATATTCAATACCTTCTAGAGTTGAGACTTCTAGATTTTCAAGATAATCTCTCCACCTCAAACTAGTATTTATATTCAATACCTTCTAGAGGCTAGACATCAAGATTATCAAGATAATCTCTCCACCTGAAACTAGTATTTATATTCAATACCTTCTAGAGTTGAGACTTCTAAATTTTCAAGATAATCTCCCCACATCAAACTAGTATTTATATTCAATACCTTCTAGAGTTGAGACATCAAGATTTTCAAGATAATCTCTCCACCTCAAACTAGTATTTATATTCAATACCTTCTAGAGGTGAGGCATCAAGATTTTCAAGATAATCTCTCCACCTCAAACTAGTATTTATATTCAATACCTTCTAGAGGTGAGGCATCAAGATTTGCAAGATAATCTCTCCACATCAAACTAGTATTTATATTCAATACCTTCTAGCGTTGAAACATCAAGATTTTCAAGATAATCTCTCCACCTCAAACTAGTATTTATATTCAATACCTTCTTGCGTTGAGACATCTAGATTTTCAAGATAATCTCTCCACCTCAAACCAGTATTTATATTCAATACCTTCTAGCGTTGAGACATCAAGATTTTCAAGATAATCTCTCCACCTCAAACTAGTATTTATATTCAATACCTTCTAGCGTTGAGACATCTAGATTTTCAAGATAATCTCTCCACCTCAAACTAGTATTTATATTCAATACCTTCTAGCGTTGAGACATCAAGATTTTCAAGATAATCTCTCCACATCAAACTAGTGTTTATATTCAATACCTTCTAGAGTTGAGACATCAAGATTTTCAAATTAATCTCCCCACCTCAAACTAGTATTTATATTCAATACCTTCTAGGGTTGAGACATCAAGATTTTCAAGATAATCTCCCCACCCCAAACTAGTATTTATATTCAATACCTTCTAGAGTTGAGACATCAAGATTTTCAAGATAATCTCCCCACCCCAAACTAGTGTTTATATTCAATACCTTCTAGAGTTGAGACATCAAGATTTTCAAGATAATCTCTCCACCCCAAACTGGTATTTATATTCAATACCTTCTAGAGTTGAGACATCAAGATTTTCAAGATAATCTCCCCACCTCAAACTAGTGTTTACATTCAAAATCTTCTAGAGTTGAGACATCAAGATTTTCAAGATAATCTCCCCACCTCAAACTAGTGTTTACATTCAAAATCTTCTAGAGTTGAGACATCAAGATTTTCAAGATAATCTCCCCACCTCAAACTAGTGTTTACATTCAATACCTTCTAGAGTTGAGACATCAAGATTTTCAAGATAATCTCCCCACCTCAAACTAGCGTTTACATTCAAAATCTTCTAGAGTTGAGACATCAAGATTTTCAAGATAATCTCCCCACCTCAAACTAGTGTTTACATTCAATACCTTCTAGAGTTGAGACATCAAGATTTTCAAAATAATCTCCCCACCTCAAACTAGTGTTTACATTCAAAATCTTCTAGAGTTGAGACATCAAGATTTTCAAGATAATCTCCCCACCTCAAACTAGTGTTTACATTCAATACCTTCTAGATTTGAGACATCAAGATTTTCAAGATAATCTCCCCACCTCAAACTAGTGTTTACATTCAAAATCTTCTAGAGTTGAGACATCAAGATTTTCAAGATAATCTCCCCACCTCAAACTAGTGTTTACATTGAATACCTTCTAGAGTTGAGACATCAAGATTTTCAAGATAATCTCTTCACCACAAACTAGTGTTTACATTCAAAATCTTCTAGAGTTGAGACATCAAGATTTTCAAGATAATCTCCCCACCTCAAACTAGTGTTTACATTCAAAATCTTCTAGAGTTGAGACATCAAGATTTTCAAGATACTCTCTCCAGCTCAAACTAGTATTTATATTCAATACCTTCTAGAGTTGAGACATCAAGATTTTGAAGATAATCTCTTCACCCCAAACTAGTATTTACATTCAATACCTTCTAGAGTTACGACATCAAGATTTTCAAGATAATCTCTTCACCACAAACTAGTGTTTACATTCAAAATCTTCTAGAGTTGAGACATCAAGATTTTCAAGATAATCTCTTCACCACAAACTAGTGTTTACATTCAAAATCTTCTAGAGTGGAGACATCAAGATTTTCAAGATAATTTCTTCACCACAAACTAGTGTTTACATTCAGTACCTTCTAGAGTTGAGACATCAAGATTTTCAAGATAATTTGTCCAGCTCAAACTAGTATTTATATTCAATACCTTCTAGAGTTGAGACATCAAGATTTTCAAGATAATCTCTCCAGCTCAAACTAGTGTTTAAATTCAATACCTTCTAGAGTTGAGACATCAAGATTTTCAAGTAATCTCTCCAGCTCAAACTAGTATTTATATTCAATACCTTCTAGAGTTGAGACATCAAGATTTTCAAGATAATCTCTCCAGCTCAAACTAGTATTTATATTCAATACCTTCTAGAGTTGAGACATCAAGATTTTCAAGATAATCTCTCCAGCTCAAACTAGTATTTATATTCAATACCTTCTGGAGTTGAGACATCAAGATTTGCAAGATAGTCTCTCCACCTCAAACTAGTATTTATATTCAATACCTTCTAGAGTTGAGACATGACGATTTTCAAGATAATCTCTCCAGCTCAAACTAGTATTTATATTCAATACCTTCTAGAGTTGAGACATCAAGATTTTCAAGATAATCTCTCCAGCTCAAACTAGTATTTATATTCAATACCTTCTAGAGTTGAGACATCAAGATTTTCAAGATAATCTCTCCAGCTCAAACTAGTATTTATATTCAATACCTTCTAGAGTTGAGACATCAAGATTTTCAAGATAATCTCTCCAGCTCAAACTAGTATTTATATTCAATACCTTCTAGAGTTGAGACATCAAAATTTTCAAGATAATCTCTCCAGCTCAAACTAGTATTTATATTCAATACCTTCTAGAGTTGAGACATGAAGATTTTCAAGATAATCTCTCCAGCTCAAACTAGTATTTATATTAAATACCTACTAGAGTTGAGACATCAAGATTTTCAAGATAATCTCTCCAGCTAAAACTAGTATTTATATTAAATACCTTCTAGAGTTGAGACATGAAGATTTTCAAGATAATCTCTCCAGCTCAAACTAGTGTTTATATTCAATACCTTCTAGAGTTGAGACTTCTAGATTTTCAAGATAATCTCTCCACCTCAAACTAGTATTTATATTCAATACCTTCTAGAGTTGAGACTTCTAGATTTTCAAGATAATCTCTCCACCCCAAACTAGTATTTATATTCAATACCTTCTAGAGTTGAGACTTCTAGATTTTCAAGATAATCTCTCCACCTCAAACTAGTATTTATATTCAATACCTTCTAGAGTTGAGACATCAAGATTTTCAAGATAATCTCCCCACCTCAAACTAGTATTTATATTCAATACCTTCTAGAGTTGAGACTTCTAGATTTTCAAGATAATCTCTCCACCTCAAACTAGTATTTATATTCAATACCTTCTAGAGGCTAGACATCAAGATTATCAAGATAATCTCTCCACCTGAAACTAATATTTATATTCAATACCTTCTAGAGTTGAGACTTCTAAATTTTCAAGATAATCTCCCCACATCAAACTAGTATTTATATTCAATACCTTCTAGAGTTGAGACATCAAGATTTTCAAGATAATCTCTCCACCTCAAACTAGTATTTATATTCAATACCTTCTAGAGGTGAGGCATCAAGATTTTCAAGATAATCTCTCCACCTCAAACTAGTATTTATATTCAATACCTTCTAGAGGTGAGGCATCAAGATTTGCAAGATAATCTCTCCACATCAAACTAGTATTTATATTCAATACCTTCTAGCGTTGAGACATCAAGATTTTCAAGATAATCTCTCCACCTCAAACTAGTATTTATATTCAATACCTTCTAGCGTTGAGACATCTAGATTTTCAAGATAATCTCTCCACCTCAAACCAGTATTTATATTCAATACCTTCTAGCGTTGAGACATCAAGATTTTCAACATAATCTCTCCACCTCAAACTAGTATTTATATTCAATACCTTCTAACGTTGAGACATCTAGATTTTCAGGATAATCTCTCCACCTCAAACTAGTATTTATATTCAATACCTTCTAGCGTTGAGACATCAAGGTTTTCAAGATAATCTCTCCACCTCAAACTAGTATTTATATTCAATACCTTCTAGCGTTGAGACATCTAGATTTTCAAGATAATCTCTCCACCTCAAACTAGTATTTATATTCAATACCTTCTAGCGTTGAGACATCAAGATTTTCAAGATAATCTCTCCACATCAAACTAGTGTTTATATTCAATACCTTCTAGAGTTGAGACATCAAGATTTTCAAATTAATCTCCCCACCTCAAACTAGTATTTATATTCAATACCTTCTAGAGTTGAGACATCAAGATTTTCAAGATAATCTCCCCACCCCAAACTAGTATTTATATTCAATACCTTCTAGAGTTGAGACATCAAGATTTTCAAGATAATCTCCCCACCCCAAACTAGTGTTTATATTCAATACCTTCTAGAGTTGAGACATCAAGATTTTCAAGATAATCTCTCCACCCCAAACTGGTATTTATATTCAATACCTTCTAGAGTTGAGACATCAAGATTTTCAAGATAATCTCCCCACCTCAAACTAGTGTTTACATTCAAAATCTTCTAGAGTTGAGACATCAAGATTTTCAAGATAATCTCCCCACCTCAAACTAGTGTTTACATTCAAAATCTTCTAGAGTTGAGACATCAAGATTTTCAAGATAATCTCCCCACCTCAAACTAGTGTTTACATTCAATACCTTCTAGAGTTGAGACATCAAGATTTTCAAGATAATCTCCCCACCTCAAACTAGCGTTTACATTCAAAATCTTCTAGAGTTGAGACATCAAGATTTTCAAGATAATCTCCCCACCTCAAACTAGTGTTTACATTCAATACCTTCTAGAGTTGAGACATCAAGATTTTCAAAATAATCTCCCCACCTCAAACTAGTGTTTACATTCAAAATCTTCTAGAGTTGAGACATCAAGATTTTCAAGATAATCTCCCCACCTCAAACTAGTGTTTACATTCAATACCTTCTAGATTTGAGACATCAAGATTTTCAAGATAATCTCCCCACCTCAAACTAGTGTTTACATTCAAAATCTTCTAGAGTTGAGACATCAAGATTTTCAAGATAATCTCCCCACCTCAAACTAGTGTTTACATTCAATACCTTCTAGAGTTGAGACATCAAGATTTTCAAGATAATCTCTTCACCACAAACTAGTGTTTACATTCAAAATCTTCTAGAGTTGAGACATCAAGATTTTCAAGATAATCTCCCCACCTCAAACTAGTGTTTACATTCAAAATCTTCTAGAGTTGAGACATCAAGATTTTCAAGATACTCTCTCCAGCTCAAACTAGTATTTATATTCAATACCTTCTAGAGTTGAGACATCAAGATTTTGAAGATAATCTCTTCACCCCAAACTAGTATTTACATTCAATACCTTCTAGAGTTACGACATCAAGATTTTCAAGATAATCTCTCCAGCTCAAACAAGTATTTATATTCAATACCTTCTAGAGTTGAGACATCAAGATTTGCAAGATACTCTCTCCAGCCCAAACTAGTGTTTACATTCAATACCTTCTAGAGTTGAGACATCAAGATTTTCAAGATAATCTCCCCACCCCAAACTAGTATTTATATTCAATACCTTCTAGAGGTGAGGCATCAAGATTTTCAAGATAATCTCTCCAGCTCAAACTAGTATTTATATGCAATACCTTCTAGAGTTGAGACATCAAGATTTTCAAGATAATCTCTCCAGCTCAAACTAGTATTTATATTGAATACCTTCTAGAGTTGAGACATCAAGATTTTCAAGAAAATTTCTCCAGCTCAAACTAGTATTTATATTCAATACCTTCTAGAGTTGAGACATCAAGATTTTCAAGATAATCTCCCCACCCCAAACTAGTGTTTATATTCAATACCTTCTAGAGTTGAGACATCAAGATTTTCAAGATAATCTCTCGACCCCAAACTAGTGTTTATATTCAATACCTTCTAGAGTTGAGACATCAAGATTTTCAAGATAATCTCTCCAGCTGAAACTAGTATTTATATTCAATACCTTCTAGAGTTGCGACATCAAGATTTTCAAGATAATCTCTCCAGCTCAAACTAGTATTTATATTCAATACCTTCTAGAGTTGAGACATCAAGATTTTCAAGATAATCTCTCCAGCTCAAACTAGTATTTATATTCAATACCTTCTAGCGTTGAGACATCAAGATTTTCAAGATAATCTCTCCACCTCAAACTAGTATTTGTATTCAATACCTTCTAGCGTTGAGACATCTAGATTTTCAAGATAATCTCTCCACCTCAAACTAGTATTTATATTCAATACCTTCTAGCGTTGAGACATCAAGATTTTCAAGATAATCTCTCCACATCAAACTAGTGTTTATATTCAATACCTTCTAGAGTTGAGACATCAAGATTTTCAAGATAATCTCTCCACCCCAAACTAGTGTTTATATTCAATACCTTCTAGAGTTGAGACATCAAGATTTTCAAGATAATCTCTCCAGCTGAAACTAGTATTTATATTCAATACCTTCTAGAGTTGCGACATCAAGATTTTCAAGATAATCTCTCCAGCTCAAACTAGTATTTATATTCAATACCTTCTAGAGTTGAGACATCAAGATTTTCAAGATAATCTCTCAGCTCAAACTAGTATTTATATTCAATACCTTCTAGAGTTGAGACATCAAGATTTTCAAGATAATCTCTCCAGCTCAAACTAGTATTTATATTCAATACCTTCTAGCGTTGAGACATCAAGATTTTCAAGATAATCTCTCCACCTCAAACTAGTATTTATATTCAATACCTTCTAGCGTTGAGACATCTAGATTTTCAAGATAATCTCTCCACCTCAAACTAGTATTTATATTCAATACCTTCTAGCGTTGAGACATCAAGATTTTCAAGATAATCTCTCCACATCAAACTAGTGTTTATATTCAATACCTTCCAGAGTTGAGACTTCTAGATTTTCAAGATAATCTCCCCACCTCAAACTAGTATTTATATTCAATACCTTCTAGAGTTGAGACTTCTAGATTTTCAAGATAATCTCTCCACCTCAAACTAGTATTTATATTCAATACCTTCTAGAGTTGAGACTTCTAGATTTTCAAGATAATCTCTCCACCCCAAACTAGTGTTTATATTCAATACCTTCTAGAGTTGAGACATCAAGATTTTCAAATTAATCTCCCCACCTCAAACTAGTATTTATATTCAATACCTTCTAGAGTTGAGACATCAAGATTTTCAAGATAATCTCCCCACCCCAAACTAGTGTTTATATTCAATACCTTCTAGAGTTGAGACATCAAGATTTTCAAGATAATCTCTCCACCCCAAACTGGTATTTATATTCAATACCTTCTAGAGTTGAGACATCAAGATTTTCAAGATAATCTCCCCACCTCAAACTAGTGTTTACATTCAAAATCTTCTAGAGTTGAGACATCAAGATTTTCAAGATAATCTCCCCACATCAAACTGGTGTTTACATTCAAAATCTTCTAGAGTTGAGACATCAAGATTTTCAAGAAAATCTCCCCACCTCAAACTAGTATTTATATTCAATACCTTCTAGAGGTGAGGCATCAAGATTTTCAAGATAATCTCTCCAGCTCAAACTAGTATTTATATGCAATACCTTCTAGAGTTGAGACATCAAGATTTTCAAGATAATCTCTCCAGCTCAAACTAGTATTTATATTCAATACCTTCTAGAGTTGAGACATCAAGATTTTCAAGATAATTTCTCCAGCTCAAACTAGTATTTATATTCAATACCTTCTAGAGTTGAGACATCAAGATTTTCAAGATAATCTCCCCACCCCAAACTAGTGTTTATATTCAATACCTTCTAGAGTTGAGACATCAAGATTTTCAAGATAATCTCTCGACCCCAAACTAGTGTTTATATTCAATACCTTCTAGAGTTGAGACATCAAGATTTTCAAGATAATCTCTCCAGCTGAAACTAGTATTTATATTCAATACCTTCTAGAGTTGCGACATCAAGATTTTCAAGATAATCTCTCCAGCTCAAACTAGTATTTATATTCAATACCTTCTAGAGTTGAGACATCAAGATTTTCAAGATAATCTCTCCAGCTCAAACTAGTATTTATATTCAATACCTTCTAGCGTTGAGACATCAAGATTTTCAAGATAATCTCTCCACCTCAAACTAGTATTTATATTCAATACCTTCTAGCGTTGAGACATCTAGATTTTCAAGATAATCTCTCCACCTCAAACTAGTATTTATATTCAATACCTTCTAGCGTTGAGACAACAAGATTTTCAAGATAATCTCTCCACATCAAACTAGTGTTTATATTCAATACCTTCTAGAGTTGAGACATCAAGATTTTCAAGATAATCTCTCCACCCCAAACTAGTGTTTATATTCAATACCTTCTAGAGTTGAGACATCAAGATTTTCAAGATAATCTCTCCAGCTGAAACTAGTATTTATATTCAATACCTTCTAGAGTTGCGACATCAAGATTTTCAAGATAATCTCTCCAGCTCAAACTAGTATTTATATTCAATACCTTCTAGAGTTGAGACATCAAGATTTTCAAGATAATCTCTCAGCTCAAACTAGTATTTATATTCAATACCTTCTAGAGTTGAGACATCAAGATTTTCAAGATAATCTCTCCAGCTAAAACTAGTATTTATATTAAATACCTTCTAGAGTTGAGACATGAAGATTTTCAAGATAATCTCTCCAGCTCAAACTAGTGTTTATATTCAATACCTTCTAGAGTTGAGACTTCTAGATTTTCAAGATAATCTCTCCACCTCAAACTAGTATTTATATTCAATACCTTCTAGAGTTGAGACTTCTAGATTTTCAAGATAATCTCTCCACCCGAAACTAGTATTTATATTCAATACCTTCTAGAGTTGAGACTTCTAGATTTTCAAGATAATCTCTCCACCTCAAACTAGTATTTATATTCAATACCTTCTAGAGTTGAGACATCAAGATTTTCAAGATAATCTCCCCACCTCAAACTAGTATTTATATTCAATACCTTCTAGAGTTGAGACTTCTAGATTTTCAAGATAATCTCTCCACCTCAAACTAGTATTTATATTCAATACCTTCTAGAGGCTAGACATCAAGATTATCAAGATAATCTCTCCACCTGAAACTAGTATTTATATTCAATACCTTTTAGAGTTGAGACTTCTAAATTTTCAAGATAATCTCCCCACATCAAACTAGTATTTATATTCAATACCTTCTAGAGTTGAGACATCAAGATTTTCAAGATAATCTCTCCACCTCAAACTAGTATTTATATTCAATTCCTTCTAGAGGTGAGGCATCAAGATTTTCAAGATAATCTCTCCACCTCAAACTAGTATTTATATTCAATACCTTCTAGAGGTGAGGCATCAAGATTTGCAAGATAATCTCTCCACATCAAACTAGTATTTATATTCAATACCTTCTAGCGTTGAGACATCAAGATTTTCAACATAATCTCTCCACCTCAAACTAGTATTTATATTCAATACCTTCTAGCGTTGAGACATCTAGATTTTCAAGATAATCTCTCCACCTCAAACCAGTATTTATATTCAATACCTTCTAGCGTTGAGACATCAAGATTTTCAACATAATCTCTCCACCTCAAACTAGTATTTATATTCAATACCTTCTAACGTTGAGACATCTAGATTTTCAGGATAATCTCTCCACCTCAAGCTAGTATTTATATTCAATACCTTCTAGCGTTGAGACATCAAGATTTTCAAGATAATCTCTCCACCTCAAACTAGTATTTATATTCAATACCTTCTAGCGTTGAGACATCTAGATTTTCAAGATAATCTCTCCACCTCAAACTAGTATTTATATTCAATACCTTCTAGCGTTGAGACATCAAGATTTTCAAGATAATCTCTCCACATCAAACTAGTGTTTATATTCAATACCTTCTAGAGTTGAGACATCAAGATTTTCAAATTAATCTCCCCACCTCAAACTAGTATTTATATTCAATACCTTCTAGAGTTGAGACATCAAGATTTTCAAGATAATCTCCCCACCCCAAACTAGTATTTATATTCAATACCTTCTAGAGTTGAGACATCAAGATTTTCAAGATAATCTCCCCACCCCAAACTAGTGTTTATATTCAATACCTTCTAGAGTTGAGACATCAAGATTTTCAAGATAATCTCTCCACCCCAAACTGGTATTTATATTCAATACCTTCTAGAGTTGAGACATCAAGATTTTCAAGATAATCTCCCCACCTCAAACTAGTGTTTACATTCAAAATCTTCTAGAGTTGAGACATCAAGATTTTCAAGATAATCTCCCCACCTCAAACTAGTGTTTACATTCAAAATCTTCTAGAGTTGAGACATCAAGATTTTCAAGATAATCTCCCCACCTCAAACTAGTGTTTACATTCAATACCTTCTAGAGTTGAGACATCAAGATTTTCAAGATAATCTCCCCACCTCAAATTAGCGTTTACATTCAAAATCTTCTAGAGTTGAGACATCAAGATTTTCAAGATAATCTCCCCACCTCAAACTAGTGTTTACATTCAATACCTTCTAGAGTTGAGACATCAAGATTTTCAAAATAATCTCCCCACCTCAAACTAGTGTTTACATTCAAAATCTTCTAGAGTTGAGACATCAAGATTTTCAAGATAATCTCCCCACCTCAAACTAGTGTTTACATTCAATACCTTCTAGATTTGAGACATCAAGATTTTCAAGATAATCTCCCCACCTCAAACTAGTGTTTACATTCAAAATCTTCTAGAGTTGAGACATCAAGATTTTCAAGATAATCTCCCCACCTCAAACTAGTGTTTACATTCAATACCTTCTAGAGTTGAGACATCAAGATTTTCAAGATAATCTCTTCACCACAAACTAGTGTTTACATTCAAAATCTTCTAGAGTTGAGACATCAAGATTTTCAAGATAATCTCCCCACCTCAAACTAGTGTTTACATTCAAAATCTTCTAGAGTTGAGACATCAAGATTTTCAAGATACTCTCTCCAGCTCAAACTAGTATTTATATTCAATACCTTCTAGAGTTGAGACATCAAGAGTTTGAAGATAATCTCTTCACCCCAAACTAGTATTTACATTCAATACCTTCTAGAGTTACGACATCAAGATTTTCAAGATAATCTCTCCAGCTCAAACAAGTATTTATATTCAATACCTTCTAGAGTTGAGACATCAAGATTTGCAAGATACTCTCTCCAGCCCAAACTAGTGTTTACATTCAATACCTTCTAGAGTTGAGACATCAAGATTTTCAAGATAATCTCCCCACCCCAAACTAGTATTTATATTCAATACCTTCTAGAGGTGAGGCATCAAGATTTTCAAGATAATCTCTCCAGCTCAAACTAGTATTTATATGCAATACCTTCTAGAGTTGAGACATCAAGATTTTCAAGATAATCTCTCCAGCTCAAACTAGTATTTATATTCAATACCTTCTAGAGTTGAGACATGAAGATTTTCAAGATAATCTCTCCAGCTCAAACTAGTATTTATATTAAATACCTACTAGAGTTGAGACATCAAGATTTTCAAGATAATCTCTCCAGCTAAAACTAGTATTTATATTAAATACCTTCTAGAGTTGAGACATGAAGATTTTCAAGATACTCTCCAGCTCAAACTAGTGTTTATATTCAATACCTTCTAGAGTTGAGACTTCTAGATTTTCAAGATAATCTCTCCACCTCAAACTAGTATTTATATTCAATACCTTCTAGAGTTGAGACTTCTAGATTTTCAAGATAATCTCTCAACCCCAAACTAGTATTTATATTCAATACCTTCTAGAGTTGAGACTTCTAGATTTTCAAGATAATCTCTCCACCTCAAACTAGTATTTATATTCAATACCTTCTAGAGTTGAGACATCAAGATTTTCAAGATAATCTCCCCACCTCAAACTAGTATTTATATTCAATACCTTCTAGAGTTGAGACTTCTAGATTTTCAAGATAATCTCTCCACCTCAAACTAGTATTTATATTCAATACCTTCTAGAGGCTAGACATCAAGATTATCAAGATAATCTCTCCACCTGAAACTAGTATTTATATTCAATACCTTCTAGAGTTGAGACTTCTAAATTTTCAAGATAATCTCCCCACATCAAACTAGTATTTATATTCAATACCTTCTAGAGTTGAGACATCAAGATTTTCAAGATAATCTCTCCACCTCAAACTAGTATTTATATTCAATACCTTCTAGAGGTGAGGCATCAAGATTTTCAAGATAATCTCTCCACCTCAAACTAGTATTTATATTCAATACCTTCTAGAGGTGAGGCATCAAGATTTGCAAGATAATCTCTCCACATCAAACTAGTATTTATATTCAATACCTTCTAGCGTTGAAACATCAAGATTTTCAAGATAATCTCTCCACCTCAAACTAGTATTTATATTCAATACCTTCTTGCGTTGAGACATCTAGATTTTCAAGATAATCTCTCCACCTCAAACCAGTATTTATATTCAATACCTTCTAGCGTTGAGACATCAAGATTTTCAAGATAATCTCTCCACCTCAAACTAGTATTTATATTCAATACCTTCTAGCGTTGAGACATCTAGATTTTCAAGATAATCTCTCCACCTCAAACTAGTATTTATATTCAATACCTTCTAGCGTTGAGACATCAAGATTTTCAAGATAATCTCTCCACATCAAACTAGTGTTTATATTCAATACCTTCTAGAGTTGAGACATCAAGATTTTCAAATTAATCTCCCCACCTCAAACTAGTATTTATATTCAATACCTTCTAGGGTTGAGACATCAAGATTTTCAAGATAATCTCCCCACCCCAAACTAGTATTTATATTCAATACCTTCTAGAGTTGAGACATCAAGATTTTCAAGATAATCTCCCCACCCCAAACTAGTGTTTATATTCAATACCTTCTAGAGTTGAGACATCAAGATTTTCAAGATAATCTCTCCACCCCAAACTGGTATTTATATTCAATACCTTCTAGAGTTGAGACATCAAGATTTTCAAGATAATCTCCCCACCTCAAACTAGTGTTTACATTCAAAATCTTCTAGAGTTGAGACATCAAGATTTTCAAGATAATCTCCCCACCTCAAACTAGTGTTTACATTCAAAATCTTCTAGAGTTGAGACATCAAGATTTTCAAGATAATCTCCCCACCTCAAACTAGTGTTTACATTCAATACCTTCTAGAGTTGAGACATCAAGATTTTCAAGATAATCTCCCCACCTCAAACTAGCGTTTACATTCAAAATCTTCTAGAGTTGAGACATCAAGATTTTCAAGATAATCTCCCCACCTCAAACTAGTGTTTACATTCAATACCTTCTAGAGTTGAGACATCAAGATTTTCAAAATAATCTCCCCACCTCAAACTAGTGTTTACATTCAAAATCTTCTAGAGTTGAGACATCAAGATTTTCAAGATAATCTCCCCACCTCAAACTAGTGTTTACATTCAATACCTTCTAGATTTGAGACATCAAGATTTTCAAGATAATCTCCCCACCTCAAACTAGTGTTTACATTCAAAATCTTCTAGAGTTGAGACATCAAGATTTTCAAGATAATCTCCCCACCTCAAACTAGTGTTTACATTGAATACCTTCTAGAGTTGAGACATCAAGATTTTCAAGATAATCTCTTCACCACAAACTAGTGTTTACATTCAAAATCTTCTAGAGTTGAGACATCAAGATTTTCAAGATAATCTCCCCACCTCAAACTAGTGTTTACATTCAAAATCTTCTAGAGTTGAGACATCAAGATTTTCAAGATACTCTCTCCAGCTCAAACTAGTATTTATATTCAATACCTTCTAGAGTTGAGACATCAAGATTTTGAAGATAATCTCTTCACCCCAAACTAGTATTTACATTCAATACCTTCTAGAGTTACGACATCAAGATTTTCAAGATAATCTCTCCAGCTCAAACAAGTATTTATATTCAATACCTTCTAGAGTTGAGACATCAAGATTTGCAAGATACTCTCTCCAGCCCAAACTAGTGTTTACATTCAATACCTTCTAGAGTTGAGACATCAAGATTTTCAAGATAATCTCCCCACCCCAAACTAGTATTTATATTCAATACCTTCTAGAGGTGAGGCATCAAGGTTTTCAAGATAATCTCTCCAGCTCAAACTAGTATTTATATGCAATACCTTCTAGAGTTGAGACATCAAGATTTTCAAGATAATCTCTCCAGCTCAAACTAGTATTTATATTCAATACCTTCTAGAGTTGAGACATGAAGATTTTCAAGATAATCTCTCCAGCTCAAACTAGTATTTATATTAAATACCTACTAGAGTTGAGACATCAAGATTTTCAAGATAATCTCTCCAGCTAAAACTAGTATTTATATTAAATACCTTCTAGAGTTGAGACATGAAGATTTTCAAGATACTCTCCAGCTCAAACTAGTGTTTATATTCAATACCTTCTAGAGTTGAGACTTCTAGATTTTCAAGATAATCTCTCCACCTCAAACTAGTATTTATATTCAATACCTTCTAGAGTTGAGACTTCTAGATTTTCAAGATAATCTCTCCACCCCAAACTAGTATTTATATTCAATACCTTCTAGAGTTGAGACTTCTAGATTTTCAAGATAATCTCTCCACCTCAAACTAGTATTTATATTCAATACCTTCTAGAGTTGAGACTTCTAGATTTTCAAGATAATCTCTCCACCTCAAACTAGTATTTATATTCAATACCTTCTAGAGGCTAGACATCAAGATTATCAAGATAATCTCTCCACCTGAAACTAGTATTTATATTCAATACCTTCTAGAGTTGAGACTTCTAAATTTTCAAGATAATCTCCCCACATCAAACTAGTATTTATATTCAATACCTTCTAGAGTTGAGACATCAAGATTTTCAAGATAATCTCTCCACCTCAAACTAGTATTTATATTCAATACCTTCTAGAGGTGAGGCATCAAGATTTTCCAGATAATCTCTCCACCTCAAACTAGTATTTATATTCAATACCTTCTAGAGGTGAGGCATCAAGATTTGCAAGATAATCTCTCCACATCAAACTAGTATTTATATTCAATACCTTCTAGCGTTGAGACATCAAGATTTTCAAGATAATCTCTCCACCTCAAACTAGTATTTATATTCAATACCTTCTTGCGTTGAGACATCTAGATTTTCAAGATAATCTCTCCACCTCAAACCAGTATTTATATTCAATACCTTCTAGCGTTGAGACATCAAGATTTTCAACATAATCTCTCCACCTCAAACTAGTATTTATATTCAATACCTTCTAACGTTGAGACATCTAGATTTTCAGGATAATCTCTCCACCTCAAACTAGTATTTATATTCAATACCTTCTAGCGTTGAGACATCAAGATTTTCAAGATAATCTCTCCACCTCAAACTAGTATTTATATTCAATACCTTCTAGCGTTGAGACATCTAGATTTTCAAGATAATCTCTCCACCTCAAACTAGTATTTATATTCAATACCTTCTAGCGTTGAGACATCAAGATTTTCAAGATAATCTCTCCACATCAAACTAGTGTTTATATTCAATACCTTCTAGAGTTGAGACATCAAGATTTTCAAATTAATCTCCCCACCTCAAACTAGTATTTATATTCAATACCTTCTAGAGTTGAGACATCAAGATTTTCAAGATAATCTCCCCACCCCAAACTAGTATTTATATTCAATACCTTCTAGAGTTGAGACATCAAGATTTTCAAGATAATCTCCCCACCCCAAACTAGTGTTTATATTCAATACCTTCTAGAGTTGAGACATCAAGATTTTCAAGATAATCTCTCCACCCCAAACTGGTATTTATATTCAATACCTTCTAGAGTTGAGACATCAAGATTTTCAAGATAATCTCCCCACCTCAAACTAGTGTTTTCATTCAAAATCTTCTAGAGTTGAGACATCAAGATTTTCAAGATAATCTCCCCACCTCAAACTAGTGTTTACATTCAAAATCTTCTAGAGTTGAGACATCAAGATTTTCAAGATAATCTCCCCACCTCAAACTAGTGTTTACATTCAATACCTTCTAGAGTTGAGACATCAAGATTTTCAAGATAATCTCCCCACCTCAAACTAGCGTTTACATTCAAAATCTTCTAGAGTTGAGACATCAAGATTTTCAAGATAATCTCCCCACCTCAAACTAGTGTTTACATTCAATACCTTCTAGAGTTGAGACATCAAGATTTTCAAAATAATCTCCCCACCTCAAACTAGTGTTTACATTCAAAATCTTCTAGAGTTGAGACATCAAGATTTTCAAGATAATCTCCCCACCTCAAACTAGTGTTTACATTCAATACCTTCTAGATTTGAGACATCAAGATTTTCAAGATAATCTCCCCACCTCAAACTAGTGTTTACATTCAAAATCTTCTAGATTTGAGACATCAAGATTTTCAAGATAATCTCCCCACCTCAAACTAGTGTTTACATTCAATACCTTCTAGAGTTGAGACATCAAGATTTTCAAGATAATCTCTTCACCACAAACTAGTGCTTACATTCAAAATCTTCTAGAGTTGAGACATCAAGATTTTCAAGATAATCTCCCCACCTCAAACTAGTGTTTACATTCAAAATCTTCTAGAGTTGAGACATCAAGATTTTCAAGATACTCTCTCCAGCTCAAACTAGTATTTATATTCAATACCTTCTAGAGTTGAGACATCAAGATTTTGAAGATAATCTCTTCACCCCAAACTAGTATTTACATTCAATACCTTCTAGAGTTACGACATCAAGATTTTCAAGATAATCTCTCCAGCTCAAACAAGTATTTATATTCAATACCTTCTAGAGTTGAGACATCAATATTTGCAAGATACTCTCTCCAGCCCAAACTAGTGTTTACATTCAATACCTTCTAGTGTTGAGACATCAAGATTTTCAAGATAATCTCCCCACCCCAAACTAGTATTTATATTCAATACCTTCTAGAGGTGAGGCATCAAGATTTTCAAGATAATCTCTCCAGCTCAAACTAGTATTTATATGCAATACCTTCTAGAGTTGAGACATCAAGATTTTCAAGATAATCTCTCCAGCTCAAACTAGTATTTATATTCAATACCTTCTAGAGTTGAGACATCAAGATTTTCAAGATAATTTCTCCAGCTCAAACTAGTATTTATATTCAATACCTTCTAGAGTTGAGACATCAAGATTTTCAAGATAATCTCCCCACCCCAAACTAGTGTTTATATTCAATACCTTCTAGAGTTGAGACATCAAGATTTTCAAGATAATCTCTCGACCCCAAACTAGTGTTTATATTCAATACCTTCTAGAGTTCAGACATCAAGATTTTCAAGATAATCTCTCCAGCTGAAACTAGTATTTATATTCAATACCTTCTAGAGTTGCGACATCAAGATTTTCAAGATAATCTCTCCAGCTCAAACTAGTATTTATATTCAATACCTTCTAGAGTTGAGACATCAAGATTTTCAAGATAATCTCTCCAGCTCAAACTAGTATTTATATTCAATACCTTCTAGCGTTGAGACATCAAGATTTTCAAGATAATCTCTCCACCTCAAACTAGTATTTATATTCAATACCTTCTAGCGTTGAGACATCTAGATTTTCAAGATAATCTCTCCACCTCAAACTAGTATTTATATTCAATACCTTCTAGCGTTGAGACATCAAGATTTTCAAGATAATCTCTCCACATCAAACTAGTGTTTATATTCAATACCTTCTAGAGTTGAGACATCAAGATTTTCAAGATAATCTCTCCACCCCAAACTAGTGTTTATATTCAATACCTTCTAGAGTTGAGACATCAAGATTTTCAAGATAATCTCTCCAGCTGAAACTAGTATTTATATTCAATACCTTCTAGAGTTGCGACATCAAGATTTTCAAGATAATCTCTCCAGCTCAAACTAGTATTTATATTCAATACCTTCTAGAGTTGAGACATCAAGATTTTCAAGATAATCTCTCCAGCTCAAACTAGTATTTATATTCAATACCTTCTAGAGTTGAGACATGAAGATTTTCAAGATAATCTCTCCAGCTCAAACTAGTATTTATATTAAATACCTACTAGAGTTGAGACATCAAGATTTTCAAGATAATCTCTCCAGCTAAAACTAGTATTTATATTAAATACCTTCTAGAGTTGAGACATGAAGATTTTCAAGATACTCTCCAGCTCAAACTAGTGTTTATATTCAATACCTTCTAGAGTTGAGACTTCTAGATTTTCAAGATAATCTCTCCACCTCAAACTAGTATTTATATTCAATACCTTCTAGAGTTGAGACTTCTAGATTTTCAAGATAATCTCTCCACCCCAAACTAGTATTTATATTCAATACCTTCTAGAGTTGAGACTTCTAGATTTTCAAGATAATCTCTCCACCTCAAACTAGTATTTATATTCAATACCTTCTAGAGTTGAGACTTCTAGATTTTCAAGATAATCTCTCCACCTCAAACTAGTATTTATATTCAATACCTTCTAGAGGCTAGACATCAAGATTATCAAGATAATCTCTCCACCTGAAACTAGTATTTATATTCAATACCTTCTAGAGTTGAGACTTCTAAATTTTCAAGATAATCTCCCCACATCAAACTAGTATTTATATTCAATACCTTCTAGAGTTGAGACATCAAGATTTTCAAGATAATCTCTCCACCTCAAACTAGTATTTATATTCAATACCTTCTAGAGGTGAGGCATCAAGATTTTCCAGATAATCTCTCCACCTCAAACTAGTATTTATATTCAATACCTTCTAGAGGTGAGGCATCAAGATTTGCAAGATAATCTCTCCACATCAAACTAGTATTTATATTCAATACCTTCTAGCGTTGAGACATCAAGATTTTCAAGATAATCTCTCCACCTCAAACTAGTATTTATATTCAATACCTTCTTGCGTTGAGACATCTAGATTTTCAAGATAATCTCTCCACCTCAAACCAGTATTTATATTCAATACCTTCTAGCGTTGAGACATCAAGATTTTCAACATAATCTCTCCACCTCAAACTAGTATTTATATTCAATACCTTCTAACGTTGAGACATCTAGATTTTCAGGATAATCTCTCCACCTCAAACTAGTATTTATATTCAATACCTTCTAGCGTTGAGACATCAAGATTTTCAAGATAATCTCTCCACCTCAAACTAGTATTTATATTCAATACCTTCTAGCGTTGAGACATCTAGATTTTCAAGATAATCTCTCCACCTCAAACTAGTATTTATATTCAATACCTTCTAGCGTTGAGACATCAAGATTTTCAAGATAATCTCTCCACATCAAACTAGTGTTTATATTCAATACCTTCTAGAGTTGAGACATCAAGATTTTCAAATTAATCTCCCCACCTCAAACTAGTATTTATATTCAATACCTTCTAGAGTTGAGACATCAAGATTTTCAAGATAATCTCCCCACCCCAAACTAGTATTTATATTCAATACCTTCTAGAGTTGAGACATCAAGATTTTCAAGATAATCTCCCCACCCCAAACTAGTGTTTATATTCAATACCTTCTAGAGTTGAGACATCAAGATTTTCAAGATAATCTCTCCACCCCAAACTGGTATTTATATTCAATACCTTCTAGAGTTGAGACATCAAGATTTTCAAGATAATCTCCCCACCTCAAACTAGTGTTTTCATTCAAAATCTTCTAGAGTTGAGACATCAAGATTTTCAAGATAATCTCCCCACCTCAAACTAGTGTTTACATTCAAAATCTTCTAGAGTTGAGACATCAAGATTTTCAAGATAATCTCCCCACCTCAAACTAGTGTTTACATTCAATACCTTCTAGAGTTGAGACATCAAGATTTTCAAGATAATCTCCCCACCTCAAACTAGCGTTTACATTCAAAATCTTCTAGAGTTGAGACATCAAGATTTTCAAGATAATCTCCCCACCTCAAACTAGTGTTTACATTCAATACCTTCTAGAGTTGAGACATCAAGATTTTCAAAATAATCTCCCCACCTCAAACTAGTGTTTACATTCAAAATCTTCTAGAGTTGAGACATCAAGATTTTCAAGATAATCTCCCCACCTCAAACTAGTGTTTACATTCAATACCTTCTAGATTTGAGACATCAAGATTTTCAAGATAATCTCCCCACCTCAAACTAGTGTTTACATTCAAAATCTTCTAGATTTGAGACATCAAGATTTTCAAGATAATCTCCCCACCTCAAACTAGTGTTTACATTCAATACCTTCTAGAGTTGAGACATCAAGATTTTCAAGATAATCTCTTCACCACAAACTAGTGCTTACATTCAAAATCTTCTAGAGTTGAGACATCAAGATTTTCAAGATAATCTCCCCACCTCAAACTAGTGTTTACATTCAAAATCTTCTAGAGTTGAGACATCAAGATTTTCAAGATACTCTCTCCAGCTCAAACTAGTATTTATATTCAATACCTTCTAGAGTTGAGACATCAAGATTTTGAAGATAATCTCTTCACCCCAAACTAGTATTTACATTCAATACCTTCTAGAGTTACGACATCAAGATTTTCAAGATAATCTCTCCAGCTCAAACAAGTATTTATATTCAATACCTTCTAGAGTTGAGACATCAATATTTGCAAGATACTCTCTCCAGCCCAAACTAATGTTTACATTCAATACCTTCTAGTGTTGAGACATCAAGATTTTCAAGATAATCTCCCCACCCCAAACTAGTATTTATATTCAATACCTTCTAGAGGTGAGGCATCAAGATTTTCAAGATAATCTCTCCAGCTCAAACTAGTATTTATATGCAATACCTTCTAGAGTTGAGACATCAAGATTTTCAAGATAATCTCTCCAGCTCAAACTAGTATTTATATTCAATACCTTCTAGAGTTGAGACATCAAGATTTTCAAGATAATTTCTCCAGCTCAAACTAGTATTTATATTCAATACCTTCTAGAGTTGAGACATCAAGATTTTCAAGATAATCTCCCCACCCCAAACTAGTGTTTATATTCAATACCTTCTAGAGTTGAGACATCAAGATTTTCAAGATAATCTCTCGACCCCAAACTAGTGTTTATATTCAATACCTTCTAGAGTTCAGACATCAAGATTTTCAAGATAATCTCTCCAGCTGAAACTAGTATTTATATTCAATACCTTCTAGAGTTGCGACATCAAGATTTTCAAGATAATCTCTCCAGCTCAAACTAGTATTTATATTCAATACCTTCTAGAGTTGAGACATCAAGATTTTCAAGATAATCTCTCCAGCTCAAACTAGTATTTATATTCAATACCTTCTAGCGTTGAGACATCAAGATTTTCAAGATAATCTCTCCACCTCAAACTAGTATTTATATTCAATACCTTCTAGCGTTGAGACATCTAGATTTTCAAGATAATCTCTCCACCTCAAACTAGTATTTATATTCAATACCTTCTAGCGTTGAGACATCAAGATTTTCAAGATAATCTCTCCACATCAAACTAGTGTTTATATTCAATACCTTCTAGAGTTGAGACATCAAGATTTTCAAGATAATCTCTCCACCCCAAACTAGTGTTTATATTCAATACCTTCTAGAGTTGAGACATCAAGATTTTCAAGATAATCTCTCCAGCTGAAACTAGTATTTATATTCAATACCTTCTAGAGTTGCGACATCAAGATTTTCAAGATAATCTCTCCAGCTCAAACTAGTATTTATATTCAATACCTTCTAGAGTTGAGACATCAAGATTTTCAAGATAATCTCTCAGCTCAAACTAGTATTTATATTTAATACCTTCTAGAGTTGAGACATCAATATTTTCAAGATAATCTCTCCAGCTCAAACTAGTATTTATATTCAATACCTTCTAGCGTTGAGACATCAAGATTTTCAAGATAATCTCTCCACCTCAAACTAGTATTTATATTCAATACCTTCTAGCGTTGAGACATCTAGATTTTCAAGATAATCTCTCCACCTCAAACTAGTATTTATATTCAATACCTTCTAGCGTTGAGACATCAAGATTTTCAAGATAATCTCTCCACATCAAACTAGTGTTTATATTCAATACCTTCTAGAGTTGAGACTTCTAGATTTTCAAGATAATCTCCCCACCTCAAACTAGTATTTATATTCAATACCTTCTAGAGTTGAGACTTCTAGATTTTCAAGATAATCTCTCCACCTCAAACTAGTATTTATATTCAATACCTTCTAGAGTTGAGACTTCTAGATTTTCAAGATAATCTCTCCACCCCAAACTAGTGTTTATATTCAATACGTTCTAGAGTTGAGACATCAAGATTTTCAAATTAATCTCCCCACCTCAAACTAGTATTTATATTCAATACCTTCTAGAGTTGAGACATCAAGATTTTCAAGATAATCTCCCCACCCCAAACTAGTGTTTATATTCAATACCTTCTAGAGTTGAGACATCAAGATTTTCAAGATAATCTCTCCACCCCAAACTGGTATTTATATTCAATACCTTCTAGAGTTGAGACATCAAGATTTTCAAGATAATCTCCCCACCTCAAACTAGTGTTTACATTCAAAATCTTCTAGAGTTGAGACATCAAGATTTTCAAGATAATCTCCCCACCTCAAACTAGTGTTTACATTCAAAATCTTCTAGAGTTGAGACATCAAGATTTTCAAGATAATCTCCCCACCTCAAACTAGTGTTTACATTCAATACCTTCTAGAGTTGAGACATCAAGATTTTCAAGATAATCTCCCCACCTCAAACTAGCGTTTACATTCAAAATCTTCTAGAGTTGAGACATCAAGATTTTCAAGATAATCTCCCCACCTCAAACTAGTGTTTACATTCAATACCTTCTAGAGTTGAGACATCAAGATTTTCAAAATAATCTCCCCACCTCAAACTAGTGTTTACATTCAAAATCTTCTAGAGTTGAGACATCAAGATTTTCAAGATAATCTCCCCACCTCAAACTAGTGTTTACATTCAATACCTTCTAGATTTGAGACATCAAGATTTTCAAGATAATCTCCCCACCTCAAACTAGTGTTTACATTCAAAATCTTCTAGAGTTGAGACATCAAGATTTTCAAGATAATCTCCCCACCTCAAACTAGTGTTTACATTGAATACCTTCTAGAGTTGAGACATCAAGATTTTCAAGATAATCTCTTCACCACAAACTAGTGTTTACATTCAAAATCTTCTAGAGTTGAGACATCAAGATTTTCAAGATAATCTCCCCACCTCAAACTAGTGTTTACATTCAAAATCTTCTAGAGTTGAGACATCAAGATTTTCAAGATACTCTCTCCAGCTCAAACTAGTATTTATATTCAATACCTTCTAGAGTTGAGACATCAAGATTTTGAAGATAATCTCTTCACCCCAAACTAGTATTTACATTCAATACCTTCTAGAGTTACGACATCAAGATTTTCAAGATAATCTCTCCAGCTCAAACAAGTATTTATATTCAATACCTTCTAGAGTTGAGACATCAAGATTTGCAAGATACTCTCTCCAGCCCAAACTAGTGTTTACATTCAATACCTTCTAGAGTTGAGACATCAAGATTTTCAAGATAATCTCCCCACCCCAAACTAGTATTTATATTCAATACCTTCTAGAGGTGAGGCATCAAGATTTTCAAGATAATCTCTCCAGCTCAAACTAGTATTTGTATGCAATACCTTCTAGAGTTGAGACATCAAGATTTTCAAGATAATCTCTCCAGCTCAAACTAGTATTTATATTCAATACCTTCTAGAGTTGAGACATCAAGATTTTCAAGATAATTTCTCCAGCTCAATCTAGTATTTATATTCAATACCTTCTAGAGTTGAGACATCAAGATTTTCAAGATAATCTCCCCACCCCAAACTAGTGTTTATATTCAATACCTTCTAGAGTTGAGACATCAAGATTTTCAAGATAATCTCTCCACCCCAAACTAGTGTTTATATTCAATACCTTCTAGAGTTGAGACATCAAGATTTTCAAGATAATCTCTCCAGCTGAAACTAGTATTTATATTCAATACCTTCTAGAGTTGCGACATCAAGATTTTCAAGATAATCTCTCCAGCTCAAACTAGTATTTATATTCAATACCTTCTAGAGTTGAGACATCAAGATTTTCAAGATAATCTCTCAGCTCAAACTAGTATTGATATTCAATACCTTCTAGAGTTGAGACATCAAGATTTTCAAGATAATCTGTCCAGCTCAAACTAGTATTTATATTCAATATCTTCTAGAGTTGAGACATCAAGATTTTCAAGATAGTCTCTCCACCTCAAACTAGTATTTATATTCAATACCTTCTAGAGTTGAGACATGAAGATTTTCAAGATAATCTCTCCAGCTCAAACTAATATTTATATTCAATTCCTTCTAGAGTTGAGACATCAAGATTTTCAAGATAATCTCTCCTGCTCAAACTAGTATTTATATTCAATACCTTCTAGAGTTGAGACATGAAGATTTTCAAGATAATCTCTCCAGCTCAAACTAGTATTTATATTCAATACCTTCTAGAGTTGAGACATCAAGATTTTTAAGATAGTCTCTCCAGCTCAAACTAGTATTTATATTCAATACCTTCTAGAGTTGAGACATCAAGATTTTCAAGATAATCTCTTCACCTCAAACTAGTATTTATATTCAATACCTTCTAGAGTTGAGACATCAGGATTTTCAAGATAATCTGTTCACTCCAAACTGGTATTTATATTCAATACCTTCTAGAGTAGAGACATCAAGATTTGCAAGATAATATCCCTACTCCAAACTAGTGTTTACATTCAATACCTTCTAGAGTTGAGACATCAAGATTTTCAAGATAATCTCTCCAGCTCAAACTAGTATTTATATTCAATACCTTCTAGAGTTGAGACATCAAGATTTTCAAGATAATCTCTCCAGCTCAAACTAGTATTTATATTCCATACCTTCTAGAGTTGAGACATCAAGATTTTCAAGATAATCTCTCCAGCTCAAACTAGTATTTATATTCAATACCTTCTACAGTTGAGACATCAAGATTTTCAAGTAATCTCTCCAGCTCCAACTAGTATTTATATTCAATACCTTCTAGAGTTGAGACATCAAAATTTTCAAGATACTCTCTCCACCTCAAACTAGTATTTATATTCAATACCTTCTAGAGTTGAGACATGACGATTTTCAAGATAATCTCTCCAGCTCAAACTAGTATTTATATTCAATACCTTCTAGAGTTGAGACATCAAGATTTTCAAGATAATCTCTCCACCTCAAACTAGTATTTATATTCAATACCTTCTAGAGTTGAGACTTCTAGATTTTCAAGATAATCTCTCCACCCCAAACTAGTATTTATATTCAATACCTTCTAGAGTTGAGACTTCTAGATTTTCAAGATAATCTCTCCACCTCAAACTAGTATTTATATTCAATACCTTCTAGAGTTGAGACATCAAGATTTTCAAGATAATCTCCCCACCTCAAACTAGTATTTATATTCAATACCTTCTAGAGTTGAGACTTCTAGATTTTCAAGATAATCTCTCCACCTCAAACTAGTATTTATATTCAATACCTTCTAGAGGCTAGACATCAAGATTATCAAGATAATCTCTCCACCTGAAACTAGTATTTATATTCAATACCTTCTAGAGTTGAGACTTCTAAATTTTCAAGATAATCTCCCCACATCAAACCTTTATTTATATTCAATACCTTCTAGAGTTGAGACATCAAGATTTTCAAGATAATCTCTCCACCTCAAACTAGTATTTATATTCAATACCTTCTAGAGGTGAGGCATCAAGATTTTCAAGATAATCTCTCCACCTCAAACTAGTATTTATATTCAATACCTTCTAGAGGTGAGGCATCAAGATTTGCAAGATAATCTCTCCACATCAAACTAGTATTTATATTCAATACCTTCTAGCGTTGAGACATCAAGATTTTCAAGATAATCTCTCCACCTCAAACTAGTATTTATATTCAATACCTTCTTGCGTTGAGACATCTAGATTTTCAAGATAATCTCTCCACCTCAAACCAGTATTTATATTCAATACCTTCTAGCGTTGAGACATCAAGATTTTCAACATAATCTCTCCACCTCAAACTAGTATTTATATTCAATACCTTCTAACGTTGAGACATCGAGATTTTCAGGATAATCTCTCCACCTCAAACTAGTATTTATATTCAATACCTTCTAGCGTTGAGACATCAAGATTTTCAAGATAATCTCTCCACCTCAAACTAGTATTTATATTCAATACCTTCTAGCGTTGAGACATCTAGATTTTCAAGATAATCTCTCCACCTCAAACTAGTATTTATATTCAAAACCTTCTAGCGTTGAGACATCAAGATTTTCAAGATAATCTCTCCACATCAAACTAGTGTTTATATTCAATACCTTCTAGAGTTGAGACATCAAGATTTTCAAATTAATCTCCCCACCTCAAACTAGTATTTATATTCAATACCTTCTAGAGTTGAGACATCAAGATTTTCAAGATAATCTCCCCACCCCAAACTAGTATTTATATTCAATACCTTCTAGAGTTGAGACATCAAGATTTTCAAGATAATCTCCCCACCCCAAACTAGTGTTTATATTCAATACCTTCTAGAGTTGAGACATCAAGATTTTCAAGATAATCTCTCCACCCCAAACTGGTATCTATATTCAATACCTTCTAGAGTTGAGACATCAAGATTTTCAAGATAATCTCCCCACCTCAAACTAGTGTTTTCATTCAAAATCTTCTAGAGTTGAGACATCAAGATTTTCAAGATAATCTCCCCAACTCAAACTAGTGTTTACATTCAAAATCTTCTAGAGGTGAGACAACAAGATTTTCAAGATAATCTCCCCACCTCAAACTAGTGTTTACATTCAATACCTTCTAGAGTTGAGACATCAAGATTTTCAAGATAATCTCCCCACCTCAAACTAGCGTTTACATTCAAAATCTTCTAGAGTTGAGACATCAAGATTTTCAAGATAATCTCCCCACCTCAAACTAGTGTTTACATTCAATACCTTCTAGAGTTGAGACATCAAGATTTTCAAAATAATCTCCCCACCTCAAACTAGTGTTTACATTCAAAATCTTCTAGAGTTGAGACATCAAGATTTTCAAGATAATCTCCCCACCTCAAACTAGTGTTTACATTCAATACCTTCTAGATTTGAGACATCAAGATTTTCAAGATAATCTCCCCACCTCAAACTAGTGTTTACATTCAAAATCTTCTAGAGTTGAGACATCAAGATTTTCAAGATAATCT
Organism: Deroplatys truncata; assembly: GCA_030765065.1. NCBI lineage: Eukaryota > Metazoa > Arthropoda > Insecta > Mantodea > Mantidae > Deroplatys > Deroplatys truncata. The sequence continues at coordinate 14,660,033 of CM060975.1, forward strand.
CCCCACCTCAAACTAGTGTTTACATTCAAAATCTTCTAGAGTTGAGACATCAAGATTTTCAAGATACTCTCTCCAGCTCAAACTAGTATTTATATTCAATACCTTCTAGAGTTGAGACATCAAGATTTTGAAGATAATCTCTTCACCCCAAACTAGTATTTACATTCAATACCTTCTAGAGTTACGACATCAAGATTTTCAAGATAATCTCTCCAGCTCAAACAAGTATTTATATTCAATACCTTCTAGAGTTGAGACATCAAGATTTGCAAGATACTCTCTCCAGCCCAAACTAGTGTTTACATTCAATACCTTCTAGAGTTGAGACATCAAGATTTTCAAGATAATCTCCCCACCCCAAACTAGTATTTATATTCAATACCTTCTAGAGGTGAGGCATCAAGATTTTCAAGATAATCTCTCCAGCTCAAACTAGTATTTATATGCAATACCTTCTAGAGTTGAGACATCAAGATTTTCAAGATAATCTCTCCAGCTCAAACTAGTATTTATATTCAATACCTTCTAGAGTTGAGACATCAAGATTTTCAAGATAATTTCTCCAGCTCAAACTAGTATTTATATTCAATACCTTCTAGAGTTGAGACATCAAGATTTTCAAGATAATCTCCCCACCCCAAACTAGTGTTTATATTCAATACCTTCTAGAGTTGAGACATCAAGATTTTCAAGATAATCTCTCGACCCCAAACTAGTGTTTATATTCAATACCTTCTAGAGTTGAGACATCAAGATTTTCAAGATAATCTCTCCAGCTGAAACTAGTATTTATATTCAATACCTTCTAGAGTTGCGACATCAAGATTTTCAAGATAATCTCTCCAGCTCAAACTAGTATTTATATTCAATACCTTCTAGAGTTGAGACATCAAGATTTTCAAGATAATCTCTCCAGCTCAAACTAGTATTTATATTCAATACCTTCTAGCGTTGAGACATCAAGATTTTCAAGATAATCTCTCCACCTCAAACTAGTATTTATATTCAATACCTTCTAGCGTTGAGACATCTAGATTTTCAAGATAATCTCTCCACCTCAAACTAGTATTTATTTTCAATACCTTCTAGCGTTGAGACATCAAGATTTTCAAGATAATCTCTCCACATCAAACTAGTGTTTATATTCAATACCTTCTAGAGTTGAGACATCAAGATTTTCAAGATAATCTCTCCACCCCAAACTAGTGTTTATATTCAATACCTTCTAGAGTTGAGACATCAAGATTTTCAAGATAATCTCTCCAGCTGAAACTAGTATTTATATTCAATACCTTCTAGAGTTGCGACATCAAGATTTTCAAGATAATCTCTCCAGCTCAAACTAGTATTTATATTCAATACCTTCTAGAGTTGAGACATCAAGATTTTCAAGATAATCTCTCAGCTCAAACTAGTATTTATATTCAATACCTTCTAGAGTTGAGACATCAAGATTTTCAAGATAATCTCTCCAGCTCAAACTAGTATTTATATTCAATACCTTCTAGCGTTGAGACATCAAGATTTTCAAGATAATCTCTCCACCTCAAACTAGTATTTATATTCAATACCTTCTAGCGTTGAGACATCTAGATTTTCAAGATAATCTCTCCACCTCAAACTAGTATTTATATTCAATACCTTCTAGCGTTGAGACATCAAGATTTTCAAGATAATCTCTCCACATCAAACTAGTGTTTATATTCAATACCTTCTAGAGTTGAGACTTCTAGATTTTCAAGATAATCTCCCCACCTCAAACTAGTATTTATATTCAATACCTTCTAGAGTTGAGACTTCTAGATTTTCAAGATAATCTCTCCACCTCAAACTAGTATTTATATTCAATACCTTCTAGAGTTGAGACTTCTAGATTTTCAAGATAATCTCTCCACCCCAAACTAGTGTTTATATTCAATACGTTCTAGAGTTGAGACATCAAGATTTTCAAATTAATCTCCCCACCCCAAACTAGTATTTATATTCAATACCTTCTAGAGTTGAGACATCAAGATTTTCAAGATAATCTCCCCACCCCAAACTAGTGTTTATATTCAATACCTTCTAGAGTTGAGACATCGAGATTTTCAAGATAATCTCTCCACCCCAAACTGGTATTTATATTCAATACCTTCTAGAGTTGAGACATCAAGATTTTCAAGATAATCTCCCCACCTCAAACTAGTGTTTACATTCAAAATCTTCTAGAGTTGAGACATCAAGATTTTCAAGATAATCTCCCCACCTCAAACTAGTGTTTACATTCAAAATCTTCTAGAGTTGAGACATCAAGATTTTCAAGATAATCTCCCCACCTCAAACTAGTGTTTACATTCAATACCTTCTAGAGTTGAGACATCAAGATTTTCAAGATAATCTCCCCACCTCAAACTAGCGTTTACATTCAAAATCTTCTAGAGTTGAGACATCAAGATTTTCAAGATAATCTCCCCACCTCAAACTAGTGTTTACATTCAATACCTTCTAGAGTTGAGACATCAAGATTTTCAAAATAATCTCCCCACCTCAAACTAGTGTTTACATTCAAAATCTTCTAGAGTTGAGACATCAAGATTTTCAAGATAATCTCCCCACCTCAAACTAGTGTTTACATTCAATACCTTCTAGATTTGAGACATCAAGATTTTCAAGATAATCTCCCCACTTCAAACTAGTGTTTACATTCAAAATCTTCTAGAGTTGAGACATCAAGATTTTCAAGATAATCTCCCCACCTCAAACTAGTGTTTACATTCAATACCTTCTAGAGTTGAGACATCAAGATTTTCAAGATAATCTCTTCACCACAAACTAGTGTTTACATTCAAAATCTTCTAGAGTTGAGACATCAAGATTTTCAAGATAATCTCCCCACCTCAAACTAGTGTTTACATTCAAAATCTTCTAGAGTTGAGACATCAAGATTTTCAAGATACTCTCTCCAGCTCAAACTAGTATTTATATTCAATACCTTCTAGAGTTGAGACATCAAGATTTTGAAGATAATCTCTTCACCCCAAACTAGTATTTACATTCAATACCTTCTAGAGTTACGACATCAAGATTTTCAAGATAATCTCTCCAGCTCAAACAAGTATTTATATTCAATACCTTCTAGAGTTGAGACATCAAGATTTGCAAGATACTCTCTCCAGCCCAAACTAGTGTTTACATTCAATACCTTCTAGAGTTGAGACATCAAGATTTTCAAGATAATCTCCCCACCCCAAACTAGTATTTATATTCAATACCTTCTAGAGGTGAGGCATCAAGATTTTCAAGATAATCTCTCCAGCTCAAACTAGTATTTATATGTAATACCTTCTAGAGTTGAGACATCAAGATTTTCAAGATAATCTCCCCACCTCAAACTAGTATTTATATTCAATACCTTCTAGAGTTGAGACATCAAGATTTTCAAGATAATTTCTCCAGCTCAAACTAGTATTTATATTCAATACCTTCTAGAGTTGAGACATCAAGATTTTCAAGATAATCTCCCCACCCCAAACTAGTGTTTATATTCAATACCTTCTAGAGTTGAGACATCAAGATTTTCAAGATAATCTCTCCACCCCAAACTAGTGTTTATATTCAATACCTTCTAGAGTTGAGACATCAAGATTTTCAAGATAATCTCTCCAGCTGAAACTAGTATTTATATTCAATACCTTCTAGAGTTGCGACATCAAGATTTTCAAGATAATCTCTCCAGCTCAAACTAGTATTTATATTCAATACCTTCTAGAGTTGAGACATCAAGATTTTCAAGATAATCTCTCAGCTCAAACTAGTATTTATATTCAATACCTTCTAGAGTTGAGACATCAAGATTTTCAAGATAATCTGTCCAGCTCAAACTAGTATTTATATTCAATATCTTCTAGAGTTGAGACATCAAGATTTTCAAGATAGTCTCTCCACCTCAAACTAGTATTTATATTCAATACCTTCTAGAGTTGAGACATGAAGATTTTCAAGATAATCTCTCCAGCTCAAACTAGTATTTATATTCAATTCCTTCTAGAGTTGAGACATGAAGATTTTCAAGATAATCTCTCCAGCTCAAACTAGTATTTATATTCAATACCTTCTAGAGTTGAGACATCAAGATTTTTAAGATAGTCTCTCCAGCTCAAACTAGTATTTATATTCAATACCTTCTAGAGTTGAGACATCAAGATTTTCAAGATAATCTCTTCACCTCAAACTAGTATTTATATTCAATACCTTCTAGAGTTGAGACATCAGGATTTTCAAGATAATCTGTTCACTCCAAACTGGTATTTATATTCAATACCTTCTAGAGTAGAGACATCAAGATTTGCAAGATAATATCCCTACTCCAAACTAGTGTTTACATTCAATACCTTCTAGAGTTGAGACATCAAGATTTTCAAGATAATCTCTCCAGCTCAAACTAGTATTTATATTCAACACCTTCTAGAGTTGAGACATCAAGATTTTCAAGATAATCTCTCCAGCTCAAACTAGTATTTATATTCAATACCTTCTAGAGTTGAGACATCAAGATTTTCAAGATAATCTCTCCAGCTCAAACTAGTATTTATATTCAATACCTTCTAGAGTTGAGACATCAAGATTTTCAAGTAATCTCTCCAGCTCAAACTAGTATTTATATTCAATACCTTCTAGAGTTGAGACATCAAGATTTTCAAGATACTCTCTCCACCTCAAACTAGTATTTATATTCAATACCTTCTAGAGTTGAGACATGACGATTTTCAAGATAATCTCTCCAGCTCAAACTAGTATTTATATTCAATACCTTCTAGAGTTGAGACATCAAGATTTGCAAGATAATTTCTCCAGCTCAAAGCAGTGTTTATATTCAATACCATCTAGAGTTGAGACATCAGGATTTGCAAGATAATATCCCTACCCCAAACTAGTGTTTACATTCAATACCTTCTAGAGTTGAGACATCAAGATTTTCAAGATAATCTCTCCACCCCAAACTAGTGTTTACATTCAATACCTTCTAGAGTTGAGACATCAAGATTTTCAAGATAATCTCTTTACCACAAACTAGTGTTTACATTCAATAACTTCTAGAGTTGAGACATCAATATTTTCAAGTTAATCTCTCCAGCTCAAACTAGTATTTATATTCAATACCTTCTAGAGTTGAGACATCAAGGTTTTCAAGATAATCTCCCCACCTGAAACTAGTGTTTACATTCAATAACTTCTAGAGTTGAGACATCAAGATTTTCAAGATAATCTCTTCACCACAAACTAGTGTTTACATTCAATACCTTCTAGAGTTGAGACATCAAGATTTTCAAGATAATCTCTCCAGCTCAAACTAGTATTTATATTCAATACCTTCTAGAGTTGAGACATCAAGATTTTCAAGATAATCTCTCCAGCTCAAACTAGTATTTATATTCAATACCTTCTAGAGTTGAGACATCAAGATTTGCAAGATAATCTCGCCAGCTCAAACTAGTATTTATATTCAATACCTTCTAGAGTTGAGACATCAAGATTTGCAAGATAATCTCTTCACCACAAACTAGTGTTTACATTCAATACCTTCTAGAGTTGAGACATCAAGATTTTCAAGATAATCTCTCCAGCTCAAACTAGTATTTATATTCAATACCTTCTAGAGTTGAGACATCAAGATTTGCAAAATAATCTCTTCACTCCAAACTGGTATTTATATTCAATACCTTCTAGAGTTGAGACATCAAGATTTGCAAGATAATATCCCTACCCCAAACTAGTGTTTACATTCAATACCTTCTAGAGTTGAGACATCTAGATTTTCAAGATAATCTCTCCACCTCAAACTAGTGTTTACATTCAATACCTTCTAGAGTTGAGACATCAAGCTTTTCAAGATAATCTCTCCACCTCAAACTAGTGTTTACATTCAATACCTTCTAGAGTTGGGACATCAAGCTTTTCAAGATAATCTCTCCACCTCAAACTAGTGTTTACATTCAATACCTTCTAGAGTTGAGACATCAAGCTTTTCAAGATAATCTCTCCACCTCAAACTAGTGTTTATATTCAATACCTTCTAGAGTTGAGACATCAAGATTCTCAAGATAATCTCTTCACCACAAACTAGTGTTTACATTCAATACCTTCTAGAGTTGAGACATCAAGATTTTCAAGATAATCTCTCCAGCTCAAACTAGTATTTATATTCAATAACTTCTAGAGTTGAGACATCAAGATTTTCAAGATAATCTCCCCACCTCAAACTAGTGTTTATACTCAATACCTTCTAGAGTTGAGACATCAAGATTTTCAAGATAATCTCCCCACCTCAAACTAGTGTTTACATTCAATACCTTCTAGAGTTGAGACATCAAGATTTTCAAGATAATCTCCCCACCTCAAACTAGTGTTTATATTCAATACCTTCTAGGGTTGAGACATCAAGATTTTCAAGATAAGCTCCCCACCTCAAACTAGTGTTTATATTCAATACCTTCTAGAATTGAGACATCAAGATTTTCAAGATAATCTCCCCACCTCAAACTAGTGTTTACATTCAATACCTTCTAGAGTTGAGACATCAAGATTTTCAAGATAATCTCCCCACCTCAAACTAGTGTTTACATTCAAAATCTTCTAGAGTTGAGACATCAAGATTTTCAAGATAATCTCCCCACCTCAAACTAGTGTTTACATTCAATACCTTCTAGAGTTGAGACATCAAGATTTTCAAGATAATCTCCCCACCTCAAACTAGTGTTTACATTCAAAATCTTCTAGTGTTGAGACATCAAGATTTTCAAGATAATCTCCCCACCTCAAACTAGTGTTTACATTCATTACCTTCTAGATTTGAGACATCAAGATTTTCAAGATAATCTCCCCACCTCAAACTAGTATTTATATTCAATACCTTCTAGAGTTGAGACCTCAAGATTTTCAAGATAATCTCTTCACCACAAACTAGTGTTTACATTCAAAATCTTCTAGAGTTGAGACATCAAGATTTTCAAGATAATCTCCCCACCTCAAACTAGTGTTTACATTCAATACCTTCTAGATTTGAGACATCAAGATTTTCAAGATAATCTCCCCACCTCAAACTAGTATTTATATTCAATACCTTCTAGAGTTGAGACATCAAGATTTTCAAGATAATCTCTTCACCACAAACTAGTGTTTACATTCAAAATCTTCTAGAGTTGAGACATCAAGATTTTCAAGATAATCTCTTCACCACAAACTAGTGTTTACATTCTAAATCTTCTAGAGTTGAGACATCAAGATTTTCAAGATAATTTCTTCACCACAAACTAGTGTTTACATTCAATACCTTCTAGAGTTGAGACATCAAGATTTTCAAGATAATCTCTTCACCACAAACTAGTGTTTACATTCAAAATCTTCTAGAGTTGAGACATCAAGATTTTCAAGATAATCTCCCCACCTCAAACTAGTGTTTACATTCAAAATCTTCTAGAGTTGAGACATCAAGATTTGCAAGATACTCTCTCCAGCCCAAACTAGTGTTTACATTCAATACCTTCTAGAGTTGAGACATCAAGATTTTCAAGATAATCTCCCCACCCCAAACTAGTATTTATATTCAATACCTTCTAGAGGTGAGGCATCAGGATTTTCAAGATAATCTCTCCAGCTCAAACTAGTATTTATATGCAATACCTTCTAGAGTTGAGACATCAAGATTTTCAAGATAATCTCTCCAGCTCAAACTAGTATTTATATTCAATACCTTCTAGAGTTGAGACATCAAGATTTTCAAGATAATTTCTCCAGCTCAAACTAGTATTTATATTCAATACCTTCTAGAGTTGAGACATCAAGATTTTCAAGATAATCTCCCCACCCCAAACTAGTGTTTATATTCAATACCTTCTAGAGTTGAGACATCAAGATTTTCAAGATAATCTCTCCACCCCAAACTAGTGTTTATATTCAATACCTTCTAGAGTTGAGACATCAAGATTTTCAAGATAATCTCTCCAGCTGAAACTAGTATTTATATTCAATACCTTCTAGAGTTGCGACATCAAGATTTTCAAGATAATCTCTCCAGCTCAAACTAGTATTTATATTCAATACCTTCTAGAGTTGAGACATCAAGATTTTCAAGATAATCTCTCAGCTCAAACTAGTATTTATATTCAATACCTTCTAGAGTTGAGACATCAAGATTTGCAAGATAATCTCTTCACTCCAAACTGGTATTTATATTCAATACCTTCTAGAGTTAAGACATCAAGATTTGCAAGATAATATCCCTACCCCAAACTAGTGTTTACATTCAATACCTTCTAGAGTTGAGACATCTAGATTTTCAAGATAATCTCTCCACCTCAAACTAGTGTTTACATTCAATACCTTCTAGAGTTGAGACATCAAGCTTTTCAAGATAATCTCTCCACCTCAAACTAGTGTTTACATTCAATACCTTCTAGAGTTGGCACATCAAGCTTTTCAAGATAATCTCTCCACCTCAAACTAGTGTTTACATTCAATACCTTCTAGAGTTGAGACATCAAGCTTTTCAAGATAATCTCTCCACCTCAAACTAGTGTTTACATTCAATACCTTCTAGAGTTGAGACATCAAGATTCTCAAGATAATCTCTTCACCACAAACTAGTGTTTACATTCAATACCTTCTAGAGTTGAGACATCAAGATTTTCAACATAATCTCTCCAGCTCAAACTAGTATTTATATTCAATAACTTCTAGAGTTGAGACATCAAGATTTTCAAGATAATCTCCCCACCTCAAACTAGTGTTTATACTCAATACCTTCTAGAGTTGAGACATCAAGATTTTCAAGATAATCTCCCCACCTCAAACTAGTGTTTACATTCAATACCTTCTAGAGTTGAGACATCAAGATTTTCAAGATAATCTCCCCACCTCAAACTAGTGTTTATATTCAATACCTTCTAGGGTTGAGACATCAAGATTTTCAAGATAATCTCCCCACCTCAAACTAGTGTTTATATTCAATACCTTCTAGAATTGAGACATCAAGATTTTCAAGATAATCTCCCCACCTCAAACTAGTATTTATATTCAATACCTTCTAGAGTTGAGACATCAAGATTTTCAAGATAATCTCTTCACCACAAACTAGTGTTTACATTCAAAATCTTCTAGAGTTGAGACATCAAGATTTTCAAGATAATCTCTTCACCACAAACTAGTGTTCACATTCTAAATCTTCTAGAGTTGAGACATCAAGATTTTCAAGATAATTTCTTCACCACAAACTAGTGTTTACATTCAATACCTTCTAGAGTTGAGAAATCAAGATTTTCAAGATAATTTGTCCAGCTCAAACTAGTATTTATATTCAATACCTTCTAGAGTTGAGACATCAAGATTTTCAAGATAATCTCTCCAGCTCAAACTAGTGTTTACATTCAAAATCTTCTAGAGTTGAGACATCAAGATTTTCAAGATAATCTCCCCACCTCAAACTAGTGTTTACATTCAATACCTTCTAGATTTGAGACATCAAGACTTTCAAGATAATCTCCCCACCTCAAACTAGTGTTTACATTCAAAATCTTCTAGAGTTGAGACATCAAGATTTTCAAGATAATCTCCCCACCTCAAACTAGTGTTTACATTCAATACCTTCTAGAGTTGAGACATCAAGATTTTCAAGATAATCTCTTCACCACAAACTAGTGTTTACATTCAAAATCTTCTAGAGTTGAGACATCAAGATTTTCAAGATAATCTCCCCACCTCACACTAGTGTTTACATTCAAAATCTTCTAGAGTTGAGACATCAAGATTTTCAAGATACTCTCTCCAGCTCAAACTAGTATTTATATTCAATACCTTCTAGAGTTGAGACATCAAGATTTTGAAGATAATCTCTTCACCCCAAACTAGTATTTACATTCAATACCTTCTAGAGTTACGACATCAAGATTTTCAAGATAATCTCTCCAGCTCAAACAAGTATTTATATTCAATACCTTCTAGAGTTGAGACATCAAGATTTGCAAGATACTCTCTCCAGCCCAAACTAGTGTTTACATTCAATACCTTCTAGAGTTGAGACATCAAGATTTTCAAGATAATCTCCCCACCCCAAACTAGTATTTATATTCAATACCTTCTAGAGGTGAGGCATCAAGATTTTCAAGATAATCTCTCCAGCTCAAACTAGTATTTATATGCAATACCTTCTAGAGTTGAGACATCAAGATTTTCAAGATAATCTCTCCAGCTCAAACTAGTATTTATATTCAATACCTTCTAGAGTTGAGACATCAAGATTTTCAAGATAATTTCTCCAGCTCAAACTAGTATTTATATTCAATACCTTCTAGAGTTGAGACATCAAGATTTTCAAGATAATCTCCCCACCCCAAACTAGTGTTTATATTCAATACCTTCTAGAGTTGAGACATCAAGATTTTCAAGATAATCTCTCCACCCCAAACTAGTGTTTATATTCAATACCTTCTAGAGTTGAGACATCAAGATTTTCAAGATAATCTCTCCAGCTGAAACTAGTATTTATATTCAATACCTTCTAGAGTTGCGACATCAAGATTTTCAAGATAATCTCTCCAGCTCAAACTAGTATTTATATTCAATACCTTCTAGAGTTGAGACATCAAGATTTTCAAGATAATCTCTCAGCTCAAACTAGTATTTATATTCAATACCTTCTAGAGTTGAGACATCAAGATTTTCAAGATAATCTGTCCAGCTCAAACTAGTATTTATATTCAATATCTTCTAGAGTTGAGACATCAAGATTTTCAAGATAGTCTCTCCACCTCAAACTAGTATTTATATTCAATACCTTCTAGAGTTGAGACATGAAGATTTTCAAGATAATCTCTCCAGCTCAAACTAGTATTTATATTCAATTCCTTCTAGAGTTGAGACATCAAGATTTTCAAGATAATCTCTCCTGCTCAAACTAGTATTTATATTCAATACCTTCTAGAGTTGAGACATGAAGATTTTCAAGATAATCTCTCCAGCTCAAACTAGTATTTATATTCAATACCTTCTAGAGTTGAGACATCAAGATTTTTAAGATAGTCTCTCCAGCTCAAACTAGTATTTATATTCAATACCTTCTAGAGTTGAGACATCAAGATTTTCAAGATAATCTCTTCACCTCAAACTAGTATTTATATTCAATACCTTCTAGAGTTGAGACATCAGGATTTTCAAGATAATCTGTTCACTCCAAACTGGTATTTATATTCAATACCTTCTAGAGTGGAGACATCAAGATTTGCAAGATAATATCCCTACTCCAAACTAGTGTTTACATTCAATACCTTCTAGAGTTGAGACATCAAGATTTTCAAGATAATCTCTGCAGCTCAAACTAGTATTTATATTCAATACCTTCTAGAGTTGAGACATCAAGATTTTCAAGATAATCTCTCCAGCTCAAACTAGTATTTATATTCAATACCTTCTAGAGTTGAGACATCAAGATTTTCAAGATAATCTCTCCAGCTCAAACTAGTATTTATATTCAATACCTTCTAGAGTTGAGACATCAAGATTTTCAAGTAATCTCTCCAGCTCAAACTAGTATTTATATTCAATACCTTCTAGAGTTGAGACATCAAGATTTTCAAGATACTCTCTCCACCTCAAACTAGTATTTATATTCAATACCTTCTAGAGTTGAGACATGACGATTTTCAAGATAATCTCTCCAGCTCAAACTAGTATTTATATTCAATACCTTCTAGAGTTGAGACATCAAGATTTGCAAGATAATTTCTCCAGCTCAAAGTAGTGTTTATATTCAATACCATCTAGAGTTGAGACATCAGGATTTGCAAGATAATATCCCTACCCCAAACTAGTGTTTACATTCAATACCTTCTAGAGTTGAGACATCAAGATTTTCAAGATAATCTCTCCACCCCAAACTAGTGTTTACATTCAATACCTTCTAGAGTTGAGACATCAAGATTTTCAAGATAATCTCTTTACCACAAACTAGTGTTTACATTCAATACTTTCTAGAGTTGAGACATCAAGATTTTCAAGATAATCTCTTCACCACAAACTAGTGTTTACATTCAATAACTTCTAGAGTTGAGACATCAATATTTTCAAGTTAATCTCTCCAGCTCAAACTAGTATTTATATTCAATACCTTCTAGAGTTGAGACATCAAGGTTTTCAAGATAATCTCCCCACCTCAAACTAGTGTTTACATTCAATAACTTCTAGAGTTGAGACATCAAGATTTTCAAGATAATCTCTTCACCACAAACTAGTGTTTACATTCAATACCTTCTAGAGTTGAGACATCAAGATTTTCAAGATAATCTCTCCAGCTCAAACTAGTATTTATATTCAATACCTTCTAGAGTTGAGACATCAAGATTTTCAAGATAATCTCTCCAGCTCAAACTAGTATTTATATTCAATACCTTCTAGAGTTGAGACATCAAGATTTGCAAGATAATCTCGCCAGCTCAAACTAGTATTTATATTCAATACCTTCTAGAGTTGAGACATCAAGATTTGCAAGATAATCTCTTCACCACAAACTAGTGTTTACATTCAATACCTTCTAGAGTTGAGACATCAAGATTTTCAAGATAATCTCTCCAGCTCAAACTAGTATTTATATTCAATACCTTCTAGAGTTGAGACATCAAGATTTGCAAGATAATCTCTTCACTCCAAACTGGTATTTATATTCAATACCTTCTAGAGTTGAGACATCAAGATTTGCAAGATAATATCCCTACCCCAAACTAGTGTTTACATTCAATACCTTCTAGAGTTGAGACATCTAGATTTTCAAGATAATCTCTCCACCTCAAACTAGTGTTTACATTCAATACCTTCTAGAGTTGAGACATCAAGCTTTTCAAGATAATCTCTCCACCTCAAACTAGTGTTTACATTCAATACCTTCTAGAGTTGGGACATCAAGCTTTTCAAGATAATCTCTCCACCTCAAACTAGTGTTTACATTCAATACCTTCTAGAGTTGAGACATCAAGCTTTTCAAGATAATCTCTCCACCTCAAACTAGTGTTTACATTCAATACCTTCTAGAGTTGAGACATCAAGATTCTCAAGATAATCTCTTCACCACAAACTAGTGTTTACATTCAATACCTTCTAGAGTTGAGACATCAAGATTTTCAAGATAATCTCTCCAGCTCAAACTAGTATTTATATTCAATAACTTCTAGAGTTGAGACATCAAGATTTTCAAGATAATCTCCCCACCTCAAACTAGTGTTTATACTCAATACCTTCTAGAGTTGAGACATCAAGATTTTCAAGATAATCTCCCCACCTCAAACTAGTGTTTACATTCAATACCTTCTAGAGTTGAGACATCAAGATTTTCAAGATAATCTCCCCACCTCAAACTAGTGTTTATATTCAATACCTTCTAGGGTTGAGACATCAAGATTTTCAAGATAATCTCCCCACCTCAAACTAGTGTTTATATTCAATACCTTCTAGAATTGAGACATCAAGATTTTCAAGATAATCTCCCCACCTCAAACTAGTGTTTACATTCAATACCTTCTAGAGTTGAGACATCAAGATTTTCAAGATAATCTCCCCACCTCAAACTAGTGTTTACATTCAAAATCTTCTAGAGTTGAGACATCAAGATTTTCAAGATAATCTCCCCACCTCAAACTAGTGTTTACATTCAATACCTTCTAGAGTTGAGACATCAAGATTTTCAAGATAATCTCCCCACCTCAAACTAGTGTTTACATTCAAAATCTTCTAGTGTTGAGACATCAAGATTTTCAAGATAATCTCCCCACCTCAAACTAGTGTTTACATTCATTACCTTCTAGATTTGAGACATCAAGATTTTCAAGATAATCTCCCCACCTCAAACTAGTATTTATATTCAATACCTTCTAGAGTTGAGACATCAAGATTTTCAAGATAATCTCTTCACCACAAACTAGTGTTTACATTCAAAATCTTCTAGAGTTGAGACATCAAGATTTTCAAGATAATCTCCCCACCTCAAACTAGTGTTTACATTCAATACCTTCTAGATTTGAGACATCAAGATTTTCAAGATAATCTCCCCACCTCAAACTAGTATTTATATTCAATACCTTCTAGAGTTGAGACATCAAGATTTTCAAGATAATCTCTTCACCACAAACTAGTGTTTACATTCAAAATCTTCTAGAGTTGAGACATCAGGATTTTCAAGATAATCTCTTCACCACAAACTAGTGTTTACATTCTAAATCTTCTAGAGTTGAGACATCAAGATTTTCAAGATAATTTCTTCACCACAAACTAGTGTTTACATTCAATACCTTCTAGAGTTGAGACATCAAGATTTTCAAGATAATTTGTCCAGCTCAAACTAGTATTTATATTAAATACCTTCTAGAGTTGAGACATCAAGATTTTCAAGATAATCTCTCCAGCTCAAACTAGTGTTTACATTCAATACCTTCTAGAGTTGAGACATCAAGATTTTCAAGTAATCTCTCCAGCTCAAACTAGTATTTATATTCAATACCTTCTAGAGTTGAGACATCAAGATTTTCAAGATAATCTCTCCAGCTCAAACTAGTATTTATATTCAATACCTTCTAGAGTTGAGACATGACGATTTTCAAGATAATCTCTCCAGCTCAAACTAGTATTTATATTCAATACCTTCTAGAGTTGAGACATCAAGATTTTCAAGATAATCTCTCCAGCTCAAACTAGTATTTATATTCAATACCTTCTAGAGTTGAGACATCAAGATTTTCAAGATAATCTCTCCAGCTCAAACTAGTATTTATATTCAATACCTTCTAGAGTTGAGACATCAAGATTTTCAAGATAATCTCTCCAGCTCAAACTAGTATTTATATTCAATACCTTCTAGAGTTGAGACATCAAGATTTTCAAGATAATCTCTCCAGCTCAAACTAGTATTTATATTCAATATCTTCTAGAGTTGAGACATCAAGATTTTCAAGATAGTCTCTCCACCTCAAACTAGTATTTATATTCAATACCTTCTAGAGTTGAGACATCAAGATTTTCAAGATAATCTCTTCACCTCAAACTAGTATTTATATTCAATACCTTCTAGAGTTGAGACATCAGGATTTTCAAGATAATCTGTTCACTCCAAACTGGTATTTATATTCAATACCTTCTAGAGTAGAGACATCAAGATTTGCAAGATAATATCCCTACCCCAAACTAGTGTTTACATTCAATACCTTCTAGAGTTGAGACATCAAGATTTTCAAGATAATCTCTCCAGCTCAAACTAGTATTTATATTCAATACCTTCTAGAGTTGAGACATCAAGATTTTCAAGATAATCTCTCCAACTCAAACTAGTATTTATATTCAATACCTTCTAGAGTTGAGACATCAAGATTTTCAAGATAATCTCTCCAGCTCAAACTAGTATTTATATTCAATACCTTCTAGAGTTGAGACATCAAGATTTTCAAGTAATCTCTCCAGCTCAAACTAGTATTTATATTCAATACCTTCTAGATTTGAGACATCAAGATTTTCAAGATACTCTCTCCACCTCAAACTAGTATTTATATTCAATACCTTCTAGAGTTGAGACATGACGATTTTCAAGATAATCTCTCCAGCTCAAACTAGTACTTATATTCAATACCTTCTAGAGTTGAGACATCAAGATTTGCAAGATAATTTCTCCAGCTCAAAGTAGTGTTTATATTCAATACCATTTAGAGTTGAGACATCAGGATTTGCAAGATAATATCCCTACCCCAAACTAGTGTTTACATTCAATACCTTCTAGAGTTGAGACATCAAGATTTTCAAGATAATCTCTCCACCCCAAACTAGTGCTTACATTCAATACCTTCTAGAGTTGAGACATCAAGATTTTCAAGATAATCTCTTTACCACAAACTAGTGTTTACATTCAATACCTTCTAGAGTTGAGACATCAAGATTTTCAAGTTAATCTCTCCAGCTCAAACTAGTGTTTATATTCAATACCTTCTAGAGTTGAGACATCAAGATTTTCAAGATAATCTCCCCACCTCAAACTAGTGTTTACATTCAATAACTTCTAGAGTTGAGACATCAAGATTTTCAAGATAATCTCTTCACCACAAACTAGTGTTTACATTCAATACCTTCTAGAGTTGAGACATCAGGATTTTCAAGATAATCTCTCCAGCTCAAACTAGTATTTATATTCAATACCTTCTAGAGTTGAGACATCAAGATTTTCAAGATAATCTCTCCAGCTCAAACTAGTATTTATATTCAATACCTTCTAGAGTTGAGACATCAAGATTTGCAAGATAATCTCGCCAGCTAAAACTAGTATTTATATTCAAAACCTTCTAGAGTTGAGACATCAAGATTTGCAAGGTAATCTCTTCACCACAAACTAGTGTTTACATTCAATACCTTCTAGAGTTGAGACATCAAGATTTTCAAGATAATCTCTCCAGCTCAAACTAGTATTTATATTCAATACCTTCTAGAGTTGAGACATCAAGATTTGCAAGATAATCTCTTCACTCCAAACTGGTATTTATATTCAATACCTTCTAGAGTTGAGACATCAAGATTTGCAAGATAATATCCTTACCTCAAACTAGTGTTTACATTCAATACCTTCTAGAGTTGAGACATCTAGATTTTCAAGATAATCTCTCCACCTCAAAGTAGTGTTTACATTCAAAACCTTCTAGATTTGAGACATCAAGCTTTTCAAGATAATCTCTCCACCTCTAACTAGTGTTTACATTCAATACCTTCTAGAGTTGAGACATCAAGCTTTTCAAGATAATCTCTCCACCTCAAACTAGTGTTTACATTCAATACCTTCTAGAGTTGAGACATCAAGATTTTCAAGATACTCTCTCCAGCTCAAACTAGTATTTATAATCAATACCTTCTAGAGTTGAGACATCAAGATTTTCAAGATAATCTCTTCACCCCAAACTAGTATTTACATTCAATACCTTCTAGAGTTGAGACATCAAGATTTTCAAGATAATCTCCCCACCTCAAACTAGTGTTTACATTCAAAATCTTCTAGAGTTGAGACATCAAGATTTTCAAGATAATCTCCCCACCTCAAACTAGTGTTTACATTCAATACATTCTAGAGTTGAGACATCAAGATTTTCAAGATAATCTCCCCACCTCAAACTAGTGTTTACATTCAAAATCTTCTAGAGTTGAGACATCAAGATTTTCAAGATAATCTCCCCACCTCAAACTAGTATTTAGATTCAATACCTTCTAGATTTGAGACATCAAGATTTTCAAGATAATCTCCCCACCTCAAACTAGTATTTATATTCAATACCTTCTAGAGTTGAGACATCAAGATTTTCAACATAATCTCCCCACCCCAAACTAGTGTTTACATTCAAAATCTTCTAGAGTTGAGACATCAAGATTTTCAAGATAATCTCCCCACCTCAAACTAGTGTTTACATTCAATACCTTCTAGAGTTGAGACATCAAGATTTTCAAGATAATCTCCCCACCTCAAACTAGTGTTTACATTCAAAATCTTCTAGAGTTGAGACATCAAGATTTTCAAGATAATCTCCCCACCTCAAACTAGTGTTTACATTCAATACTTTCTAGATTTGAGACATCAAGATTTTCAAGATAATCTCCCCACCTCAAACTAGTATTTATATTCAATACCTTCTAGAGTTGAGACATCAAGATTTTCAAGATAATCTCTTCACCACAAACTAGTGTTTCATTCAAAATCTTCTAGAGTTGAGACATCAAGATTTTCAAGATAATCTCCCCACCTCAAACTAGTGTTTACATTCAAAATCTTCTAGAGTTGAGACATCAAGATTTTCAAGATAATCTCCCCACCTCAAACTAGTGTTTACATTCAATACCTTCTAGAGTTGAGACATCAAGATTTTCAAGATAATCTCCCCACCTCAAACTAGTATTTATATTCAATACCTTCTAGAGTTGAGACATCAAGATTTTCAAGATAATCTCTTCACCACAAACTAGTGTTTACATTCAAAATCTTCTAGAGTTGAGACATCAAGATTTTCAAGATAATCTCTTCACCACAAACTAGTGTTTACATTCAAAATCTTCTAGAGTTGAGACATCAAGATTTTCAAGATAATTTCTTCACCACAAACTAGTGTTTACATTCAATACCTTCTAGAGTTGAGACATCAAGATTTTCAAGATAATCTCTCCAGCTCAAACTAGTATTTATATTCAATACCTTCTAGAGTTGAGACATCAAGATTTTTAAGATAGTCTCTCCAGCTCAAACTAGTATTTATATTCAATACCTTCTAGAGTTGAGACATCAAGATTTTCAAGATAATCTCTTCACCTCAAACTAGTATTTATATTCAATACCTTCTAGAGTTGAGACATCAGGATTTTCAAGATAATCTGTTCGCTCCAAACTGGTATTTATATTCAATACCTTCTAGAGTAGAGACATCAAGATTTGCAAGATAATATCCCTACCCCAAACTAGTGTTTACATTCAATACCTTCTAGAGTTGAGACATCAAGATTTTCAAGATAATCTCTCCAGTTCAAACTAGTATTTATATTCAATACCTTCTAGAGTTGAGACATCAAGATTTTCAAGATAATCTCTCCAGCTCAAACTAGTATTTATATTCAATACCTTCTAGAGTTGAGACATCAAGATTTTCAAGATAATCTCTCCAGCTCAAACTAGTATTTATATTCAATACCTTCTAGAGTTGAGACATCAAGATTTTCAAGTAATCTCTCCAGCTCAAACTAGTATTTATATTCAATACCTTCTAGAGTTGAGACATCAAGATTTTCAAGATACTCTCTCCACCTCAAACTAGTATTTATATTCAATACCTTCTAGAGTTGAGACATGACGATTTTCAAGATAATCTCTCCAGCTCAAACTAGTATTTATATTCAATACCTTCTAGAGTTGAGACATCAAGATTTGCAAGATAATTTCTCCAGCTCAAAGTAGTGTTTATATTCAATACCATCTAGAGTTGAGACATCAGGATTTGCAAGATAATATCCCTACCCCAAACTAGTGTTTACATTCAATACCTTCTAGAGTTGAGACATCAAGATTTTCAAGATAATCTCTCCACACCAAACTAGTGCTTACATTCAATACCTTCTAGAGTTGAGACATCAAGATTTTCAAGATAATCTCTTTACCACAAACTAGTGTTTACATTCAATACCTTCTAGAGTTGAGACATCAAGATTTTCAAGTTAATCTCTCCAGCTCAAACTAGTGTTTATATTCAATACCTTCTAGAGTTGAGACATCAAGATTTTCAAGATAATCTCCCCACCTCAAACTAGTGTTTACATTCAATAACTTCTAGAGTTGATACATCAAGATTTTCAAGATAATCTCTTCACCACAAACTAGTGTTTACATTCAATACCTTCTAGAGTTGAGACATCAAGATTTTCAAGATAATCTCTCCAGCTCAAACTAGTATTTATATTCAATACCTTCTAGAGTTGAGACATCAAGATTTTTAAGATAATCTCTCCAGCTCAAACTAGTATTTATATTCAATACCTTCTAGAGTTGAGACATCAAGATTTGCAAGATAATCTCGCCAGCTAAAACTAGTATTTATATTCAAAACCTTCTAGAGTTGAGACATCAAGATTTGCAAGGTAATCTCTTCACCACAAACTAGTGTTTACATTCAATACCTTCTAGAGTTGAGACATCAAGATTTTCAAGATAATCTCTCCAGCTCAAACTAGTATTTATATTCAATACCTTCTAGAGTTGAGACATCAAGATTTGCAAGATAATCTCTTCACTCCAAACTGGTATTTATATTCAATACCTTCTAGAGTTGAGACATCAAGATTTGCAAGATAATATCCCTACCTCAAACTAGTGTTTACATTCAATACCTTCTAGAGTTGAGACATCTAGATTTTCAAGATAATCTCTCCACCTCAAACTAGTGTTTACATTCAAAACCTTCTAGATTTGAGACATCAAGCTTTTCAAGATAATCTCTCCACCTCAAACTAGTGTTTACATTCAATACCTTCTAGAGTTGAGACATCAAGCTTTTCAAGATAATCTCTCCACCTCAAACTAGTGTTTACATTCAATACCTTCTAGAGTTGAGACATCAAGATTTTCAAGATACTCTCTCCAGCTCAAACTAGTATTTATATTCAATACCTTCTAGAGTTGAGACATCAAGATTTTCAAGATAATCTCTTCACCCCAAACTAGTATTTACATTCAATACCTTCTAGAGTTGAGACATCAAGATTTTCAAGATAATCTCCCCACC